>OY740783.1:24208319-25408319 GCA_963514005.1 Raja brachyura | reverse complement strand
TATATTGGAGTTTAATCAGCACTATAAATTAATCCATTCAGCGTTAATGAATAAAATATTTTCTAGTGGTAACTACTGTATTCCAGGCACTGCACGTGACTTCTTTCCTATACGGTGCTAGGCATAAATTTGAATGCATTATTCCAAAAATAGGAGCGTGTAAATTAAACTTCAGTAGTAATTAAACAAGCACGTTATTCTAAGTTGTGTAAATCAAGCATGCATAAAACGCAAGGTGCCTGTACCTGTTGTTCTATTTGAAAATCAGTAGATCAGCTTATACTTTGCAATAGGTTGGATAGTAAAAGATGAGAATAAAGAGATGTGAAGAAAGGTTAAAATAATTCGGGGAGGAAATAGGCAGATGGTCAGGTTTAATGTAAATGCATTAAAGACAATAAAGAGAGCAATAAGACTAAAGATATCATTATGTCCTGGTGGTTGACCTTGTCAATCATTTACAGGTAACTGAGCAAATTGAAATCCCAAGTATATTTTTTAATGTAACGATTATATTCCAAAAGTCTCTTGACCCAGAAAATGTCCATTAGGATTAGGAAATTGATTTTGTCACTTTATTATTTAAGAGAGAGAGAAAGGAGGATGTTTAAAATCTATTGCGAGAGAGTTACTAAAACTATAATATGAAGAGAAAATGGCGGAAACACGCATCTGTGGAAAGAGAAGTGGAGCTAACAATTCATGGACTTGCCAGCAACGGGCACTGCCCATAAGAACTATTGTGTTCAGTTCTGGGCACATTGTTATAGGAAAGATGTTGTCAAGCTGGAAAGGGTGCAGAGAAGATTTACGAGGATGTTGCCTGGACTAGCGGGCCTGAGCAATAGGTGGTGGTGCAGGCTGCGACTCTATTCCTTGGAGCGCAGGAGAATGGGGGGCGATCTTATAGAGGTGTATATGATCATGGGAGGAATAGTTCGGGTAGATGCACAGAGTCTCTTGCCCAGAGTAGCTGAGTCAAGGACCAGAGAACACAGGTTTAAGATGAAGGGGAAAATATTTAATAGGAATCTAAGGGGGTAACTTTTTCACACAAAGGGTGGTGGATGTATGGAACAAGCCACCAGAGGAGGTAGTTGAGGCAGGGACTATCCCAACATTTAAGAAACAGTTGGACAAGTACATGGATAGGACAGGTTTAGAGAGATATGGACCAAATGCTGCAGGTGAGACTAGTGTAGCTGGGACATGTTGGCTGGTGTGGGCAAGTTGGGCCGAAGGGTCTGCTTCCACACTGTATCACTCAAATAACTCTGTAACTAGAGCTAGGATTTTGAAAATGGTGCAAAAATATGGTGCCTTATGCATGCAAGCTGAGTAGACTATTTCTGTAGACTTGCTAATCGGGGATTGGGGAATTGGCAATACTCTACTGGACTGTTTGTAAGATAAAGAATTTCATTGTGTTTGCACTTGACACGTATGACAATAAAAACACCATTGAACCATTGAGTTTGAAGACACTTTTTCCAGTTTTGATGAATAATCTTCAGCCTGAAATGTTAAGCCTGTTTCTCTTTCGACGGATGCTGGCCAACTTATGGTTTACAGCATATTGTGTTTCTATTTCAGATTTTCAACATTTGAGGGGTTTTTACTTTTAATTTACCACTAGAGTAAGCGCAGACCCGTTGGGTCTGCTCCCCCAAAGCAATATTCCACACTCACCCGTTCGCCCAAAGCAACCCGGTCCCGCAACACAATATTCCACCACTCACCAATAGCCTCCAACTGCGCAGGCGTGGCTCATTTCTCCTCATCCCCCAGCACTCCCTCCCCCTCCTCTTCACCCTCCATCTGTTTTCCCCTCTCCTCCTCCCCACTCCAATCCCTCGCCAATCCCTCCCTCACCCTTCCTTTCACATACCCTCAGTCCATCCCTCCCTCCCTCCCTCCCTCCCTCCCTCCCTCCCTCCCTCCCTCCCTCCCTCCCTCCTTTCCACTCCCTACCCCCTCCTATCCTTCAATCCCCACCTCCCCCATTCCTATTCTTGCCCTACCCCCCACTATCTCTTCTCACCTTCCCCATTGCCCTCCTCTCCCTCTATTCCACACTCCCTACCTCCCCCACTTCCCCCATCCTCTACCTCTATTCCCCTCCTCCCCAGCACTCCCTCCCCCCTCCTCTTCACCCTCCCTCTTCTTTCCCCTCTCTTCCTCCCCTCCCCCAATCCCTCCCTCACCTGTCCCGCTCCCTCTCCTCGCTGCGGGCCACGTCCTCCGGTGGCTGCAGCTATGGCTGTATCTGTGGCCGTGCCCTCCGGCAAATGTGACCATTCCCTCCAGCCGCTGCTGACTGACTGAGGCGCTGGGCATCGCCAAGCGAGGCGGGTGCCGTCGGTGACTGACAACGGATGTGGTCAATCAGTGTGGCGATGGTGCAGAAAGGGCATTGCCGTCCCGGCCATTGCGGTGACTGAGAGGAGACCAATCTGCGCGTGTGCGTTGTAAAAGATTTTTAAACCTTAATAACTTTTAAAATATACCATAGATCAGAACAAAACTTGCAGTACAGGAGAATGGTAAGTAAGCTGTCGTGTACCGTTTTTGCGCAAATAGAAAAACAACACTAACCAGAAGATAACTAGATGAGAGTCTTATTTACATATAGATAATCTATTTTAAGGGACAGAGTGTTTAAGCACGTCAACAAATATGGACTAATCAAAAGGAGCCAACATGAACTTTTAAAAATAAATAATTTTTAACGAAGTAAATTAATTTTTTTGAACAGTTTCAACATGGCACATTAAGGTGATATGCATTAATATTATTTATGTGGATTGCCTGAAGGTTGGCATTAAGACCCCAGATAAGAGATTAATAACACACGTGGGTTAATGTGGTATTAAAGTCAACCTATTTAGATGGAAAGAAATTTAATTGTAAACAAGGGTTAAGATAATGGGTATATACTGGAATTGATAGAGTGTGAACAATAGTATACCATGGGATTCTGCACTAGCAGCTTAGCTGTTAATTAATGCAATATACTATATAGTATTAGAATGGTAGAGGAAAAGGACATTCAACCCAACAAGTCAATAGCTCGATAAGCAATAGTGAGTTCTGGGTATTGGTATTGGTTTATTACTGTCACGTACAAAAAAGGTGTTTGGATGCCATACCATCAAACCACATTATACTATCAATGCTGTAAAATGCACCTATTCCTTTCTTCCAGCGATGATGCCTGATCCGCTGAGTTACTCCAGCATTTTATGTCATAGTATCAATGCCAATATGCTGCCAGTCTGATGGTGATAGGAAATCAATAGTGTGGGTGGGACAGAAAACTATAAGGGAATATTGATATATTAAATGAATGAACAGAAAGTGTTGATTTATAAAATGGGGGTGGTCGACCATTTCAAACCTAACTAAGACATCTCAGAGAGTGCTAAATGGTGAGAAAGAAATACTGAGAAATGATAAAGACTCAGTGGTCCAAATGTAGATATCAATTTACGTGAACTGGAATATAATAAAATTTAAAGATCTTAAGGATTTATCTCTACATAATACATAAACCATTGATGACTCTACTTTGGAGTGTATGGTAGAGTCCGTGCATTGCTTTCTAACTTAATTACAAAAATTCAAGGTACTCAGGCAAAATCAACATCGTTTTGTAAAAATAATTCCTGGTTTGACTGATTTATTGTTCCTTGAAGAAGTAACCATTGCTTTGGAAAAAGAGATATTTAGATATTCAGAAGGCGTTTGATATGGCATGACATCAAAGACTACTGAAGAAAATAAAGGTGCATGGTGTGGAAGATAACATGGATAGACAATTGGCTGGCTAACAGGTAAATAGAGTAGGCACAAATTAGTATTTTTCTGTTTGACAAGATGTGTGTGCAACAGGGATTGGTGATTGAGGCATCAAACATTTACAATTTATATAAATTACTTGGATGAGATATTGAAGATATGGTTAATAGAAATGCTGATAGCACAGAGATTGGTTGGGGCAGTAGATTGTGAGGAGGACATAAGAGGACATAAGAGACATAAATGAAAACAAATAAATTGAGTGAATGGTAAAAGATAGAGCAGATGGAATCTAACAAGGGCACTGTTTTTTTTTACTTCCAATATAGCGAACCAGTCCCTCTAAAAAGTTAAAAAACTAGATGTTCAAAGTTTTAACATGTTGATTTTATACTTTGTAGCTATTTATTAAGTTGGAAGTTGGTTGGTTACAAAATCAAAACACGAGATTCTGCTTATGTATTGATGGGAAAATATTGTTGATAAATATGGTGGTGAAACTGTGAAATTCATTGTCACAGAAGACTGTGGAGGCCAAGAATGGATATTTTTAAGGCAGAAATTGACAGATTCTTGGTTAGTGAGGGTGTCAGGGGTTATGGGGATAAGGCAGGAGAATAGGTTTGAGAGGGAAGATAGATCAGCCATGATTGAATGGTCTAATTCTGCTCCCATAACTTATGAAATATAGTTGAATTTTTAATTGATATGCTTGACTATCAAACAAGACAATGCATGAAGTTGTACATTTTGGCCGGAAAAATAAAGAAAATGAAGCAAATTATCTAAAAATAGAGAGGAATTACAGAGAGAACTGGATATTCTACAATGCCTGTTTTGAAGAAGCATCCCTGCCCGAAATGTTGTCTATTTATTTCCCTTCATAGATGCTGTCAGGGTTCCACAGCAGTAGCTTGTTTTTTGCTCCAAATTCCAGTCTCTTGTGTGTCCTGGGACATGATGTACAAAGGCTAGTATGCATCAAGTTAATGAGGAAACCTCACAGAATGGTATTGAAAGGAGAAATAAGTAACTGCAGATGCTGGTTTATTTTTTTCTTTAAAGGCACAAAGTCCTGGAGTAATTGAGCAGGTCAGGCAACATCTATGGAGGGCATGGATAGATGATGTTTAGAGTCAAGACCCTTCCTCAGACTGATTGTAGGGGTTAGGGGTGGGAAGCTGGAAGAGAGGAGGAGCAGAACAGATGCTCCTCCTCTCCTCTCCTCAGGTTGATAGGCAGATGATGGACAAAGGCTAGAGATGCAAAGACAGAATGTGTGAGACAAAAGGATTGAGGAGTTGTGAATTGTGAAGATTGCATTTCCAAGTGTTAGGCCAACAACCAAAGCAGCCTTTAACAAATGAATATTGCATGAGTTTGGACCACTGAATCACAATCCAACTGAGCTCCCTAAAAGCATGTTTTGACTGTGAATGCTGTATGGATGTAAGAACAAAGGCCAGGTATGGAACTTTGGAACAAAGTTGGTTGAAAGGAAAAGTGTATGAATGGTGCAGTTTGATCAATGCAAGGTGGAGGCCAATATTTCATTACTCTCACAGAAACTTTTGTTCGGTATACGAAAGAATAATAGCTTTCCCCTTTTTTGATATTTATTTGGTATTTTCAGCTCTAAGTTTGTTGTATTAACATTTTATTCTGAGTGTCAGCCCAGATTCATGGGTTAGAGCTTTCATGTGAGTACAGAACTCCCAATTCTGAGTCCCACTCTGAAGGCTCAAGCCTTCAACAAAGATTTAAAGCTGAGGGAGAGCTGTGCCATCAAAACTGCTGATTAAATACAAAAAACCAAAGCACAATCTCCTTTCAACGATGAACGTTAGCCAGCGTGTGTCCCAAATCTTTACTCTCAGCCTTTGCTTCCTGATCTATAAAGCAGCCACAGTCAAAACCGATGCTTTGATCATTTTAAAGAGCACAGTTAGTTATTATATTGCTGTTTCAAAGCAGACCATGAAAATTATTCTTGGAATACTGGACAGTATTTATCTCTCAATCAATACTTCTAGAAAAAAATCAACCCAATTAACCCAATTTTCACTTTGTTGGGCCCTTCTGTACACAAAATCACATTGCTAAATTATAAATTAAAAATACTTAATTGACCGTGACTTTGGGATATTTTGAAAAGGGCATCTTTTTTGCTTCTTTGAAGTACATAAATCTTCGGAGTAGAATTAGGCCATTCGATGCATCGAGTCTACCCTGCCATCCAAACTTGACTGATCTACCTTTAGCTTTCAACCCCATTCTCCTGACATCTCTCATTAGCCCTTGACATCCTTACTAATCAAGAATCACTAGAATAATTCAACTACTTCCTTTTATCTCTTACCGTCACGTTTCTAATACTTAACTAATTTGCAACTTATCTATCCTTATCCCACAACGTTAGTATTTATCGTTACTACTTTGTCCAACCACTATCAAACACCCTCTTACCTGTATCCATCTATCACTTATAGACACTAAATGCTGGAGTCACTCAGCAGGACAGGAAGCAAATCTGAAGAGAAGGAATGGGTAACGTTTCGGGTCGAAACCCTTCTTTAGAATGAAAGTCACGGAAAAGGGAAACGAGAGATATAGATGATATTGCAGAGAGATAAAGAACATCTAGCACTTGCTAGGCTTTGTCCTGACCAGTCACCCACCCACCACAATCAGCCTAAATAAGTGTACTGACCCAAATCGTCACCTATCCATGTTCTCCACAGATGCTGCCTGACGTGATGAGTTACTCCAGCAATTTGTCCTTATAGATTATTGAGGAATATAGAAAAAAGGAACTGCAGATGCTGGATTACAAGGTACTAGAGCAACACAGCGGATCAGACAGCATCTCTGGAAATGAAGCTGCCAGAACTGACAAGGTTTATTCCTGTGTAGGAAGGAACTGCAGATGCTGCTATAAACTGAAGATAGACACAAAATGCTGGAGTAACTCAGGCAGCAAATTCGGGTCGAGTTTTCAAAATGTCCTGACCAGACTCAACCCGAAACTTCACCCATTCCTTCTCTCCATAGATGCTGCCTGTCCCGCTGAGTTACACCAGCATTTTGTTTCTGAGATTTATTCCTGACCTGAAATGTCAGCTATCCATGTTCTCCAGAGATGATGCCTGACCCGTTGACTTATTCCAGCACTCTGTGTCTCTTTTTTTGGTAAACCCGCATCTGCAGTTCCTTGTTTCTACATTTTCCTGTTGAAATTGTTTTTGCAGCATCTGCTATTGGTCCTATTCTTCTCAACAACATCATCTGAGAAGTTTTAGTAAAGCAAAGATTATTTTCTGCCCTATGGATTATCTATTTTAAGGTTAATTCACATGTAATTCTATGTCATGGGTTTGTCAACATTTGCACTGATGGTGTTGCCTCCTTTGATGACTCAATTGATCTGTGACTATCCTCAGTTATTAAAGACATGTATGTGAACTTCATCTTTATGCAAGAACACAAATGCCCTTTTGCTGAACCTTTTACTTCTGCCACACGGCGATCTTCTTTGGTATCTCATTCAAATGGAAGCTTAATTACTGCCTTCAATGCACAGAACTTTATGCTGAATATACTTCTGTCTTATTTTTCAAAACGCTACCACGAGTTCTACCACCTTTATCTCCACATAACAGTCCTTGGTGCTTAACAGCAGGCCATTAAGCCTTGGTTTAATATGCATAACGTTAATACTGGAAATACAGGGCACGAGCAAGACAGATAAACAACCCCCGTCTTCCTTTTATATAGAAGATACAAGATGAAAGTCAGTGAAATATGATTTTTATTTCCATGAGTGAAGCAGCCTGATAATTCACAAGTGACAGAGTTGCAAGTGAATTATGGCCTGTCTCGTGGGTGGAAATTAAAATCATATTTCACTGTCCTCTGTTCCCATTCTGTTCATAATCCTCATTTGCTCCCATAA
Source organism: Raja brachyura (assembly GCA_963514005.1). The sequence goes on along the minus strand of OY740783.1, from coordinate 25,400,569 downwards.
TTAAATAATTTTAACTTTACTTTAAAATTTATTTATATTTTATTCAGTCTTAATGATGATCATTATAAGCGCAGAAGGTACTTTTGTACCCTTGTGATCAAGTGAACTGCCTTTCACTTGCTGTCTTGCTTTTTCAAGGTTGGTAACTGCAATCTTTGAAGTCCACCCACTGAGAAAAGGTATTATGCAATTCACAGATGTCTCATCCAGAAATGTTTTCTCTTTTGTCAGTGAATCATCAAGTGTGCGTGAGGCTTGCATTGTCTTGTTCAACATAAACAACAGACTAATCAAGATTATTTTAAATTAGTCTTCCATTTATATATCAAACAAATTCAATGTTGTGGTTTAGATTAATTGCAGGCACCGACAAACACCATGACTGTAACAAGTAAATAATGGTCATCTATTTGGTTTAGAAACATTGGGACCAGATTAATAGTTCAAGGACGGAATTAATTTGGAAATGTTGGGGTGGTTTTCCCTCAGATTCCTCCCATCTGGAAAAGGTAAAGAAGTGTGATAACGTAATCTCCTGATTCAGGAACAGTTTTTCCCCAGCTGTTATCAGGTAACTGAACCATCCTACCACAACCAGAGAGCAGTCCTGAACTACAATCTACCTCAGACCCTCGGACTATGTTTGATCTGACTTTGCTGGCTTTATCGTGCACTATACGTTATTCTCTTATCATGTATCTGTACACTGTGAATGGCTCCATTGATATCTTTATTGTCTTTACGCTTGCTGGTTAGCACACAACAAAAACATTTCACTGTACCTCAGTACACGAGACAATAAACAGAACTGAAATTAAAACTGAAACTGAAACAGATTTATTGCATAAAGAGAAAGTCTTGAAAGTTCACGTAATGAGAAATAGAAATTGGGAATTAAAAAAAAATCTAATTCCAATTGGAGTGAGGAAAATGTAATGGTATTGGGATTCAATGGGCCTTGACTCATTTAAGTTGTATCAACAAACTGTCTCTTGTGGGCACTTCTTTTGAACGATTTCAGATTATCCCAAGAACCCCATCAACCTATCATATCTTAAGGGCAAATTCCAATAGATCCTAAAAATAAATACTGTATACTAGAAATGGAACAATATAGAAAAGATTAACACCATCCTTGCGTATGGATGACATACAAATTCATGAAGCATCCCATATTTACATGGAAACAGAATCTGCAGTAAAATTCAGAGAATTCATTATCATAAGGTCATAAGAAATAGGAGGCCATTCTGGCCATTAGGGCATAATTAGGCCATTCTGCCCATCAAGTCTAATCCGCCATTCAATCATAGTTGATCTATCTCTCCCTCCTAATTCCATTCTCTTGCCTTCTCCCCATAATCCTTGACACCCGTACAAATCAAGAATCTATTGATCTCTGCTTTTAAAATATCCATTGACTTGGCCTCCACAGCCTTCTGTGGCAAAGAAGGCAAATTACCCAATGGTTTGGAAATGTTGATGGTTCTGCATCCAGCTTACAAAGGCTTTATCTTCTGCACTCCTATTAAATTCACTGGAATGGCATTTCCTACCTTCCTTTGAAACTCACTTGGGCCCTGTTTCTCGCGCTCCCTTTAAACACACAGGGGCTCCATTATCCACGCTTCTCTTGAACAGACACGTTCACTGAAAAATGTATTGTTCTACTGTGTAACATATACAAGTGCTTGGAATTATTAATAGGATTGACAGCTAATAGTCCAGAAATTCTGGCAGTCCATCACCATCATGACTTGTGGCATGAATGCTCTTTAACACGTATCAGCCCCCTGCCTGAATATTGCTGAGGCCTTGGTGCATACAGCCGCGAACTGCTTCATTTGCATCCTCACTAATGGAAGGTGATTGATGAAGCAAGCGAAGACGGTAATCCTTGGAAAACTGCCCTTGGAGGTTCCTTGAACAACTGCCTTCCATTGTGCAAGATGCAACTTCAGACACTGGAGCTTTTATTTTCAAAGGCCATTGCCACGTTTTATCACTCGGTCAATTGCTGCCTTGATATCAAGGGCTGCAACTATCATATTTTATATTCAGCTCTCTGGTCCATTTTCGGATGAAACCTGAATGAGGTTTGGAGACAAATGGTCTTGAAGGGTCCCAAAAATAATTTGACTGAATTTATATTAAAAAATGTATAAACAGGTATTGATAAATAACTATTTAATTCAAATGCCATTGAATAAATTTAAAATAAATAATATAAATAACATCTTAATAACAATAATTTCATGGTGAAATGGATGTGGGTAACGATTAAGAGTTAACTTGGTTGGGTATTAAATACATTATATGAAAACTAATATGATAGCTATTTGGCATGGATATTATTTTAGACAAAATCCTTCATGGAGATCTACCAGAAATGAAACAATCTCGATATGTGTAAACAGTAACAAAGCTGGAAAATGGGATGTTATTTTACCATAGATTTACTATGAGGTCCTTTTGTTTGTTTCCCACATTCTCCATTCTTATGGATAGACCCAATAGAAAAACAAGCATTTTTGTGTTTATTTATTTCTTAGCAGCTCCCACAGCAATGGATTATTTTCATTTTCCCAGTGGAATCTAAGTAAAGCAAATAAAGAAATGTCTCATTGCACTCTTTGAATTTTATTTCATAATGTCAGTAAAATGGCCACCGTATTATTTAAAACCATTACCTAAAAATATTGGTTCTGCCTCTTCCAATATTCATCAATACATAATTTAATTCAGAATTTGATTGATAAATTAAATATATAAAATCAATTATAAAATACACAATCTGTCGGACGAAACTGCAGATGCTGGTTTAAACTGAAGATAGACACAAAATGCTGGAGTGACTTAGTGGGATAGGCACCATCTCTGGAGAGATGGAATGGGTGACATTTCGGGTCGAGACCCTTCTTCAATTTTGCACATAGAATAGAATAGTTTCTTTATTGTCATTGTAACATGAACCATGTACAACGAAATTTAAAAATGTCAGCCAGTCAGTGCACCATTCAAACATTTCTAAAAGCTCACGATACACACAAGGTAAAATATTTAAAAAAAAGATAAACAACTAAAATAAATATGAAAATAGCACACATAAACACCCAACCCTACATCCTTCTGTCGATTTCACAGTGTACCAACCACAGACCCTTAGTCCCTGCGTTCCTTGGCGGCTACATTTAATGCCTTTATAGCAGTGGGGTAAAAACTGTTTTTAAGTCTGTTTGTCCTTGTCCTTGTAGATTTATAACGTCTGCCTGACAGCAACAGTTCAAACAGGGAGTGTCCGGGTGGGAAATGTCCTTTATAATATTCTGGGATTTTTTGATGCAGCGGGAACTGTGTAAGTCCTCCAAGGTAAGGAGAGGGCAGCCGACAATCCTCTGGGCGTTGTCAATGGCCCTCTGGAGCGCTTTCCTCTGAGCCGCTGTGCAGCTGGTGTACCACACGCATACACAGTATGTTAGGATGCTCTCAATGGAGCACCGATAAAAGGACAGCAGCAGTCTCTGAGTGATGTTATTCCTCCTGAGCACCCTCAGGAAGTGCAGTCTCTGCTGGACCTTTTTCAGCAGCGCAGAGGTGTTCATGCTCCATGTCAGGTCCTCCTCAATATGGATTCCCAGGAAGCGGAAATCCACCACCCTCTCCACACAGTCCCCTCTGATGATTAGTGGTACCATGTCCGTTTTGTTCTTCCTGAAGTCTATTATTATCTCCTTGGTCTTTAAGGTGTTGAGGAGCAGGTTATTTTCTCCACACCACACTGTCAGCTGTTCCGCCTCATCCCGATAGGCGTACTCGTCCTCCCCGGAGATGAGTCCCACCACCCTAGTGTCATCCGCAAATTTGACAATGGTGTTGCTGTGGTGGGTGGGGGTGCAGTCATGTGTGTAGATGGTGTAGAGCAGGGGGCTCAGCACGCAGCCCTGTGGAGAGCCGGTACTGAGGCTGAGGGCCGTGGATGTGTGATGGCCCATTCTAACTCTCTGGCTGCGACCCGACAGGAAGCTATTTATCCACATGCAGGTGGAGTGTGGAAGTCCCAAGTCCCCCAGTTTGTCTACCAGTTTGTGGGGAAGGATAGTATTAAAAGCAGAGCTGTAGTCCACAAAGAGCATTCGCACATAGCTTCCCCGCTGCTCCCGGTGGGACAGTGCAGCATGGAGAGCTGTGGCTACAGCGTCCTCTGTAGATCTATTCGCTCTGTACGCAAACTGGTGTGGGTCAAAGCTTCGGGCAGGAGTGATGTGATATGACCCCGGACCAGTTTTTCAAAACACTTCATCACCACTGGTGTGAGTGCGACTGGCCGGTAGTCATTGAGGCTGGAAATGTGGGTTTTTTTGGGCAAGGGGACTATGGTTGCAGACTTCAGACAGCGTGGTACAGTGGACTGGGCCAGAGACTGGTTAAAAATCCTCGTGAAGACTCCAGCCAGCTGGTCTGCGCAGTCCTTCAGCACGCGTCCAGAGACGCCGTCGGGTCCAGTAGCCTTCCTTGGATTGATGGCCCGCAGCCTGCGCCTCACCTCATGCTCCTCTATCTTGAGGGTTAGGCTACTGTGGACCTTATGGTGTGTTGTGGCTGTCTCGGGTGGCTCCACTTCAAAGCGAGCAAAGAAGAGGTTCAGCTCCTCTGCCAACGAGGTGTCACCTTCAGCAGCTCCAAGGGTTGTCTTATAGTTGGTGAGATACTAGATCCCCTGCCACACCTGCCTGCTGTTGTTCCACTCCAGGTGGTCCTCTATCTTCCTCCTGTAGTCTGACTTGGCCTCTCTGCTGCCTCTCTTCAGGTTAGCTCGGGCCGTGCTGTATAAAGCCCTATCGCCAGACCTAAAAGCAGTGTTCCTCTCTTTTAACAGCTGCTGGACCTCCCGGGTCATAGAAACATAGAAACATAGAAAATAGGTGCAGGAGTAGGCCATTCGGCCCTTCGAGCCTGCACCGCCATTCAATGTGATCATGGCTGATCATCCAACTCAGTATCCCGTACCTGCCTTCTCTCCATACCCCCTGATCCCTTTAGCCACAAGTGCCACATCTAACGCCCTCTTAAATATAGCCAATGAACTGGCCTCAACTACCTTCTGTGGCAGAGAATTCCAGAGACTCACCACTCTCTGTGTAAAGAATGTTTTCCTCATTTCGGTCCTAAAGGAATTCCCCCTTATCCTTAGACTGTGACCCCTTGTTCTGGACTCCCCCAACATCGGGAACAATCTTCCAGCATCTAGCTTGTCCAACCCCTTAAGAATTTTGTAGGTTTCTATAAGATCCCCCCTCAATCTTCTAAATTCCATCGAGTACAAACCGAGTCTATCCAATCTTTCCTCATATGAAAGTCCTGACATCCCAGGAATCAGTCTGGTGAATCTTCTCTGTACCCCCTCTATGGCAAGGATGTCTTTCCTCAGATTTGGAGACCAAAACTGTACGCAGTACTCCAGGTGTGGCCTCACCAAAACCCTGTACAACTGCAGTAGAACCTCCCTGCTCCTATACTCAAATCCTTTCGCTATGAATGCTAACATACCATTTGCTTTCTTCACTGCCTGCTGCACCTGCATGCCTACTTTCAATGACTGGTGTACCATGACACCCAGGTCTCGTTGCATCTCCCCCTTACCTAATCTGCCACCATTCAGATAATAGTCTACCCTCATGTTTTTGCCACCAAAGTGGATAACCTCACATTTATCCACATTGTACTGCATCTGCCATGCATCTGCCCATTCACTCAGCCTATCCAAATCACCCTGCAGCCTCCAAGCATCCTCCTCACACCTAACTATACCCCCCAGCTTGGTATCATCTGCAAATTTGGAGATGTTGCATTGAATTCCCTCGTCCAAATCATTAATATATATTGTAAATAGCTGGGGTCCCAGCACTGAGCCTTGCGGCACCCCACTAGTCACTGCCTGCCATTCTGAAAAGGACCCGTTTACTCCTACCCTTTGCCTCCTGTCTGCTAGCCAGTTCTCTATCCACATCAATACTGAACCCCCAATACCGTGTGCTTTAAGTTTGTATGCTAATCTCTTATGCGGGACCTTGTCGAAAGCCTTCTGAAAGTCTAGATATAACACATCCACTGGTTCTCCCTTATCCACTCTACTAGTTACATCCTCGAAAAATTCTATCAGATTTGTCAGACATGATTTACCTTTCGTAAATCCATGCTGACTTTGTCCAATGATTTCACCACTTTCCAAATGCGCTGCTATCCCATCTTTAATAACTGACTCTAGCAGTTTCCCCACTACCGATGTTAGACTAACTGGTCTGTAATTCCCCGCTTTCTCTCTCCCTCCTTTTTTAAAAAGTGGGGTTACATTAGCTACCCTCCAATCCTCAGGAACTACTCCAGAATCTAAGGAATTTTGAAAAATTATCACTAATGCATCCACTATTTCTGTGGCTACCTCCTTGAGTACTCTGGGATGCAGACTATCTGGCCCTGGGGATTTATCGGCCTTCAATCCGTTCAATTTACCCAACACCACCTCCCGGCTAACCTGGATTTCACTCAGTTCCTCCATCTTATTTGACCCCCGTTCCACTGCTATTTCCGGCAGATTATTTATGTCTTCCTTAGTGAAGACAGAACCAAAGTAGTTATTCAATTGTTCTGCCATGTCCTTGTTCCCCATGATCAATTCACCTGTTTCTGACTGCAAGGGACCAACATTTGTTTTAACTAGTCTCTTTCTCTTTACATATCTATAAAAACTTTTGCAGTCAGTTTTTATGTTCCCTGCCAGTTTCCTTTCATAATCTATTTTCCCTTTCCTAATTAAGCCCTTTGTCCTCCTCTGCTGGATTCTGAATTTCTCCCAGTCCTCCGGTTGGCTGCTTTTTCTGGCAAATTTGTATGCCTCATCTTTTGTTTTTATACTATCCCTGATTTCCCTTGTTATCCATGGATGCACCACCTTCCCCGATTTATTCTTTTGCCAAACTGGTATGAACAACTTTTGTACTTCATCCATGCAGTCTTTAAATACCTTCCATTGCACATCCACTGTCAACCCTTTAAGAATCACCTGCCAGTCTATCTTGGCCAATTCACATCTCATACCTTCAAAGTTACCTTTGTTCAAGTTCAGAACCCTTGTTTCTGACTTAATTTTGTCACTCTCCATCCTAATGAAGAACTCAACCATATTATGGTCACTCTTGCCCAAGGGGCCACGCACAACAAGACTGCTAACTAACCCTTCCTCATTACTCAATACCCAGTCTAGAATAGCCTGCTCTCTCGTTGGTTCCTCCACATGTTGGTTGAGAAAACTATCCCGCATACATTCCAGGAAATCCTCTTCCTCAGCACCCCTGCCAATTTGATTCACCCAATCTACATGCAAGGGCTCATCAAGGGCTTCTGGTTGGGGTAGACCCGGATGTGTTTGTCTACTGTGATGCGTTTGTCCACATAATGCACAATAATGTTGTTGCTTAACAATTACTTAAAAGCCAAGAAATTCTATTACATTGATTAACTTGTCTTTGCACATTATACTTTTGTTTTAAAAGTAAAACAGGATTGACATTTCAGTACATGCTTGTCTCACCTCTTGAATCTGTGGTGCATACATCAGTGCCTAGAACATGTAAGCATCCAGAGGGTTTTCATGGTGACATTAATTAGCAAACAATGCATAATTAAAGGCACTATTTCCAAAATTCGCTGCACATGCTTGTCTTATGAGCTTCTCACCCCCAATTTGAGGAAAGAGAACTAAGTTTCACGTTTACTCCATTTAAATATACCAAACAAAATACGTGCCAAATAAGTTGGTAATGAATGTTCTGCCATTTCTAAGGACTTTAATTTACTGAGCACTTGAAATCCACTTATTTTCACTATTACATGGAAAAGGGTACCTAAGGCTGGCTGTGTGATCTTGTCCCAGATCATCAAAAACTAAAGTCGCCTGATAACCAGAAGTGCGTGAGGAAACCAAGAATGTGCTCTGATGCATCTTTCGATTTTTCATTGTACCTGTGCAAAGTATGGTGAGGAAAAATATTGCCTGCAGAAGCATTTCCACCTTAATCAAGTATTCTGGTACTATGTTTTCTCACGATTCAATTCCCAAAATAATTTCACCATATTTAGATGCAATTTACTTTTATCAACTGGGTGACCTTATTGCTGGACTTTTTAGTATGGTTAATTCAGTTACAATTCCAACATGTATATTGAATGCAATTTGGTACATTACCATCAGCAGCCTAATTAAGATAATGGGTGTTTGATATCAATTAAAGCTACTTATTGAATTAATGAATGTATTGCTGTTAGTCCTCTTATTTTAGTATGGTTAACGTGCATGTTGCACAATAATTCTCTTTACCCAATTGATTTTCTTGTGCAAACGGCTGATTTAGATAAATGATAAAATTGGACCAATAGAGAGCCAGAATGGACAGCTATCTGCAGAGCCAAAAGACATGGGGGAGATATTGCACAATTTATTTTCTTCGGTATTCACCAAGGAGAAGGATATTGAACTCTGTGCGGTAAGTGAAAAAAAAGTAGAGTAGCTATGGAAACTATGAGATTCAAAGAGGAGGAAGTACTGACACTTTTGAAAAATATAAAAGTGGATAAGTCTCCAGGTCCTGACAGGATATTCCCTAGGACATTGAGGGAAGTTAGTGTAGAAATAGCAGGGGCTTTGACAGAAATATTTCAAATGTCATTAGAAACTGGAATAGTGCCGGAGGATTGGCGTACTACGCATGTTGTTACATTGTTTAAAAAGGGTTCAAAGAATAAACCTAGCAATTATAAACCTATTAGTTTGACGTCAGTGGTGGGCAAATTAATGGAAAGAATACTTAGAGATAATATATAAGCATCTGGATAAATAGGATCTGATCAAGAACAGTCAACGTGGATTTGTGCCTGGAAGGTCATGTTTGACAAACCTCCTTGAATTTTTTGAAGAGGTTACTAGGGAAATTGATGAGGGTAAAGCAGTGGATGTTGTCTATATGGATTTCAGTAAGGCCTTTGACAAGGTTCCCCATGGAAGGTTGGTTAAGAAGGTTCAATCTTTGGGTGTTAATGACGGAGTAGCAAGATGGATTCAACAGTGGCTGAATGGGAGATGCCAGAGAGTAATGGTGGATGGCTGTTTGTCAGGGTGGAAGCCGGTGACCAGTGGGGTGCCTCAGGGATCTGTGTTGGGTCCACTGTTGTTTGTCATGTACATCAATGATCTAGATGATGGGGTGGAAAATTGGATAAGTAAATATGCAGATGATACTAAGATAGGTGGTGCTGTGGATAATGAAGTAGATTTTCAAAGTCTACAGAGAGATTTGGGACATTTGGAAGAGTGGGCTGAAAGATGGCAGATGGAGTTTAATGCTGATAAGTGTGAGGTGCTACATCTTGGCAGAACAAATCAAAATAGGACGTACATGGTAAATGGTAGGAAATTTGAGGAATGCTGTGGAACAGAGGGATCTAGGAATAACTGTGCATTGTTCCCTGAAGGTGGAATCGTATGTTGATAGGGTGGTAAAGAAAGCTTTTGGTGTGCTGGCCTTTATAAATCAGAGCATTGAATATAGCAGTAGGGAAGTAATGTTAAAATTGTACAAGGCATTGGTGAGACCAATTCTGGAGTATGGTGTACAATTTTGGTCGCCTAATTATAGGAAGGATGTCAACAAAATAGAGAGAGTACAGAGGAGATTTACTAGAACGTTGCCTGGGTTCCAGCAACTAAGTTACAGAGAAAGGTTGAACAAGTTAGGTCTTTATTCTTTGGAGTGCAGAAGGTTAAGGGGAGACTTGATTGAGGTCTCTAAAATTACGAAAGGGATAGACAGGGTTGACGTGGATAAGCTTTTCCCATTGATGGTAGGGAAGATTCAAACAAGAGGGCATGACATGAGAATTAAGGGACAGAAGTTTAGGGGTAACATGAGGGGGAACTTCTTTACTCAGAGAGTGGTGGCTGTGTGGAATGATCTTCCTGCAGAAGTGATGGAGGCAGGATCGATTTTAACATTTAAAAGTAAAGTGGATAGGTATATGGACGGGAAGGGAATGGAGGGGTATGGTCTGAGTGCAGGTAGATGGGACTAGGGGAAAATAAATGGTCGGCACGGACTGGAAGGGCCGAGAAGGCCTGTTTCCGTGCTGTAATTGTTATATGGTTATATGGTTATACACCTTTCGCAGGTAATAAAACATGAGGAATTATAAACTGTATTTTAAGAAAATTGGAATAGCTCTTTAGTACAGACTGACTTGATTAAGGGGAAGGGTGTTAAAGTTACAGAGGTGAGGAGATAGTCTTGTTTAATCATGTAACATCACCAAAGACTTAAACATTGTACATTTGAAAAAATTAACACCACAACATACTAATAAAAAATGACAACATTGTATGAAAAATTTAACATTGGCATCCATTTAAAAAACAAGGGCAAAATTTGGCTTGTTGTTCACAATTTTGTGGCACATTAAAGCTGGAATTATTTTTTGATTCTTTGTTTCCCCTCTTTATTATGTAAAAAGGATTAAAGGAAACAATTGAGACACAAAAGACTGCAAATGCTGGCACCTTGAGTAAAAAACATAGTGCTGGAGGAACTCAGTGGGTCAGGCAGCATCTGTGAAGAGAAATGGACAGGTGACATTTCAGGCCTGCATCTTTCAGATTGATGGAGTAGAGGGGAGAAAGCTGGTAAAGAGCGGTGGGGTGAGGCAAAACCTGGCGAGTGATAGGTGGAAGCAGTAGAGGAGAGGTGACCAGCAGATGGGTGGATAGTAATAAAGGTGAGAGGTGAAATGGAGACAAATGGAAGAAGGAGGAGGAGTGAAATATAAAGCCAGTTGGAGGGATATGGGTGGAAAGACTGGAAAGAGGGAGGATAAAAGGAAAATGGGAGACAGAGTAGTGAGGGGTGGGAAATGAGCACAAGGAGGTGGACAAAGGGACAGGATGATGTGGGTAGTGGGGAAAAAGTGGCTGCATGGGTGGAGGGAAACAAGGGTGGATGAGTAGGGAGATTGGGGGGGTTCATTTGGAAGCGAATAATCCAGAATTCATGCTGTTGGGTTGTGGGCTACCCAAGCGGAATATGAGGTGCTGTTCCTCTTCTTGTTTGTGTGCAGCAAAACTCTGGCAGTAGAGGAGGCTGAGGACAGAAAGATTGACATGGGAATGAAAGGGTGGGTAAAATAGCCGGCAAAACCATGTGCTTCAGCAGGCCTTGGCGAACGTATCTCAAGAAATGCACAGAGGAAATAATGTCTTGCTAACTTATATTTTAACACGTTAACAGCTTTTCTAGGTTGCTGCAGTGAAGGCAGCATGCCTAGAAGAAGCATTATTTCCATTGTCCTGTGTACTCTTATGTGTACACAATCATTAGGATTTATGTGGAATACTTGAAAAAACAGTATAAAACGTCGTGGGGCGGAATTTTCTTTATTTCAACTACTTGAGCTCGGTAATAAAGGAGATATGTGAACTGAGCATTAAAAACGTTTACAATTGTTCAGTGACAATTCTGGAGTGAGTTATGCGTAATGTCACCTGGGGCGATCTTTCTCTGCTCACCACCCATGCAAGCATAAGTTAACTTTTGTTGCTATCTATCGGGGAGTTGAAAGATCGATGCCTGCCTGCTTGGTTTGAAAAGGCTTGCTTTAACAAGTCATTGATGTTTCTAACAAAATATCTTCACAGATTGATTCTGAGAAGAATACTCGCAGAGATTGGGCACAGTACAATCCACGGCTTAGTTATTTATGTATTTCTCATTGAAAAATAGGTTCATTCCATTCAACATCTTCCACATTAGTTTCAATTTACTTCATTTGTTTTCTCCTCCATTCCAGAATGGATTTATGCAAAAGTACTTCCGATTTATTTTATACCTTCTTCTATCATAACCCACATTCATCAGTCACAAGTAAATAATTGTAAACAATATCTCCACTACTCTTTATTGTGCTGCACATAGGTTTTATTGTAGTCGTCTCTAATCTGTTATACTGTTATATTTTCAATCCACGTCCTGAGTCAGAAAATTACAGAGTGTTTTTTGGAACACAGTAGCAGCACAGTGGTGCAGCGATAGAGTTGCTGCCTTACAGCGCAAAAGACCCCGGTTTGAACCTGACCACGCGCCCTGTCTGTATGGAGTTTTCGCCTTCTCCCTGTGACCACATGGGTTTTCTCCGGTGCTCATGTTTCCTCCCACATTCCAAAGACATGCAGGTTTGTAGCTTAATTGATTTCTGTAAATTGTCCCTGGTGTGTAGGATAGAAATAGTGTATGAGGGATCGATGGTCAGCGTGGACTCAGTGGGTTGAAGGGCCTGTTTCCCCGCTGTATCACTAAACTAAACTAAACATGAAAGACAGTGAACAGACCATTTGTGCTCACCAGTGTATAATCTTTCATCTTTTCTTATCCAGCTATCAGCATGATCCTCTATTTCCTTTTCCTCCAAATGTTTATTTTGTCTCCTGCCACAGCAAGTCCCTGCAGTCGTAACTTTCTCATTCTTATCACTCTCTGGGTTATTACCATGAGTTCCTTCCAAATTCCTTATTTGATTTTTCGACGCCTATGTTATATTGATAGCTTCTTGTTTTACTCTTCCCCACAAGTAGAAATATATTCACAGTGCTCTCTCTATCAAATAATTTCATGAATTTTAAAAGCAATTACTTGAAGAAAAGAAGAGATCCAGCCTGTTCACTCTGTCCCGATAATTACAAGTTTGCATTTTAGTATCACCCTTACAAATCTCTTTGCATCGCCTCCAACAAATAGCTACCCGGGCTTTAATTCATTATACAGATACATTGTACAGATACAGTGAAATAATTGGTATGCATGCTTTCCAATTAACTCATGCTATACATAAGTATAATAAAGCCGTACAAAATTGTAAACCACCAATAGTGTAAATCAGCATCTACAGTTGTCTATCTTCGGTGTAAACAAGCATCTGCAGTTCCTTCTTACACATACAAAATCACAACAGGTATTACAAAGAAAAAATTACCAGAGGGTAGAATATGGTGTTACAACATCACAGCATTACAATTATAGAGGCAACTGTAGCATTATTTCTCAACTCTTCAATTCACATCTTCTGTTCCTCCGCAGGCAGTCTCTTGGGTCTGTGGATTCCAGTTCAAGACAGAGGAAGACAGGATGGTGAGTACACACCAGCTGCCACCTGGGCATGGCATGGACGAGATCCTGGGGACTGAGGACGATGCATAGTGTGGGGGTGAGAACCACTCCTGAGGTGCATTCTGACAACTAATATTGATTAGTACGGATGTCATAGGTTATGTGGAGAAGGCAGGAGAATGGGTTTAGGAGCGAGAGATAGATCAGCCATGATTGAATGACGGAGTAGACTCGATGGGACGAATGCTCCCATGCTTATGATTCTGCTCCCATGCTTATGATTTTATGATCTTAAGTTGTTATCTTTGAGTATAGGAGCAAGGAGGTCCGACTGCAGTTGTACACACCTGGAGTATTATGTGCAGTTTTGGACTCTTAGTTTGAGGAAGGACATTCTTGCTATTGAGGGAGTGGGTTCACCAGGTTAATTCCCAGAATGGCAGGACTGACATAAGATGAAAGAATGGATCGACTGGGCTTATATTCACTGGAATTTAGGATGAGAGGAGATCTGTTAAAAACATATAAAATTCTTAAGGTTACATGCAACAAACATGTTCATGATGTTGGGGGAGTCCAGATCCAGGGGTCACAGTTTAAGAATAAGGGATGAACCATTTAGGACTGAGATGAGGAAAAACCTTTTCACCCAGAGAGTTGTGAAGCTGTGGAATTCTCTGCCACAGAAGGCAGTGGAGGCCAATTCACTGGATGTTTTCAAGAGAAGGTTAGATATAGCTCTTAGGGCTGCTAATGGAATCGAGGGATATGGGGAAAAAACAGGAACTGGGTACTGATTTTGGATGATCAGCCATGATCTTATTGAATGGCAGTGCTGGCTCAAAGGGTCGAATTGCATCCTATTTTCTATGTTTCTATGTTTCTTTGAACATGATGCAATTAATATACTTGCAAAATGAGCAATCAAGAGGCAAATGCATTTCAAAGAAGGCTAATGCAAGGATTGCATTGTGTTAATGAAAATAAGAAAGCTACAAATAACAAGGAGGTTCTATCTCTCTAGAAGTAAGCCTACGTAATTGGTTTAATGATTTGGCACACATGATTTTGGTTCCTCCCCTTAGAGTTTACTTTTCTGATCAATTTGTAACTTTCTTGATCTCCTGACCAAAACAAACATACTTGCCATGGAGGGCAGCAAAGATTGAAAAGGATGGTTTGCAGGGATCCTTAGTTTGGTGTCTGAGGGAAAAATGATTAGATTAGGCCGGCATTCTTTTGAGTTTAGAAGAATAAGAGGAGATCTTGTTGAAACTTAGAAACATATTAGAGGGCTCAGCAGGCTGGGAGCAGGAGAATAATTTCCTTGGCTAACATGTCTGGAACCAGGAATCACAGTATGAGATTGCAGCCATTTACAATGAAGATGAGGAGAACTTCTGTCATCAGAAGGTGGTGAATTTTTGGAATACTCGAAGGCCTGTGGAGTTTTGAGCATTCAAAGTGAAAGCAATGGATATCTGGGCTTTAATGGACTCTCGGTATGGGAGGAAAGTGACACCTAAGTTAAAGATCTCCTGTAATCTCTTTGAATGGTACAGCAGATGAAAGAGCTGAATGGCTCCTTTTCCAGTTCCTGTTTCATATTGTGCTTATGTTGACTGATTCTAGAATCAGAATCAGATCAAGAATCTGACAACACAATAATAAACGATTATTTGACATCATCATATTTTAGTCAGTAAAACACAATGTGGTGGATAGAGGGTCAGGCAGCCGCTGTGGAGGGTTACACAAAAAGCTGGAGAAACTCAGCGGGTGCAGCAGCATCTAAGGAGCGAAGGAGATAGGCGACGTTTCGGGTCGAGACCCTTCTTCAGACTGGTCAGGGATCAGGGAAACGAGAGATATAGATGGTGATGTGGAGAGATAAAGAACAATGAATGAAAGATATGCAAAAAAGTATCGATGATAAAGGAAACAGGCCATTGTAAGCTGTTTGTAGTGTGAAAATGAGAAGCTAGTGCGACTTGGGTGGGGGAGAGATAGAGAGAGAAGGAATGCCAGGGCCCAAGGGCTGAGGGAGAGGACATGGATAGACAACATTTCAGGTCGGGTGTCAGAGTTTATGGGGAGAGGCAGGAGAATGTGGTTAGGAGGGAGAGATAGATCAGCCATGATTGAATGGTAGAGTAGACTTGATGGGCCGAATGGTCTAAAGGGCCTGTCCCACTTTCACGACCTAATTCATTACCTTTTTTATTCGTGGATATTTTTCATCAGGCTAGATGATGACCTACTTGATGCCACGAATACCTACGACTGGCATCACGACCTACCTACGACCTACCTATGACCTCCCACGACCTCATACGACCTTGTGACAACCATGCTGTGAGTATGAGTCTAGGGCCAACTCGGCAGAGGTCGTGAATTAGGTCGTGAAAGAGGGACAGGTACTTATGATCTTATGATCTTATGACCCTGTTTCAGACCAGTCTATGGATGCATTATGCTTCTGAGTGTGTTTCACTTTGTGGTATTACAGCCGCAACTGATCTGTTGGTACAGCAGCATGTTGCATTCCAAACCTAATTATATAGATTGCAGAAATACATCAGCAAAACTATGAGACATGAAAATATTTAATTTGCAGTAGCCACGTTGCATAAATAACGTTTAAAAAAATTCTGATGATAGCAGGTCTTGAAATTCTACAATTAACTGATTTAAATGAGCATTTTATGACAAATTTGTTTCTTTTATAAAACCTAGTTATGATATTAAACACATATTTACATTTGAATGGATTTCTCAAAAGTATTGGCAATGCTGACATAAATGCTGTGGTTACCTCAGGAGATTGAACATAACAGAAGAGAGCAATGGGTCCCATTTCATAACAGGGCTTCCATTATTCTTCCACAGTATTAGATCTCATTACAGATTAGCAGTGTGCTGCACAGCTTTTCATTTTATTAAATAGTGAAAGCTCTGAGTATTTTTAAAAATTACTGCGGAAGAAAGAATGGTACCAAGAAAGATTGTACTCTCAAAACAACTTACTGTGATGTTTGGTGGACTGTGTGGGTTGGGAGGGCCCGTTGTTCCCCCCGTGCAGCAGGTGGCGCTGCACAGGACAAAGGGAGATGTTTTGTATATAGTTTATCCTGTCTGTAAACAATGTGTGTGCACCCATTTTGACTTGTCTTGCTGCCAGCATTGAGTAAAGCATTAAAGACATCTGTTGTAAATTGAAGACTCTCACATTTTGTGTAGTCCTAGAAAACGAACACGAAAGGGACCAACCTTTATTTGAATCTATGACACAAAGTGCTGGAGTAACTCAGCGGGTCAGGCAGCATCTCTGGAAAATGTGGATAGATGATATTTTGGGTCGGGACCCTTCTTTAATGTGAAGAAGGTTCCTGACCCAAAACGTCACCTATCCATGTTCCCCAAAGATACTACCCGGTGCAGGCTCGAAGGGCCGAATGGCCTACTCCTGCACCTAATTTCTATGTTTACCTGACCCACTCAGTTACTCCAGCACGTTGTACCTTTTTTTGTAAAAACATATGCTGTTCCTTGTTTCTGAATCTATGACCGGTTTCAGATGGTCTTGTTTGGGAAGACATCTCAACATGCCTCTTGCCACTTGAAACTACAATGAATATAGACTTAACCTGCTCAATCTATTGTTTTATTGCAACACTTTCATCCCAGGAATTAATCAAGAGAGGCATCTCTGCAGTGCCTATAAACCTATAAGGCAGGTTTAAACTTCTGTAAATATAAAGAACAGAACTATATGCAGAGTATTATCTTAACAGGATATTATCCCTATCCTTTCCTCATGCACATTTGGAGTCTTCTCTCAATCCTTGAAAGAACTCAACTCCCAACCAACGTTGTAGCTCTAAACTAAACTAAACTAAATTTAAAGAAACTTGGTATTGATTCAAAGGAAGGGAAATTTAAAAAATGACACATTCAGAAAGATATTTGAATTGATAAAATATTTTATTGGCATATAAAGGAATAAACTGTTTCCATTGACAAGAGGTTCAATAGGAGAGAGTTTGAAGATAATTAACAAAATGATGTAAAATAAATTTCTGTGAACGTTGTTCTGGCTTGAAATATGTTGTCTGAATAGATAGTTGAACCAGATTGAATAGTAACTTTCTAAAGGAAATTGCATAATTTCCCTAGAGGAATAACACTGCTCATTTCAATTATAATCAATCATAATCATGATCATACTTTATTAGCCAAGTATGTTTTGCAACATACAATGAATTTGTTTTGCCATACAATCATACCAATAAAAAGCAACAAAACACCCAAAATACATTTTAACATGAACATCCACCACAGTGACTCCTTCACATTCCTCACTGTGATGAAAGGCAAAACAAAATTTAATCTCTCGCCTTCTTTGTTCTCCCGCGGTCGGGGGGCCTCGAACCTCCCATTGTTGGATGATCTTGGCTCCCGTAGCCGGCAGTCGGGCCCTATGCGTCGGGGCGATCAAGCTCCCGCATCGGGGGGATCTCAGCTCCCCCGCGCCGGGTGATCAGATCCCGGGTCGGGGCTAATCGAAGCTCCTGCGACTGGAGGTTTCCGACATCAGCTACCTGAGACTGCGAGTTTCTCGATGGTAAAATCCGTTGGAGCGTCGATCCCAGGCAAGGGATTGCAGGCGCCAATGGTAAGTCCACAGCCCCGTGATGGGGCTCAAAGTCAGTCCCGACTAAGGGCTCCAGTTCCATGATGTTAGGCCGCAGGGCGACCGGAGATACAATCCCGAAAATAATCGCATCTCCGGCAAGGTAAGAGATTGAAAAAAGTTTCCCCCGACTTCCTCCCCCACCCCCCACATCAAACAAACCAAAGAACATTAACACATACTTTTAAAAACACACTAAAAATAATAAAAAAGATGAAAAGACAGACAGACCGTTGGCGAGGCTGTCAGGGCAAATTGGATAACCAACAATGATGGGCAGAGGGATTATTTCACCCACTATGGTTAAAGGTAAAGTTTGTGAAACATGGTCATATCTATAGGTCTAGCCACTGGTCAATGACAATCCCACTGTTGATTAATTAGGGGTTGCTTACAATAAGGGGCTCGGTTGTCAGAAGCCTGCACCTCTCAAATCTATTTTGCACCGTCAAAAATAGACTTCACTCCTTTACAGGGGATGTAAGCATTGCAGTAGGTGCTGTGAACAGCTCTGATATTGATTCTGACCTGAAAGGCATTCAAATATAGCATGGTATTTAACAGAAAGGCCACCTTTCCATTTTCTTTCCAGCTGTTATCAGGCAACTGAATTATCTTACCACAACTGCTAAACTACTATCTACAGTGTCTCTGGTGTTCCTCGGACTAGCCTTGACCTGGACTTTGCTGGCTTTACCTTGCAATAAACGTTATTCCCATATCATGTACAGTATCTATACACTGTAAATGGATTGATTGTAATCATGTATTATCTTTTAGCTGACTGGTTAGCACGCAACAAAACGCTTTTCACTGTACCTCAATACACGTGACAATAAACTAAACTGACCTTGGTTTTCGACGACAGTGGCAGTGATGGAGGAGGGGAAGAAGAGGGGAAGAAGAGGAGACAAAGGCACTGCCTGAAGGTAGCGAAAACAGATAGATGTGGTGAGGCAGTCCAAAGGGACAGGATACAGTATTGGGCATGGGTGTTCCTCTCAATGAAAACATACCGATACAAGAACTATAAGATGGGGGTACACAAAAGGCTGGAGAAACTCAGCGGGTGCAGCAGCATCTAAGGAGCGAAGGAGATAGGCGACGTTTCGGGTCGAGACCCTTCTTCAGACTGGTTAGGGATCAGGGAAACGAGAGATATAGACTGTGATGTGGAGAGATAAAGAACAATGAATGAAAGATATGCAAGTAAGCTGTTTGTGGTGTGAAAATGAGAAGCTAGTGGGACTTGGGTGGAGGAGAGATAGAGAGAGAAGGAATGCCAGGGCCCGAGGGCTGAGGGAGAGGTGGGAAGGGGAGGAGACGGCAAGGGTTAATAGAATTGAGAAAATTCAATGTTCATGCCAAAAGGATGCAGACTCTCCAAGCGGAATATGAGGTGCTGTTCCTCCAACTTGCGGTGTTGCTCACTCTGGCCGTGGAGGAGGCCCACGACCGAGAGGTCGGATACGGAATGGGAGGGGAAGTTGAAGTGCTGAGCCACCGTGAGGTCGGGTTGGTTATTGCGGACCGAGCGGAGGTGTTCGGCGAAATGATCGCCAAGCCTACGCTTGGTCTCACCGATATAGATCAGCTGGCATCTGGAGCAACGGATGCAGTAGATGAGGTTGGAGGAGGTGCAGGTGAACCTCTGTTGGACCTGGGAGAACTGCTTGGGTCCCTGAAAGGAGTGGATGGGGGAGGTGAAGGGACAAGTGTAGCATCTCTTGCGGTTGCAAGGGAAAGTGCCCGGGGAAGGGGTGGAGCGGGAGGGAAGGGAAAAATTGACAAGGGAGTTGCGGAGGGAGCAGTCTTTGCGGAAGGCAGACAGGGGGGAGATGGGAAGATGTGGCGAGTGGAGGGGTCACGTTGGAGGTGGCGAAACTGGCGGAGGACTATGTGTTGTATGCGCCGGCTGGTGGGGTGAAAGGTGAGGACCAGGGGGACTCTGCCCTTGTTGTGAGTGGGGGAATGGGGAGAGAGGGCAGTGTTGCAAGGGCATGGAGAGGGCACTCTACACCTCCATCCCCCACCAGGATGGTCTCAAAGCCCTCCGGTACTTCCTCGACCAGAGGAGCAACCCATACCTGTCCACTGACACCCTCCTCCGCCTAGCGGAGTTGGTCCTTACCCTCAATAACTTCTCTTTTGACTCCTCCCATTTCCTCCAAACACAAGGTATAGCTATGGGCACACGCATGGGCCCCAGCTACGCTTGCCTCTTTGTCGGGCACGTCGAACAATCTTTGTTCTCAGCATACCAGGGCCCCATCCCCGACCTCTACCTCCGTTACATCGACGACTGCTTTGGTGTCACCTCCTGCACCAACACACAACTGACTGACTTCATCCATTTCACCACCAAATTCCATCCGGCACTCAAATACACTTGGACCATTTCCGACCTTTCCCTACCATTCCTTGACCTCACCATCTTCATTGCAGGTGATACACTCCTGACCAACATCCACTACAAACCAACTGACTCCCACAGCTACCTGGACTACTCTTCCTCCCACCCTGCTTCCTGTAAGGACTCCATCCCCTATTCCCAATTCCTCCGTCTGCGCCGCATCTGCTCCCAGGATGAGGTGTTCCACACCAGGTCATCACAAATGTCCTCATTCTTCAGAGTACGGGGATTCCCCTCCCCCACTATAGATGAGGCTCGCACCAGGGTCTCCTCCATACCCCGCAACACTGCCCTCTCTCCCCATTCCCCCACTCACAACAAGGGCAGAGTCCCCCTGGTCCTCACCTTTCACCCCACCAGCCGGCACTTACAACAGATAGTCCTCCGCCAGTTTTGCCACCTCCAACGTTATCACTCCACTCGCCACATCGTCCCATCTCCCCCCCCCCCCCCCCCCCGGCTGCTTTCCACAAAGACCGCTCCCTCCGCAACTCCGTTGTCAATTCTTCCCTTCCCTCTCGCTCCACCCCCTCCCTGGGCACTTTCCCTTGCAACCGCAAGAGATGCTACACTTGTCCCTTCACCTCCCCCATCTACTCCTTCCAGGGACCCAAGCAGTCCTTCCAGGTCTGACAGAGGTTCACCTGCACCTCCTCCAACCTCATCTACTGCATCCGTTGCTCCAGATGCCAGCTGATCTATATCCTCGATTCTCCAGCATCTGCAGTTCCTTCTTTAAAACTATAAGATGGGGCCAACTAAATTTAAAGATAGAGAGAGAAGGAATGCCAGGGCCCGAGGGCTGAGGGAGAGGTGGGGAGGGGGAGGAGGCAGCCTGGGTCAACAGAATTGAGAAAATTCAATGTTTAAGCTTCAATGATGCAGACTCCCCAAGCGGAATATGAGGTGCTGTTCCTCAAACTTGCGATGTTGCTCACTCTGGACGTGGAGGAGGCCAAGGACCAAGAGGTTGGATACGGAATAGGAGGGGGAGTTGAAGTGCTGAGCCACCGGGAGGTTGGGTTGGTTATTACCGACCGAGCGGAGGTGTTCGGCGAAACGATCGCCCAGCCTCCGCTTGGTCTCACCGATGTAGATCAGCTGGCATCTGGAGCAATGGATGCAGTAGATGAGGTTGGAGGAGGTGCAGGTGAACCTCTGTTGGACTTGGAAGGACTGCTTGGGTCCCTGAAAGGAGTGGATGGGGGAGGTGAAGGTACAAGTGTAGCATCTCTTGCGGTTGCAAGGGAAAGTGCCCGGGGAAGGGGTGCAGCAGGAGGGAAGGGAAGAATTGACAAGGGAGTTGCTGAGGGAGCGGTCTTTGCGGAAGGCAGACGGGGGGGAGATGGGAAGATATGGCGAGTGGAGGGGTCACGTTGGAAGGTGGCGAAACTGGCAGAGGACTATCTGTTGTATGCGCCGGCTGGTGGGGTGAAAGGTGAGGACCAGGGGGACTCTGCCCTTGTTGTGAGTGGGGGAATGGGGAGAGAGGGCAGTGTTGCGGGGTATGGAGGAGACCCTGGTGCGAGCCTCATCTATAGTGGGGGTGGGGAAACCCCGTTCTCTGAAGAACGAGGACATTTGTGATGACCTGGTGTGGAACACCTCATCCTGGGAGCAGATGCGGCGTAGACGGAGGAATTGGGAATAGGGGATGGAGTCCTTACAGGAAGCAGGGTGGGAGGAAGAGTAGTCCAGGTAGCTGTGGGAGTCAGTTGGTTTGTAGTGGATGTCGGTCAGGAATGTATCACCTGCAATAGAGATGGTGAGGTCAAGGTAGGGAAATGTCGGAAATGGTCCAAGTGTATTTGAGTGCCGGATGGACGTTGGTGGTGAAATGGATGAAGTCAGTCAGTTGTGTGTGGGTGCAGGAGGTGACACCAAAGCAGTCATCAATGTAACGGAGGTAAAGGTCGGGGGTGCGGCCCTGGTATGCTTAGAACAAAGATTGTTCGACGTGCCCGACAAAGAGGCAGGCGTAGCTAGGGCCCATGCATGTGCCCATAGCTATGCCTTGTGTTTGGAGGAAATGGGAGGAGTCTAAAGAGAAGTTATTGAGGGTAAGGACCAACTCCGCTAGGTGGAGGAGGGTGTCAGTGGATGGGTATGGGTTGCTCCTCTGGTCGAGGAAGTACCGGAGGGCTTTGAGACCATCCTGGTGGGGGATGGAGGTGCATAGTGACTGGACGTCCATAGTGAAGATAAGAGGATGGGGGCCTGGGGAATGGAATGCGTGGATGTGCCATCTCCATCTCCCAATCTCTGACAAGAGACATAAAATGTAAACAGTCACCACAAAAACAATCAGCACATTTTGCATATCCGTGTGCATGGTGACTCTGGCTCCAAGTTTCACACACTTTCTCCTTTTAGATATACTTACATAAGATGTAGCAGTGACCTCCTATCAAGCTCATTGGAGACCTTGGAACTATCTTTAATCGGACTTTAACTTGCATGAATGTCGTACCCTTTATCCTTTATCTGTATACTGTGGATGGCTTGATTATAATCATGGACAGCCTTTGTTTGACTGGATAGCACACAATAAAAACTTTCACTGTACCTCAGTACATGTGACAATAATAAACTAAACTAAACTAAATTTAACAGGAGGCAGAGTGGTGCAGCGGGAGAGTTGCTGCCATACAGCGCTTGCAGTACCAGAGATCCTGGTTCGATCCTGACGACGGGTGCTGGCAGCATGGAGTTTGTACGTTCTCCCCGTGACCGCGTGGGTTTTCACCGAGATCTTCAGTTTCCTCCCACACTCCAAAGACGTACATGTTTGTAGGTTAGTTGGCTTGGCATACGTGTAAACAGATTGTCCCGCGTGTGTGTAGGATAGTGTTCGTGTGCAGGGATCGCTGGTCGGTGCGAACTTGGTTGGCTGAAGTGCGTGTTTCTACTTTTTATCTCTAAACTAAACTAAACTCCAGCACCTGTCCCATCATGCTGATCTTCTTCCTCAGCAGCGCTCTCCTGTGATTCACTTAACATTCAAGTCTCTGGCTTAAAGTCGAGGTCCAGAAATGGAGCATCAATCATGTCATTAGTAGAATGCTTGTGAAGTGAACACCCGGCCCAAGTGCAGCAGCTTCTGGACACTTGTGAGGAGATTTATGACACGCTCCATGGTTTTCAAGGCCAACGGCACATTATCCTGCTGTACGTGGGTATTTACAACTCATAGAATATCGTCCCTTCGCTAGTTTTTGGAATTTCATACATGAATAATATCAGATACCAAAGCATTACCTGTCCAACAGTTTTATGGTCATTCATTTAGATGCCACTTGGTTATAAATGATAGTCCGATGCTTTGAATCTATTAAAATGTGGAACTTTAAAAATATAATTACTGAACTGCAAAGTGTAGATAAATCTCATTTTGTTTAAGTAATTAGTTGTTCCAAATCGGCCCCAGTAACATAAATTAAAAGGCTATTAAGCTGCAAACTGAAACTTCATCTGGTTCAGTGTTTGCTTCAAACATTGCCTGTGATAATTGTAGCCAGTCATTCATAGCAAGCAACTAACATTAGCCATTTGCCAATCTCTTAAATGTCAATGATACTTAGTGTGAAAGATACATCTTCTAGATGCGCTGGGACGCATCCTCAGTGATGTGACCTCGGGTCATCGAGTGTTTCGGGTCTCACAACATCAGACACCCTCACCCAGGCGACCCAGCCGGGGTTGATCAAGCCCCGATTTGCGTCCCAGCAGCAACCACCCGTGGATCAGCCCACTTAATCCAAAGTCACCTAGTGGCTTTCTCTGCGGCTTCACTTGTGGATTGAATGGCCCTCTTCTTTGCCAGCCCCGTAGGAATCAGATGTGAAAATCTCTGGCTATTAGGAGATTCGCAGCGTATTTCACATTGGTAAGTCAACCTATGTTACTTTTCCTGATTTTATTTCCATTTTATGATATCCAACAAAGTGAAAAACTACCTCTTTGAATTTATTTTGTAATATAGTTGTAAAAAACTGTATGTGAACCAAAATGCAACCTGATTTATTTTTGTGAATTGGGTCAATTTTGCTTGTTCTGCTTACTTACTATAAGCATTACTGAGGATGCATCCCAGCTCATCTAGAAGATGTATATTTTTCACATTGAAGTCTGGCTCAACCAGTAGCACCAAGGAATAGACTGGGTGACAACTAAGAATAGTTTGGTGACTACTGGAGAGACAGTTGACGGCATGGAAAGACGGCACCCGGGAAAGGCTGGGTTAGCACCCCAGTCTGTGTCTTTCGTGAGAAAGACACCCAACAAAGCTACGGAAAGGCCTAATGAACCATCGTGGCTTAAACATCCATCAGGCGAGAATGAAATGCTCAGAGAAGGAGAAAGAGGTGTAGCGCACAGGCCTTGAACCTGGTGAGACGCAGGAAGAGCCCGGCTGGGAGTCACCCCACAGAGCCCAGTCCCTCAATGCACTAGAGTCTCCCAACCCCTGCAGAGTAGTTATTAAGATGGCTGATCCGTGGGCGGTTGCTGCTGGGACGCAAGTCGGGGCCTGATCAACCCCCGCTGGGTCGCCTGGGCGAGGGTGTCTGATGTTGTGAGACCCGAAACACCCGATGACCCCAGGTCACATCACTGAGGATGCATTCCAGCTCATCTAGAAGATGTATATTTTTCACATCTCACTTCCACTTAATATGCGTAAAGGTGCATACAAACAACACTTTCTCATTGTCGCCATTAATTCCATTGTGTCTAAGTCAAAGCAAATAATTTAAACCCCATATAGGATATAACTTATCTTTCTGAGGCAAAATGTTCATTTGAAGTCGTCAAGATCGTCAAAATGATGCAAAACATAATTTTGGAAGGTAGTTTTACTGTGACAGGAAAGACAAATTAAATATTGTAACTGGAAGCCAGAGATATTATGAATTCATTACACTTTTGTATGACCAGCTTTTTTAAAATCAAATAAGATTGCCCTGCCTGCAAAAATGTTTTTCAACTATTTCAATAATCTTGACCTTTAAGCAAATGCAAGTCTGCAGCTGCATAAATATGAAAGGTTTGTTTTCAATAAAACCATGTCAACTGTGTTGCAAGGACCTTACCCCTTGAAGTGAACACACAGGCTTGACCAACAGCATTATGACCACCATTTTCGGTGGTAATGTACCATGAAATCAGCTAATGACTGATATGGAGGAAGGCCTTGTTATCTTCATTAGTTGCAAGGTAAATGCATGACAATGACTATTTGTCCAAAAGGCATGTTCTAAAACAGGTGAGCAATCTAACCCACAGTTTGCCACCTTGGTGACGGTAATCTTTCCTCCCCAGTCCTATATCATTGTCCATGAATTGAAAGTCATCAGATTCTAGACTGTAAGTAAGTGTACAAGAAATGCAGTTCCCTTCTTCTGCAATAAATAAATTCATGTGCAAAATATCAATATATTAAGATGACCTACAGCTGTTGGTTTATAACATCAAATGTTTACTTGTGGTGCCTATTTCTAGAAAATATTTCCAGAAGTGTAATTGAATTGGCAGTGAGTCAAGATTATCAAATCTTTACATGAATATAATAAAACTTTGTTGAATGCCTCGCCCTGCAGTGGTAAAACTTAGTGATGGAAATGTGCATATGTTTCTATCTACGACCTTGAAACGTGTTTAACCCAGACGTACATAATGTACCATGCATTCGCTTTTATTTCCGCTATACCTTCAACAGAGAACTTCTTCCTACAGTTACGCATGTTTGAGTATGTTATCCTCAACAATCTTGTGGTTTGTTTTAATGTGACCCAAAACCTCAGCTTCAAAAACTTTCCTTTTATAAACTGTCAAGGTGTGGATGACTATCATTCCTGGCTGGATTAATTTTTATGGCTGTGGTAAAACATGAACCGATCCCATTGCTGTCAAATTTGTATTCATGAAAGAAATCTCTGTGTGTGCTTTTAGAAAGGAAACTGTATGTGAAATGAGAACCAACAAACACATAAGGTAATGGAAAACTTCAACTTTTCTGGGGAAGTCCAGTAACTGCAAGATGCAAAAAGAATATAAAACATGATTTCAAATAGACAATAGACAATAGGTTCAGGATTAGGCCATACGTCCCTTCAAGCCAGCACCGCCATTCAATGTGATCATGGCTGATCATCCACAATCAGTACCCCATTCCTGCCTTCTCCCCATATCCCCTGACTCCGCTATCTTCAAGAGCCCTATCTAACTCTCTCTTGAAAGTATCCACCGCCTTCTGAGGCAGAGAATTCCACAGACTCGCAACTTTCTGTGTAGAAAAAGTGTTTCCTCATCTCCATTCTAAATGGCTTACCCCTTCTTCTTAAATTGTGCCCCCTGGTTCTGGACTCCCCCAACATCAGGAACATGTTTCGTGCCACTAGCCTGTCCAAACCCTTCATAATCTTATATGTTTCAAAAAGATCCCCTCATCCTTCTAAATTCCAGAGTATACAAGTCCAGCCGCTCCGTTCTCTCAGCATATGACAGTCCCGTCATCCTGGGAATTAACCTTGTGAACCTACGCTGCACTCCCTCAATAGCAAGAATGTCCTTCCTAAGATTTGGAGACCAAAACTGCACACAATACTCCAGGTGTGGTCTCACTAGGGCCCTGTACATCTGCAGAAGGACTTCTTTGCTCCTATACTCAACTCCTCTTGTTATGAAGACCAACATGCCATTTGCTTTCTTCATTGCCACTGTACCTGCATGCTTACTTTCAGTTACTGATGAACAAAGACCCCCAGATTCTGTTGTACTTCCCCTTTTCCCAACTTGACACCATTTAGATAATAATCTTCCTTCCTATTTTTTGCTACCAAAGTGAATAACCTCACATTTATCCATATTAAACTGCATCTGCCATGCACCTGCCCACTCACCCAACCTGCCCAAGTCACCCTGCAGTCTCATAGCATCCTCCTCACAGTTCACATTGCCACCCAGCTTTGTGTCATCTGCAAATTTGCTAATGTTACTTGTAATCCCTCCATCTAAATAATTAATATATATTGTAAATAACTGTGTACCCAGCAACGAGCCTTGCGGTACCACACTAATCACTGCTGCCATTCTGAAAGGGACCCGTTAATCCATTACCATTTTTAGACCTCACTATCTCCATCGCTGGTTATAGACTACTGACCGACATCCACTATAAACCCACTGACTCCCATGGCTATCTGGACTTCACTTCTTCCCACCCTGCTTCCTGTAATGACTCCATCGCCTACTCCCAATTCCTCTGTCTACGCCGCATCTGCACCCAGGATGAGGTGTTCTACACGAGGGCATCGGAGATGTCCTCATTCTTCTGGGAACAGGGGTTCCCCTCTTCTACTATAGATGAGGCTCTCACCAGGGTCTCTTCTATACCCCGTAACACTGTTCTCTCCCTATCCCCCCACTTGTAACAAGGGCAAACTCCCACTTGCCCTCACGTTCCACCCGACCAGCCATTACATACAACAAATAATCCTCCAACATTTTGGCCACCTCCACCACTGGCCACATCTTCCCATCTCCTCCCCTGCCTGCTTTCTGCAGAGACCGCTCCCTCCGTAACTCCCTGGTCAATTCGTCCTTTCCCACCCAAACCACCCCTTCCCCTGGCACTTTCCCTTGCAACCGCCGGAAATGCTGCACTTGCCGCTTTTCCTCCCCCATTGACTCCATTCAAGGACCCAAGCAGTCTTTCCAGGTGTGGCAGAGGTTCACCTGCACCTCCTCCAACCTCAACTATTGCATCCGCTGCTCCAGGTGTCAGCTGCTCTACATCGGTGAGACCAAGCGTAGGCTTGGGGATCGCTTCGCCCAACACATCCACTCGGTTCGCATTAACCTACCTGATCTCCTGGTGGCTCAGCACTTCAACTCCCCCTCCCATCTCGAATCTGACATCTCTGTCATGGGCCTCCTCCATGGCCAGAGTGAGGACCACCGTAAATTGGAGGAGCAGCACCTCATATTTCGCTTCAGCAGTATGAACATAGACTTCAGGTAGTCCCTGCTTTCTCCTCCCCTTCTCAGCTCTCCCTCAGCCCACTGTCCCCGCCTCTTCCTTTCTTCTTCCTGCCCCCCCCCCCACCCTCACATCAGTCTGAAGAAGGGTCTCGATCCAAAATGCCTATTTCCTTCGCTCCATAGATGCTGCCTCACCCGCTGAGTTTCTCCAGCATTTTTGTCTACCTTCGATTTTCCAGCATCTGCAGTTCCTTGTTAAACATTAATCCCTACTCTTTGTTTCCTGCCTGCCAACTAATTTTCTATCCATGTCAGCATGCTATCCCAAATACCATGTGCCCTAATTTTGCCCACTAATCTCCTATGTGGGACCTTATTAAATGCTTTCTGAAAGTCCAGGTACACTACATCCACTGGCTCTCCCTTGTCCATTTTCCTAGTTATATCCCCAAAAAATTCCAGAAGATTAGTCAAGCATGATTTCCCCTTCGTAAATCCATGCTGACTCGGACCGATCCTGTTACTGCTATCCAAATGTTATCTGAAAGACTGGTAGAAATAATTTCTTGTACATAGTTAATGGATGGAATTATTGGATCTGAAAATATAAATTCTCAAATTTAATGGTAGACACAATAATCTAAAACACTGGATTCCAGAAGTGGAATGTTTAAAGTTTCTATGACGAGGGGCAGCAGATATGTATAGTCACTAGGGGCAATTAAAAATGGTCAATAAGCTAGCAACTCACATGGGATGCTAAAGGAAATCGGGACAATAGGAGGAAGCCCTCACAGTCACAGGGAGAATGTATAAACTCCACACAAACAGCTCTGATGGTCAGGATTGCACATGGGTTGTTAGAATCATTGTTGCCACACCTCTACAAACTGCACTTACTGTGCCATCTATCATAAATACCTCTCCAAGATGAACACCATCATGCATTAGAAACATATTGATGTTTCTACATTGTCATTGGATCAGATA
The DNA here is from genome assembly GCA_963514005.1 of Raja brachyura. Next base: position 25,371,294 of record OY740783.1, on the reverse strand, counting down.
TGATTGAACATGGCTCAAGGCCTTTGGAACATACTAAAGTTTGGGTAAAACTTTATCACTAAAGATCTGTCCTAGGCCCAGCAAATTGATGTAATCATAAAGAAATGAATGCCTCTACTTTTTTAGAAGATTGAAGCGTTTTAGTATGTCAATGGATGCTCTCTCGACCTTCTACAGGTATACAGTCGAGAGCAGCATTCATTGACATACTAAACGGTTGGAACATAAGCTACCTGGTTCGGCAACTCAAAATGCCCAAGAATGAAGAAGATTGCAAAAAGTGGTGAACATTGCCCAGTCCATCATGGGTAGTGACCTTCCCACCCCCTCCATGACACACTGGTCAACCTGAGGATATCTTCAGCAACAGACTGGTTCCACCAAGATGCAGCACAGAACGCCACAGGAGATCCTACTTCCCTATGGCTATCAAACTGTACAACCCCTCCCCCTTCTGTCATGAGGTAGACCCCCATAGATGCTGCCCCCACCCCCCCCAAATCTTTATCCATCCCCAATCCTTTCTACTCCTCACTTTAATTTCATGTGTCTTGCGTTTTATGACTGTTAGGAGATCAATTTCTCTCCTGGGTTCAATAATGTTCTATCATATCGTATTGTGTCAAATTGAAGGGATCTTCAGGAGTCACTGCCTCAAAACGGCAGCCAGCATCATCAGAGACCCACACCATTGTGGCACCACCCTCATTTCACTTTTTCTGTCAGGAAGAAGGTACAGCAGCCGGAAAACTGTAATGTCTATTTTCAGGGGCTGCTTATTCCCTACAACTATCAGGCTATTTAACACTACATTCTCCAAATAAGCTCTGACCAACATAGAGGGCATTATTTTAGTCTTTGAGTGTGCATGTGTGTTTAATAAACATGTCAATAATAAGCCTAAACCTAAAGCAAAACCTGAGGTTGTCCACGTTGAAAAACCCTGTGCATATATAGGAGCCTCAAAAGAAACAGTCACTGCCTGTACTGTCCACCTAAGATGGTGCAATGTTCGATCAACAATCTAACGCAGGTGATGCCCATATCCATTAATTTTTCAGATGACTGTGCTACTAACACGTTTAATGCACAATTACATGCAGATGGCCAGCAGAGACCCAGAATTAAAACATGCAGGATGCAATGCATGCCCTGTATATCAGGCTACAGTTCCCACTAGATTTGGGTAAAACTGTCAAGAATCCTCCCTGCTGTGTTGTATGAAAGTGTGCTTTTCCACAAAGAAAACCTAGATGCCACCTTCTCTTTGCCTGGAAGGAGAACCTTTTGATTTCAACATTCATTGAACTACTAAAGAAAATAGAATCAGATGTAATTGGTGTTTTCAACACATTCTTACACCAAACTCTTCTGCATGTAGAAGTATTTCTTAAAGGACAGAGACATACTGATGACTAACACCTACTTAATTTTTCAACTAACAAGAAGTAATGTGAGAAGCAGGTGTTTGTTGGAGATAGGCATGAAAGAGAATTACAATTTTTCTCTTGTTTCATCATTCAAGTCTGACAGTTTGTTAGAACAGTTCCCCCACTATTGGGGGTAGTGATGTGCTGTGGATCAAATCAGCTCATAGAACTTATTAGCATGATTGAAAGACTTTGAACGAGGAAGATCTGAGTAAGTGACGAAACGTGAGCATCAAGGGATCAAAGCTAACGAAAGGAGGAACTAGCTGTGAAAGGTAAACAATAAAATAATAAATTAAACAGTGGAGAAAAAACAGGGGAGGGGGATAGGACTTGTAAAGAATGAGCACCTGGTTGGGAAATTTTTGAAGAAAATAATGAAAGGACACAAGGGAAGTTTTTACTTTGAGCATGTTCAGTAAGTTGGTGATTGGGGTTGGCCATTTGTCTGGATGCAGAGAAAAATCAGTCTCATCTACAACAGACAGCCAAACTAAACCTCTCAGATTTCTGCTTACAGGTATGTCCACTGTAAAAATTATTTCCATTTTTTCAATAATGAAAATTACACCCACTATTATCATGAAACATTTATGAGAATCTTTTGTTTGAGGTGGCACAGTGCCAAAATTGTAGTGAAATGTATTTTTTTGTTGTTGTGAAAATAGTAGCGACATGGGCATGGCTGCAACAATAGACACGCAATGCTGGGGTAACTCAGCGGGACCGGCAGTATCTCTGGAGAGAAGGAATGGGAGACATTTTTGGTCTCCAGCATTACTCCAGCATCTTCGGTTTAAACCAGCAGCTGCAGTTCCTTCCTACACATGGTTTCAGTCAACACTTTATAAAGAGTGGATTTATGATTTAGAAAACATAGAAAACATAAAAAAATAGGTGCAGGAGTAGGCCATTCGGCCCTTCAAGCCAGCACTGCCATTCAATATGATCATGGTTGATCATCTAAAATCAGAACCCCATTCCTGCTTTCTCCCCATATCCCTTGATTCCTTTAGCCCTAAGAGCAAAATCTAATTCTCTCATGAAACCATCTAGTGAATCGGCCACCACTGTCTTCTGTGGCAAAGAACTCCACAGATTCACTACTCTCTGGGTGAAAAGGTTTTTGCTCATCTCAGTCCTAAATGGCCTACCCCTTATTCTTAAACAATAACCCCTGGTTCTGGACACCCCCAACATCATGAACATTTTTCCTGCATCTAGCCTGTTCAATCCCTTATGAATTTCCTATGTTTCTGCAAGATCCCCTCTCATCCTTGTCAAAGGATTTTTGAAAGTCCAGATACACCACATCCACTGGCTTTCTCTTATCCAGTCTACTTGTTACATCCTCCAAAAATTCCAGAAGATTGGTCAAGCATGATTGCCCCTTCATAAATCCATGCTGACTTTGACCGATCCTGTCACTGCTTTCCAAATGCGCTGCTATAACATCTTTAATAATCGACTCAAGCATCTTCCCCACTACCAATGTCAGGCTAACTGGTCTATAATTTAAAAATTGGCTACCCCCCAATCCATGGGAACTGATCCAGATTTGAGAGAACATTCAAAAATGATCACCAATGTATCCACGATTTCTAGGGACATCTCCTTGAGTACTCTGAGATACAGACCATCAGGCCCTGGGGATTTATCTGCCTTCAGTCCCAACTGTTTACCTAACACCATTTCCTGACAAATGTGGATTCCCTTCAATTCCTCCCTCCTACTAGAACCTCATCCTCTCGTATTTCTGGGAGATTGTTTGTGTCTTCCATAGTGAAGACAGAGCCAAAGTACTCGTTTAACTGTTCTGCCATTTCCTTGTATCCAATTATAAATTTACCTGCCTCATCCCTTCAAGCTCTCTCCCCCTTTATACAATGGACTTACATGGTACTTCTATCAATGCTTTAGATAATGGCAGGAGTACGGTGGGAAGTGGCGCAGCGATAGAGTTGCTGCCTTACAGCGAATGCAGCACTGTAGGCCTTGGTTCGATCCTGACTACGGGCGCTGTCTGTACGGACTTTGTACGTTCTCCCCATTACCTGCGTGGGTTTTTTCTGAGATCTTCGGTTTCCTCCCACACTTCAGACATACAAGTATGTAGATAATTTGGCTTGGTAAATGTAAAAATTGTCCCTGGTGGGTGTAGGAGTGTGTTAATATGCTCGGATTGCTGGTCGGCGCAGACCCGGTGGGCCGAAGGGCCTGTTTCCGTGCTGTATCTCAAAACTAAACTAAACTAAATTAATAGTGGAGCATACAACCATGGGCATAGTTTTGTATGAGCTGTAGTAGCATATATTCTGAATTCTGAATTAAGTTGTATTCTGAATTATTAAAGTAATGGCAATAAAACTGGCAATCAGAAATAAAGAATATATTGAAATACGGCCATTTACTGATGAGATACAGAGGTTATTGTGTGTGAAAATAGATTAAAACAGCTGAGCACATTTTAAACATGTATTTATTTTATTATCTCTATGGCATTCAGTTTTATAATATTCAAGTATTAAAAGTATTCAGGCGGAGCTAGGGAAATGTAAAAATAAATATGTCATTATACATCGACATTTACAGTGATGGCTATAATTCCTTATAATGTATCCCTTTCAAACAACTCCAATCCTGTAAAACCATGCTACTTTGACCACCAATTTAAACTCAATTATATTGTTAATGTATTCCAGAGTTTTATAAATTCACTAGGCCAACTGGGACCCATTGGGGCAATATTCCACCACTCACCTGTTTCTTTTTTTTTTATTTTATATTTTTTTATTAGAAGTAACCAATTTACAATGTTTAAAACAAATTTACAAGCATCAGCTTAATTCAATATTTATACAAATAACACATTGATAATTATTATCTTCTATTTTTTTGGAAATAAAGACAGAAAAAGAATAGAGCAGTTATAAATCAATAAAGATGTGATTAAATAATGATTTGATTATATATAAGAAAAAAGAGAAAAGGAAAAAAAAAGAAGAGAAAAAAAAACACAAACAAAACGATGAAAAAATATTATATATATATATAAACGAAAAACAACAAAATATATTGTAAATAAAACTATTACCAATAGTAATATCAATAGAGACATGCATATTAACACCAGTATGAAAATGAATTATTTTCTTCAAATCCCGTAGGGTACCTGTCGAGCCGTGATGCCAAGAACAGCTACTTCTCTAAATACTGTATATATGGAGACCATGTCTGTTCGAAGGAATTATATTTGTCCAATAGGACAAATCTAATTCTTTCTAAATGTAACGTCTCCAACATCTCTGCTGCCCACATTTTAATAGTGGGGGATAATATTCCCTTCCAAAATTTCAGTATAATTTTTTTTCCCTATTATCAAACAGTAATCAAAGAAATTTCTTTGATTTACTGTAAGTACCAAATTTGAATCCGGAATTCCGAATATTATTAACTTTGGGTCAGGGTCCAGTTTAACTTTAAGAACTTCAGAAATAACTTTAAACATTTCTGTCCAGTAATAATTCAATTTGGGGCATGTAACAAAACTATGTATTAAATTTGCTTCTAAATTCTTACATTTATCACAGATAGAGGAGACATTAGGAAAAATACTATTTAATTTAGTTTTTGAATAATGTAATCTATATAATACTTTAAATTGTATCAATGTATGTCTAGCATTTAATGAACACCGATGTATTCGTTGTAAACTTTCTTCCCAATTTTCTTTTGTTATAGATAATCCAATTTCATTTTCCCAAGCTTGTCGATATGTTTCAGTTGTTGGATTCTCCTTATCCAGAATAATGTTATATATATAAGCTATTAATTTTCCTGTATTTGGGTGCAAATTAAACAATTCATCTAATAATCCTGGTTCTTTATTTTTATAATCTTGTGTATTAGATTTAATATAATCTCTAATTTGTAAGTACCTAAACAAGTGTTGTGAAGACAATCCGTAGATATCTTGTAACTCCTGAAATAAAAGAAATTTTCCTTTTCTATAAAGGTGCTCTATCCTTTTAATTCCTAAATCGTCCCAATGTCTAAACCCCCCATCTAATATAGAGGGTTTAAATAATGGGTTATTCGTAATTGGTAGTCTAAGTGAAAGATTATCTAAATGTAAAGTCTTAACTATTTGTTTCCAAATGCGTCTATTATTATAAATTATAGGGTTGTCCCTAAAATTTTTTTTTTGTATTTCCTTTGGGGCAAAGAGAATCGAGCCTACATTGAAAGGTAAACAGTCTTCCTTTTCCATCTTTAACCACATTGGTTCATAATCCATATTTACCCACCAGAAATTCATATTCTTAATCTGGACTGCCCAGAAATAATTTAAGAAATTTGGGAGTGCTAATCCTCCATTTATCTTAGATTTACATAAATGTTTTTTACTTATTCTATGATTTTTATAGTCCCAGATAAAACTATTAACAATATTATCAATTTTCTTTAAAAAGTTTTTCGGGAGAAAAAAAGGAATAGCCTGAAACAAATATAACAATTGTGGTAAAAAAACCATCTTTATAGCATTTATTCTACCAATCATAGATATAGGAAGTGTTTTCCAATATAAAATATTTTTTCTAAGTTTATCTAATAGTTGAGGATAATTAGATTTAATTAATGAGTTATAAGATTTAGATACATTGATATCTAAATATTTAAATTTATCTGTGACTATTTTTAGTGGATATTGTTGTAATATATTTAAATTTATTCCAGTTATAGGCATAATATCACTTTTGTTCCAATTAATCCTATATCCAGAAAATGTGTTAAATTTAGTTATAACATTAAACAGCATAGGAATACTAATTTCCGGTTTTGTAACATAAATCAAAACATCATCTGCATATAAAGATATTTTATTAGTTGTTGTATCAGTATTATAACCATATATTTCAGGTTCAGATCTAATTCTTTCCGCCAAAGGCTCTATCACCAAAGCGAATAATAAAGTCTGCATCCCCTAAAAAGCTTAAATTTAACTGATAGTATTTGATTAGTTAAAATTCTTGCAGTAGGATTCGAATATAGAATTCTTACCCATTTACAAAATCTATCTCCCAATTGAAACTTTTCCATTATATTAAATAAATATGACCATTCCACCTGATCGAATGCTTTTTCTGCATCTAACAATATAACCGCTAATTCCGTGTCCCATACTCTTTTTGAATATATAATATTAAATAAACGTCTAAGATTATGGGATGAATAGCGTTTTGGAATAAAACCTGTTTGATCATAATGTATTAATTTAGAGATCACCAGACAATCTCCGAGATAAAACTTTAGTTAATATTTTTTGGTCTGTATTTAGAAGAGCAATCGCTCTATATGATCCAGGATCTTCCAAATCCTTGTCTACCTTAGGAATGAGTGTGATTGTGGATTCATTTAAAGATTCTGGTAATTTTCCATGTTCATAGGCATATGTAATCTTGGGGAAATCAGATCTTGAAATTTTTTATAAAATTCTGCACTCAGGCCATTGGGGCCCGCAGCTTTTCCATTCTTTAACGAACCAATTGATTCTTCAATATCTTTTACTGATATTTCAGCATTTAACAAGTGTCTTCCTTCCTGATCTAAACTATTAATTTGACATTCTTGTAGGAATGTTTCCATTCCATCTGTTTGTCCTGTTAATTTCGATGAATAAAGATTTTGATAATATTGTAGAAATCTGTCATTAATGTCTTTTGGTATAGTTAATATATTTCCATGCGCAGATCTAATTCTATGTATCATTTTTTCATCATCTAATTTTCTGAGTTGTCGTGCCAGCAATTTTTGTGGTTTATCTCCAAATTCAAAATGCACTTGTTTGGTTTGTTGAAAAAGTTTAATGACTTGGTTAGAATATATTTTGTTTAATCTATGTTTTAATATTGCAATTTTATTACTTAACTCTTTAGAAGGATGTTTTATATTTTCACTATCTAGTTGTTTTATCTCCTTTTCTAACTTTTGTTCCGTCTTTCGATTTTCTTTATTAAAATATGCTTGTGCTGATATTATTGCACCACGCATAAATGCTTTAAATGTATCCCAAAGTAGCAATGGTGCAATTTCAGGTTTGTCATTAGTTTCAAAAAATAATTTAATCTGTTCCACCATATGATTACAACAGTCCTTGACCTTTAATATCTGGGGATTAAATCTCCAAGTAGTGGTTTTGTTAAATATATCTTTTAATTTTATCTTGAATGTTAGTGGCACATGGTCTGAAATAATAATATTATGATATTTTGCATCATACGTGAAAGGAAGTAGTTTTGAATCTATTAGAAAATAATCTATCCTTGAGTAAGTTCCAAATACGGGTGAGAAAAAGGAATATTCTCGTCCGGATGGGTTATCTAATCTCCAAATATCCTTAACATTAGATGTGTTAATAAAATAATTTATAAATTTACTTGACTTAGAGGCAGCTTTCCTTTTTGATGAAGATCTGTCTAGATAGTTATCTAAAGTACAATTTAAATCACCCCCAATTATTAAATTATATTGAGTGGATATAGGGATATTATTAAATATTTTCTTAAAAAGTAATGGATTATCAAAATTAGGGGCATATATATTCACAAGAATTACTTTTTTTGAATATAATTCCCCTGTAATTATTACATATCTACCCTCTTTATCCTCTATTATAGAACTTTGTTTAAATGGTATACCTTTACCAATAATTATTGCAACTCCTCTAGATTTATGTATAAATGAAGAGTGATACACCTTTGAAATCCATTTAGCTGTTAATCTATGTTGAGCATCTTTTTTAAGATGATTCTCTTGAAGGAAAGTGACATCTGATTTCAATCTGTTCAACTGAGCTAACACCTTTCCCCTTTTAATTGGTTCATTAATTCCCTTAACATTCCAACTACAGAAGGTAATTCCATCACCCCCAGTCTTCACATTCATGTCTTGCATTTTACCGTTAGGGTGGCTTTTTTTGGAGTAGCCTTCTCGACTCCTCCAGCTCAACATTATACCCAAACATCAATTTGATGAAAATTACTATCCTTATTAATTCATATACATGTCTTCTTAAACTAATTATATAATATCGATCGTTAATACATTCATAATATATAATATAAGATCAAATATTTGATATATAAAAAATGATAAAAAATGTAAATAAAAAAAGAGTAAAGGGTGTTAGTAGGGTGCCCAGAAAAAAAAGAAACTACACTTGTATATTGTGTAGTGTGCATTAGTGGAAGCCACACTAGCGTGGCTATTAATCTATTGACTTCCGTTTAAAAAAAAAAGATGTTAATTGTTCCAGCTCCTATCTAGGATACTGCGTATATTGGGGTGGGGTACTAACTTTATATACTTAGTAGTTATTTCTATTATTCATATTACTAGTTTCTAGTTACTAGTTTCTATTATTATTAATATTATAATAAGTAATACTATGTTAGGGGAATAATTGAAATTTTTAATAATTAATACAAAACTACAACTTCGTGTCCATTATTCCTCCTCTTTCTCAATGAGTAATTCATAACCGCAGGCTGGTGATAAAAGTTCAGCCATCTACTTCTTCCTCCAGTGCTTCTTCTTCTGCTTCCTCTTCTGCCTTCTTCTGTATGTCTTGAGCGAATTCCAGTGCTTCAGTATGCTTAACGAAACGGTATTCCTTGTTATCGTAGGTTACTCTCAATGTTGCTGGGTACATCAAGCCATATCTAAGATCCTTTGTATCCTTTATATTCCTCAGAATGCCTCTTGTTTCTGTGAATAGAGATCTTCTCTTAGCCACTTCCGCTGGGTAATCTCTGAAAATACTGATGTCTCCCTCGTATTTCAGATTTTTCTTTCTTATTATTATCTTCATCATTTCTTCAAAGACGTGATCATAAGCCACCTTTACAATCATTTGTCTTGGTGGTGCACCTCTCCCAGGGACCCGTCTTAAAGCCCTGTGCGCACGGCCCAACAGGGGTTCTTGATCCAAATTCAGAATGTCCTTTAGGAGTTTTGCAGCAAATTTTTGCGGGTCTTGATTTCCTTCACGACCCTCGCTCAATCCTACTATACGCAAATTCTTACGTCTTTGTCGTCCCTCCAAATCAATACATTTCTCATTTATTTTGCGTAGTAGCTCTGAGAGGCGTTTATTCTCGGCGCGTAGCTTTTCTCTCTCCTTAGTACTTGATACAGCAAGTTCAGTCAGTTCTTTAATTGCATCATTTTGTTGGTCGAGTGAGATTAAAATAGGATCTATCTTCACATCCATTATTTTTTCCATCCCAGCAACTTTGTCATTTACCTCAGCCATTTGGGTTTGTAACTCAGCGTCCGCCTTTACTTTCCATTCATTCATCATGATCTTTACCGTCATTATGACTTCTTTTGTTAATTCATCTTTAATTCTTTCATGAAACACCAGGATATCTGCTCTTAAAGTTTTTATTTCATCTTTATATTCCTTCTTCATTTCTTTCTGCAGTTTCTTCATCTCACCTAACATGGAGCTTTTAAGTTCCTCCATTTCGCTTTTCTTCAGTGAGATCTCTTCTTGGGAGGCAGCCAAACTCGAGCCCGAGGCTCCGGTGAGGCCTACCTCCCTTTTTACACCTTTTTTTGCAGTGGGGGGGGAGGGGAGCGATGCATTTTAAGTTTCTTACTAGAGTCGCGCGCCTGATGACGTCACGCACCTTGCGATCGCAACCGGAGCCGTTCAGAGTCGTTCTCCTGCGGTAAGTACCGTTAGCAGTCCCCTTTACCCCCGTTTTTTTTGCAGATTTTTGCGGAGCTGATCTGGCGCGATTCCCTCTCAGAACATGGCGCCACCGGAAGTCACCACTCACCTGTTTCCCCAACACATGTAATTCCCCCAACCCAGCGCAATATTCCACCACTCACCCGTTCCCCCAATGCAAGCCATTCCCCAATGCAATATTCCACCACTCACACATTGCCTCCAACTGCGCAGTGATGGAGGCTGCAGCCTACCTTGTCCTGGGTGCTGCTCCACTTCTACCCCATGCTCATCCTCCTTGTGGGCCCGGTGCCGCTCCTCAGGGCGGGGGCTGTCAGGGGAGACAGGCCAAGTGGCACGGAGCCAGAGGAGGGGGAGGGAGAGGTCCATCGGCTCAGAGCAGCAGTGAAATGGAAGGGAACTTACCCGTGGAGCCGTTGTGTCCATGAGGCGAGGAAAAAAAAGATGGCTGTCTGAAATTGTGCAAAGGTCGCGCTGAGGACCCATGGGGTGTCCTTTGTGATGCCAATCAAGTAAAGATGACAAGAAGGGGCGGGGCTAGTGGGGGCGCTGTTTTAAATTTTGTTAAGTTAAAAATGTGAATAACTTGTAAAATATAACAAAATTGATACACAAGACCAAATCTGAACGTAATTTGATACACAACACCACAGGACAATTGTGAGTAAGATGGTGCAAAAATTGTAACGCTATCATGTTTTGACGTAGTTCCGGGATCACATGCACACACAGGCAGACACACGCACATATAGTAACAGACAAGATGAGAGTTTTAGAAATATATAGATAGATGTTTAAAAAAAAAATCTTATTTTATGTTTTAATCATTTTACATTTAATCAAATTATAGCATGTGAGGTGTCCCCTTTCCAAATACATAATTTTGTGAACTTTGTAAAGTTTTGTCTGCAATATATTTACTGCATATATCTCTTAAGAAGCACTTTCCATAAGCTGAGGTACTGTTCGATTCACCTCTGCTCCATTGAGGACATTGGACCTTGTTTAATGAACTGACATATTCCAATGCTAATGATAACTAAATGCTGCACTCTATCTTCTCCTTTATTTATTGTACTGGAGTTTGAATTAATTATACCTATGTATGGTATATCTGCTCTGTTTGCCTGCAAAACAAATATTTCACCGTTCCTTAGTGCATGTGATAATAATAAACCTAATATCTAAAACCTAAACATGGTATAGACCATGAGCAAGAGACGTGCAGTTTAAATAGGTCTCGGGTAACACATGGGTGAAGGCTCAGTTCCTTTACTGTATTGCCCGTTGTTCTATTTGCATGTTTTTTTATTAAAAATGTAAAATTGTTTTTTGTACAATCACATTCAGGTGGACAGGTGTCAGAGGTTATGTGAAGAAGGTAGGTGAATGAGGTTAGGAGCAAGAGATATATCAGCCATGATTGAATGGCGGAGTAGACTGGATGAGCCGAATGGCCTAATTCTACTCCTGTTCCTTATGACCTTCTGACCCCTGGAAGTTACCAGTGTGTGGTCCAATCTGAGGGATAACTGTTCACCTCCAGCTTCTGCTTTCTGTTCATTGATCAGTTTTATATTCATGCCATCATGTTCCCTTTAACTCTTTGTCTAGTAGAAGGCCCCCCCTCGGTCATTACTGACGATGGGTGATGCATCCTAGTTTGCAGGTCATGTGTGGTCGGATGCAAGCCTGGGCGATGTCATATGGAGGACAGGCTGTTCACCTTGCAGCACGTCCCCCTTCTCCACGTCGCTGATCGTTCCAAAATAACAGCAGGGCCATTTCACTTTTGCACCAGCGCCGTCACAGGAGCTGCCAGAGCGAGGTTGTAGACAACGAGGAACTACCTTAGGGGCTCCGACTCCGGATTTTCTTGAGGTTTACTCCAGGATCCTATTCAATGACTGGATATGGCCACAAGGCAGTGGAGGGTTTAAATCAGAGTTTTCCCTCTCCTAGATGGACCGCCTTTCCAGGCTGACAAGCGCCACCTGCCTGAGACTCATGGGGGCGGGAGCGTCTTCCTTCCCGTGCAGGTCTATAGCACCTGCCCACTGCCCACTCCCACTGCACAAAACGCTTTGTACTTTTATGATATTACTAATTTTGCAGTCAAAATTACAGCATCAAGTTGCCACTGACTCCTGAATCTTCTTACTAACTGGGATAAAATTTGAATGACCAGCAGTAGGTATGTTACAAAACTTACCTTTAGCGGCGCTGCACTTCTGCCGCTCCCCGTGTGCGTGACTTTCGCGCCTTGCAGAGGGGGGCGGGCTTAAAGTGCCGTTTTTCCACAGGCCTGGATAATCGATGAATGTCGGGCGATTTGGTTGCTGAAGAAAAATCGCTCCGACATTTAATGAATGGTGGTATTTTTAAATTACTCTAGATTATTTATTAACTAGAGTAATTTAAAAATCACCTTCAAAAGCCGTGACCGCAGACAACCGGAAGCATTTTGCGTAGGGGAGAAAAAAAGGTAAATACTTTATTTTTATATTAAAAGTTGGTTTTTCGGGAGGCATTAATAATATTTTTATGTTGCGAAATGGGGTCCCAAAAAATGTATGAACCCCCAGTATTTCCCCCCCCGACTTCACCGCTAACCGCAACGTTCTAATCCACCGCATTCCACTAAAACCCACTCGCTAGTTGATTTAAATGGCCATTAATTTACAGGCATAAAACACTAAATTCCTTCTATTTGGCCCAGAAATTCATGAAAATGCGATTTAAAAATTATGTTATATTGTGGATTATTGTGTGAATGTTATTTGGACACTTAGGCAATTTAAAAAAAGTTTATCTTTTCTTAAGAAATTGATAGATGTTTAGATCTACTCATTGAATTGTGTAATTAGCTACAATTAGATAACTAACTAATTATATGCTTTAATTTCAGGTAATCAGATTGTTTAATATTTGTTTCAGAATGCTTCAATCTATAATAACTGAAAATTTCATTGAGTTCTCTTAATTTTTAAGAATGTTACGGACTTTTAACTTTTCCAGATCACAGCTTTTGAGTTAAGTCAATTGAAAGGCAATGGGAAGCAAGATGCTCATTTCCGAGTATGAAAATGGCCATAACTTTCTTAATACTGAAGATATGAAAGTAAATTAGGTGTCAAATTTAGGTGCAGGGGGCAGGGATTTAGATTCTTAGATCACTGGGATTTTTTTTATAGTAAGGGACAACTGTACAAAAGGGACGGATTGCATCTTAACAGGTGGGGGACCAGCATTCTGGCCGGCAGGTTTGCCACTGCTACACGGATGGTTTTAAACTGAATAAGGGGGGTGGGGTATCAAATGGGATAGTCGAGGACGGAGTTAGAGGGAAAGAGAGTAAAGCGATGGTTAATGACCCCAGAATTAACGGGGAAGAAAGCTCACAAAGGGATAGGAGAGTATGGCCAAGTGTAATAGGGATCGATGTGAAAGGGGCCACTTGTCAACATAATTGTATAAGGAGTAAGAGTGTTGTAAAAACAAGCCTGAAGGCTTTGTGTCTCAATGCGAGGAGCATTCGTAATAAGGTGGATGAGTTGAAGGTGCAGATAGCGATTAATGACTATGCTATAGTTGGAATCACGGAGACTTGGCTCCAGGATGACCAAGGCTGGGAGCTGAACATCCAGGATATTCAATATTCAGGAGGGATAGACGAAAAGGAAAAGGAGGTGGGGTAGCGTTGCTGGTGAGAGAGGAGATTAATGCAATAGAAAGGAAGGACATTAGCGTGGAGGATGTGGAATCGATATGGGTAGAGCTGCGAAACTCTAAGGGGCAGAAAACGCTAGTGGGAACTGTGTACAGGCCACCTAACAGTAGTATTGGAGTTGGGGATGGCATCAAACAGGAAATTAGAAATGCGTGCAACAAGGGTAACACGGTTATAATGGGTGACTTCAATCTGCATGTAGATTGGGTGAATCAAATTGGCAGGGGTGCTGAGGAAGAGGATTTCCTGGAATGTATGCGGGATAGTTTTCTCAACCAACATGTGGAGGAACCAACGAGAGAGCAGGCTATTCTAGACTGGGTATTGAGTAATGAGGAAGGGTTAGTTAGCAGTCTTGTTGTGCGTGGCCCCTTGGGCAAGAGTGACCATAATATGGTTGAGTTCTTCATTAGGATGGAGAGTGACAAAATTAAGTCAGAAACAAGGGTTCTGAACTTGAACAAAGGTAACTTTGAAGATATGAGATGTGAATTGGCCAAGATAGACTGGCAGGTGATTCTTAAAGGGTTGACAGTGGATGTGCAATGGAAGGTATTTAAAGACTGCATGGATGAAGTACAAAAGTTGTTCATACCAGTTTGGCAAAAGAATAAATCGGGGAAGGTGGTGCATCCATGGATAACAAGGGAAATCAGGGATAGTATAAAAACAAAAGATGAGGCATACAAATTTGCCAGAAAAAGCAGCCTACCGGAGGACTGGGAGAAATTCAGAATCCAGCAGAGGAGGACAAAGGGCTTAATTAGGAAAGGGAAAATAGATTATGAAAGGAAACTGGCAGGGAACATAAAAACTGACTGCAAACGTTTTTATAGATATGTAAAGAGAAAGAGACTAGTTAAAACAAATGTTGGTCCCTTGCAGTCAGAAACAGGTGAATTGATCATGGGGAACAAGGACATGGCAGACCAATTGAATAACTACTTTGGTTCTGTCTTCACTAAGGAAGACATAAATAATCTGCCGGAAATAGCAGTGGAACGGGGGTCAAATAAGATGGAGGAACTGAGTGAAATCCAGGTTAGCCGGGAGGTGGTGTTGGGTAAATTGAACGGATTGAAGGCCGATAAATCCCCAGGGCCAGATAGTCTGCATCCCAGAGTACTCAAGGAGGTAGCCACAGAAATAGTGGATGCATTAGTGATAATTTTTCAAAATTCCTTAGATTCTGGAGTAGTTCCTGAGGATTGGAGGGTAGCTAATGTAACCCCACTTTTTAAAAAAGGAGGGAGAGAGAAAGCGGGGAATTACAGACCAGTTAGTCTAACATCGGTAGTGGGGAAACTGCTAGAGTCAGTTATTAAAGATGGGATAGCAGCGCATTTGGAAAGTGGTGAAATCATTGGACAAAGTCAGCATGGATTTACGAAAGGTAAATCATGTCTGACAAATCTGATAGAATTTTTCGAGGATGTAACTAGTAGAGTGGATAAGGGAGAACCAGTGGATGTGTTATATCTAGACTTTCAGATGGCTTTCGACAAGGTCCCGCATAAGAGATTAGCATACAAACTTAAAGCACACGGTATTGGGGGTTCAGTATTGATGTGGATAGAGAACTGGCTAGCAGACAGGAGGCAAAGGGTAGGAGTAAACGGGTCCTTTTCAGAATGGCAGGCAGTGACTAGTGGGGTGCCGCAAGGCTCAGTGCTGGGACCCCAGCTATTTACAATATATATTAATGATTTGGACAAGGGAATTCAATGCAACATCTCCAAATTTGCAGATGATACCAAGCTGGGGGGTATAGTTAGGTGTGAGGAGGATGCTTGGAGGCTGCAGGGTGATTTGGATAGGCTGAGTGAATGGGCAGATGCATGGCAGATGCAGTACAATGTGGATAAATGTGAGGTTATCCACTTTGGTGGCAAAAACATGAGGATAGACTATTATCTGAATGGTGGCAGATTAGGAAAGGGGGAGATGCAACGAGACCTGGGTGTCATGGTACACCAGTCATTGAAAGTAGGCATGCAGGTGCAGCAGGCAGTGAAGAAAGCAAATGGTATGTTAGCATTCATAGCGAAAGGATTTGAGTATAGGAGCAGGGAGGTTCTACTGCAGTTGTACAGGGTTTTGGTGAGGCCACACCTGGAGTATTGCATACAGTTTTGGTCTCCAAATCTGAGGAAAGACATCCTTGCCATAGAGGGGGTACAGAGAAGATTCACCAGACTGATTCCTGGGATGTCAGGACTTTCATATGAGGAAAGATTGGATAGACTCGGCTTGTACTCGCTGGAATTTAGAAGATTGAGGGGGGATCTTATAGAAACTTACAAAATTCTTAAGGGGTTGGACAAGCTAGATGCTGGAAGATTGTTCCCGATGTTGGGGGAGTCCAGAACAAGGGGTCACAGTCTAAGGATAAGGGGGAATTCCTTTAGGACCGAAATGAGGAAAACATTCTTTACACAGAGAGTCGTGAGTCTCTGGAATTCTCTGCCACAGAAGGTAGTTGAGGCCAGTTCATTGGCTATATTTAAGAGGGCGTTAGATGTGGCACTTGTGGCTAAAGGGATCAGGGGGTATGGAGAGAAGGCAGGTACGGGATACTGAGTTGGATGATCAGCCATGATCACATTGAATGGCGGTGCAGGCTCGAAGGGCCGAATGGCCTACTCCTGCACCTATTTTCTATGTTTCTATAAGTGAAACAAGAATAGCTTCCTTTGGTATAACATAGTATAACTTAAAGATGACAAGGTATAAAGAAAGAGTTAGCGTTAGAGAGATTAGCAAATTGCAAACTGGGTTCTTGGATTAAAACGCAGGGCAGAAGAACATCAATTAAGTATTTTAAACAAAAACGCTGAAAGAACTAATTGGTGTAACACAGCTTTGACTATAATGAGTTCTTATCAGTCCCAGACAGTCCGCTATGAAGACTAGTGTAAATAAAGCGGTCGAATGGTGGCAATGTTAGTAGCCAGCTGCTAAAAACAAGAAGGCAGAGATCAGATCACGAACCACAAAGTGGATCCCTTAAGCCCAATTTTATAGCATGTGCAGGGGAAGAGCCTTTCAAGTATGATTACACATAAACATTATAAGGAAAAGTTGGTATAACATAGTCATGAATCGTGGTGAGTTCTTACCGGCCTCATATATTTCAGGACAGGGGTCTAGTATAATCAGGAAAGGCCGAGCGCTAGTAGTGACTAGTTGCCAAGAGCAGTCCGGCTAACGTTATGAGCCAAAGTTAGCCCATAATGTGACCGCAGGTCAACCGGGCCCCTGTGCCACTCGGATGCAGACGCACCGAGTGAAGTCAGTCATCCGTGGGTCCTGGTCTGCGTCGACGATAAGATGAAATGAAATCCTGAGCGTCCTCGGGAGATGTTAACCGTCGCCTCTTTCCTTCCCCGGCCATGGTGAACAGCTTGGCCGGATAATGAAGGGAGGGTTTGAGACCCAGGTTGTACAGCTCCTTCATAACGTCTCGGTATGCGAAGCGTTGTTCAGCTATCTCAGGACAGTAGTCTTCAAAAATGTGGATCGGGATGTCCTTGTACTTCAGCTTACCCCTCTGCCTCCGAGCCTCACGCACCACCAACTCGCGGATCTGGAATCTATGGAACCAAATCACAACTGCTCTGGGTTTCTCACCAGAGCTTGGCTTGGCTGCTAGCGTACGGTGGGCTCGGTCTAGCTCCGGGGCTGATTCCAGTGTGTGTTCGCCAAGAGTCTCGAGCAGGAGTTGGGAGAAAAAAGCTGTTGTTTGGAGGCCTCCGATGTTCTCGGGGAGACCGACTATCCTTATGTTATTTCGTTCCATTTTGTTGTGACCTAATAACGAGTAATTTAGATGTAACTCTGCAGAGGATCATTCTAACTTTTATCTAAACTTCTCTTTCACTTTCACTTCAGGGAAATCTGATGTTCATCCAGGAACTTACATTTTCTAATTGCTTTAAAATGTATTGCATGATTAGCCTATCAACAAATTCAATCCACCTGCTCAGGCTCATTTAGATAGATTAACATCCATTTTACTTCGGAGTCACGTGAGTGACTACGTGAAGAACCCCGTACAGCCGTTCGTGCGTCATTACGTCAGACGTTTTTCGTGCAGGCGACTGTGGAGCAGCTCAGCTCCTCCATGGTAAGTCTAAAAAAGTTGCAGGTAAGTGTTATTTTTTCTTACCTGTTCTAGGTCTCCTGCAGGAACCTCCGGGGTTTTTGCAGTGGATGTTCGCGATGACCGACGAGGGAACCAGCCTAGGGCTTTGGGGGGGGAAACCCTGGTCCGACCGCGGAAGCGGAGAGCTGGGAAAGTCGGGTTCGCGATCGGAGTCACTGATAACGCGGTCAGTGACTCCACAGGTTGGGTTCCCGGGTAGGGGAAACCCGAGAATAGTGCGGTTTTAGACCGCAGTAGTCCCTAGGGGATGGGGCTTAACGGACCTGAACGGTCTGCCTGGGTTCCCGGTGGAGGGGAAACTCAAGCATATGCGGTTCTAGACCGCAGTAGTCCCCAGGACATGGGGTTAAAATTAATTTAAATGGTTAAACTGGGTTCCCGGTGCAGGGGAAACCCAGGTATATGTGTGGTTCCCAGACCACAGTAGTCCCCAGCGCATGGGGTTAAGACAAACCTAAATGGTTAGGCTGGGTTCCCGGTGCAGGGGAAACCCAGGTATATGTGTGGTTCTCAGACCACAGTAGTCCCCAGGTAATGGGGTTAATTCACATAAATCATTAGCCTGCGTGCCAGGAGGGTACCGTGGGTATATATTTATATATATATATTATATTTATATGGATTCCTGGTGAGGGGAAATTCACCTATGGGGTTCCCAAACTACAATAATCCCCAGGATATGGGGACAACTGACAAAATAGTCAGTACAATTGGGAAAGTTGGGAGATTTCACCTCTGGGAATTAATTTAGAGAGCAGCACTTTTGGGAAGGGCTGCTTCATGGGAATGTCAAGTTATGGCAGTGCCAGCCTATGGGAAAGGCTGTGTCAGCAGTATCTTTGTTTAGGACTGCTAATGGGGATGCCAAGCTATGGTAGGCTAGCCTGTTGGAGAGGCTGTGCCAGCAGTGCCTTTGCTCAGGACTGCTCATGGGGATGCCAAGCTATGGCAGGCAAGCCTATTGGAGAGGCTGTGCCAGCAGCACCTTTGATCAGGGCTGCTTATGGGGATACCAAACTATGGCAGGCTAGCCTATTGCAGAGGCGGTGCCAGCAGTACCTTTGCTCAGGACTGCTCTAAGGGAATGCCAAGTTATGGTAGGCTAGCCTATTGGAGAGGTTATGCCAGCAGCACCTTTGCTCAGGGCTGCTTGATGAGAATGCCAAATCTATGGCAAATACTGGGCTATGGGAAAGTCCGGGCCAGCAGCTACTTTGTTCGGGGCTGCTTCATGGGCACCAGGGGTACCTTGTTAGGGCTGCTTTATGGGAATAGCAGTTTAGTAGGGTATTCCCTTTCACAGTGATCATGGGGGATGAGGAGGCATTGTTAGGTTAAGGCAATATAACAGAATGATGACAAAAGTATTCAAAGTAAACTATACACAGTTTTAAAAGCGCTTGTGCTAAAATCCGCTGTCTAGTCTCAAACTATATTTGAGAAATTGGGCTCCTCTATCCAGTTAGATTAAGTCCTATCAAATAGATTTGTAGGATGTTGGGATTTACTTTTAGGTATTCAATTGGCCATGATGCCGGCCTGGGCAACAGATTGCAGTCAATAAGACTTTGGTAACAGTTGTTGGTATAAAACAGTTATAGTCGTTGGATTAATTGTTAAGTGCATAGATGCAATTCAGGTGTGTAAGTACCTGCAACAGTTATTTTGTTAAATGGTTAATTAGTAAGTGCCATCTAGGTCATTGTTAACGCCAGCTGAAATTAATAATGTCACGATGATGGACAAACAGTGTTCATTACTGCTCTAGTTAGTTGTTAGGTAAACCTTTTATTCTATTGCAAATTGGTGCTAATGGCCTAAATGGGAAATGGTGTCAGCAGGGCTTTGTAGCAGGCCTGCTTTATGGCTCCCTCATGTAAGAGGTGAGCATGTGGGATTGGTATAGTTTAACGCCGAGTCTGAGGGTATAGCCATAGAGCATGCCCAAGAGATCGGGGCATGTGCCAGAGGTCTAGGCCTGGCAAGAAAGTTACCATCCCAAACACAATATGCAGTGAACACCGCTTTCAGGGGATATTACAGTTGGCTGCCGAATCTTCTATTCAGGTAAGACTTTTCCATAGGAGTAACCTGGAGGGCGAAGCACAAGCTATTGGAACAAGCAAGGTTTCATAGTTTTGGCAACAATGCATCCCATGTCTTTTTTGGCAGTAGCGGTTCACTGAAGTTGCTGGCAGCATGAAACCTGGCCAGAGGTTCCATGCACTGGACTTGTGCTACTCTACAATTAAGGGACCACTTGCAGTTTGGTAGGTGTATACTTAGTTATACAGTACAAATGATTGAGACATTATCAGCTACTTTGAACGGTAAATGTAAAATGTACAATATTGGTTTTCAAGCAGATTAGAGTGGACAGGTTCAGTATAAGGACCAAGATTGTCTTGCTAGACTGGCTCGGAAATCGGGCCACAGTTGCTATTTAAGGTAGTTACCAAGTAGCTGAAAGATCATCTCGAGTTTGGAGATGGAACAGATTTGCATGACTTGCCCAAAAAGTTCTGTTATTAGTATCAACTATTTATAGACTCTACGGGCATTGTATGGGCTATAGAGTGATTGGACAAATAAGCATATTGTCATGCTCATGTTCAGGTTGATGCATTGTGATGATGGCATATGTTAGTCACGAGGGTGTAATCGGTTAAAGAATCACTGGAATGGTTACATAGTTTTGTTGCCACAGGAGAATCATCAAGTGTGGGTAATGGCAACATAGAGTTGGTGTTGAATTGCACTGTATTATGAAATTCTGGTTCAATGGAACACCTAATATGAATATATGTATATGTGTATACATATGTATGTTGGTTTCATGTTTATTTCACTGGTTGCAAAATATTTGGCATAGCAGTGGTGAAAGATACATTCTCGCCAAAAGGAGCAGGAGGGTCTTTTATGGCTACCTCCATTTTGTCTCATCAATCAAGGTTTCAAATAAAGTCATTAAGAGGCTTTAAGTTCCTATTGTGTGATTATGCAAATTGATTCCCGATTTGTTGCAAATAATTATATAACCTTTTTGGTTATTTTAAACTTGAATTTGCTTGTTCAGCCTGAGGTTTCGGAAATCAGATGTTGCATGATAAACTCAAAGTTATGTTCTGCAGGTCTAACAAACTGCCTAAGGTTTGGGTTGTTACATCTATCCTTCTATGTGTTCAAAGTGTTTGCATAGCACCAAACGGCTGAATTTCTTTTCCAGGAGATGAAAGAGTTTGTTATGCTTATGTTCCATGGAAAATGGTATTGATTGCTAATGTTTCAAGTTCATGCTTAATGATTGTCTGTTACTTATGGAGTTATATGGCCATTAATTGGCTCGATGAGCTTCCTCATTGAATTGGCTGTAGCAAACGAGACTCACTCTGTCGGGTCCACACCGGTTATCAAGGGGTAGGATATCTTCAACATGGGTCCCAGGACCAGTATAATGCCATATGCGATGTTGATATTTGTGAACACTATTTCACCAGGAGGCAGCAACTATATCCTTAAATTTGGCTGGATTAGGTAGTTATCCTTCTGGCTCTGGTTTAGTGCAGCAGGTTCAGTCGCTAAATAATTGTGATGGTACAGGATGATAATGTCTGTAAATTATAATATATAATATGTTATAAAGACTTGAGCAGACCAGAAGGGGGTCAGGTCTCAAAATAGTCACAGGCATACCAGGGGACCTTTGATAAGGTAAGCACACATGTATACAACCATATGTCAAGGTCATCAAGAACCTTGGAGTTCTGGACTAGCAATGTTGTTAGTCACAAAGAATTTGGGAGAACGTATTGTTCATGGCATTCCAGATGAGGAAAACGGAGTTATGTTATGTACTAATGGATTCTGTTTCCAGATCTCATTCCACCAGGGCTGCTACAACATCAGCAGCAAGGGTATTTATGTTCCGCTGGGTCGCATTGTTGCGGCTGGAGTATGGTCCATCGAATGAATCTCCAAACATCTGTAATGACCCATTGGTGCACCAGGAGTATTGTTAACTCTATTTATGTTCTGGTTATATGTTCCATCTGGGTGAGAGATGGAAATATTATTGTTTCATTTAAACAGCATCAGCATGTTTTACATCTATGTTATGACTGTATGCATTATGAATGTTTTCCCTTCATTTGTCAATGAAGCAGCTGTGGTTGTGTATACTCGTTTCACACGGCATGAAATCACAGAGCTTTGAAGTCTTCACGTAGTCACTCACGTGACTCCGAAGTAAAATAGTAAGATTAAACAAGAACTTACCAGTTTGAAGTTTGATCTTTATTTTATGAGGAGTCGAGTTGAGGGACTACGTGCCCTCCGCTCCCAGCCCTCATAGATTTCATCTGGTAGTTCTAGTCTTTATCTTATATTATACTTCAGTTATTATTTGCTGTGATTTCACACCGTTGCTTTGAAGATTGACGCACGAACGGCTGTACGGGGTTCTTCACGTAGTCCCTCAACTCGACTCCTCATAAAATAAAGATCAAACTTCAAACTGGTAAGTTCTTGTTTAATCTTACTATTCTTAATTACTTTCATCTCACAATGACAGTTAGAAATTCAGGCACGTTATGTTGCTTTTCCTTTGATGCTGCTTATCTGAAAGTTATTTTATACATGAGTGGCATATGATTGTGGCCAGATTGTAGTCTGTGTCGAATTGTGTTGTTCCAGAAATTTGGAACCTCTGGTCATGAATTGCTATTGCAAATCAAATAACATCATTCCTTCTCTGCGGCAACTGTTTGAAAGTGAATCAGACTTTGTCATTCTGGCACAAACAGGATGTTTGGATTACATCCATGTGCTGTCAGCACAACATCACCTAATTCTGTTCCTTTCCCAGCTAATTTGATGTGGAAAGCATCATTCATGCATTTGTTATCACATGAATTGACCATTTCAATTTCCATCTAGCGTACTTCTCCCAATCTAATCAGGTTTAGGTTTATTATCATCACATGTACTGAGGTGCAATGAGAAGCTTTGTTTTAGAAAGATAGAAACATAGAAAATAGGTGCAGGAGTAGGCCATTTGGCCCTTCGAGCCAGCACTGCCATTCAATATAATAGTAAAATTAAACAAGAACTTACCAGTTTGAAGTTTGATCGTTATTTTATGAAGAGTTACGTTGAGGGATTACGTGAAGAAGAAGGCCGTCCCCACGCATGCGCGTCAATCTTCAAAGCAGCAGTGTGAAGTCACAGAAAAGTTATTGAACTAAAATAGTAAGAATATAGTTGACTAGAACTTACAGAAAGATCGTTATGTTACGAGGGTAGGGAGCGGAGGGCACGTAATCCCTCAACGTAACTCCTCAAAAAATAACGATCAAACTTCAAACCGGTAAGTTCTCATTTAATCTTACTATTTTACTTCGGAGTCACTTGAGTGACTAGGTTAAGACTTTGAAGCTCTGTGATTTCATGCCGAGGAACGAGTCCACATGTCACAGCTGCATCAATTGACCAGGATGAGTGAGAAATTAATGCATTCAAAACATGACATTTAACAATACTAATGCTTTAATAACAAGAAAGAAAATAAACAGTGACTCCTCTCACCCAGGGGAAAACTGTGAAACAGAACTTAAAACAGAATCAGCAAAAAGCCCGGGTCTGGTGATAGGCTTATTATAAAACCTCTGGTACGTCCTCTCATTCGACCATCCCGCAGCCGCTAGAATGTGGTTAAGAGGGACATCCATATCCCTTGCTGCTGACATCGATGCAGCCCTGGTGGAATGAGGTTTAAAAATGTCATTGTCCACTCCTGCACATGCCCAAAGCTGTTTAATCCATCTAGAGATGGTCTGCACCGTAACCTTTTTGGGAGGTTTGGTGTAGCTGATAAAGAAGGAGAGTTCTGAGCATCTCAGGCTCTAAGTGACCTTTATGTATTGAATTATGGATCACACTACGTTGCTTGACGAGGTCATGAACGAAAAAGGTGATGTTATTGAAAGAAGTACCCATACCCATACCCAGTCTGAGTTTTTGGAACGTCTGGACCTGTTGTGCTGAACCAGCGCCATGAGCATGACTACTTTGAGTGTAAGATGGTGTAGGGACAGAGGTGCCCACTGACGGCGCAGCGTGAGGACCATGCTCACATCCCATATGTGTGTGTGTGCCTAGGACTAGGTGCAGTGGAGTTAAAAACGGCCTTCATAAACTTGGTTATTAAACGGTGAGACCCTACCGTGTGGTTCACTGACCCCAGCCATAAATAACTTGACAAAGCACTCTGGCACTGTTAATGGCATTGTAACTAAGCTTGTTATCATGAAAAAGTGACGAAAGAAATTACAAACCGTCCGTAGTGCTGTGTGATATGAAATGTTAGAGCGGGAACAGTACATCTCCCATTTTCTCATGTGAGAGAAGTACTGTTTCTGTGTGCTCTTCCTCCAGGCCGCAGTGATGACATCTATGGTACGTTCTGAAAGCCCGAGCCCCAGGAACGGTCTCCTCAGAATCTGCAAACCAACAAATTTAAATGGTCATGAAGAGGATGGCTTTCCCCTGTCACTGGGTGTACCAGCAGATTTCTGCTCTTGGGCACTGCCATAAAAGGCTGTGTAATTAAAGCTAGAACCAGAGGGAACCAATGCCGGGTAGGCCAGTCTAGCCCTACCAATATGCCAGTGGCGGAGTCTTGCTGAATTTTTGCCACACATCGAGTAATGAAACAGAATGGGGGAAACGCATACAAAAATTTCCCACCCCAGTGTAGCGAGAATGCATCTACTGATACTGCCCCTGGGTCTGGCTCCCAAGACATGTAAATTGGTAACTGATGATTAAGCCTGGAAGCAAACAGATCAATGTCCGGTACACCATAATGAAGGACAATATGATTAAACACTTTGTTATCTTTGAACTCTCGTGATCTGGTGTCTGCCACTGTGTTATATCTACCTGGCAAATAGATAGCTGAAACCCAGATGTTTCTTGCAATACACCAGTGCCAGATGAGACAATCTATCACAGGATACAGACTTACTGCCACCCATGTGATTAATGTATGCTACTGCAGTAGTGTTGTCAATCAACATGTTGGACATGTACATGTTGGACATGTACATGATGCTTGTTGGCACAAAAGGCCTTTAACCCATAGAGTGCTCCCAACAACTCTAAATAGTTAATATTGTTTGATTGAAGCATGGATGCTTCCTGCAGATCCCATCTGCCGCCGGAGCTCGAGACGGTATCGGTAGCACCCCATCCTAGTGCACTGGCATCAGTCTGCAGGATAACTGATGGAGTATTGACTAAAATGGTACTAGAGCAACACTGAATATTGGCAATCCAGTATTGTAACTCAGCCAGAGCCTCAGCTGGCAGCTGCATGGGTCTATTAAAATTATCTCTCTGAAGTTTAAGTGCCTGTTCCTTTGCACGCTGTAAGTTTTGGTAGTGCAGAGGCCCGAACTCAGCAGCTGGGAACGCTGCCACTAATTTCCCAATTATATGAGCCACATGTCTAATAGAAGGGTGATTATCAACAATGAGTTTCCTGCAGGCTTCAATTTACTCTAATTGCTTGCCACAAGGCAGAGTCACTGACATGTGTACTGAGTTAATGGTGAATCCCAAATTATCGTAGATGGCACCAATTTAGATTTAACTGGATGGATTAAGAAACCTAGCTTTTCAAAAACGAGTTTTGTAGCTGATACAGATAATTCAGCTAATTCAAAAATCCTCCCAATGACTAAAATGTCATCCAAATATGCCATGACAATATGATTCTGTGCCCTTAGTAACCCCAGGACTGGTTTTAACAATTTGGTGAGTAGTCTGGGAGCTGAGGTCAATCCATTAGGCAATGCTTTCAACCGCCATAACTGATCCATCCAGTTAAACATCAAAAATCTCCTGTGATTTTCTTGAATGGCCACTGAATAGTAAGCATCTTTGAGGTCAATGTTTGTCATATAACATCCCTTGGAAAGCAGTTGTTTAGCAGTGACAAAAGTTTCCATTTTAAAGTGTTTATACTGCACAAAGGTGTTAAATCAAGGGTAATTCAACATCCTCCATCCTTCTTTTGCCTAGTGAATATGTTACTGATGAGACTCATGACTGGCCTTCTCAATTACCCCTTTTTGAACAAAGAGTCAAGTCCTTTTTGTGCACTCATACACTCCTGTTGTGAAAACACAAAAGTACGGCCAGGTGTATGCTGAGTGGGTGGAGGCAAGTCAGAAATGACCTCAATTTGGAAACCTTGAATACTATGCAGTATAAACGGGTTAGATGTCATCCACTGCCATTCATGTAAGAAAAATTGCAATCTCCCTCCAACTTGTAATGTATCAATTGCAGGCTCACTTACCTTAGAAGTTAACGGTGGTAAGGTCTCTGCTTCTGCCCCTGAGGTCTGAGGGGTAGGGCTGTTGGAGGGCGCTGCTTCTTGAACATGACCCGGCTTGGAACCTGCCCTAAAAAATGCCTCTGTGCTTGTTGTTCGGCACCACATCCACCATATCCGGTCAATCATTGGTATGAAGAGGAGGATAGGGGTACTGTCTCCGGAAAGACAATACCTTCGGAGGTGCCTTCATGAGGCCAAGAGTTTTAGCCTCCTCATTGAGCTCTTTTACCTGTATGGACAGGTCCTCTCCGAACAGGAGGTTAGGGGGTTGCACATTACCCGGCTTACATAGCCCAGCAAATTTAGGATTTAGAGCAGGACGGATGGCATTCTTTCTAATGCAATTGATTTCAAAATGTGCATTGCACATTAATGCCATCGCGTCCTGCTGTGTATCTGAGAGGGGCGCCCCATCCACTGACCTAGCAAAGGACATGATGCCCGAGCCGAGTAGCCTGAGTGCTCTTTGCATTTTAACCTCTTGGGCTCTGACGCTCCCTCCAATGTGCCCCCAAATGGATTGGTTAACTACTGGGATACTAAGTGAGGCACAGATTCGTGGAGGGTTATACCTGGCAGTAGCCTCCTCCATTGTTTGTTCTTGAAGAGGATGGGAAGCCAGATAATGAATAGTCATTGCGAGCTCTTCATCCAATGGCTCACCTGTGAGGGTAGGGATCGCAAATCTGGATGCCATATATGGTACACCCGATGTTCCCTCTTGCCTAACTGTGCCTCCGTACTCTGGGTCAGTATAGCACTGACCTCGTACGCTCCCTTCATCTGAAAGGGAGATATTATCCAGCCCTGACACAGGTGCTGCTTCCTCGGTTTCTCTGCTCTGCCAGCGGCCCTGTAGGTGAATTCAGCGGCCGCACGCTGCCCGCAGACCCGTGCAGCCGGTTTGGTCGCGGCTCGCCTCTTGACTTTAGACATCTCTCCCGCAATCCAAAGCTGAAAAAACGGTAAGCAAACACACTCCGGACCGGGAGCAATGACTGCAGCTAAGTTTTAAACACTTACGTGAGCCTTTAAACTTACCCGCTGGAAGGAGTGACGCGCCCACCAGCCAGTCGTTGCACAATGGGTCAGACATAATGACGCGCATGCGTGGGGATGACTTTCTTCTTCACGTAATCCCTCAACGTGACTCCGAAGTAAAATCGTGGCTAATCATCCAAAATCAGCACCCCGTTCCTGCTTCTCCCCACATCCTTTGATTCCATTAGCCCTAAGAGCTTCAGTATATCAAACTCTCTCTTGAAAACATCCAGTGAAATGGCCTCCAATGCCTTCTGTGGCAGAGAATTCCACAGATTCACAACTCTCAAGGTGAAAAAGATTTTTTTTCTCATCTCAGTCCTAAATGGCCTCCCCTTATTCTTAAACTGTGACCCCGGTTCTGGACTCCCCCAACATCGGGAACATATTTCCTGCATCTAGCCTTCCAATCCTTTAAGAATTTTCCAGTATATGTTTCTATAAGATCCCCTCTCATTCTTCTAAATTCCAGTGAATATAAGCCCAGTCAACCCATCCTTTCATCATATGTCAGTACTGGCATCCTGGGAATTAACCTGGCGAACCTATGCTGCACTCCCTCAAAAGCAAGAATGGCCTTCCTCAAATCCTCAAACTGCACACAATGCATGCTATCCAATCAAATCCGATATACCATACATAGATACAACCAGTTCAAACAAGTACAGTAGATAGAGCAAAGCGGAAGATACCGAATGCAGAATATAGAAGTCAGCATTGTAGTACATTGAGGCACATCAGCCCCTTAAGTAACGTCCAATGTCCTCAATGGGGTACTGGTGAATCAAAAAGTACCCTAGTTTATGCAAAGCCCACTAGAAGCCTGATAAAAGGAAAAAGCAGTTTCTGAGTCTAGTGGTGTGTGCTTTGAAGCTTCTGTACCTTGTCCTGCATGGGAGCAGGGAGAAGATGGAATGACTGGACTGGGCCAGGTCTTCGATTATGTTGGCTGCTTTTCCGAAACAGCATGAAGTGCAGATGGAGTCAATGGTGGGAAGTCCCGGTCTGTGTGATGGACTTGGCTACATCTACAATTCTCTGCAATTTCTTGCAGTCTTGGACAGAGCTATTCCCAAACCAAGCTATAAAGCAACCCAGCAATATGTTCAGTAAATGTATACCCATTGGGACCTGTGCCGGACTTAATGTTTTAACTAACATGATGTGTAATTGACACATCAGACCTGCACTTGCTAACACAATTCTTGCTCCTGGTTAAGCAAAGCTAGCATTTAAGAGCTATCTCCCTTGTTTTCCATGATCTTGCTGTATTTGTAATTTTTTCTAGCTTTATAATGCCTTCCATCATCTTTGATTCTTGTCTCTAACCCATCCCTCAGTTTATGGTTTTGTGTCAGTTCTGGAATTTGTTCCCTAAATCTTTTCACCATTTGCCATTAAGTTGCCATTTAAAGCCCTCCTGTTTGTTCAAGCTTCCAATGATCTGCTCTATGGCTCCTTATTTCATCGGTATTCATTTTTGATTGATAATATTCCTGTAATGTTTTACACTGTTTTCACTATGTTCGGCTTGGTGTCAGATCGGTTCTGTTCGGTTTGGTGTCACGTGTACGGAGGTACAGTGAAAAGCTTTTTTGTTGCATGCTATTCAGTTAGTGGAAAGACAATAGAGTCATAGAGTCACAGTGTGGAAACAAGCTCTTTGGCCCAACTTGCGAACATGTCCCAGCTATACTAATCTCACCTGCCTGTGTTTGGTCCATATTCCTCCAAACCTATCCTATCCATGTACCTATGATTACAATCAAACCATCCACAGTGTACAGATACAGGGTAATGGAATTAATGTGTAGTGCAAGTACTGATAAAGGGAATAATGTTTAGTGCAGTTCCCTCATCTCTACTGAGAAAGTGTTGAGTCTTTGTTAGAAATGGTACAACTATTGCATAGCACTGCAGGGCATTTTAGCTGCCTGGTATAATTTGCAATGGGTCACAGTTCTTCTTCTTGCGTTTGGCGTGCACAGCCTAAAGTTGTGGGACAACTTGTTCTATTTGATCTTATTTGATTGTGCACGCCAGGTTGATTGTATTCATTGAAACAGGGCGGACCACGTGAAGGTTGCAATCTCCCACCCGAGGTTACAGTTTAAGAGTCCTTTCACACATGCCTAGAAAATAGCACCTCTCTGCCCTGTTTCACTGCTTGCAGAAGAAACTCACTGGGAGGAACAAATTATGAGTACTGTAACAACTTACAACTCACCCAACAGAGACCGAGACAGCTTTTATCTTGACCGAGACAGCTTTTATCTTGGCCGAGACAACTTTGTCAGCCAGCAATGCTGCAATTTGATTTTTCCTTAAGAATGCAAGTAGAATTGTAAAACAAAGAGGCATTCAGCAGTGCAGAGGCTTTCTTCCTTCATGTGTGTGTCACATGCTGTACATGTAAAGTACTGGGATATATGATACATACTTATAATAAATAAGTTACTTTAACCAAGAAGAACCAGAGTGGCATGGTGGCGCAGCAATAGAGTTGCTGCCTCACAGTGCCAGTGACCCAGGTTCGATCCTGACTACGGGTGCTGTCTGTACGGAGTTTGTACGTTGTCCCCGTGAACGGTTTTGGTACATTTCCACATGGACATTTTCAAGGCGATAGAAATTTGTCATATGAACTGAGGAATGATGAACAGACTGTCATGAATCTTTGGAAATATCAACTGATGTGCTCAAATGAAAGGTAAATTTAGGGCTAAGAGTGATAGAATTTTGGTCTCTAATAATATAGAGGGAAGCATAGCAAGGAGGGTACAAGAGGTGGCACAGCCATGATCCATTTGAACTTGTTTGATGGGACTACTCTGCATCCTTCTTATGTTCTCTGACTTGGTTTTGATTAACTATAGACAACACTAACAAAGATAAAGAGAAGCAATTAAGCCTCATCATTAAACTCTATATGGTGTATAGTTATCTGCACGTTGCAAGGGAGATCAATAGTGTCTTTGATAAGGAAATCTATATATATCCAAATTCTGTTAAATTTTCAAACACTGAAATTTGGAAATGACACAGAACAATGGCAGTCAAGTTGAGTTGTACTATGCATGCAGACTTTACTAATCTTGCTGATTCTTATCAAATAATTCATTGTTTTTAATGAATTTAGAATCTTATTATACATGATGTAGAAATACCCACAGGACATGTTCAAAGCAAGCAAAATAATCATCAGAAAAGGGAAGGTCTTTAGTTTCTCAGATGTGTGTGGTCAGATAATCTGAAACAGGCACACTATATTATTACAAAGTCATTTTTTTCTCCAAACAGAGGTTACAATTAAGTACAGTGGCGAGGAATTTAAGCAGCGGAGCCGAATAAAACAAATAATGAACCATTTCCTGCATTGCAGAGGTATCTGGATTCCTACATTGTTAAGCAAGGTTCTTGATATAATTTTTAGTTATGAAAAAAATGTACCATAGTTAGGATTGTGTGTAACCTTCATCAAAACCCATCCATCCTTGATTGGGATAACATTCTGACCACTTGAATGCTGAACATATGTTATCTTGAGATAAACAATGGTTCTGAAGTGAAGCGATGAGCAGGTCAGACTGAAAGTAGACACAAATGCTGGAGAAACTCAGCGGGTGAGGCAGTATCTATGGAGCAAAGGAAATAGGCAACGTTCGGGTCGAGACCCTTCTTCAGACTGAAAGGTTGGTAGGGATTAGAAAAGCCAGTGATGGTGGGAAATGCAGTCACGCAACCTTGCACTTTTGTGCATGTCTTTAATATTGTCAATGTTTTTCAATACTTCTGCTACCACATGGGCGTGGCGGCCCTGGGACATTCTTGACATAAAGCACAGGGTCTATTTTGTGAATGTGCTCTTCCATGCTGACCTTCACCCACACAGACCTCACACTGGGAAATATTGGGCAAGATATCTGTGGCAGTTCATTAAACGACAGAAAATGTGCAAAAATGGGTTAAGATTCGCAAAAGGTACTTCCAGTTGGCAAGATTTTAGTTTATTTTAGAGATACTGCATGGAAACAGGTCCTTTGGCCCACCGAGACCATTGATTTTGAGACTATCACAATCATGGGCTTCAAGGAGTCAGACATCTGTGCAAACTAACATGCTCAATTTTGCTGCAGTCTCTCTATACAATCCAGAAAAACTTCAAACACAAAGAGCACAGAAACAGCCTCTTTGACTCACCATGTTCATACTGATGAACTATTCATCTCAACTATTTCCATTTACCAGCCCTTGAATGATAGCCTGCATTCTATAGTGTATTTTTTGTAGTGCCTAGTAATACAGTATTTGTTCCAGTCACGGCCATTCATGAAAACTATTAGCTCTGATTGTAATGACAATTAAATAATATTTGAGTGATGTGATTTATTCATAAGATTCTGGATAGCCATGATTTTTATAAAATCTTGTTTGCCTTCAAAGGATTCCTTGTAAAAAGAAAACAGATAAGTTTTCTTAGAAACTTAAAATTTGTCGACGACCTCATAAATACAAGTGCACTCTAAGAGGTCTGATCAGATTAGATGCAGGAAAGATGTTCACAAGGGTAGAATCTAACTATGTCATTTAACACAGAGGTGAGGAGAAATGTCTTCACCCTGAGAATGTTGGCTTGACGTTAGCCTGTAGAATTGTCTATCAGAAAATCCATTCAAACTAATTCTTTAGATATATTCAGACAGAGTTAGATATTGTCCTTAGGGCTAGGGGTGTCAAAGGATAAGGAACATAATTTGCCAATGAAGTTGCCAATGAATTTGGATGATCAGCCATGATTGCATTGAATGATGAAGCAGGTTCAAAGGGTCGAATGACTACTGGGCTCCTATTTCCCACGTTTCGATGTTTAGATTGGTGGAGTGTGTAGGAACAAACTGCAGATGCTGGTTAAAATCGAAGATAGACACAAAATACTGGAGTAACTCAGCAGGGCAGGCAGCATCCCTGGACAGAAGGAATGGGTGATGTTTTGGGTTGAGACCCTTCTTCAGACTTGGTGGACTTTAGTTAGATTGGTGGACATGGAAATCATTCACATGAAACCATTGAAAAAACTGGTTTGACTGCATGACCTCTGTAGAACAGACTCTACAGAGTTTATTAATCACAATGCAGAATATACTTCTCAGTGATAATGGAAGTCTACTGTGCAACAAGTACCTGGCTGACAATTAAACATTTGTATAACTAACTTGAAATAAAGTTTTATTTTACAATGGTTAATAGAATCTGGAACATACTTTAATTAAGAGAAAGGCATTTTACATTTTATGAGGCAACTTTGGCCAGTAAAGATGCACTATTTTTACGATGCAAAAGTGATTGTTTTGGAACACAGGTTGTGAAAATTGGAGATATTGAAAAACACAGGGAAGAGGCTTAATAAAGACCTTGGGCTTATGGCGATGTTCCTTTAAGAAAGAGAAAGTTGAGCTTTAAAGAAATGTCATAATTCTTGCACTACATAACCCAAACATTTTCTTAGTAGAATAACATGAATTCATTCGTGGTCATGGATTCAGTACATTTCAACAATTCTACTTTAAAAATGCCATTAACTTCTTTTATGAGAACTTTCTGCCACTGTTGTTAAGATGTGGGTATTTTTGTTAGCTGAAGATCCTTTCTATACCTGAAAGGTTAATGCAAAAACTGACTCCCAGTAAAGATTGTAAATGGAGGTACAATGGATGTGTAATGGAAGAGGATCATTGCAATATGTTGACCTTTATTTTTGTACCATCTCCTGTGTCACGTTGCAAATTTCTGTCATCGGTGATCTAATACAAATCATTAAAATGTTTGTGGGAAACTGGCTCAACATGTGTGAGATGAGTGATGTGCATGGGAGCTGCTGCTGATATGAGCACATGTTTCCTCACAAATTAAAAACAAAAATATTTGGAACATTAAATGCTTAACAAGGTGGAAATAAGGTATGTAAATGCTAATGGCATTTCTCTACATGCAAAATGAAGCACATTTCTGACGCCAGCACTGTGGAATCTAATTTTTGCCGATACCAGGCAGGCAAGCAGTTAAAATCATTGCGGCACTTTCAAAAGTAAACGTCTTCATCTCCTTGTGTACAACTTTCAACGCAGCAGCACGGAACATTTTGCAGGTGGAAGGCTAAAACTTCAAGCTGGTATTTATTTAACATTATTCCTTTAATTATATAACCTTTGCAAGTAACCTTGGGCAGATGTATCACATTGTTGCTCAATGCAATGTACATTAACCGCAGACTTGAAGGTTCAGGAAATTATGAAAAATATTTCTCTATAAAACACAGAACCACTGAATGGGATAATAAATAATTACAAAGCATTTAGTAAAATGTCTAAGGCAAAACGTTTCTTCAAGGAATATGGTGATATTTTTCCTCCTATCACAAAAAAACACACTTTTAAATCAATAAAGGAAACCACTTCTGACAACTGCAGATAGCTCCAAAGAAACCAAAATTTGATATAGCAATGTGGATCTGACAAGTCATTCAATTCCTTTCAAGTTGTGATCTACATTTCCTTCTGAAAAATAAACATGACTACACTTTTGTATAAGTTATCTCACCCTTTTGGATCCTAGAAACCTCACATTTAAATCTCTTGCATAATTGACATATCTGCCAAAACTAAAACGAGTTCGGAAAATTCGGAAGGTGTTCTCATAGAATCAAAGGATCAGGCAGCACAGAAACAGGGCCTTCAGCCCAACTCGTCCATGCCGACCAAGATATCCTATCCAAGCTATTCCCAATTTACTGCATTTGGCGCATATCCCTCTAATCATTCGTATCCACGAACATGTACAAATGTTTTTTAAGTGTTATGACGATGCTACTTTCTCTGATAGCTCAATCCTTATACTTACCACCCACTGTGTGAATAATCTGCCAACTCAGCTTCCAATTGAACCTATCCCCTCGGACCTTAAACCTGTGTACTCTGGCTCTTGATCTTCCTGTCCTTGGAAAAAGATGATTTTATATATCTGCATAAGATCACCCACTAACCTCCTGCACTACAAGGAATAAAGTCCTAGTCTGCCCAACCTCGTCCTACCACTCAGGCCTTCAGGTCCTAGCAACATCCTCTAAAAGGTTGGAAAGTTCAGATTGGATTCGAACAGGCTAGTTAAACTTTCGTGGTGTGTTGGCATAAATAAAGATGCCAACACACCACGGGTTGGCTCCAGTCAGTCAGGGCACACAGTTGGGAGCCGAGTCCGGGTGACCGGGCGGTGATAATTATGAGAATTTGCAGCCATTTGTACCGCACCCATGCTAGAGGCTTCACTCAAGAGTGGGTCACAGCTCCCCAGCTGACGGGACCTGTTCTCGTTCTCTTTGAAGGAAGCGCGGCCTGCCCAGCGAGTGGGCAAATGCAGAGCCAACAGGTAATATGTGTGGGAGCATTTTCTCAGTCAGACTTTGTCGACAGTTGGGGTGGGGGATCTGGGAGCTGGCGATGCTGCACATACAGAACAGTTTAATAATGACCTATTAAAATCCAGACTTTGGCCACTCGGCAACCTCAGCTGATCTGATCCGACAGCCCTCTCGCTAGCTCACTGTATTCCCGATCCTAACGCAGAACCTCCAGAAAACCTTTGGGCTTTGGGCAACACCTGCGCAAAAAGCCTCTGCTAACAAGGGTTGGCGAACTGTGCTGGTTAATGCCCACTGGGCAAGATGGCTGGGGGAAATGCACCGAAACCACCGCAAACTTGGGACAGCACAGACCCTCCACTCAATCTATCCAATGCTAAAGGACAGGTATTTCACAGTTAAATGTCTTATATAAAATTGGCAGCTCCTTCACAGGGCCAACTCTGTACTCAGTTTTCCTCAGAGATGAATCTTTGCCTTAACGGTACATTCACACCTCCTGTAGGTAAAGCATCAGCACACTGATACAGTCGCTGCCGGCCTCAGATTAAATACATTTTTACACGTAAATTATGAATAAAGATAAGAAAATGTTTCAAACATTTTCTTATTCCAGTAGCAAACACATTAAGGATTAAATGAAAATAATAAATTCTTTAACTTTATTGCAGATTAATGAACTGAACTAGAACTAAAAAACATTTTTTTCAAACTGGGACTGTGTAGGTTGTGTGTGAACAGCAGAACATGAAAAGAAGCTATTGAGTTAACAGAATTTTAGATTAATTCCTTGGTAGAATAGTTAACAATTTATACACAGTTTGTACAATGCTGCGTTCGCTTTTTTAAAATCCCAAATGACCTTTCCCACGATTCCCTGCGTTTAACGAGATACCAAACTCGCTTATTCCCTCCAAATTTCTCTACCACTTGCTCCACATATGGGTCTTTTCTGAAAACTCTCTCCTGGTCCAACCATTTGGTCTCCTGGTGTAATATTTCCTTTTGTGCATCAACTATTTATTTAATAGTGCTCTTGTAAAGTACCTTGTGTCATTTTATTACATTAAAAACACGTTTTAGTATATGGCCAGGGAAATGGATATGGTAAACTCTAATAGCCTTCACAGAGGTGCCCATGCGTAAAGAATGAATGAAACAATAAACAGGATTGCAACAGTGCTGACTTAAGCACCAGAGACCTGGGTTCAATCCTGGCTATGGGTGCTGTCTGTACGGAGTTTGTACTTTTTCCCCATGACCACGTGGGTTACCCCAGGTGCTCAGGTTTTCTCCCACATTTCCAAATATGTACATGTTTGTAGGTTAAGAGGCTTCAGTAAATATTATAAATTGTCCCTAATGGGTAGGATAGTGCAAGTGTGTGGTGATCGCTGGTCGACATGGTCTCGGTAGGCCGAAGTGCCTGTGCCACAAAATGAAAAATGGCGGGAGCATTCATGATCTTAATTTTTACGTCTGGTGCAAGGTCCAAAGCACGTGGAAGATAAGTATATGGAGTTCCAGATAGTTTTTAGTGTGAACATTGATAGGTGCTTGATTAGTAACGGCATCAAAGGTAATGGGGAGAAGGGAGAAGGCAGGAGAGGGGTCAAGAGGGAAAAATAGATCAGTCATGATCGAATAGCGGAGCAGACTTGATGGCCTGTGGAGCCTAATTCTACTCCTTTATCATATTGTCTTATGGTCTTATAGCTATTGCATAGTTGTATGAACAGTAACTATTTTTAGATATGTGAAATTTTGTGTGTATGGATGATTGTTGGTCAGCGTTGGACTTGGTGGGGTGAAGGGCCTGTTTTTATGTTGTATTTCTGAACAAAACATTTCACAGTGAAGATATCATGTATGTTTAATGTCAGAAAGCCCAGTTGAAGCTGTGTACCCGCCTAATGCGTGGGTGAATCCTGGATATTAGCAGCAGCTAATGGTAGCATGACCTCGGAAATTGCTGTTATGTTCATTGCAGTTTTGTGTTCATTAAGTTGTCAATTTTCCCTTTGGTGTTTTCCACCTTTAAGAATGATAAGTTGACAAACTTTGCTTTCAGCACTGTAGAAGCTATTCTCAGAATCTGTAGTACATCGCTGAGAAAAACATGAAGTAAGATTCTACCCTATTTAGCCATTTGTTCTTAATTTGCTGGGGCTGAAAGGTTACTGAAATAAATTACTGTGAGCATTGTGTTACTTGATGACCAGGGGTCATTTCATGACTGCAAGGCCTAATCACAATTGGAATCATGATACATGTCTCTTCCTGGCCTCCACCTGCATCGTTTAAGACAGATAAAGGACAACATCTGGTAGTGGTCCATAGATGCATTTCTCTGTCTTTAAGTTTATAACCAAATATGAGCACCCTTCTCCACAGATTTATGTCTATAGCTGTGCTGATAATATTCTATATAATAATTCTGATAATAATTATTTTAATAATTCTGATTCTCTACAATAATTCTGATATATAATTCTGATAATATTGTATTATCAGGCAACGGAACTATTCTATCAACAAGCAGTCCTGAGCTACTCTCTACCTCATTGGAGATCCTCGGTCTATCTCTAATCAGACGTTACTGGACTTTATCTTGCACTAAACATTATTCCCTTTATCATGTATCTGTACAGTGTGGATGGCTCAATTGTAAACATGTATTGTCTTTTCACTGACTGGTTAGCACGTAACAAAAGCTTTTACTGTACTTTGGTACAAGCGACACCAAACTAAACTAAACTGAACGAAACTAAACTAAACTAAATAGCGCTTGGGCAGATGAGAAACCTCCCAATTGCCATCAAATTTGATCTAATTTACCTTTGTTGCAGAATTTGCTTTGATAAAATAAGTAAAAGAGAGCCCCAATCATCTATTAGTGAATGTTATAAACCTAAACATTATCTTCCCACAACTCTTACTTTCACTTACATTACATTGTTTACGTGGCTAAGCATGAACTTAAAACACAAATAGCTGTAAGGCAGAGATACTGGCTTTCATTAAATCCAGATGGATACTGTATTACCTAAGCCTATGGAACTATTGTGCTGCCCTTTCCCTGTGAGATCTTTCTGACCTGATCAGGAAAGAAAATGTCAATGTTCCAATTTAATCAATGGGAAACAGTGGAACATTTAAATAAATGACCATGACGGATATTACCCTGACTTTAGATTGATTCTTAATAAATCCTAATTGAATACATATTGACTCACTAATACTGGAGCTGAAATTCACCATGAGAGTTTTTTTATTTATACAACTCAGTCAAGTAATAAGTAATATCAAGAGATAAGTCACATTAATTGAAAAAGCATAGTTGTTTAAAATATATATGTTAATTATTGCCTAATTTAACATCATCAAATACACTTTTTCATTTATATTTAAATTACTTACATTTCCATTCCTTCCCAGATCATTTTTAGTCTCATCATTAAAGACAAATGGGGTAAAATATTGCAAAAAAAAAGAAAGAGTATTATGAACAACTATTCATGTAAATAGGAACAATGAATAAAATATGTAAAAAGGGCAAAGCAATTGTAAAATACTCAAAGAAACATGAAGGAAACGTCAGATAGGAAAATGCTTTCTATTCCTTTATTTTGCTTGAATTTAAGACAGATTGCAGTACTTCTAGATGGTCAGTGAATAGCACAACTCAATTGTATCATTAAAATGCAGCCTAGTTTAAAATCTGATCATATACTGGCTATATCGAAAGGTTTAGAATAATTATGAAAAGGATATGGATCACTCTGAGGTAAAAGTAGTCAATTTGAGAAATGGCGCTTTCACTGGGATTAGAATAATTCTGGAAAAGGTAAAATTAGATTCAGAGGTTGTTAGGTGATGGGCAGACTTTAAACTAAATTGGTACGGTACAGTTCAGGTATATTCCCACCATGAAAGGAGGAAGGGCAATTAAAGTCACAGCTCCTCAGATGACAAATGTAATGAAGATAGAATTACATAAGTGATATGTAAATTAAAATAAGACATGTGACAGATGTCAACCTGCTAACACAAAGGAGAACCAATGACATGTAAAAAAGATATGAATGGTGCGGAGAGAGTACAAGAAAAGATAGGTCGGAGACATAAAAGAGAAATTGAAAACCGTCTTTTGGTATATAGATAGTAAATGGGTAGTAAGAGGAGAGACGAAGCTGGTAAGAGATTTAGAAACTTAGAAACATAGACATAGAAAATAAATGCAGGAGTTGGCCATTTGGCCCATTCAATATGATCGTGGTTGATCATCCAAAATCAGTACCCCGTTCTTGCTTTTTTTCCATATCCCTTGATTCCATTAGCCCTCAGAGCTATATTTAACTCTCTCTTGAAACATCCAGTGAATTGGCCTTCACTGCCTTTGGTGGCAGAGAATTCCATAGATTCCACAGATTCACAACTGGGTGAAAAAGTTTTTATAAGAATATCTGTTCATTGTGTCAGAGAAATATCTACATCATATCTCAGCTCCAGAGGACATAGGTTTAAGGTGAGGGGGAAAAGATTGAATTGGAATCGGAGGGGTAACTCACTCACAGACACACAATCACACACACGCACGCATGCACGCACACACACACTGGTTTCCAGTATGGACATTGTGGGCCGAATGGATTCTTGGACTTGCAGATCAGTCACTGAGACCACTCACACTCACTCACTCATTCTCACACACACACGCACTCATACATATACACGCACAAACACACATATACTCACACTCACACTCACACTCACACACACACACACACACACACACACACACACACACACACACACACACACTCACAAACACATACACACACACACACACACACACTCATGGAATAGCTACTTCCCCACAGCCATCAGGCTATTAAACCTGGCTCAGAACTCTGAACATTAATATCCCTCCATGTGTTATTTGCACTTTATTAATTTATTAATTCATGGGTGTATTTACGTATAGAATTGTTGTCAATGCCTTCTATGTTCTGTTGTGCTATGCAAAGAAAGATTTTCATTGTCCTGTCAGGGACACATGACAATAAACTCTTTTGACTTTGACTCATACACACACACACACACACATACACTCACACAGACACACACATACAGACACTCACACACACAGACTCACACACACAGACACACACACTCACAAACGCAAACACACACAAACACATACACACACACACATACACTTACTGACTCACACGCCATATATATGGCAGTAAACTTTCTTGAATACTCACATGGCTGAGCGCGGCCTCTCCACTTTGGGGCTTCCGCCGTCAGTGGCACTTCCGCAATCAGTGTGACTTCTGCACTTACCAGAAATTATGCAATCAACATGACCTCTGCACTCATCGGAAATTACGTAATCAGCACGACCTGTCCACTAAGTGGAAGTCACGAAATGAGCGGGACATTTGAACCAAACACAGTCGGGCCTAATAAAGCATTTATTCCTTCCAAACACAGTCGGACCTAATAAAGCATTGCAGTTTCAAGTACAGGCAGGGCAGCAGGTCAAACAACTTATGGCATTGTCATTAAGGGCTAACAAATCATTTATTGCAAGTACATTGCAGACTCACAGTTCAGTTGATTCGCAGCTTAGAATGAGAATCGTGGCCTCTCCCTCGTGATCTTGCAGAGTGACTGTGTCACGTCCAGGCATCCGGGGTTTTATAGTCCTTTTTTATTTTTCATCGATGGGAACAATCCTCGGGTCTTGCGCAGCGGAGGAGGACTGTGAGTAAGATGGCCAAAAATCATAGCGATATATGGTAGTATTTTTTCTAAATTCAAAATACAGAGCAGACAGGAAGTGGTCAAGATGAGGCTTTTAATTATATAGATGATGCTGTAGTTTTAGCAAAGGAAGATGTACTTGAGATATTGGATGGACTGAAACTTGATCAAGATTAGTCATTAAAAAGGTTAGCTGTGCTTTAAATGGATGGATTATCTGGCTCAGGAAATATGGTTCCAAACATTTTTTCATGGGTGTGGTGCTTGAAGACTGAATAATTGCAAATTTTACGTTCTTGTTTACATAAATGTGTAAGGATCAACCCAACAGCAAAACTAGCCTCTCAGAAATAATAATTAAGGACAAAATTAACAATCACTGGAAGAGAGTTTGGATATGAAAAATCAATGTGAATCATGTTAAAGGCTAATTGTTGAACTATATTGACACTGAGTCTTGAAGATATAGAGTCAGTCATACAGCGTGATAACAGGCGCTTCGGCCCAACTTGCTGACGCCGACCAACATGTCCCATCTCCACTAGTCCCACCAGTCTGAGTTTAGCCCATATCCCTCCAAGCCTGTCCTATTCATGTACCTGTAAATGTTTATTAAACGTTGAGATAATACCTGCAAATATAGTAGAATGTTGAGGATGTGGTAAAAATATACATCCTTTTTGGATCAGGACAAGGACATAATCTATTGCCATTCTTAATTGCCTTTGAGAAGATGTTGACGATCTTCCTTCTTGAACCATAACAATCCTTCTAATTATGATACTCTCACCATGTGGTTGGGAACGGAGTCCCAAGATGTAAACCCAGTGGCACAGAAGAACACATGAGAAAATAGGAGCAGGCATTCATTTGAGATTTCAATGCCATTCCATCTGATCTTTGCTAATCTGATCTGGGCCTCATTTCCTCTTCTGTGCCAGTTCCACCAGGACGACGAAGGACTGTCGATACAATTCCAAGTCAGGAATGTGCATGAGCATGTGCATGTGGAACATATAATTGACGGTGAAGCCTTGTGAAGGCAGAATCCATTGTATCTATCAAAAGAGAATTGGATAACAAATTGCGAAGAATACATTTGCAGAGATACGAATAGGGGGCAGGGTGTGAGTTTTAAATTGATCGAACATGGACTCAAAAGATCAAATAATTGCCTCACAAGATGTAAGCTTCCTGGAGATCGGTGATTCTCCTGGCCTAATACGCTGTTCAA
This sequence comes from Raja brachyura, assembly GCA_963514005.1. The sequence continues at coordinate 25,329,346 of OY740783.1, read as the reverse complement.
AATCAAAGGATCTTAATTAAAAAATAAGAATCTGGAATTAACAGGGGAATTCAGAAGGCAATGTTTCATGCAAAGCATATGTTCCTTGAAGTGTTTCATTTGAGATTACTGAACAAATAATAGAATATAGGGTGTCAATATGACTGTAAGTGGATAAAGGGAAGGGAAGGTAATGTGGCAGTATAGAAGGACTGGGTTGGGGAATAGTTGAGCTACATACCTTTTCCAGAAATGTACTTTACTTTTCTAGTTTGTCCCACCCTTCCCTCTCTCTTCCTCCTCACCCTCTCCCCCATCCTGCTCCCACTTCCTTTTTGATTTTATGGGCAGCACAAAATTAATAGCTTGATCTTTGCCTAATTCTCAGCTGCAGTTCTGACATAAATACTGCTATAAAATGACCTTTTCCATCGTTTCCCTGGGACTTCTGCTGATTTGCAGCAGAAACTTCATATAGCAATTTAAAAATCCTCTCTGGCTAAGCTAGTAGAAGTTTGGGAATTGGGTGTTTCTAGCTAAATTAACATATTTGTTCAGCACCACAAATAAGTTATAACATTTTAAATCATATTGATGGTAAAGTGAAATCATTTTTATTTCTTTGATATCTGTCCTATTTATTAGTCATAATCAATCTTCTGTCTGGCCAATATCTTGGAGCGGCCTGATAAAATTAATAATTTCTAATCAAATACTCCTTTTAAGTACCAGTAGTCAATACCCAGTTATGTCTGAATCTGCAGTTGTTATATAAATATTTTTTTATTTCTGTCAACTCTCATTGTCAATTTGAATTACTTTCAGTATTAATTTAAGAAGATGGCTTACCACAGTTCCTCAAGGGGAATTAAGGATAGGCAATAAATTCCACCTTCTCCAGCAATGCCCTGGTATCATAAAATGAGTAATAATTAACATCTTCTTTAACATCTTCGTTGTAGTAGTCAGCCAAAATAAAGAGCTTTTAATAAAAGTGATGTTCCACATAAACCTACATGCAGAAAATTACAAGTGCATTTTTTGATCTGCCGTTCACATTTTAATCATTACCACTTTGAATTGTGGTAATTGTGAAATCTGATAACAGCAGAATGACAAAAAATGAGCCTCTAATGATAAATTAATCATAATTCTCACACAGATATATTTTCTGGGACCATTAGTAGTAACTCTGCAACACTCAATTTATCATGTTATGGCTTCTTATGTCATATTGCCCCTGCTATAATTCACCTACATTACCCTTGTTTGCCTGACACAATACAATAGAGTGCCAGTATCAGAGCCATTCAGTAAATATTCAGGAGCTTCCTCCTGGTTAGTGTTGAGTAAATTAATGTCAACTTTTGTAATAGAGTGCTCTGAATAGGATAGGAGTTTGTAGTTATGATGTACAATGTTGCCTGTGCTTATTAACATCTTGCTAATTTATTGACTACATTGACTGTTGGATATTTAAATTTCTGCAGTCAGTGTTGACTTTAAAATGTTTGCTTCCGGGCTTACTTCTCTTTACAGTGTGATAGAATGTAAGTGCTATTGTATATACCAAAGATAGACACAGTGGAACAACTGGAACTGGAACAACTCAATGGGTCAGGCAACATCTCTGGAGAAAATGTATCGGTGACATTTTGGGTCGGGAACCTTCTTCAGACTATATTTCTCTCTTATAATGTTCTTGCATTTACTTCTCAGCCAGCTCTGACTCCTGATGGAATTTGGTTGTAGGGTTGGTCCGAGTGTTCACTTGGCCTTTCCTCCTGCACAATAAAAACGAGTGGGTTATTCATTCCTTGATTCTGTTGTGTTGCTTAATCTTGATCCCATGCAATAGTCATCTGCTTTAACTCCTGGCAGAATTAACTGTTGTTAAAAGATCCGGAACAGGAACCCAACCTATTTTCATGCCTCTGGCTAAGAGAAAATTGAAACCATATCTAGTATCTCACGCTCCTTCAGTTAAACCTTCGGATCTTCAGAGCTGTCCAGTCTACCTGCCACTGCCATTTGACACATTTATCTGCGGGTATAACATATCAACAGGTCTTATCAATTGGTGCAAAAAGACTTCCAATTATAACTCCTGACCTTGGATCATCTAGATGTGCTCTATGGTTAAAGAAAGTTTTTTTTTTAAGTGTGGTCACTGTTGTTGTACAGAAAGCATGCTCCAAACAGCAATGTAATAATAACAAGATGATTGGTTTTGTGATGTGAATTGAAAACAGAATGTAATCACTGTTCAAGGAAGGAGTGAAAAAGAAAATGGAAAACTATAGAACATATAGTCTGACATCAGTTGCTGACAAAATGCTGAAATGTATTATTAAGGCCATGGTAACAGTACTCTTTAAAAATCATATGGTGATTATACAGAGTCAACATAGTGTTTTATATGGGAAATTGGATTTGACAAATCTAATTGAGATTTTGTTTGAGGACTTAGCCAGAAGGGTATTTAATTGAAACTGGCGGATGTTGTTATCTATATCTAAATGTATTGTGTAAGATTATTTCCTAAAGCAAAAGCCATTGGAGTTGGGAGTAATATATTTATTGGGGGGGTAATGATTACTTAAAAGGCAGAAGAATGAATAACCATATATTTTTTCAGGTTGGCAGACTATAACTGGAAGGCTACAACAAAGATCAGCTATTCACAATGGCTGATGAAAAGGCAAAAATGTAATATATCTAAGTTTACTGATGACACAAAGTTAGATATGAAAGGAATCCGTGAGGAGGTTGTAAAGCCTCCGAAGATTAATTTAAATAGATTAAAGAAGTTGAGCCAGAAGTTGACAGATGGAAAATAACGGGGGGACAAATGTGAAGTTATTTGCCAGCAGGAAGAATAGAAGCAGACGTTTTAAACAAAAACAATCAGTGAGGATAAAATACACTGGGTAAAAGGTTAAACCTATGTCCTCTGGTTCTTGATTCCCCGACTCTGGGTAAAATATACTGTTTATCTACCCTCATGATCTTATACACCCTTAGAAGATCACCTCTCATCTTTCTGCACTCCAATGAATAGTCCAAATCTGCCAGATAGCTCAGGGCCTCATTCCTGGCACATCATCGTGAATCGTCTCTGCACTCTTTCTAACTTAGCCCAGTCTTTCTTAAAGCATTGTGACCAAATCTGATCACAGTGCTCCAAAGGTACTTCAGACATGCTGCCTGTCCCGCCAAGTTACTCCAGCATTTTGTGTCTATTTTATGGAAATCTATCTATTGTGGAAACAAGAATCTGCAATTCCTTCCTACACAATGCTTCAAACGTCCTGAACAACTGTTAAATAGCATCCTAACTTTTATATTCATTACCCTGACTAATGAAGTTGCTTTCACCTGTGATGCCACCTATCTACCTGTGATGCCACTTTCAAGGGTCTACATACCTGCACTCCTAGTACTCGCTGCTCTACCATACTCCCCAGAGCACTGCCCATTCACTGTGAAGGTCTTGCCCTGGTTTAACGTCTCAAAATCAACACATCTTGGGGGGCCGCTGTGATCGAAGGGGTGCCTGGTGTGGGGCCGCCTACTGTCTTATGCGTTGGCAGGCATAGTTTGCGATAAATACAGACTGTTCAATCAACATTTTGTAACTTTATTGGCACCAGAAACATGGTGACTCTTTGTGTACTGCCCAGATGAGGTCTACTGTATGATTTCACCGGATTGTATACAATAAATTAAGAATTTCACAGTAACTAGGCAGATGGCAATAAAGTATCATTGCCATTGAACTGATCAAATCCTGCTGTAATTTTTTATAACCATCTTCACTTTCTACAATACTACCCATTTTAGTGTCATCTACTAATCATGCCTTGTACATTCTTATATATTTCTTATTTTTTCTCATGCTCTGATGGCTAGATTGGCCTGGAACCCAAGGAGAACTCTCTTGGTCTTGAAATTGATTGGGATTTTTAATACACACACAAGATTTTCAATGAGGGCTTTAATTTAACATCTTATTCCTCCAACGATGCAACACCTGCTCTGTACTGACATGTTAACATATATTTTGTGCTCATGTCCCCAGATTTAATCCCACACATTCTCTCTCAGTTGTAGCATCTATATTGAAATTAATGACAAGAGGTGCATTTATGCAGATCATGAATAAAAATGGGAATTTCACCATAAACAATCTAGCTGAAAATGTTATTTTCAGTGCATAGAAATCCAATCATTCCATATAACATACAATGTTTGTCTATTTGCAGGTGGCATATTTGAGAACCTGAAGCGACTTTATTCAATAGATCAAGATGCCTTGATACAGTCATAGTGCTAATGTAATCTGTAAATTGTGGATGCAAAACATAGATTTTTCAAATAAAGTAGCAATGAGATAATAAGTGACTTGTCATTGTTGCAAAACATCAATGAAGGGTAATATATAGACCGACCATTCAAGTCTATTCCATCAGAATAATTTATATGCAAACTCCATCCACCCAGCTTGGCTCCCTCAATAGTCTTGGTTGGCAAATCTCTATCAACCTCCCAAGAAACCAGAGAACATAGGATTAAGGTTAGAGGGTAAATTTAATAGGAACCTGAGGGGTAACTTTTCCACACAGTGTGGTGGGTGTATCGAACAAGCTGCCAGTGGAGGTAGTTGGGACTGGTAGTATTGTACATGGTACAAACGCAGGCCAGGTACATGGATAAGGCAGGTTTTTAGGGACATGGGCCAAACGCAGGCAGGTGAGACTAGTGTGGATGGGACATGTTGGCCGGTGTGGGAAAGTTGGGCCGAAGACCTATTTCCACATTGTAAGACTCTATGACTCTATGACATTTAATATGATCTACTGAGTTAGCATCAACAGCTCCATATGGGAGAGAGTTCCATGTATCTGCAATCTTGTATGTGAGAAAGTGTTTCCCACCTCTCCGCTGAACAATCCATCTTTTTCTCCTAAATTCTCTCTTCAACTGAAAAGAGTTTTTTCTATCTAACTTTTTCAAAAGTGCCAATTAAACCATTCCTAATCAAGGAAATGTGACTCTAGTTTATGTAACTTTCCTCAGAAGCTAATGTTTGTAGCATGGTAACAATTAGGAGGTCTCAAAATAAAAGTGATTTGTTTATCTTTGCTGATAAATTTAAAAAAATGTTTGTTTAGGTTTAAGTTACTTAAACAAAACTGGAAGGTGAATCGTGATGATTCTATTCCCCCATTGATAATCACTACAAGATGTTTCTCTCCACATTTTGGGTTCAAATTAATTTAAACGTTTTTCATTTCTGAGTCATTCCGAAAGCTATTCCAAAGTTTTATTTGTTTTCATAAAAATCTTGGAAACTGTGTGAGCAAGGAATGTCAGGGCATCTAATAAAACAATTTTTGTTTGTAAATGAAAATGCCTTTATAGTTTACAGTTTATATTTAAACTTAAAACTAAGGTTGGCAAACTTTGGGATTTAGAGATACAGCAGAGAAACAGGACCAGGCCGAACAGCAATCATCCCATACACTAGCACTATCCTACACAATAGGGATAATTTATAATTTACAGAAGCCAATTAACCTGAATGTCTTTAGAGTGTGGGAGGAAACTGGAGCACCTGTTCATGACCTATGTGGTCACATGGAGAACGTACAAACATCGTACAGATATCACCCGTAGTCATAATCGAACCTGAGTCTCTGGCGTTGCAAGGCAGCAACTCTACCGCTATGCCACCATGCCACTCCTATCTATACATAATTTTACAGGAACCAATTCTGATGAAGAATCTTCAATCTGAAGCATCAACTTTGTTTCTCTTTCCACAGATGTTGCCTGATTTAGGCAGTGTTTAAGGCAGGAACTGACTAATCACAGGAGAAGTGATGGAAGTGGCTAAGAAGCCAAAAGGTTTAGTGGATGGAATAAAAGGAAATGATGAGAAGCGCACCAGAAAGCAAGAGGGATTTTAAGGATGACAGATTCAAAATCATCTCACACCACAGATAGACACAAAATGCTGAAGTAACTCAGCGGGACAGGCAGCATCTCTGGAGAGAAGGAATGGGTGATGTTTCCTGTCAAGACCCTTCTTACGACCACATTGTTTTGCTTCTTATGATGTTCTCCCTTGTTCTAATCCATACTGCATCTTGTCCTTTCCCATGTACATAGCTCTGAACAAGATGGAATACTGCCAACCCTACTTCCTCCCAAATCCCCATTATGTTACAGTCTTTGGGTCTCATTTGTTAAATTCAACAATTTTAGATAACTTGCTTTTTCAGCTTGGGTCAAAATTGGAATGATTCTGCTGTAAGCGCCGTTTTCTCCATTCCACCCACCCACCCTGCCTCTTTCAAAGACGCTGGCCTCAACTCTCAATTCCTCCTTGTCTGCCACATCTGCTCCTAAGGTGAGGCTGGACACAAATGCTGGAGTAACTCAGCGGTTCAGGCAGCATCTCTGGATAGAAGGAATGGGTGCCATTTCGGGTCGAGGCCTTTCTTTAGGCCCTTCTCCAGAGATGCTGCCTGTCCTGCTGAGTTACTCCAGCATTTTGTGTCTATCTTCATTGTAAACCAGCAGATGCAGTTCCTTCCTACCCAAGATGAGAGTTTCCGTTCCAGGACATCTGTGATGTCCTCATTCTTCAAAAAATATGGTTTCTCCGCCCCCCCCCCCGCTGTCATAGATGGATCCCTCACAAGCTTCTCCTTTGTATCCCGTAGTTTTGCTCTTGCTCCCCTCCTCCTCAGAGAAACAAGGATAGAGTGCCCCAATCCTCACCTTTGACCCCATCAGGTTTCGAATCCAACACAACATGCTCCAATATTTTCATCATCTCTATAATATGATCCCACCAGCAGTCACATGTTCCCAACTCCACCCCTTTCTGCCTTCCGCAGAGACCGTTACCTCCACAACTCTTTGGTTCACTCATACCTTCCAACCCAAACCACCCCCTCCCCGGGTACTTTTCCCCATGACCGCAGGAGATGTACCACCTGTCCCTGTACCCCCTCCCTCACCTTCATCCAGGGACCCCAGCAGTCTTTCCAGGTGAGACAAATGTTCACATGCACCTGCTAATCTCATCTACTGCATCCACTGTTCCTACTGTTTCCGGCATGGTGGCGCAGTGGTGGATTTGCTGCTTTACAGCGCTTGCATCGCCGGAGACCCGGGTTCAATCCTGACCACGGGTGCTGTCTGTACGGAGGTAGTACGTTCTCCCTGTGACCACGTGGGTTTTCATCGAGATCTTCGGTTTCCCCCCACACTCCAAAGACGTACTTGTACGTAGGTTAATTGGCTTGGTGTATGTGTAACATTGTCCCTAGTGTGAGTAGGATAGTATTTCTGCGCTGTATCTCTAAACTAAAAACTAATGGCCCTGTCAACTCGCTGAGTTACTCCAACATTTTGTGGCTATCTGCCTATCAGCCACCCAGTAGACTGTGTTCACCTATTACCTGCCACACTTTGTTCTGCCCCTCTTCTCTTCTAGCTTAACTTATCCCCATGAAGTCACTGCTGTGCAATATTTATTTGTTAATTAACATTTGAAATTGGTGCAAAGATGTGCAATATCAGCTTGAGAAACCGCAATAGCTTCCATTTCATTGCAATTTTCACTTTCAGTAAAGTAAGAAGCAAACTCAGTATTAAGTCACCGATCATGCATAAATTGCAATATTCCTGCTGGGACAATGATTTTTATTACTGCCTCATTGTAACACCTGATTAATCTGCTGTTCTGCGCTTCAGGATACAGTGTAAAAACACATTCCATCTCCCCTACATTTTCTGTTCTACTCAGTTGCTTTAGTTGCTGCGAAGATGTTTTTATTAAGGTTGCGACCCGCTCCTAATAGACTCAAGAACAGTTTCTTCCCAAAATCCATCATCTCCCTGAACTCACACATGCATTGACTTCACAGCCTAACCCCCGGACTTTCATCTATCCACCCACTGTTATTTGTACTGTAACTGTACCCCATACTGGATATAGGAATCCTATTATCCATTCTATTTATCCATTGTCTTTTTATAGATATGTATATAGCGCTGCAGAAACTGTGCACCTTATCTCCCCCCCCCCCCCCCCCTTTTTGTCTTGTTTTTGCACTGAGTAGGAGCAGTTTTCAATCTCACTGTACATGTGTATAGTGACAATAAAAGGCATTCTGATTCTGATTCTGAACAGTAAAAACATGGTAGATGAGGTGTCATTGGGAAACATGGGGATTGTGTTTAAGTGGACCAAGGTGGGGGAAAACTTTGGCAGGATCATAAGTGGGCATGAGGAAAAGGCTAGGAAACACAGCCAGCGCACCAAACCTGAGGGAAATCCAATTTCCAACTGCTGTTCAACAATCTGTCTTTGTCCAAACACCTGCCTGTCAAACTATTCCCTCGCCTGTATACACCTTTTACCTGCAGGCTTTGCCCTGCCTCTCCTTTCTTCCAGCTCTCACCCCCCCCCCCCCCCCCCCCCACACACACACCGTTTCTCCCACCTACGATCAGTGTGAAGAGGGATTCCGACCCCAAACATCACCTATCCATGTACTCCACAGATGCTGCCTGACCCTTTCTACTCCAGCACTTGGTGTCAATTTAGCTGATGGTTTTCTGTTATAGGATTTGTCATACCTCTCACTCAGCAAAAAATCTGTCTAAATGTATATTTTTAAAAAGAGTTTAATAAAAATGCCTATGACAATAGATTGCAGAGGAGGAAACATTGTTGATAGAAATGCCCAGTGGTACATGCAGGAGGAAAGGAATGGCAGGAGAGAGAGGGGGGGGGGTCAATAAGAAGTTGAGAAATTGAGGAATAAAGCAGATTGTGTGTGTGACAATAGTTTTAGAATTAAAATTTAAAGTTGTAATGCAGGTCAGATTGGTTGCTGAAACCAAAAATCAGACAGAAAAGAAAACTGATTTTTTGTTTAAGGAAAAATAGTAGTTACAATGGTATTTGCGAATAACTTTGCAAAGCCAATCTTTTGATCGACAGTAAATCCTCTATTTCATTCAGGGTCCCTATATTTTAAATACAATACCCATTTTCTGAAATTTGATATCAAATAAAATGCGAGCAATGAAAGGACTATGTAGAAACTCTAAGCCATATATCTCCAGATAAAGCCACATATAGTCTCCAGAGTCAGTCTGAGGAAAGGTCCCGATCTGAAATGTATTCTGTCACTTTCTTTCCACAGATGCTGCCTGACCCATCGAGTTCCTCCAGCAGTCTGCTTTTTGTTCATAGTCTCCAGAGTGTTTATTCCAGGGCACAGCTGACAAAACAAATCTGTTGACAGAAGCATGCTCGCTGGCATCAGTCTTTGGAATGAAAAGGAATACATTGAACAGAAGAGGGCAGTAAGAACAAATACACCATGACAATAATTTGAACTAAAGTTTCCTTAGAAGTTATTTGCAAATAAGGTCTCTAAAGCCTACAGGTCATTGTAATGATAATTAAAAATCAGCATATGTATTCTGGGTTTCACATTTCCTATAACATTATTGTATGAGACTATTTTGGTCAGAAATTTCGGATAAATAATGTCTGCCTAGTTCAATTAATAAACCTACCTAACATTGAGTCTTCCCAGAAATGTCACTAAGCTAGGTGGCACTTTGACCTAATTTTCCTGAATTATTTGAGATTGAATTGAATTGACATAGGGAACTTGATGCATGGACTCGCACATCAAATCAATGATGGTCATTCGTGCACTGTCCCATTTACCCCTGAGTTTAGGTTAGTTTAGTTTAGAGATACAGCACGGAAACAGGCCCTTCAGCCCACCAGGTCCGCGTCGACCAGCGATCCACGCACATTAACACATTAATGAAATAGAGGATTTAATGTTGATTAAAAGATTGGCTTTGCACCGTTTTTCACAAATACCATTGTAACTGCTATTTTTCATTCAAAAAAAACACACTAGGGATAATTTTACAATTTTACCAAGCCAATTAAGCTACAAACATGGGCGTCTTTGGAGTGTGGGAGGAAATCGGGGCTCCCGGAGTTTGTACGTGGAGAACGTACAAACTCCGTAGAGGCAGCACCCGCAGTCAGGATCGAACCCGGGTCTCTGTCGCTGTGAGGCAGCAACTCTACTGCTGCACCACCATGCCGCCCATAGTTGACATAATCTATGACCACATCCCTGGGACATAATTGCTTTAATTCCTCTCTTCCCAAGCTAACCTGATCTGTCTGACTTAATTATTCCTACCGTAAGCCAGACCAATCCAATTGCCATCAAATCTGTTTACTCTAAAAAAAACTTTCTGATCATAACTGGATTGTTTTCAATTTATGTTAATTCTCTTTCCAGATTTTATTTTCATAACAAAAGACCATCATGTAGTTAAAAAAATTTAAAATCCATTGGAAAAATTGCAGCAGCATTATTTTTACATTACCTTTCAAACATCGGTTTGCTTTCAGAAAGGAAAGCAGACGCCTCTCCACTAAGTGTTTTCAGTGGCTTAATGGAACAAGAGAACACAAGGTAAGACTTCATTCTTGCTCATCTGCACCAATATGTGCACTATAGCAATGGCCAGACGTTCTACTCTGCCTCCAAAGTTGTAAGGTATTGAAGTCAATGGAACAACATTTCAGAAGCAGAATACATATGGTTTCTTTATTATCCCATGTACCAAGGTACAGTGAAATGCTTTTTTTGCATACAGATTGTCATCATACATACTGTAAGCACTATCCTCCAGTTAGTAGAGAAGATTAGAACAGTCCACTGAGTCCATATGCACGAGGCGTAATTTCAGCGCTATTACACAGTCCCTACTGCTGCTGGCCACATAGGCCCCTTGCAGCCATTGCCTCCATTCCAGTCAGCCCACGAACCATCATCCCTCACCTTGCACAGCCCTCTTCAGCCCTTGTTTCCCGGGGGAGCCTCCCATAGCCGACCTTGAGGGCACAGAGGTAAGGCTCACTGGGTCTTCTTACTCAGAAGGTCATAAGATCATAAGTGATAGGTGTAGAATTAGGCCATTCAGCCCATCAAGTCTACTCTGCCATTCAATCATGGCTGATCTATCTCTTCCTCCTAACCCCATTGTCCTGCCTTCTCCCCCATAACCCGTGACAACTGGACTATTCAAGAAGTTTAATGGTCCTTTTATCCCGCGTTCGCCACTGTTGCCACTCCCTCCACCTCCTCTCTGATTCCTGGTCTTCAGGGGTGAGCAAGGGCTGGGCTCGCCAGTAGAGGATATAGATCGCGCTCCAGGTCTCGTTCCTATTCACCACGTCGTTACTGAACCAAACTCTACTGCTTGCTGGACAACTGTCTCAAGATTTTTAATCAATGTGTTATGGCTAATCCAGGTGGATTCCCGGCTCCTCAGCGGGTGAGCCAACCTTGCTGTTTGGGGCCACGGCACACGGGGACCTTCTCGTCACAGAACTGTTAGCAAGCAGTGAGGTCGGTGCAATTGTCTATGCATATAGTTTAAAATGAGATGAACTGTGAATTCGTAGAATGACCTGTGGAGCTTTAGCTTAGAATAACTTCTTGTTCCCTGCATGGAGCATAACATTTTGCTTTTGATTTGTTGACTGTTTTTGGTCTAGCATTATATTGATTACTAGGCATTTTTTTTGCAAGGTTTCATATGTTCCTAAGTTCTAAGAGCAGAATTAGTCCATTTAGCCCATCAAGTCTACTCCGCCATTCAATCATGGCTGATCTATCTTTCCCTCGTAACCCCATTCTCCTGCCTTCTTCCCATAACCCCTGACACCCACACAAATTTAAAAAAATTGAAAAATATTTGAAGGGTGATAAATATTTTTAAATATTTAAATACGTTCAAATAGCCATTTTGTTACTTGGTTATAGCACCTTCCTCATTTGCTGTTTGCCTGAAAATGTCTCCAGTGTAGTTGTGACAGATACCTAGTCAGAGATGTATGCATTAGAGGGGGCTATTCATTCCTCCTTGCCTGTGTTGAACGTTGACCTCTTTTGGCGTTTGATTTCATACTTGGCAATTTCTTCTTTCGAGCTTTCTTATTAGATTAATTTTATTTTTCAGGCTTTTTGAATGTTCTAAAGAATTCAGCATCAATTGTTTCTGGCGAAACCCTGCACATACTGATAACTTTTTGCTTCTTCTTATCTGCTTCTTTTTGCATCTGCTAATTGCCTTGAGATTCAAGCCTATTCATTTTGGTTCATCTAAGAATAAAATGGATTCATGTTTACTTTATTCATTCTGTTTTATCATTTTGATTCTCTATTAACCATGCTTTAACATTTTCATTTCATGCTTTCTTTCTCATTTGCCTTGATATATCAGGAGTACTGTATTTGGGGATATATTTTGCAGTAATATACGCTCTGACTGTACTGTGTTCAGTTTTGCCCTCCTGCTGTAGGATGGATGTCATTAAGCTGAATAGTGCAGAGAAGATCATAAGGTCATAAGTGATAGGTGCAGAATGAGACCATTTAGCCCATCATGGCTGATCTATATCTCCCTCCTAACCCCATTGTCCTGCCGTATCCCCTGACACCTGTACTAATCAAGAATCTATCTATCTATCTCTGCCTTAAAAAAATATCCATTGACTTGGTCTCCACAGATTCACCACCATCTGACTAAAGAAATTCCTCCTCATTTCCTTCCTAAAGGAAAATTCTTTAATTCTGAGCCTTTGACCTCTAGTCCTAGACTCTCCCACTAGTGGAAACAAAAAGATTTCTGAAGATGTTGCCAGGACTTGAGGGGTTGAGTTATAGGGCTATAAGATTGGGCGGACTAGGACTTTATTCCTTGGAGTGCAGGACGCTGAGGGTGATCTTACAGACATGTATAGGGGAATAGATAGGGTGAATGCATAGAGTCTTTTACCCAGAGTAAGGGATCAACAACCAGAGGACATAGAATTAAGGAGAGAGGGGCAATATTTAATAGATAACTGAGGGACAACTTTTCACACAGGTATATGAAACAAGCTGCCAGAGGAGGTAGTTGAGGCAGGTACGGGGACAGGAAATGTTTTGAGAGATATGAGTCAAACGTTGGCAAATAGGACTCTATATCTTCATATCCTTCCCAAAATGTGACTGTCAGAAATGCAGCTAAATTCTGGTGAGCTAGGTTTTAAGAAAAAAACATGATTGCACACGTCTACTTTTTCTTGGAAGCCGAGATTAGGCAATGTCACGCAAAGAAACAATCTGGTGATTTTATTTTAATCTTGGAAAGATCTAAAATGGTTGAATTGGCAAGACGGCAGGAATTGTGACAACTTCTGATCTACCTTGATTGATGCGTGGGAGCCAATGCATGTTGCTGCAACAAGCTTCATGTTAAGGAAACGGAGGCCGTGAATTGTCTATGCACAATGTGGGCAGGATTTTCATTATAGAATCCCTTCCTTTTTCAATCTTCTTCTGTCTTCATAATCAAGTCAAAACTGGGTCCTACATGGAGCATCAAGGTTACATCAGCTATGGGAAGGGGTGGAAGATTGCAACCTTCACGTGGTCCGCCCTGTTTCGACTAATGCAATCAACACGTGCACAAACGGACGATCAAATAGAACAAGTTGTCCAACAACTTTAAGCTGTGCACACCACATGAAAGAAGAAGAAGAAGCTATGGGAATAGATCTGCTGGCTTTGGCCGGACCAGAGTTCCAGAGCCTCAGCCGCAGAGTCAAATTTGACCCGTTAATCGGTGCAGAAGTCCCAATGATGTCGTGATTGGACGCCTCACCCGGCCTAGGCACCACAATTTTGGGTGGTCTTCAGAGGAGGATTTCAAGTCCGCTCTCGCAATTATGCCTGGATTAAAGGAGGTGTTGGACCCCCAGTTGCCGGAATATTGGTGGTGGACCTGCACTAATTTTCCAATCTCAACTGCACTGAGGAAAGTGCATTTTCCTTTGAGGAAAGGTGAAACATAAACTGCCTTGACTGTCCAAGTAGCCAGGTATAAAGAGCTGAATTGGAACAATCCGAGAGCAATTGATTAGATAGCTCTCCATGCTGCAGTTCGTTCTTGCCCTGGAGAGATAAAAAAGTACAGGAAGGATGCCGCATAATTCTTCTCTGAATGTACAGAGTTAACGTGTTATTCTTTGCCTGTGAAATTCATTTATTTTGACTTCAATGAAACTGAATTTCGGAGGTGGAATAAAAAGCATTGACGGCATGCTCCGTACACTGCACAAAGGATGCATTTCTAGACATATAAATTCAAAGGCAGGAGTGTCTCTGGAACATCTCTGTCCTCAGCTATGGTAACTTTACCTGATGTGCAAGCTACAGTGTTAGAGCGAGAGCAGTTTTGAAGGAATTCCTGGCCAATAGCTTTTATAATTGCCTATTACATTTGCAGTCACTCTCCCTTTTAGGACTCAGTTATGAGTTATCGTAACTGATTATGCATGAATTTCTGATCTTCAAAATAATGAGTTTGGCAAGTGCCTAAGAGTGTTATCTGTGGTGTAGACAAGGAATTAACCTCGGTCATATACTCTCAGAAGCTCTTCCAGCTAAATCGACACTTTCTTTTAGAGAAGTGAGTGAAATTTTTACAGCTGAAGCATGGTAAATTATGTATGAGACAATTTGATGGATGTTTGTTAGCCTTTCTATTGAAGCACGCACTCAAAAGTTTTAGTTACAGTTGGGCCTTGATATCATAATCTCTTTGTTAAAATAGATTTCTCTTCACATTTCCCACTGACATTTCTGAGCGTAATTGAGTGTGCATAGAGGGCATTTTTCGCTTTCCTGTTTGTCATAGTTACAACGCAGAAATCTCGTTGCAGCAACTAGAAGTCATGGTTTGGAAGACATCCAATAGGCAGCATGTAATGTTTATTAAACCAAAAAAAAGATATTCCTCATGTAAGATTAAGCCAAGCAAAGCAATATGGTTTGATGTTTGTGAATACGTTTCTTGTCCTGTTGGCTGGAAAAGATTTTGCACCGGAAAATGAATAAATGTAACACATATCCTGCTGCATTAAGACCATAGTTGGCATGTATTGCTTTACTTTATTCTCAACATCTTGCATTTTTCCAGTATTAACAAGATGAATAGTGAGCAATTTACTTTAGTAATAATATTTCCAAGCGTATTAAAGTAAACTACACAAAATGTTGGAGTAACTCAGAAACATAGGAACATAGAAAATAGGTGCAGGAGCAGGCCATTCGGCCCTTTGAGACTGCACCGCCATTCAATATGATCATGGCTGATCATCCAACTCAGCATCCCGTAACTGCCTTCTCTCCATACCCCCTGCTTCCTCTAGCCACAAGGGCCACATCTAACTGGCCTCAACTACCTTCTGTGGCAAAGAATTCCAGAGATTCACCACTCTCTGTGTGAAAAATGTTTTTCTCATCTCGGTCCTGAAACATTTCCCCCTTATCCTTCAACTGTGACCCCTTGTTCTGGACTTCCCCAACATCAAGAACAATCTACCTGCATCTAGCCTGTCCAACCCCTTAAGAATTTTGTAAGTTTCTATAAGATCCCACTCAATCTTCTAAATTCTAGCGAGTACAAGCCGAGTCTATCCAGTCTTTCTTCATATGAAAGTCCTGACGTCCCAGGAATCAATCTGGTGAACCTTCTCTGTACTCCCTCTATGGCAAGAATGTCTTTCCTCAGATTTGGAGACTAAAACTGTACGCAATACTCCAGGTGTGGTCTCACCAAGACCCTGTACAACTGCAGTAGAACCTCCCTGCTCCTACACTCAAATCCTTTTGCTATGAATGCTAATATACCATTCGCTTTCTTCACTGCCTGCTGCACCTGCATGCCTACTTTCAATGACTGGTGTACCATGACACCCAGGTCTCGTTGCATTTCCCTTTTCCTAATCGGCCACCATTCAGATAATAGTCTACTTTCCTGTTTTTGCCACCAAAGTGATAACCTCACATGTATCCACATTATACTGAATCTGCCATGCATTTGCCCATTCACCCATCCTAACCAGGTCACCTTGCAGCCTCCTACCATCCTCCTCACAGCTGAAACTGCCCCACCCCCCCCAGCTTCGTGTCATCTGCAAACTTGGAGATGTTGCATTCAATTCCCTCGTCCAAATCATTAATATATATTTTAAATAGCTGGGGCTTGCGGTACCCCACTAGTCACTGCCTGCCATTCTGAAAAGAACCCGTTCACTCCTACTCTTTGCTTCCTGTCTGCCAGCCAGTTCTCTATCCACATCAATACTGAACCCCCAATACCGTGTGCTTTAAATTTGTATACTAATCTCTTATGTGGGACCTTGTTAAAAGCCTTCTGAAAGTCCAGATATATAACACATCCACTGGTTCTCCCTTATCCACTCTACTAATTACATCCTCGAAAAATTCTATAAGATTTGTCAGACATGATTTACCTTTCATAAATCCATGCTGACTTTGTCTAATGATTTCACCACTTTCCAAATGTGCTGCTAACCCATCTTTAATAACTGACTCCAGCAGTTTCCCCACTACCGATGTTAGACTAACTTGTAATTCCCCATTTTCCCTCTCCCTCCCTTATTACAAAGTGGAGTTACATTAGCTACCCTCCAATGCTCAGAAACTACTCCAGAATCCAAAGAGTTTTGAAAAATTATCACTAATACATCCAATATTTCTGGGGCTACTTCCTTAAGTACTCTGGGCTGCAGCCTGTCTGGCCCTGGGGATTTATCGGCCTTTAATCCATTCAATTTACCTAACACCACTTCCCGACTAACCTGGATTTCACTCAGTTCCTCCTTTTCATTTGACCGCCAGTCCCCTGTTATTTCCGGCAGATTATTTATGTCTTCCTTAGTGAAGACAGAACCAAAGTAGTTATTCAATTGGTCTGCCATGTCCTTGTTCCCCATGATCAATTCACCTGTTTCTGACCGCAAGGGACCTACATTTGTTTTTTTTTTCTTTAATTTTTTTTAATTTTTGTTAGAAGTAGTACAATAGTGTGGTACTTGAGTACCTAATACATACATACATATTTCCATTCTTGTACAACTTCATACTTTTGATTTAATAATAAAAGAACAGTGGAAGAAAAAAGAAATAGAGAGTGTCGGAATAGATAGACAAGCGAGTTGAAACAGATAGCAAAAGAAATAAAGGACATAGAAGAGCAGCTGAAAAGATTGAAATAGAAGGAGAAAGTAATGAAAAGAGAGATTAGGAGAGATCTACCTATTTCGTATTTTTGCCCATCCATCACCCAGTTCTAAACCATTTAATTTCTGAGGTTATGTTATGTTGCACCATATGCTTGCAAAAAGTTGATAAAAGGAGACCAAGTCTTTGAGAATTGGTCTACTTTGCCTAGTAGGGGAAATCTCATTTCTTCAAGATGAAGCGTTTCAGACATATTTGAAATCAACATTTTGAATGTTGGCGTGATTGCGTTTTTCGAAAATTTGAGTATAAATTTTTTTGCTGTTATTAGACCGTAATTAAGAAAAGCTTCTTGGAATATAGTTAGTTTACTTCCCTCTTCCATTGATCCAAAGATAATCAGTTCTGTATTGGGGTTCAATTTTGTGTTAAATAGTTTTGTAAAAATTCCAAAAATTTCATTCCAAAATTTATACAGTTTTATACACGAGACGAAGGAATGTGCTATAGTGGCATTTTGAGTAAGACATTTGTCACAGATGGGGGAAACATTTGGGAATATTTTATTCAGTCTAGTTTTCGAATAATATAATCTATGTATGATCTTTGTAATATAATCTATGGTATGAGTGCAGGCAGGTGGGACTAAGGGAAAACAGTTGTTCGGCACAGACTTGAAGGGCCGAGATGGCCTGTTTCTGTGCTGTAATTGTTATATGGTTATATGGTTATGTAAAATTTTAAATTGAATTAGGTTATGTCTTACATAATTGAACATTTATTTACATATAATAAATTTTTTTCCCATCTATCATTAGGAATTTTTATCAATAACTCTTGTTCCCAGTCCCTTCTAATTGCCTCTGTCGTTGGCGTTTCTATATTTAAAATTATATTATATAAGTAAGATATTAAATTACATTTGTTTTACCTAATCTTTATCTCTTCACATATCTATAAAAACCTTTGCAGTCAGTTTTTAATGTTCCCTGCCAGTTTTCTTTCATAATCTATTTTTCCTTTCCTAATTAAGCCCTTTGTCCTCCTTTGCTGGACTCTGAATTTCTCCCAGTCCTCTGGTAGGCTGCTTTTTCTGGCTAATTTGTATGTTTCATCTTTTGTTTTGATACTATCTCTGATTTCCCTTGTTATCCACGGATGCACTACCTTCCCTGATTTATTCTTTTGCCAAACTGGGATGAACAATTGTTGTAGTTCATCCATGAGGTCTTTAAATGCCTTCCATTACACATCTACTGTCAACCCTTTAAGAATCAATTGCCAGTCTATCTTGGCCAATTCACATCTCATACCCTCAAAGTTACCCTTCTTTAAGTTCAGAACCCTTGTTTCTGAATTAATTATGTCACTCTCTATCCTAATGAAGAACTCAACCATATTATTGTCACTCTTGCCCAAGGGGCCACGCACAACAAGAATGCTAACTAACCCTTCCTCATTACTTAATACCCAGTCTAGAATAGCCTGCTCTCTCATTGGTTCCTTTACATGTTGGTTTAGAAAATTATCCCACATACATTCCAAGAAATCCTCTTCCTCAGCACCCCTGCCAATTTGATTCACCCAATCTATATGTAGATTGAAGTCGGGGGTTACACAAAAAGCTGGAGAAACTCAGCGGGTGCAGCAGCATCTATGGAGCGAAGGAGATAGGCGACGTTTCGGGTCGAGACCCTTCTTCAGACAGATTGAAGTCACACATTATAACTGTTTTACCTTTGTTGCACGCATTTCTAATTTCCTGTTTGATGCCATCCCCAACTCCACTACTACTGTTAGGTGGCCTGTACACAACTCCCACTAGTGTTTTCTGCCCCTTACTGTTTTGCAGCTCTACCCATATCGATTCCACATCCTCCAAGCTAATTTCCTTCCTTTCTATTGCGTTAATCTCCTCTCTAATCAGCAACGCTACCCCACCTCCTTTTCCTTTCTGTCTATCCCTCCTGAATACTGAATATCCCTGGATGTTCAGCTCCCAGCCTTGGTCACCCTGGAGCCATGTCTCCATGATCCCAACTATATCATAGTCATTAATAGCTATCGGCACATTCAACTCATCCACCTTATTACTGGTGTAATGGAGTGAATGGGCAGATGCATGGCAGATGCAGTACAATGTGGATAAATGTGAGGTTATCCACTTTGGTGGCAAAAACATGAGGGTAGACTATTATCTGAATGGTGGCAGATTAGGTAAGGGGGAGATGCAACGAGACCTGGGTGTCATGGTACACCAGTCATTGAAAGTAGGCATGCAGGTGCAGCAGGCAGTGAAGAAAGCAAATGGTATGTTAGCATTCATAGCGAAAGGATTTGAGTATAGGAGCAGGGAGGATCTACTGCAGTTGTACAGGGTTTTGGTGAGGCCACACCTGGAGTACTGCGTACAGTTTTGGTCTCCAAATCTGAGGAAAGACATCCTTGCCATAGAGGGGGTACAGAGAAGATTCACCAGACTGATTCCTGGGATGTCAGGACTTTCATATGAGGAAAGATTGGATAGACTCGGTTTGTACTCGATGGAATTTAGAAGATTGAGGGGGGATCTTATAGAAACCTACAAAATTCTTAAGGGGTTGGACAAGCTAGATGCTGGAAGATTGTTCCCGATGTTGGGGGAGTCCAGAACAAGGGGTCACAGTCTAAGGATAAGGGGGAATTCCTTTAGGACTGAAATGTGGAAAACATTCTTTACACAGAGAGTGGTGAGTCTCTGGAATTCTCTGCCACAGAAGGTAGTTGAGGCCAGTTCATTGGCTATATTTAAGAGGGCGTTAGATGTGGCACTTGTGGCTAAAGGGATCAGGGGGTATGGAGAGAAGGCAGGTACGGGATACTGAGTTGGATGATCAGCCATGATCACATTGAATGGCGGTGCAGGCTCGAAGGGCCGAATGGCCTACTCCTGCACCTATTTTCTATGTTTCTATGTTTCTAAATGCTCCTTGCATTGAGACACAAAGACTTCAGGCTTGTTTTTACAACACTCTTACCCCTTATACAATTATGTTGAAAAGTGGCCCTTTTTGATTTTTGCCCTGGATTTGTCTGCCTGCCACTTTTACTTTTCACCTTGCTGCCTATTGCTTCTACCCTCATTTTACACCCCTCTGTATCTCTGCTCACACATTTAAGAAACCCACCACCTCTTATTCTCTGTTTATTATTTGATTCTTCTTTCCCCCCTATATGTTGGGTCTGAGTGCTTCCCTTCTCTGCCTCCTGCCTCACACACTGTCTACTAGCTTTCTCTATTTGAGTCGCTCCCCGCAACCGTTCTAGTTTAAAGTCTCCCCAGTAGCCTTTACAAATCTCTCCACCAGGATATTGGTCCCCCTCCGGTTCAAGTGCAACCCGTCCTTTTTGTACAGGTCACACCTTCCCCAAAAGAGGTCCCAATGATCCAGAAACTTGAATCCCTGCCCTCTGCACCAGTCCTTCAGCCATGCATTTATCCTCCACCTCGCTCCATTCCTACTCTCACTGTCGCGTGGCACAGGCAGTAATCCTGAGATTGTTATCTTTGCGGTCCTTCTCCTAACTCCCTAAATTCTCCTTTCAGGACCTTCTCCTTTCTCCTTTCTCTTTTTCTATGTATATCATTGGTACCTATATGTACCACGACCTCGGGCTCCTCTCCCTCCCATTTCAGGATATCTTGGGCATGTTCAGACACATCCCAGAACCTGGCACCAGGGAAGCCAACTACCATCCGGTTCTCCGGACTGCATCCACAGAATCGCCTATCTGAACCCCTAACTATAGAGTCCCCTATTACTACTGCCCTCCTCTTCTTTCCCTTACCCTTCTGAGCAACAGGGCCGGTCTCTGTACTGGAGGCCCGGCCGCTGTTGCTACCCACAGGTAGGCTGTGCCCCCCAACAGTACTCAAACAGGAGTACTTATTGCCAAGGTGTACAGCTACCGGGGTACTCTCTAGTCCCTGCCTCTACCCCTTGCTCCTTCTAACCGTGACCCACTTGTCTGCCACCCGTGGTTTTGGTGGGACCACCTCTCTGTAACTCCTCTCAATGAGCTCCTCACTCTCCTTGACCAGACGGAGGTCATCAAGCTGCTGCTCCAGGTTCCTAATACAGTCCCTTAGGAGCCCCATGTCGATGCACCTGGCACAGATGTGAATGTCTGGAAGGCTATCCGACTCCATGACTTCCCACATCTGACATCCAGAACAGTAAACTGCCCTGGCACTCATACTCCCCCTTACCCTGGCTACAATACAAAATCAGCAGGGATCTGACTCCCAATCAACTGCTTCCTCTAGTCCGCTTCCACCAATCAGCGGCTTCCTCAAGCCCACTTGTTTTGAACTGTGAACTGCGAATGGAACGTTGCAGAGTTGGGTTCTCCTCCCTCGCCAATGGCTTCTGGGCCTCTAATGCACCATTAGACACACACCAGACTACCCACCATTTAATCCAGCTACACTTCACACTGCCTTGGAAAAGCAGCCAACATAATCAAAGACCTGTCTAATCCTGGTTATTCCTCCTTCATTCCTGTCGGGCAGAAGATACAGTAGTTTGTAAGGATGCACCACCAGACTGAGCAACAGTTTCTGCCCCTCTGTCATCAGGTTTCCTAATGGTCCTTCCATATGCTGGGGTACTGTCCTATTCACCTTTACCCCATTGTGGAGATTGGACTTTGGCTCCAGAACTAGTGCACTCCAATTCTGAGAATTATATTCTGCATTCTGTATCTTTCCCTATGCTCTAGCTATGTACTTGCATGGGGCTTGATTGTATTTATGAATAGTATTATCTGAATTGATTGGATAGTTTGGTTTACTTTTTGTTGCGTGTTATCAGTCAAAGACTGTACATAATTACAATCAAGCCATCCACTGTGTACAGAGGAAGGATAAAGGGTACAACATTTTTATAGCAAGATGTAGTCTGAATAAAGATAGTTCAAAGGTCTTAAATTATTCCTTTGATCATGTCAATTATGATGAGCGTTTCTCGGCACTGGGCCTGTACTCGCTGGAGTTTAGAAGAATGAGGGGGGACATCATTGAAACATACAGAATGGTGAAAGGCTTGGATAGAGTGGATGTAGAGAGGATGTTTCCACTATTGGGAGATTCTAGGTCATAGCCTCAGAATTATAGTGCCATCTTTTAGGAAGGAGATGATGAGGAATTTCTTTAGTCAGAGGGTGGAGAAACTATGGAATTCTTTGCCACAGAAGGCAGTGGAGCCCAAGTCAGTGGGTATTTTTATGGCTGTGATAGATAGGTTCTTGATTAGTACGGGTGTCCGAGGTCATGAGGAGAATGGGGTTAGGAGGGAGAGATAGATCAGCAACGATTGAATGGCGGAGTAGACTTGATGGGCCGAATAGGCTAATTCTACTCCTATTCCATATGACGTCCTTATGTCCTATTGTCTTCGACACTCCAGCCTCAGAGTATCTGCCATGTTCCAATAGAATAACAGAAAATGGTGACTTTGCTTGAAGCCTTATTTAGGCATTGCAAGCCTCGGATTTTGAGAGAAAGAAATTACAGACATTTTTGCTCTAAAATATTTTGGATGACTGATGGGGTAATTTGGATAACTTTATTGATTGGTCTAGCCATGTAACATTTACATGTCTATTAACTTGAATGTGGGTTTATAAATGCATGTGTTACAATTTCAGTATCGCAGTTCACGGTTGAAATGCAATAGGCATCATGAGGGCTACTCTACATAAATGTATTAATATATTACAAAAAGAAAAAGCTGGTATGCGGAATTTATTTTTTGGAAAGCACATTTGAGCACACTAGTCAAACAGTAGGGATTAATGGGTACCTTTCAGAATGGCAGGCAGTGACTAGTGGGGTACCGCAAGGCTCGGTGCTGGGACCGCAGCTATTTACAATATACATCGATTATTTGGATGAAGGGATTCAAAGTAACATTAGCAAATTTGCAGATGACACAAAGCTGGGTGGCAGTGTGAAATGTGAGGAGGATGCTATGAGAATGCAGCGTGACATGGACAGGTTGGGGGAGTGGGCAGATGCATGGCAGATGAAGTTTAATGTGGATAAATGTGAGGTTATCCACTTTGGTAGCAAAATCAGGAAGGGAGATTACTATCTAAATGGTGTCAAGTTGGGAAAAGGGGAAGTACAACGGGATCTGGAGGTCCTTGTACATGTCTATGAAAGTAAGCATGCAGGTACAGCAGGCAGTGAAGAAAGCGAATGGCATGTTGGCCTTTATAACAAGAAGAATCGAATATAGGAGCAGAGAGGTCCTTCTGCAGTTGTACAGAGCCCTAGTGAGACCACACCTGGAGTATTGTGTGCAGTTCTGGTCCCCTAATTTCAGGAAGGACATTCTTGCTATTGAGGGAGTGCAGCGTAGGTTTACAAGGTTAATTCCCGGGATAGCGGGACTGTCATATGCTGAGAGAATGGAGCTGATGGGCTTATACACTTTGGAGTTTAGACGGATGAGAGGGGATCTCAATGAAACATATAAGAATGTTAAGCACTTGGACACACTAGAGGCAGGAAACATGCTCCCGATGTTGGGGGAGTCCAGAACCAGGGGCCGCAGTTTAAGAATAAGGAGTGAACCATTTAGAACGAAGACGAGGAAACACTTTTTGTCACAGCGAGTGGTGAGTCTGTGGAATTCTCTGCCTCAGAGGGCGGTGGAGGCAGGTTCTCTGGATGCTTTCAAGAGTGAGCTAGATAGGGCTCTTAAAAATGGCAGAGTCGGGGATATGGGGAGAAGGCAGGAACGGGGTACTGATTGGGGATGATCAGCCATGATCACATTGAATGGCGGTGCTGGCTCGAAGGCCAAATGGCCTACTCCTGCACCCATTGTCTATTGTCTACTGTCTATTGACTAAGTGGGACCAGTTGGGTCCCATTCTCACACGGGTGGCCTGGTCCCCCAACGCAATATTCCACCCCTCCACCAATTCCAATATTCCACCAAGCATAGCACCCAACTGTGCAGGCGCGGCTGACTGGTTCTCGCTGTGATGCCCCTGATCCCCCATCCTCCCCACACCTCCCCCCCCCACTTTACCCCTTGCCCTCCACCCCACCACGCACTCACTCCATCCCCCCCCACCCATCCACTCTTAGTGGCTCTCCGGCGGCGCAGCCATTGCCTCCCATTGGGTTCCCATTGGCGTGGCTGTCGGGGGCTGATGGGGGGAGCATCCTGCAGCCTGGGGAGGGGCAAGGCTTCAGCCGGGCCTGTAAGTGGCCAGTAGGGGAGGGTGGAGCATCCTGCAGAAAGGGGATGGGCACGGTTGGGGGGCTTTCTGGAGAGCTAGTATGGGTGTTGTGGGCCAAAGGGACTGGTTTCCAGAGGGCTAGTATGGACTGTGGGCTGAATGGATTCTTGGGCTAGACCTGCAGCTGGGGACTGGGAGGCTTCAGGTGGGGGCCGGCAGGAGCATTCTGTAGCTGAAGGAGGCGGATGGCTTCAGGCAGGGGCCGGTGGGTGGGGGGAGCGCTACCTTGGCCTGCCGCTGGGGGGGTGTGCATGGGGAGGGGGATGGGGTGGACTCACAGTTCTCTCATTCACTGCTTGTGGACTCACAGTTCACTCAGTCACTGCTTGTGGACTCACTTCATGCACTCGCGGCTTGTGGACTCATAGTTCACTCAGTCACGGTTTGTGTACTCACAGTTCACTCAGTCAAGGCTTGTGGACTCACAATTCACACCGTCACGGCTTGTGGACTCACAGTTCACTCACTCACGGCTTGTGGACTCACAGTTCAGTTACAGCTTGTGGGCTCACAGTTCAGGCACTCATGGCTTGAGGACTCACAGCTCACTCAGCCATGGCTTGTGGACTCACAGTTCATTCAGCCACAGCTTGTGGACCCACAGTTCACTCAGCCACAGCATGTGGACTCACAGTTCACTCAGCCACGGCTTGTGGACTCACGGTTCCCTCAGCCACGGCTTGTGGATTCACAGTTCAGTCACTCATGGCTTGTGGACTTGCAGTTCACTCACTCACGGCTTGTGGACTCACAGTTCACTCACTCACAACTTGTGGACTCACAATTCACTCACTCACAGCTTGTAGACTCACATTCCATTCAGCCACAGCTTGTGGACTCACAGTTCACTCAGCCATGGCTTGTGGACTCATGGTTCCCTCAGCCACGGCTTGTGGACCCACAGTTCAGTTACTCACGGCTTGTGGACTCACGGTTCAATCACTCATGGCTTGTGGACTCACAATTCACTCACTCATGGCTTGTGGACTCACATTTCACTCACGACTTGTGGACATAGTTCACTTACTCACAGCTTGTGGACTTACAGTTCACTCACTCACGACCTGTTGGGTCACAGTTTACTCTTCAGTGGCTTATGGACTCAGAGTTCACTCACTCACGGCTTGTGGACTCACAGTTCACTCACTCACAGCTTGTGGACTCACAGTTCACTCACTTACGGCTTGTGAACTCACAGTTCTGGACTCAACTCTCACTCATGGCTTCTGGGCTGACTGACTCATGCACGGCCTCTGGGGCTTTATTCTTCTCACCCCCAGAAGGGGCGTTACCTTCATGGTGACAGACAGACAGGAAGATCAATCTGCTGATCTCATGATTTTTTAAACCTTCATAACGTTTCTAATGTTCCACGGATCGGAACAAAACTTGGTGCGCTTGGAGCAGAGTAGAACAGTGGGTAAGGTGGCAAAATATCCTAGCGATATATGGTACCATTTTTGTGCAAATTTAAAAACAGCACAGACCGGAAGTGGTGAAATGAGAGTTTTAATAATAGCATAAATAGATATAGATTGCACATGTACCAAGGTGAAGTGACAAGCTTTGTTTTGCGTGCAATCTAATCAAATCAGATAATACCATATATAAATACAACTGAGTACAACAGGTAGAGTGAAGGGAAAATGCAGAACGCTGAATATAGTTTTCAGCATTATAGTGTAATAGGTCCAGAGCCAAAGTCCAATGTCCGTAATGAGGAAGCAGAGAATCAGACTCTATTTGGGTTTTGCAGGTTAAATGTTCAAGGTTTACAGTGTGGGTGGCACATAGGCACAATTGTAGAGTTGCTCCCTTATAGCTTCAAAGACCCGAGTTCAATCCTGACTGCAGGTGCTGTCTGTACAGAGTTTGTACGTTCTCCCCATGATCGATTGGGTTTTCTCCGGGTGCTCCGCTTTCCTCCCTGTTTCCACACCATATCTCTAAACTAAACTAAACTATATATAGAAGCATGGAATGCAATTTCATTTCGGAGTCACGTGAGTGACTTCGTGAAGAGCCCGCCGGCGCGCATGCTCGACATATCGTCGTATCGCGTTGCTGCGACGGCTGGCGGTGGAGCGCGCTCCTCGCCAGCCCTTCATAAGGGAACCACTGAGGTAAGTACTCTACCTTAAGTTGGTGGTTCTTGTTGCGTTTTGTTTTCGCAGCAAGGACATGGATGGGAGTTCTAGAGGCCGGAGAACGTCTGGACGAAGTCGCCGGTCAACAGTCCCGGAGCCAGTGATATCGGCAGTACCTGCAGCGCAGGTCGGGACAGGGGCGGAAATGTCGGTGAGCTCTGTGTTCACAGGTCCGGATCCGCCAGCACACCACAGCTCGGAGGAGTTCGACGAGGAGGAGTGTGGTGTGCCGCCAGAGCAGGAGGACCCTGCCATGGCAGTCAGGTCATCAGCAGGCTTGCTGACGGCCTCGAGCAGAAGGGTGCGTGCGGCTGCACGACCCTTTTCACCCAGCCCTCCGAGGAGGGGAAGGGCAGGAGCCCGAAAGTTTAACCCTGTTGGGGCTAAGGCTTCACCTGTCGCCGAGGAGCGGTCAGGTTCTAGGACGGGACCCGGGGCGGCTGTGAGGTCCAGTCGACGCCCCCCAACTCTCGACGCCGGGACGGGTCGGCTGAGTCGGGTCTCGTCACGGTCGCCGAGCCCCCCATGGATGGGTGGGCGAGACCATGCGTCGGCGAGGTCCACGATGTGGGCTGCCGGCAAGCCTGCGCGGCTATCAGGTATCCAGGCTGCGGCTGGTGCCGACATCACGCCGCAAGTGCCCTTAGTGGCAGCGGCGTCCGCTCCCGCTAAACGGAGGCGGTTGAACACGCCCGCGTAGGAATCGCGCAGTTTCACTTCGGCGGCTGCTAGCGACGACTACCGGCACCGGGTGGGCCTCGATGAGGTGCGGGCCGATGATAGGGGCCCCGGCCATTTTTCAGAGCCGGAGGACTCCGACCACCTGAGTGTTCAGGGTGAAGGGCGTATTGACCGGATGGAGTGGCTGCTGGAGCTCCTGCTTCATGGTCAACAGCAGCAAGCGTCCAGCAGCGACAGGCACAGGGCTGTTTCACCAACTTCTACCATCAGCCTGGAGCAGCAGGAAGAGGAGGTATTGGTCGACCCCATCCCACCTCCGTCCGATTTACCAGCGGAGGGCCTTCTCGATGTGGCCACTAAGTTCGCGGACCCACACTCATCTGGGCTTCCACTGAATTCAAAATTGGCAGCCACAGTGGACTTCCTCAACAACCATCAGCTACAGGAGGAGGTTCTCATGCAGGCCATGAGCCGTCACAAGGCTCCAGCCAACTGCAACTCCCTCAACGTGCCTGTGGTCAATACGCCGATATGGGGCAACATCAGTGCGGCTATCCGTCAACAGGAGCTGAAAATTCAGCGGATCCTGAAGCTCCTCACGGCCGGTATTACCGCCTTTGTGCGGTCGGTTGATGGGGATGAGTTAAACTTGGACCAGGAGGATGCTCTCGCTCTGCTGTGTGCAACTCAGCATGAAATAAATGGGTTGCGCAAAAACAGCATCCGCCCGGCGCTCAACCCTAAGTTTGCAGGGTTGGGCAAACCACCGCCGCCGCCCCGTCAGCTCTTTGGCGAAGATCTCTCTAAGAGGGTCAAAGAGCTTGACGAACAAGCCAAAACGGTGGGACTCATGCGCCCTCACAGCGTCCCCGCGCCGTCGGGCTCGAAAGCTCCGCTTGTTCGACCACGAGGATCTGCCAGCACCTCTACAAGGACCTACCCTCCAGCTCCACCTCGTTACCAACCACCCCAGCACCAGGGGGCTTTTTTAGGACAAGGTCGACAGAAACCCTGGTGGAAGATGAGGACGCCGCGCCCTCAAGCCAACCCAGCACCTCCACGTCCACCCACACGTGTCAAGGGCCGCCGGTAACCGCGGAGGTGAGGCGGTCTGGTTCTCTTTTTTCTCTTTGTTTAACCTCACATGTTGGTGGGCGCCTTCGGTTCTTTTTGGGTGCATGGGGTGATATTACTGGTGATGAGTATGTGTTACGAAATGTTCAGGGTCATAGCATTGAGTTTCTTAATGGGGACATTCCTCCATCCCAGCACAGGCCTGGTCGTACATTTAAATTGTCTGCTGCAGAACAGGCAGCAGGCTATAAGGAAATTTTGAGGCTAGAGCAGAAGGGAGTGATAGAGAAAACGGTTCATGAGCCCGTGGAATTTGTTTCCAATATATTCACTCGACCTAAGAAGGATGGAGGCTGTCGGGTCATTATTGATCTGACTAGTCTAAATACTTTTGTAACATATACTCATTTCAAAATGGACACTTTTGAAACAGCCAAATCATTGATTTCACATGGTTGCTTTATGGCATGCATTGATTTACAAGATGCGTACTATACTGTTTCCATTCAAAAATATTATAGGAGGTTTCTGAAATTTATCTGGATGGGTCAACTCTGGCAATATAGGGCTTTGCCCAATGGGCTTACCACAGCCCCTCGATTATTCACTAAATTGGTGAAGTCAATTATGGCTTATTTACGACAACGACATCATATAGTAATGGCCTATTTAGATGATATCTTAATTGTGGGCCACACCCTGGAATTGGCTCAACAGGGTGTTGCAGCTGCAGTCAATTTATTTCAGCAGCTGGGATTCATTGTCCATCCAGCCAAATCAAAGTTCTGCCCCTCCCAGGTAATTGATTATCTGGGGTTTACGGTGGACTCTATTCGCATGAGGGTCACCATACCACCTAATAAGGTTGAGGAGGTCACCCAGGTGTGTCAAGGTTTAATCACCACTGGTATACCATCGATTCGTCATACAGCTACAGTAATTGGCAAACTTGTAGCATTGTTTCCGGCAGCCCAATATGGGCCTTTGCATTATCAGAATTTGCAAAGGGCCAAGATCGCTGCATTAAGACAGCACACTGGTCATTATGATCGACCAATGCAGCTGCCGCCTGAAGCGACGGATGAGTTACGATGGTGGGTGCGCCACATTAGTAACTTGTTTAAGCCTGTCATTGAGGCTAATCCGGTGGTATACTTGCAAACTGATGCAAGCTCTTATGGCTGGGGAGCTACGGATCATTCCTCTAGTTGCGGGGGCAGATGGGATACCCTTGAGGCTACTATGTTGTTGTCACAAGGGATCAACTATTTGGAGCTACTTGCAGCATTCCACGGACTTCGTGCTTATTGTTCCAAGGTTTTTGGGGCACATGTCCGTCTCCAAATAGACAACACCACAGCGGTGGCATATTTAAACCATATGGGCGGTACCAGGTCAGTTTCATGTGATAAATTGGCTAACTCAATTTGGCTCTGGTGTGTTCAGAGAGACATTTGGATTTCAGCTACCTATTTGCCAGGTGAGCTTAATACTGTGGCGGACGCCAGGTCACGCAAGTTCAATGACAATATTGAATGGATGTTGCATCCTGAAATTTTTGCCAAAATCACAGCCAAATTTGGGAAACCGGATATTGACCTTTTTGCGTCCCGGTTGAACCATCAGGTACCAACCTACGTTTCGTGGGAACCAGATCCTGGGGCTATGGCGCTAGATGCATTCTCGCTGGACTGGGGGAATTGGTTTTTCTATGCATTCCCCCCGTTTTGCCTCATCAGTCGGGTATTACGAAAGATTCAGATGGATGCAGCTAAGGGCATCCTTATTATACCCGACTGGCCTACACAGCCGTGGTATCCGGTGGTCTTTGACATGCTCAGTGAGCCTTGGGTCCTTTTAAAGGGTTGCCCAGAATTAGTTACTCACCCTGTCTCAGGGGAGCCACATCCCTGCCATGGCTATTTAAATTTGTTGGCTTGCAGGTTTTGAACAGGCCGTTAGCCCACTACGGCCTCTCAACTTGGATCATGGATACCATTGCGGCGTCGTGCCGAGAGTCAACAAGGCGAAGATACCGCTCGCATATCAAGAAGTGGGAAGCCTTCTGCAGCCGCTCTCGCATCACGTACGATGCCGTGACTATAACCGACGTCGTGGAATTCCTTGCGGGGTTGCACCATGATGAACACTTAAGTTACAGTGCCATCAACAGCGCCAGGAGCGCGCTGTCATTCTACCTCAAGATTGAGGTGGGATCCAACAGGCTAGTGTCCAGGCTCATGCGGGGTATATTCAATATGAATCCGCCTACACCAATCTACAATATCACCTGGGATGTCAGGGACGTTTTAACCCTGCTCAGGACGTGGTCCCCCATGGAAGGGCTCCAGCTGGACAAGCTTACCATGAAGCTGGTGATGTTACTAGCGCTGACTTCAGCACAGAGGGTACAGACACTCCATAAACTACGTGTCGACAGAATGATGTCTACCCCTACAGAAGTAGTCTTCTTCGTTGATGAGCTACTAAAGCAGCATAGACCTGGGTGCACAGGGCTGCAGCTGAAGTTCCCGGCATACCCCGCAGATGCTAGGCTGTGTTTAGCCTCCCATATCCGTCACTACGTCAAGGTGACGGCATGCATCAGAGGAGTGGAGAGATACCTGCTTGTCACTCATAAGAGACCTCATCATCGAGTGACAGTCCAGACGATATCCAGGTGGCTCCGGGTCATCTTGGGTAAGTCAGGTATCGACACTAATGTGTTCAAGTCTCATTCCACCAGGGCTGCATCGACGTCGGCGGCGAGGGTCATGGAGGTGCCCATGGACCATATTCTCGCCACAGCAGGATGGGCTAATGAAGCTGTGTTTCAGCGTTTTTATAACAATCTTGTTGCTGCTCCTCTACAGTTCGCGGAAGCCGTGCTGAATGCAGGTCGAGAACGTGGAGGTGTCCCCGCATGAGGGGTTTTTGATTTGTTGTTAATAAATATGCTCTTGTTTTACAGTATGAACTATTTGAGCAAGTTTGTTCCTCCCATCCATCCCTGCTAGTGGTGTGACAGCATGGACGTGGTCCAGGGCGTGTAATCACAGAAGCTTTGAAGTCTTCACGAAGTCACTCACGTGACTCCGAAATGAAATAGTAAGATTGAACGAGAACTTACCAGTTCGAAGGTTGATCGTTATTTCATGAGGAGTCGCGGTGAGGGATTTTGTGCCCTCCAAGCCCAACCCTCAATCACCTTCACCTGGTAATTTGAGTTTCTTTCATCTTACTATGCCAAGTCATTCCTGTTACTGGTTTCTGTGATTCCACACTGCTACTTTGAAGAATGTCGAGCATGCGCGCCGGCGGGCTCTTCACGAAATCCCTCACCGCGACTCCTCATGAAATAACGATCAACCTTCGAACTGGTAAGTTCTCGTTCAATCTTACTATTCTCATTCGCACAAATAATTCATAATTTTAGCTGAGCTGTATGTTCAAGAACATAACATGAAATGGGATGAGGAATAGGCATCCGCCACTTTGAAACTGCCCGATTTTCATTAAGATTTTGGGTGATTGTTTAATCTCACTGCTGTCTTCAAGATTTATTACCATATCCCTTTATTCCCTTAGTTAAGTTGGCATGCATCCATCTGTAAAGGACGATGGTGCAGCCTTGATATTGTCCTGCTTGGAGATGGGAATGTTTCATCTGTGGTTGCATTTCCTGCTTGGATGACTAGGCTTATCCTTGACAAGCTGACCCTCCCACAGCTCCCACAGGTGAAGCTGTCTCTGGCTGTTGGATGGGGGAGTGAGTTGTGGTTGCCATGGACCATTTTGTGGCATTGGTGCCTGGCCTCCAGAGTCTAGAATCGCCTAGTGTTGTGGTGCTGCATT
Organism: Raja brachyura; assembly: GCA_963514005.1. The sequence continues at coordinate 25,297,146 of OY740783.1, read as the reverse complement.
CCTGCCTAGTGGTTCACAAGTTCACAAGCCATAGGAGTGGAATTAGGCCATTCGGCCCATCAAGTCTCCTCTGCCATTCAATCATGGCTGATCTCTGCCTCCCAATCCCATTTTCCTGCCTTCTCCCTATAACCTTTGATGCCCAATCTACTCAAGTGGAAACATCGGTTTGTACTCGATGGAATTTAGAAGATTGAGGGGGGATCTTATAGAAACCTACAAAATTCTTAAGGGGTTGGACAAGCTAGATGCTGGAAGATTGTTCCCGATGTTGGGGGAGTCCAGAACAAGGGGTCACAGTCTAAGGATAAGGGGGAATTCCTTTAGGACCGAAATGAGGAAAACATTCTTTACACAGAGAGTGGTGAGTCTCTGGAATTCTCTGCCACAGAAGGTAGTTGAGGCCAGTTCATTGGCTATATTTAAGAGGGCGTTAGATGTGGCACTTGTGGCTAAAGGGATCAGGGGGTATGGAGAGAAGGCAGGTACGGGATACTGAGTTGGATGATCAGCTATGATCACATTGAATGGCGGTGCAGGCTCGAAGGGCCGAATGGCCTACTCCTGCACCTATTTTCTATGTTTCTATGTTTCTATCCTTTCCGCATCCACTCTCCACTTTCACTTTCACTTTCTCCACATGCACTGTCCACATCTATGCCTTTCATTATTCTGCAAGTTTCAATGAGGTCCCTCCTCAACCTTCTAAACTCCAGCGGGTAGAGGCCCAGTGCTGTGAAGCACTCATCATATGCTAACCCACTCATTCCTGGAATCATTCCTCCACATCCCCTCCTTTATCTCTTTAATTCCCAGTCATCTATGAATCTCTGTTTTGAATGAGCAAAATGACTGAATCCCAGTCATCTGGGGCAGAGAATGTCAAAGGTTTATTATCATTGACTCAAGAAATATTTCCTCATTTAGTTTTTAATTTTACTTTCAGAGATGCAGCATGGAAACAGGCCCGACACTAGTTCTATCCTACAGATTAGAAGCAATTTACAGATGCCAATTAGTCTACAAACCTGCTGGTCTTTGCAGTGTGGGAGGAAGCCGGAGCTCTCGGAGAAAACCCATGTGGTCACAGGGAAAATGTGCAAACTCCTCACTCGTAGTCAGGTTTGAACCCAGGTCTCTGGTGTTGTAAGGCAGCAACTCTATCGCTGTGCCACTGTGCCGCCCTCGAGTACCCCTTATTCTGAAACCATTCTACCTGATTCTAAACTCCTGAGCCAAGGAAAATATCCTGTTATGTTGATGTTTCAGTGAGATCTCACTCATTCTCTTAAGCCCCACAGTCACAGTATACTCAATTTTTTCTTATACAAAATGTGCAATCTCCAGCTTACTGCTCAAGTTACCCCTGGGTCACCATTTGTTGTACATTTCTTTGGTTATTCATTCAGTGCTTCAGAGATTCCTTGGGGAAACCCAAGCAACAAATTTATTTCTGACATCCAATAGACAAACTGGTAAATTTTGCACCTTCACTCGTCACCTACTGAGCCCTGGTTTTAAAGCCCACTGGATTAATCTGATTTAAAACTATAGACTTCATTGCATTAAAAACGTTATTTACATTGAACATAGTTGCAGTTAATACATTGCTGGGCACGTTTATTTTTACATATACTTTCCAGTGTTCTGAATGGTGCACATATACTGCATGATGGTGCAGCGGTAGAGTTGCTGCCTCACGGCGCCAGAGTCCCGCGTTCGATCCTGACTATGGGTGTTGTCTGTACAGAGTTTGTATGTTTCCCCTGTGACCTTTGTGGGTTTTCTCCGGGTGCTCCAGTTTCCCCCACACTCCCACAAGACCTACAGGTTTGTAGGCTAATAGGCTTGGTAAAATTGTAAATTGTGCCTGTTGTGTTGGATAGTGTTCATGTGTATCTCTAAACTAAACTAAAGTTTAAAAACATGAAAATATGTGCAGAGATCTCTAATTAATTCTGCACAAAAACCTGAGGGTGTTCTTGCTGGTGATGGAGGGGGTCTAGGCAAGAAGTGTTATCTGCTACTCATAAGTGGAAGCACATGCCCTTTATGGAATTATTAACCTCACAGCATCTACTCTGGGATCTTGGATTCCAGCTGGAAGACCAACGGCCTTTGCGTGAACCATAAGGCTTCTTTTACCAAATTGCTGGTCTTTCAGCTGCTGAAATTCTCAGTGTAGATCACGGTGTTAATTGCTACATTTGAACAAATTACCAAGAGATCCCCGGTAAATGTTGCACTAAGCAACAAATTGACAGAGGTATGGCTGTTTAACCTGGGACAAACTTGTTTCCAGAAATCGTTAAGTTTAACCTTTGGACCTGATCTTCTCTTCTTTTCTGTAAGGTACACACAAAGAATATTTAATGCCAATTTTCTGTCTGATGATAGGAGAAGAGATACACAACATTTCTCAGTATAAAGCAAATTGTACAATGGAAAGGGAATGAAGATAACCTCTGATATGTAGCCTCTTTCTCCTTTGTACTTGCTTTGATAGAGTCACGTGATATTTAACTGTCATTGGTACACTGTATCTAGGAAGCCGCAGGTAACAGCAAGCACAGGTGTTTAAGTGGAATTTCTCAGCTTCAGATCAATTAAAATTTTAAGATAACATTGTAGGCCAATGCAAAATGGGTATAAAAGCAGATTAAAGAATACAGAGGCAAGCGACGTGAAACTGAGCTAGAGACTGTTTCTAGCAGGTGAATTATGGTGCCTAATTTTAACATGCCAAAATTTGGTGCCAAAATTTAAGCACAGGATGTTTTAACACTGAGGCTACATTTAATTTCTGATTGTTGTGCGCATTTAGAGATTCGAAGTCAGCATTAGGCATGCAATACAGTGGCACAGCAGTAGAGCTACTGCCATGCAACGGCAGAGACCCGGATTCAATCCTGACTACAGGTGCATGTCTGTTCGGAGTTTGTACGTTCTTCCCATGACCTGCGTGGGTTTTCGCTGAGATTTTTGGTTTCCTCCCACACTCCATAGACGTACAGGTTTGTAGGTTAATTGGCTTGGTTATAAATGTAAAATTGGCCCTAGTGTGTGTAGGATAGTGTTAATGTACGGGGATCACTGATCGGTGTGAATTCGGTGGGCCGAAAGGCCTGTTTCTGTGCCGTATCTCTAAACTAAACTAAATAATCCAATGAAAAGTTCTGCAGCCATTTTATCTGTGGGATTAACAAATATATCCAACATTATTTACTAACTATAGTCTTTGTGAGTTCATTTGGTTCATTCAGTGCATTCCCAGCCCCATTGTGAAAACCCCCTTTTGTTACTCATGGAAAGCTTAAATGCTCCAAGTAATATAAATTGTGAACTATCCAAATGCGATGCAAAAAAACAAATTCTAAAATACGGAACTAAAGCTTAACCTTCCTGGGTGGAAACCAATTTTCTGTCACTTTCCATTTATAAGTGGCCCGGTGGTGCAGCAGTAGTGTTGCTGCCTAACAGTGCTAGAGACCCTGGATCGATCCTGACTACGGGTGTTATCTGTATGGAGTTTGTACAATGACCACGTGGGTTTTTCCAGGTGCTCCAGTTTACTCACACAGTCCAAAAAAGTACAGTTTTGTAGCTTAATTGGATTTGGTAAGAATTGTAAATGGTTCCTAGTGTGTGGGATAGTACGGGGATCACTGGTTGACATGAACTCGGTTGGCCAAAGAGCCTATTTCCGCTCTGTATCTCTACACTAAACTATATCTGTTTCTCTAAAGGAAACTAAGATTATTTTAAACTATAAATATTTAATCTGTAATTTAAGATATGCATATACACTATACATTATGTAACTATATTTGTGTGTGGATGACTATTATATATTGGTGTGGACTCATGGCTTAATCTTTTAATATTTTTCTTTCACTTTCAATACCACTTATTTCCTTCATTCAAGGTTGGAAGACCCCCTTCATTAAGTCTCACACAGTATAACACAATATCATGCATGGGTTCTTTCACAGTCTGGATATGATAAGTATGCAGGTGCTTATCTTAACTTAGGAGGCCAGCTTTAGCTTTCCAGCAGCGAAAGCAATTGAATAAAACCGTGTTGTTCAATATCTGCAGTTTCCATTAACCCCTGTGTGCCTTGTCTCCCATCAGTAAAGAGATTTTGCTTTTATATTATCAGCTTCTCGACTTTTCAATATCACCTGCACCTAAAAGATATTGCCAAAGATGCAAGTTGCACAAACTGAAACTTTGATATAAGTCCTTGGGATCTCAGAGGATTTGGTAGTTTAAGAAAAGTATAGTTTTTTTTGTAGAACAGCAGAACTCTGTGCTGGCATTTTAAAGACCACATCACAGAGATATCTGATTGTGATTTCCAGGAGAAAACTGATTCTTACCAGAGAGTATGATTAAGTGCACTCCTTAAAACGTTTTAAAACAAAACACAAAAAATAGGAGCTGGGATATTTATTTCTTCAGATTCTGACATTTTTGTTAGCTTACGTCAGGTTTTATGAACTCATACGGTTAGAATATTGCAGTTATCTTGCCTGCTCAATAAATCTTTGAACTAAGGATTTAAAGTTCACAAAGCAATGCATAAATGTAATTTAATTTAGTTTAGTTCATGTGACAATAAACTAAACTCAACAAAACTCATTAATGTCATGTGTTCCGAGGTACAGTGAAAAGATTTTTTTGTTACATGCTATCTAGTCATTAATTGACTGCATTAAGGTAATTTTGATATAATCATGAAAAATACAGGACAGTTTTCCCCATACAGGATAAGGTAATTTTCTTCAGCAGATTTTTGCAGTTAACAGCATTGAATTAAGGACAGGTAGAGATCATATATCATAAGAATGAATCCAGTATCTGGCTTTGTTGAATAATATTGGGAAGATGACACTTGACCTCTCTGTTATTCCATTTCTGCATATGGTCAGAAAAACGTGGTGCCCTTTATGCAAAAAAGGGATCTATGCTGGATCTGGACCATTGATTTTTAATTTGTAAACTGTGAGATTAAAATCAAAGGAAAATTAACTGATTTAAACAAATGAACCTTTCACATCCATGGATCAAATCCTTGCAGTTATTTAAGTTCTTCTGATGAGTAGCCACGGTTGGAATGCAGCTAAAAATAGCTGCTGTTTTGAAAAACACAAAAGAACCAGTTCAAGTGAAATAAATAGAAAATGCTTTTCATTAAATAAATATAAAATCGACCCATATCCCTCCCTTTGACTTTCCACTCTCCCTCTTCTTTCCTTATCTGGCATCCTTTTGTCTCCATTTCATGTCTACATAGAAACGGAAAATAGGTGCAGGAGTAGGCCATTCAGCCCTTCAAGCCAACACTACCATTTAATGTGATCATGGCTGATCATCCAAAATCAGTACCCTATAGCGAGCTACACGTTGTGAATCAAAATGATCTTTATGATCTTATACAGAGAACATCACACACGTGACTGGGGAGGGTTTTGCCAGTGTTCTCAATACATACCAGGGCACAGCCTTTAACCACATGTTGACCCCTTCCTGCCAAACACGGTCATGTGACCCTGCCAGGCCAAGTGCCGAGGGTTCGCTCAGTAAGTGACCTAACCACCAGATGGCACCACAGGACCCCCACCCCCCCATAGCCGGGGGCAAGAAAACAAATCGGTAGACGAATGAGGTGGCCGGATCCGCTTGTTCCTCGCAGGGTTCACTGCACCTCCTGCAAATGAAAGAAGGGTGGCAGCCGTAGGATTGATAGTCTCTGTTTTTCGTATTTTCTTCAATTCAAAGGACAGCACATTACACCGTGCACCTGTGTCGATTTTCAGAAAAAAACTTTTGCCATTAACGAACAAAGCGACCTTGGGACCTTGATGTTTATGAGGCAAGTCAGACTGGGAATGTACATCCATATTAAGATCCTCATTAGCAGACAGCATGTCCATAGGAGTTGTTTGAGAATGCTCAGAGTCCATGTTCTCATGGTCGAGTGAACTGACAGAATGTCTTGTTTGAACTTTGTTGCTACACAAACGGAAGTATTGGAAAAAATCCTAATAAAATACATTTACGTTTATGGTTGTACCAAAATGTGGAAAAGTTCAAGGGGTATGAAAACTTTTGCAAGCCTCTGTATAATTGAAATGAAGAGAAAACGTTACCGGCCACTGATGATCAAAAGGTCAGGGAAGGCAAACCATTATCTTCAATAAGAGTTCAATTTCGAATCACAATATATTTCGACCTTCGATGAGGCATGAGTTAGTTGTCACCACTCAACCAGATGAATGGGGGTGCACAACAGTTGAGAAGCTCTAAACCATTCAGGGCAGACCTATTTGCTTTATTAGCTCCCTTGCCTTGAACTCAGTAATTGCCCAATCCATCAGTAGCACAACGTGGCTCTGGGACCTAAACTCCACGAAATGTTATAACAATAATAATAATAATAATAATAACAATAATAATAATAATAATAATAATAATATTATCTTTTATTGTCATTACAGATAGGTACAACGAGATTTGGTATGCAGCTTCCATCTAATGTAATAACTTAATTAGCTAAACATTTAGACACCCAGAGAAACATGATTTAAAAAAAACTCAGTTAAAACAGTATAAAGTGCAAATAGGTCTGTGCCGGCTCGATGTGCGATGTGACCATCCGAGGGAGACAGTTCATGGAGGGGGGGGGGGGGCACACTCAGCAGGGCTGGTTCAGAGCAGCTACAGCTCTGGGGATGAAGCTGTTCCGAAGTCTGGAGGTGCGGGCGTAGAAGGCCTTGTAACGCCTGCCGGATGGTAGAAGTTCGAACAGACGATTGCAAGGGTGTGAGGAGTCTTTGTGAATGCTGATGGCCTTTCCTTATAACTTAACAAGATTACTTCAACAGAACTTCCCTGCAAATGCTTCACAAAGAAGTCAAGCAGAAATATTTCTCAAATACCATCATGCCCAATTTCCTTCCCAGTTACACATACTTTTGAATTTGATGTATATTGAAGTTTATTCTCTGAAGCTTATCCTCTATGCACTGGAAATTGCTGTCTCAGCAGACAAAGCGACCCATTAAATCTACCAGGCCGTTTTCAAAACGATCATGGTCAATTCTCCACTTCAAGTGTACATTTCCAAATACATGCTTACATATCGATCATTTGTTATTTGTGCATCTGTAAGAAGCCAGGGAGTCAGGTTAAAATCTGTCTGCCTGACAGTGCCATAACCCTTCAGAACTGCACTGAGGTGTCAGCTTGGTTTAGAACATAGAACATCGAAAAGTACAGCACAGGAACAGGCCCTTTAGCCCACAATGTCTTTGCCGAACATGATGCTAAGATAAACCTATCTCACCGGCCTGCACGTGATCCATATCCCTCCATTCCCTACATATGCATGTTCCTATCTAAAAAACGATCTTGAATGTCAGCATCATAAAAGCTTCCACCACTATCCCTAGCATTGCATTCCAGGTACCCACTGTCCTCTGTAAAACACTTGCCATCACACATTTAAACTTTACCCCTCTCACCTTAAAGCTATGTCCTCTGGTCTTTGACATTTCCACGCTCGGAAAAAGATTGTCTTTTTTTCTCCCCGAGCAATGCCGCTTATAATTTTATATCCTTCTGTCAGGTCCGGCGTTCCAGAGAAAGCAATCCAAGCCTGTCCAACCTTTTCTTGTAGCTAACAACTTCTAATGCAGGCATCATTCTGATAAACCTCTTCTGCACCCTCTCCAAACCCTCCACATCCTTTCCATAATGAGGAGACCAGAACTGTATGCAATGCTCTGAATGGGGAGAAGTGGGGGGGGGGGGGGGGGAGAGGGGGGGGGGGGGATAGAAAGGGGGGGGATAGAAAGGGGGGGGGGAGAGAAGGGGGGGAGAAGGGGGGGAGAGAAGGGAGAGAAGAGGGGAGAAGGAGGGGGAGAAGGGGGGGAGAAGGGGGGAGAAGGGGGGGAGAAGGGGCGGGGTGGAGAGAAGGGGGGGGGGAGATGGGGGGGAGAAGGAGTGGAGACAACTTTTAAGAAGCCAGACAACTTTCAAGAAACCAGAGGTACATGGCTGTGAAGCTCGGCGGGCATTTAACATTACCGGTCGGTTATCCTTGCTTCTGAAAACTACTGCTTATGTTTTTTTCCCCCAATGAGCCAATTGAGCCAATGAAATTCACCGGTCAGCACAGGCTACAACCTACAAGAACCTATGAGAACCTTCAACCTCCTGGCAACTCACTAGGACCTCTTTGCGACCCACCTACAGCACGAGAATTCTCGCTACTCACAATGGCGGCTTCATTCTAGTCACCACTAACTTTTCAACATGTTGAAAAATTTGCGGTGACCATAATGAGGCCGCGACTAGTTCCCAGAATGTGGGAACTCCTCACGACCATGAAGGCGACTCCCGACAACCACCCGCGAACATGTGGCGACCATGTGGCGACTGCATGGTCTCCTGCAGTCGCCTAAAAATACGCCTAAGTGGGGCAGGCCAATAACGCCTCAACTCAGAAAAGGGGAGAATGATAAATGTGGCACACACACATTGCCAATATACCAAAGGTTTTAGGGAAGTTTTAAAAAACAATAATCCAGGACATAATGAGTATCATTTTGAAAAATAAGGGCTAATAACTGAGAGCCTTTTGTGCAATGTAAAGAAGAAATTCTGTTTAAGTACATCGATTCATTTTTTTAATCACAAAAAGCTTTAGTAACTCAGCGATTCTGGAGAAAAGGGTGATGTTTCGGGTCGAAAACCTTACATCAGAGTGAAAGTCAGTAGGGAGGGAACCTAGAGTTATGAAAAGGTACAGAACCATATTTCTCCAGAGATGCGGCCTGACCCGTTGAGTTACTTCAGCTTTTTGTGTCTATATTTGGTGCAAACAAGCAACTGCAGTTCCTTCCGACAAGATTTATTATTTTAATTGGGTCATAGAGAAGTTGAGTGAGAGAAGTTCAGGAAGACTAGGAACATTGATGCACAAAATATATCATGATGAATGGCTGTTTTTTTTTTTACTGGAAAGGGGTGCAGAGAGTTACTCAGGGTTCAGTGTTAGGCCCTCTGCAATTGTTGAAATTTATTAATGATTTAATTAGCAACAAGTAAGAATTACATTGTTCTGTTTCGGGACATATGGCAATAAAACACTCCTGACTCTTGACTTGACTCTCTTTCATTTTAGTTTAGTTTAGAGATACATTGAAAAAACAGGCCCTTCGGCCCACCGTGTCCATGCCAACCAACGATCCTCGCACATTAATACTACCCTACACACAGTAGGGGCAATGTTTTTACTTTTTATGTCACCCAATTAACCTAAAAAACCGATAAATCTTGACATGGACTAGCGAGGTACAGGGCACAATTTTGAAAACGTTGCTTGCTGAAAAACCTGGTAGAACCTGTTATGAGCCTCAAGAAGAAGTAAGCAGGTTGGCAGATAGTGGAGCAGGATATGTAATGCAGAGAAGCAACTCTTGGTATATTTTGTAAGGAATGTTGATGAAAGGAAATATCAGCTATTAGTACATTTTAAAGGATTAAACGAATGAAGCAATCTGGTATGTTTGGCCTTGAATCTTTCATTTTGGCAGGGAGAGCTAATGATGCAGTTAATAAAGTATTTCAGGTGCAAAATGTAATATAAACAAAGATGTTATGATAAACCGTCATAAAACATTAGTTTAACTAGCGTGCTGTGTCCAATTTAAGTTTTAGTTTAGTTTAGTTCAGAGATTCTGTGTGGAAACACCGTGTGGGCTGCCATGGTGGCGCAGCCTTGGAGTTGCTGCCTTATTGTGCTTGCAGCACCGGAGACCCGTGTTCGAACCTGACTACAGGTGCTGAATGTACGGAGTTTGTACGTTCTCCCTATGACCGCATGGGTTTCCTCCAAGATCCTCGGTTTCCTCCCACACTCCAAAGACATACAGGTATATAGGTTAATTGGATTGGTGTAGTGTATGTGAAAATTGTCCCTAGAGTGTGTAGGATAGTGTTAATGTGCACGGATCACTGGTCGGCATGGACTCGATGGGCCGAAGGGCCTGTTTCCATGCTGTATCTCTAAACCAAACAAACTAAACTCAGACCAACGATCACCTGTACACTAGTTCTCTCCGACTCACTAGGGATAATTTGCAGAGGCCAATTAACCTACAAACCGGCACGTCTTTGGGATGTGAGCGGTAACTGGAGCATCCAAAGAAAAGTCACATGGTCACAGAAAGAACTTACAAACTCCGCAGAGATAGTACCTATAGTTAGGATTGTAATGATTGTAATGAGCAATATAAACAATTGTCAATGGTTGAAGACTTAATAACCAGTATAGTCAATATGAGGGAGAACATAGTTATGGGTGGTTAGGATTTGAGGTATACTGCCTGATAAGTTGATAGTATCAGATCTTGAGTTGGGAAATTGCACTCTACAGACCTGATTGAACAGAAAATTAAATAAAGAATTTGTAAGGGAACAAGGGTGGAGATGAAAGATCCCCTAGAACTAATTTGAAAGGAGTTAACTGTGGAGTCTTGTGAAATGGTAATTCTTTACCAATACCTCAAGATATTCTGGTCAGTACATTTGCTGCTAGTGAGCACTTGATGTGAACTTGATTAGCTTCCATATTTCCTTACTGCAGTAATTAAAGATACATTCCATGCTGACATCAAAAAAGGGATTTTACAAAGTCAGGTCTTTGGAAGGATATTTAAAAAATGAGAAATGTATATAAGATACATAGATACATAGATATATGGATAATAGGTGCAGGAGTAAGGCCATTCGGCCTTTCGGGCTAGCACTGCCATTCAATGTGATATTGGCTGATCTTCCACAATCAGTACCCCGTTCCTGCTTTCTCCCCATACCCCTTGAATCTGCTAACCATTAGACCTCTATCTAACTCTCTTTTGAATGCATCCATTGAATCGGCCTCCACTGCCTTCTGAGGCAGAGAATTCCACAAATCCACAACTCTCTGTGTGAATTTTTCTTTCCTCATCTCAGTTCTAAAGGTCCTACCCCTTATTCTTGAACTGTGGTCCCTGGTTCTGCAATCCCCCAACATTGACAACATGTTTCCTGCATCTAGCATGTCCAATCCCATAATAATTTTATATGTTTCTATAAGATCCCCTCTTATCCTTCTAAATTCCAGTGAATACAAGCCCAGTCGCTCCATTCTTTTATCATATGACAGTCCTGCCATCCCGGGAATTAACTTGTGAACTTATGCTGCACTCCCTCAATAGCAAGAATGTAATTCCTCAAATTAGGAGACTAAAACTGCACACAATACTCTAGGTGCGGTCTCACCAGGGCCCTGTACAACTGCAGAAGGAACTCTCTGCTCCGAGACTCCTCTTGTTATGAAGGCCAACATGCCATTAGCTTTCTTCATTGACTGTTGTACCTGCATGCTTACTTTCAGTGATTGATGTACAAGGACACCCAGGTCTTGTTGTAGTTCCCCTTTTCCTAACCTGACACAATTCAGATAATGATCAGCCTTCCCGTTCTTACCACCAAAGTGGATAACCTCACATTTATCCATATTATACTGCATCTGCCATTCATCTACCCACTCACCCAACCTGTCCAAGTCACTCTGCATCCTTATAGCATCCTCTTCATAGTTCACACTGCCGCCCAGCTTTGTGTCAGCTGCAAACTTGCTAATGTTACTTTTAATTCCATCATCTAAATCGTTAATGTATATTGTAAATAGCTGCGGTCCCAGCAATGAGCCTTGCGGCACCCCACTAATCACTGTCTGCCATTCTGAATAGGACCCGTTAATCCCTACTCTTTGTTTCCTGTCTGCCAACCAATTTTCTAATAATGTCAATACCCTACTCCTAATACCATGTGCTCAAATTTGCCCACTAATCTCCTCTCATCCTGAAACCTTATTAAAGGCTTTCTGAAAGTCCAGGTGCACAACATCCACTGGCTCTCCCTTGTCCATTTTACTTGTTACATCCTCAAAAAATTCCAGAAGATTTGTCAAGCATGATTTCCCCTTCGTAAATCCATGCTGACTTGGACTGACCCTGTTACTGCTATCTAAATGTGTCACTATTACATCTTTAATAATCAACCAGCATTTTCTCCACACTGATGTCAGTATAACTGGTCTATAATTCCGTGCTTTCCCTCTCCCTCCTTTCTTGAAAAGTGGGATAACATTAAATAGCTACCCTCCAATCCACAGGAACTAACCCAGAATCTATAGAACATTGGAAAATGATCACCAATGCGTCATTACCTCCTAATGTGTTTCCTTTACCGTAAGTTCCCTCATCAAATCCGGTTTATTACTCAACATAAATCCAGAATTGCCCTCTCCCTGGTAGGCTCCAGTACAAGCTGTTCTAAGAATCCATCTCATATGCACTCTACAAACTCCCTTTCTTGGGTCCAGTACCAGCCTGATTTTCCCATTCTACCTGCATGTTGAAATCTCCCATAACCATCGTAGCATTACCTTTGTTACATGCTAATTTTAACTCCTGATGCAACTTGCACTCCATTTCCAGGCTACTCTTTGGGGGCCTGTAGATAACTCTCATTAGGGTGGTTTTACCCTTACAATTTCTCAATTCTATCCACAATGACTCTACATCTTCTGATTCTTTGTCGCCCCTCGCATGGGACTGGATTTCATTCTCATTCAAAACTCTTTAGATTCTGGAGTAGTTCCTGAGAATTGGAGGGTAGCTAATGTAACCCCACTTTTTAAAAAGGGAGGGAGAAATAAAATGGGGAATTACAGACCAGTTAGTGTAACATCGGTAGTGGGGAAACTGCTAGAGTCAGTTATTAAAGATGGGATAGCAGCACATTTGGAAAGTGGTGAAATCATTGGACAAAGTCAGCATGGATTTATGAAAGGTAAATCATGTCTGACAAATCTTATAGAATTTTGCGAGGATGTAATTAGTAGAGTGGATAAGGGAGAACCAGTGGAAGTGTTATATCTGGACTTTCAGAAAGCTTTCGACAAGGTCCCACATAAGAGATTAGTATGCAAACTTAAAGCACACGGTATTGGGGGTTCATTATTGATGTGGATAGAGAACTGGCTGGCAGACAGGAAGCAAAGAGTAGGAGTAAACGGTCCTTTTCAGAATGGCAGGCAGTGACTAGTGGGGTACCGCAAGGCTCGGTGCTGGGACCCCAGCTATTTACAATGTATATTAATGATTTGGACGAGGGAATTGAATGCAACATCTCCAAGTTTGCAGATGACACAAAGCTGGGGGGCAGTGTTAGCTGTGAGGAGGATGCTAGGAGCCTGCAAGGTGACTTGGATGGGTTGGGTGAGTGGGCAAATGCATGGAAGATGCGGTATAATGTGGATAAATGTGAGGTTATCCACTTTGGTGGCAAAAACAGGAAAGTAGACTATTATCTGAATGGTAGCTGATTAGGAAAAGGGGAGATGCTGTGAGACCTGGGTGTCATGGTACACCAGTCATTGAAAGTAGGCATGCAGGTGCAGCAGGCAGTGAAGAAAGCGAATGGTATGTTAGCATTCATAGCAAAAGGATTTGAGTATAGGAGCGGGGAGGTTCTACTGCAGTTGTACAGGGTCTTGGTGAGACTACACCTAGTGTATTGTGTACAGTTTTGGTCTCCTAATCTGAGGAAATACATTCTTGCCATAGAGGGAGTAAAGAGAAAGTTCACCAGACTGATCCTGGGATGTCAGGACTTTCATATGGAGAAAGACTGGATAGACTCGGCTTGTACTGGCTAGAATTTAGAAGATTGAGGGGGATCTTATAGAAATGTACAAAATTCTTAAAGGGTTGGGCAGGCTAGATGCAGGAAGATTGTTCCCGATGTTGGGGAAGTCCAGAACAAGGGGTCACAGTTTAAGAAAAAGGGGGAAGTCTTTTAGGACCGAGATGAGAAAAACATTTTTCACACAGAATCTCTGGAATTCTCTGCCACAGAAGGTAGTTGAGGCCAGTTCATTGGCTATATATTGGCTATGTGGCCCTTGTTTTTAAGGGGATCAGGGGGTATGGAGAAAAGGCAGGTTGGGGATTGGATTGAATGGCGGTGCAGGCTCGAAGGGCTGAATGGCCTACTCCTGCACCTTTTTTTTATGTTTCTATGTTTCTATTCCTTACCAACAGAGCCTCCCCACCCCCTCTGCCCACCTGTCTATCTTTCAATAGGACTTATACCACTGAATATTCATCCACTTTATTTCTTATACTTCGCGCATTCATATATAACACTTTTAATTCTGTATTCACCTCCCCTCTCACAACAATTCCTATTTCACATGATCTTACTCTCTTATCCTTTTTTGAGCTTTCCGTCCCATTTATTCGGCTGTCTTTCGTAACTTTCCCTGTACTCTCTTCCCCTTTAACTCCATCCTTATACTCCCAATAAGCGAGTTCAGTATTTTGAAAAACACAAGGAATCATGGGATTTGGCAAAGGCCATTTGTGATAAAGAAAAAGCAAACAAATTGCTGGCTGTATAAACCTGGTATAAATTGTTAAGTATCCTACCAATTAATCTAGAATTCTGTCAATTCAATAGCGGACAGGTGTCGCTCTTTTATGAACTTTAATTTGATTTTATTTCTATCTCACTTCACAAACCCACCCTATGGAATTCCGCAGAACCTCTCCTGGCAGCGTTGGAGGACATACTCTCTCTTTCTCCGAGGGGGTTTACCGACAGCCACTGTATAATTCGAGAGGTGCAGCTGACGGTCCCCGGCCCGTCGGGGAACGGGTTCCTCAGGAGTTGGAGCAGAGTTCAGCTAGAGTTAGCTCTTGTTCTCTGCACTGGCTGGAAGCCTGGGGCCGCCACTGCTCCGGACCGGTGCCCTGTCACCCTGGACATCTCCGGCCACCCCTGGACAGGGATGGGACATTCGGGAGGTTACAGAGACGGTGGCGAGACTCCGCTCACAAATCTGCCTTGTGGGGTAATGCATGAGAGGAGTGCATGGTTAGCCCCTGTATAATAACCAACAGCCACTGGATAAGGCGAGAGGTGCAGCTGACGGTCAACCAGCTCGTCGGGGAACGGGTTCCTCCGGAGTTGGAGCAGTGTTGGAGTTAGCGCTGGCTGTAAGCCTGGGGCCGCCACTGCTCCGGGCCGATGACCTGTCACCCCGAACATCTCTGGCCGCCCCCGG
This sequence comes from Raja brachyura, assembly GCA_963514005.1. The sequence goes on along the minus strand of OY740783.1, from coordinate 25,281,956 downwards.
ACAGGGATGGAACACTCGGGAGGGGACGGAAATGGTATTGAGATCACCCGTTCGCACTTGTTCTACATTATCTAACTCCAGTGGCAATTCAACAGAGCTTGCAGCGCTGGAGACCCAGGTTTGATCCTGACTACGGATGAAATGCAGGTCTGTATACACGCAGCAGCTCAGCTGCCAAGAATGTTTATTTTGAGTGACCTATGACCTGGGCATGTGTCGTTGAAATACCGAACTCACTTATTTGTCAACCCCTCCGCCCCACTTTTTAGTTTCAACCCACACATGTAGCATGAGCAAACATGCCTGCCACATCAGTATAAGCATGAAGGAAGAAAAATGTCAGAGGTTGGGTAAAGAGTGGTGGTGTGGGACTATGTGGATTTCTCTTTGAAAGAATTGTGCAAACCTCAATGGGATGAATGACCAAACTCTGTACAACATGGTTCTAGGAGTGTATTTATGGGTGCTATGTTTGGATGTGTTGAACACACAGTGATAAGATTCATAAAAACTTGAGTGCAGGCAAACTGACCATGGTGCACTGTTAAGTCTATAACTAAAATGATTTATTTTTATGATCGTTTCCTGTCATTTTTCCATTACTATTTCCTATCCAAATATTTATAAAGTATGTCAGTGTACAATTTTGCATTGGCTATAACCTTGATCAAAAGATGTGTATTTTTAAATCCTGAGGTTTGAGTGATCAGATTAGTGTGATTTATTGGGGTTGGCTTGATTATATACTGCCATATAACCTGGAGCACAGTTCAGGAACATTAAGAGAGTCACTGTTATGTATCTTGTTATTTAATCTCCGGTTTGCTATGTTCGATTTCTACTTCCTTTACACTTCATGACCCTGAATTTGGTTTTACCAGCTTTGTATTACATAATGTGTAGCAAAGCTAATGTCCAGTGTAAGAAGGAACTGCAGATGCTGGTTTAAACAGAAGATAAACACAAAATGCTGGAGTAACTCAGCGGGACCTGAAGAAGGGTCTCGACCCGAAACGTCACCCATTCCTTCTCTCCAGAGATGCTGCCTGTCCCACTGAGTTACCCCAGCAATTTTGTGTCTATTTGAGGCTAATGTTTAGTTTAGTTTAGTTTAGAGATGATAAAGTTTCGAACGATAAAATGGAAAAAATGTAATTGGAATATAGTGAACACCATTAATCCATTACACTCTGAACTTCAGTGTTGCTGGACCAGCATTTTTTCCAGACAATTTTGCATAATTCCAATTAATATGCCAAGGCACATACCATTCATTTTATTTAGATGTTACATAATACAATCACAAGTTCACACGTTATAGGAGTAGAATTAGGCCCATCGAGTCTACTCCACCATTCAATCATGTCTGATCTCTGCCTCCTAATCCTATTTTCCTGCCTTTCCCCCCCATAACCCTTGACACCTGTTCTAATCAAGAATTTGTCTATCTCTGCCTTAAAAATATCCATTGACCTGGCTTCCACAGCCTCCTGTGGCGATGTTCCACAGATTAACTACCCTCTGACTAAAGAAGTTCCTCCTCACCTCCATCCTAAGAGCGCCCTTTAATTCTGAGGCTATGATCTCTGGTCCTAGACTCTCCCACTAGTGGAAACATCCTCTCCACATCCACTCTACCTATGCCTTTATTCAGTAAGTTTCAATGAGGTCCCGCCTCAACCTTCTAAATTCCAGCGAGTGGAGGCCCAGTGCTGTCAAACATTCATCATAGGTTAAACTACTCATTCCTGGGATCATTCTTGTAAACCTCCTCTGGACCCTCTCCAGACCCAGCACATCCTGCCTTTGATATGGGGCCCAAATTTGCTCACAGGACACCAAATGTGGCCGGACCTGCACCTTATAGAGCCTCAGTCTTCCAGTAAACCTGGAAAGTTTCAAGGGTTCACTGAAAAAAAGAACATGATGAATTACAAGGTGGCATGGGATACAGGGCCCCAGTGAGTTTAAGTGGAGCATGGGTGCGCAGGGCCCCAGTGAGTCTAAGTGGAGGGTGCATCTTGGGTACAAATGTGCTGAGGACTAGGAAAGTATGAAAATGGGGACCAAGCATGTTGTAGGGAATGCATGTATCAGCACCTGTGTGTATAATGACAAACCACAGGGAATTCAGAACAATTGAAAAACAGATAATAGTAAGTTTAAATGAGAACTTACCTGTTCGAAGTTTGATCTTTATTTTATGAGGAGTTACGATGAGGGATTACGTGAAGAAGCCCCGCCAGGCGCATGCTTGGCATACTTCAAAGCAGCGGTGTGAAAAACACAGAACCAATAGCCGGAGTAAGATAGTAAGGCTCACAAAGACTAGAACTACCAGATGAGTAGTAGATAGAACTACTAGAGAGAGTACAGAGGAGATTTATTAGAATGTTGCCTGGGTTCCAGCAACTAAGTTACAAAGAAAGGTTGAACAAGTTAGGTCTTTATTCTTTGGAGCGCAGAAAGTTAAGGGGGGACTTGATTGAGGTCTTTAAAATGATGAAAGGGATAGACAGAGTTGACGTGGATAAGCTTTTCCCATTGAGGGTAGGGAAGATTCAAACAAAGGGGCATGACATGAGAATTAAGGGACAGAAGTTTAGGGGTAACATGAGGGGGAACTTCTTTACTCAGAGTGGTGGCTGTGTGGAATGAGCTTCCAGCAGAAGTGGTGGAGGCAGGATCGATTTTAACATTTAAAAGTAAAGTGGATAGGTATATGGATGGGAAGGGAATGGAGGGGTATGGTCTGAGTGCAGGTAGATGGGACTAGGGGAAAATAAAAGTTCGGCATGGACTGGAAGGGCCGAGAGGGCCTGTTTCCGTGCTGTAATTGTTATATGGTTATATGGTTATGATCATTTAGATTGTGAGGGTCGGGAGTGGAGGGCACTTAATCCCTCATCGTAACTCCTCATAAAATAAAGATCAAACTTCAAACAGGTAAGTTCTCGTTTAATCTTACTATTTTACTTCGGAGTCACTTGAGTGACTATGTGAAGATTTCAAAGCTCTGTGATTTTCATGCCATAGATCATTCCATATGACATACTGCTTCAGTTTACACAGTAGTGAGTAAATAATATATATTGCTTGAAATTATGCAATAAATATTTTAATAATAATAATAAAAAGAAAAGTAATAACCCCTCTATCCCAGGGGAAATAACAACAAATGATATGCAACAAAGCAAACAATTTGAACTGAACCCAACACAGCATGTGCAACCCTGGCACTGTAACAGGTTTATCATAAAATCTAGAAAAGTTTCTTCTTTAGACCATCCTGCGGTCTCCAGAATTTGGTCGAGCGGGACGACCTGCACCTTCGCCGCGGACGTTGATATCACCCTTGTGGAGTGAGATTTAAACATATCAGTGTCCACTCCAGTTAATCCAGAACCTGTTTATCCATCTAGAAATAGTTTGTACTGTCACTTTTTTTATATGTTTCTTGTGGGTAATGAACATTGGTGTCTCACAATCTCGGAGACTCTTAATTCAATATATATTAAGTCAGATGCTTAACCACACACAATGTTTAGTTGACAGAGTATGTCTTAAAGATTACATTGGTTTCAGCCTTTCTTGGCTTGCTTTGCTTGCTCAGATCATTGACATATAACGTTATTTTATCAACAGACAACTGCATACAATCTAACCGCAACATTTGTAATGTTTGTAATCATTGTGCTGATAATAATGGCATGAGCATAACCACTTTAAATATTAACTTCTGAAAAGACAGTGACGTAATTGGAGTCCATTGCCGAAGCAATGTGAGAACTATACTGTCATCCCAGATTTCTGTATATCTGGGTTTGGTAGGATTTTATTAAAATTCCTCTCATAAATTGGGATATTAACGGATGAGACCCGTTAAATTGTCGTTCTGAAAATTGTCCTAAATAGGAGGACAAAGCACTCCGAGCTCCATTAATGGTACTGTAACTCAGGTGCAACATAGCAAGGAACTCCAATACATCCGATATGTTTGCAGTATGATAAAATAGATCTGACTGTATACAAAAGATTTCCCATTCCTTATATGAAACATATATTGTTTCTTAGTGCTATCTCTCCAAGCTGCAGTTATGACATCCATGGTCCTATCTGACATTCCATCAGAACCTGCAGATTAACAATTTATACGGTCATGTAATGGATGACTTCTGCTGTTACTAGATGTACCAACAATTACTGCACCTGGCATTTGTCATGAATGTCTGAATCATCATTCTGAGCACCAATGGGAACAATGGCTGTGTAGTAATGGTCCCTAGATAAGGGACGTATCAGATATTAACTGATAAGAACAGATACTACACTTGATCTTAGCTAAAAGGCCGAGAAGCAATACCAGTTTGGAACCACCAAACGCCTTTGGTGGAGACTTGCTTTATTTTGGTGACACATTGCCTAATCAGGCAAAATGGGGAAACATAAAAGACTATACTTCCCCAATGTAGTGAGCATGTATCCACCGCTAATGCTCCTGGGTCTGGCTCCCATAAGACACATTTAGACAACTGGAGATTTAATCCAGACACAACAGATCAACATTTGGTACTCATACTGTCTGACAATCTTTTTGAAACTTTTTGAATTTTAACATTCATTCTGTATTGTCATTGAACTTTCGTGATCGATTGTCTTACCACAATATTGTCTTCTCCCACTGCTGTGGTATTGTCTACTCGTAATTGAACATGTAAGTTCTTTAGAACAAACAGCTATCAAAGTTTTGTAGAACAAACAGCTATCAATGCATAAATTGACAATTTTGGTCGCCCAATTATAGGAAGGATGTCAACAAAATAGAGAGGGTACAGAGGAGATTTACTAGAATGTTGCCTGGGTTTCAACAGCTAAGTTACAGAGATAGGTTGAATAAGTTATTCTCTGGAATGCAGAAGGTTAAGGGGGGACTTGATAGAGGTCTTTAAAATGATGAGAGGGATAGACAGAGTTGATGTGGACAAGCTTTTCCCTATGAGAATAGGGAAGATTCAAACAAGAGGACATGACTTTAGAATTAAGGGACAGAGGTTTAGGGGTAACATGAGGGGGAACTTCTTTACTCAGAGAGTGGTAGCGGTGTGGAATGAGCTTCCAGTGGAAGTGGTGGCGGCAGGTTCGTTGGTATCATTTAAAAATAAATTGGATAGGCATATGGATGAGAAGGGTATGGAGGGTTATGGTATGAGTGCAGGCAGGTGGGACTAAGGGAAAAAAGTTGTTCGGCATGGACTTGAAGGGCCGAGATGGCCTGTTTCCATGCTTTAATTGTTATATGGTTATATGGTTATAAAATGCCCCCAATAACTCCAAATAATTTATACCATGTGTTTGGAGAATTAAATCATCTTTGACAGTCCATCGACCCACACACCTGTTGTCGCTATCCTTGGCTCCCCATTCGAGAGCACTCCCATCAGTCTGTAATACCATTGAAGACTGCTGAACAAGCACATTTTTACTTCTAGTAACTTGTGCAACATTGAGAATCCATCATTGCAATTCAGCTCAACCTTTTTAGTAGGTAACTGCATGGACCTAATCAATGACCTGCACGCTTTTATGCTTATTCTCTGGTCTTTGCAGACTTTGATCATGCAGAGGTCCCAATTCGACAGCAGGAATGCTGCTATCACTTTACCAGTAACTGTAGCTACTTCTTGGATGGTGGGATAATGTTTTTTACCAAGACAAGTACAGGCATTTGTAACATCCCCAACCTTAATTGTTGGTAAAGTTACTAACACATCAACTGTGTTAATGACAACCCCCAAATAATCAATTGTTTGGGATGCCTGTAACTTACATGTTGTTTGGATGTACAGAACCTTAGCCTTTCAATAGGCTTATGGTTGCTGAACCCAGTTCTTCAGCTGTCTCCCATTTACAATTAACATATCCTCTAGATAAGTCATTACAATGTGATTCTGAACACAAACAACTATTTACTCTCACATTTACATTTACTACAAGATCAATGCATAAAATAAGTAATAGACTTATGGGCTTGAGTTATAGGGAAAGGTTGGAGAGGCTGGGATTTATTTTGGAGTGCAGGAGGCTGAGGGTAACTTGTGTAGTCGAAACGATCATGAGGGTGTGGATATTGTGAAAATTCACAGCCTTTCTCCCAGGTGATTCTAAAACCAGAAAACGTAGGCTTACATTGAGAAGGGAGAGATTTAAGGAGGACTTCAGGCTTTGTGCATGGGAAATCTTGCCTTGCAAAATTGATCTGGTTTTCTGAAGAGGTGACCAAGAAGATCGATGAGGGCTGTGTGGTAGATATGGTCTACGTGAACTCCAGCAAGGCCTTTGACAACATACTATATGGTAGGCTGCTCTAGATGGTTAGATCACTGGTATGCTGGGTGAACAAGCCAATTGCATACGGTCGGAGGCCGGAACCCCGAGGCTGGAGTCCTGAGGTCCACACAGGGGTCCGCCAAAGTCAAAGGAGGACCTGGAGTGGGGGGGGGGGGGGGGCATTGAGTAAAAAGGGGGGACCTGTGTGTGTGTGGGGGGGGGGGGGGGTCTAGAACTAAGGGGAGGGGGGCAAATAGGGATACTTTGCAACTTTGTCAGTGCCCCTTTGTCAGCACCTCACCCAGAGAGTTGTGAATCTGTCGAATTTTCAGTGGGGGCCAATACACTGGATGTTTTCAAGAGAGAGTTAGATATAACTCTTAGGGCTAACAGAATCAAAGGATATGTGGAGAAAGCAGGAACGGGGTACCGATTTTGGATGATCAACCATGATCATATTGAAACATAGAAACATAAAAACATAGAAATTAGGTGAAATAGTAGGCCATTCAGCCCTTCGAGCCTTCACCATCATTCAATATGATCATGGCTGATCATCCAACTGAGTATCCCGTACCTGCCTTCTCTCCATACCCTCTGGTCCCCTTAGCCACAAGAGCCACATCTAACTCCCTCTTAAATATAGCCAATGAACTGGCCTCAACTACCCTCTGTGGCAGAGAGTTCCAGAGACTCACCACTCTCTGTGTGAAAAAAAGTCTTTCTCATCTCGGTCTTAAAGGATTTCCCCCTTATTCTTAAGCTGTGACCCCTTGTCCTGGACTTCCCCAACATCGGGAACAATCTTCCTGCATCTAGCCTGTCCAACCCCTTAAGAATTTTGTAAGTTTCTATAAGATCCCCTCTCAATCTCCTAAATTCTAGAGAGTATAAACCAAGTCTATCCAGTCTTTCTTCATAAGACAGTCCTGACATCCCAGGAATCAGTCTGGTGAACCTTCTCTGCACTCCCTCTATGGCAATAATGTCCTTCCTCAGATTTGGAGACCAAAACTGTATGCAATACTCCAGGTGTGGTCTCACCAAGACCCTGTACAACTGAAGTAGAACCTCCCCGCTCCTATACTCAAATCCTTTTGCTATGAATGCCAACATACCATTCACTTTCTTCACTACCTGCTGCACCTGCATGCCTACTTTCAATGACTAGTGTACCATGACACCCAGGTCTCGCTGCATCTCCCCTTTTCCTAATCGGCCACCATTTAGATAATAGTCTGCTTTCCTGTTTTTGCCACCAAAGTGGATAACCTCACATTTATCCACATTTTACTGCATCTGCCAAACATTTGCCCACTCACCCAGCCTATCCAAGTCACCTTGCAGTCTCCTAGCATCCTCCTCACAGTTAACACTGCCCCCCAGCTTAGTGTCATCCGCAAACTTGGAGATATTGCCTTCAATTCCCTCATCCAGATCATTAATATATATTGTAAATAGCTGGGGTCCCAGCATTAAGCCTTGCAGTACCCCACTAGTCACTGCCTGCTATTGTGAAAAGGACCTGTTTACTCCTACTCTTTGCTTCCTGTTTGCCAGCCAGTTTGCTATCCACATCAATACTGAACCCCCAATGCCATATGCTTTAAGTTTGTATACTAATCTCTTATGTGTGACCTTGTCGAAAGCCTTATGGAAGTCCAGATACACCACATCCAATGGTTCTCCCTTATCCACGCTACTAGTTACATCCTCGAAAAATTCCACAAGATTCATCAGACATGATTTACCTTTCGTAAATCCATGCTGACTTTGTCCAATTCAATGGCAGTGCTGACTCGAATGGCCAAATGGCGTACACCTGCACCTATTTTCTATGTTTCCATGTTTCTATGTTTCTTTGTGTGCCTAGGTATGCAAAACAAAGCATCTCATTGTGACTTGTCACAGTTGACCATAAAAGTATCTAATCTAATTCAATCTAAAAATGGCTTGAAGGTAGGAAATAGGGGGGTCGTAGTGGAGGATTGTTTTCAGACAAGGCCTATGACCAGTGGTGGACTACGGGAATTGGTGCTGGGATCACTGTCATTGATTATTTATATTAATGATTTGAATGTGAATGCAGGTAGCGTAGTCAGTAAGTTTGCAGCTGACATTCAAATTGGTGGTGTAGCAGATAATGTTGATCAACTGAACCAACGGGCTGAGGAATGGCAGATGTCGTTTAATTCAGATAAATGCGTGGAATTACGTTTTGGTAGGACAAACTAGAGCAGAACTGACCCAGTAAATGATAGTCGCCTGGGATGTGTTGCAGAATTACTTTATTTAAAATCATGAGGGGCATAGCTAAGGTGAATGACCACAATTTTTGCTGCAGGGAAGAGGGTTCTAAAAGAACAGAGCACAGGTTTTAGATGAAATGGTAAAAATTGCAAAGAGATGTGAAGGGGAAACTTTTCTCATGGGGCTTATGGTGTGCACAGAAAACACATTTCCCGAGAAAGTGGTGGCACTGGGGATAATTACGACATTTAAAATTCAGCTTGGTTATGCAATTTGGATGGGATGGGCAAGTTGGGCTGAAGGCCTTGTTTCTGTGTGTTATGACTCTATGACTCTGTGACTATACTGAATTTAAATATTGCAGTAAAAGATTTAGCACTTTATAGTAATTGCCTTAAAGCTCAAAACTTCAGCTCTGCAGTAATTAACTTCTAACTTACACAATTAATTCTAGAGTAATTTAATGTAAACTGCTGCTTATCATTGTAAATTTAATTATCAACAACCCATAAATACAAACCTAGGGGGCATTTATATTATTACAGTTAATGCCCCCATTAAAATAACAAATAAAGACATTTTATGGAATTGTCTTAAGTAGTTACAGTCTAAGGGTACAAATAATGGTTTCTATCAACATTTGAATTGCCATCTTTTCTGGCAGCCAGCAAAGCAAGTGTGAACATTGTAATAAGCAATTTACATGGACCAAAGGCTTCTAAAGCAAGCAGTATTTTAATGATTAGTGGAAGCCAACTGAACCACACTATTCATTTACTATTGTCTCAGTTCGGAGTCCAATCCCCTTAATGTCTTACACCACCCATTGCAAAGCTGCATAAGTCAAAGCCAACTATACATTGCCTAAAGAGGAGACCCATTTTAACTACAGGAGGCATTTTGGGTCTTATTCTGACCCAAGGGATGTGAAACTAAACTAAAACTAAGAATAGCAAAATGGGGCTAGATTCTTGATTTTTGGACAGTGCTGGAAACTTGCAGGAAGGGAGAAGTCTGTCATCTACAGGATATCATCCATACAGACATTGTAGGGAACATTGGAGCAGATAGCCAGGGCAGCCAATGCTAGAGACAAGCCATTCAGTAAATGAGGATCATTGAGATGTCAAGATCAAAGAACATATCTTCAAATGCCATGTAAAAAGGACGTAACTTTAGAAAGGGGATGGGGATGAATTTATTTAGTGAGAGGGTGGTGGATCTGTGGAATTCATTGCCACAGAAGGCTGTGGAGGCCAAGTCAATGGATATTTTTAAGTTGGAGATTGGCAGGTTAGTACGGGTGTCAGAGGTTATGGAGAGAAGGAGGGAGAATAGGGTTGAGATCGAAAGATGGATCAGCCATGATTGAATAGTGGAGTAGATGATGGGCCACCATGGCCTAATCCTGCTCCTATGAACTTATGAACTGCACAACTTGCTTCTTACTCTGTTCACCACCAATAATGGCCTTCTTCTCTCAACTATAATTTCCATCAATTACACATTGCAAAATTATTTATTTAAGAGACCTAGTACATTAAAACACTTAAACATTGAAAAAGAAAATGCTGACACTTAGTGTAATCCTTTTCAAAGCGTTCCCTGCATGACGTCAATTGGTTGGCAGAACTCCGCAGCTTCAGTGACCCAAACATACCACAACATTTGGCTGCCAGTGGAGAGCTCCAGTGTTGGATTACAGTAGGGAAATCGTTGGAAAACCAATTGCCAAAACGTTCAGGGCTTCCACATTTGTACATTGTGAGGGAGCAAAAGAGTTCCTCACACAATTCTCACTTAAGCATAAAAGAGAAGTATTTATTTATCGATCTATCCCCTGCAGTGGGGAGAATCTCTGCACTTCCCTGCATAGATCCCTGCGCTTCCCTGTATAGATCCGTGCGCTTACAACAACTGGGACTTGAATATGGCGGCAAACTAGCAACCCTGTACACTGTCTCAGTGTATTACTGCTATACACTTGTACTGTATCTGAGATGCTTATGTATAGTGATACTTGTACAGAACTATATGCAAAAATGAATTTCACTGTACCTCGGTACACGTGACAAATAAAGTAGCATACCATACGAAGGGCATTCACCTTGTCACTGTGATGCACACACACTCTTGTCCAAAGCATGGCATATTATGTACATCTGGAGATCAGTTACATTAATTCACCAATATATTGTTACTTCTAAACCACTATGAAAAGAAGGTGCATGATCATTCACTTCTGACATCAACTACCTTGCATGATCATCGCATACCTCGCGCTGCCAATCTTTAGGTCATATGTCTAAAGCAGTTTTTAAGCAGTCTTCGTTTGATTAAGATAGTGGTGACAAATAGTGATAGCACCAAGATGTCTAATTGCCACATTCCTCCAGTGGTCTTCTGTGTTCTTTATCTCATGCTTTTATTTCCATCGCTGGTGTTTACTTGAGACAACATGTATACATTTGTTGGCGCACTATATGTGGCAACTCTTTGCATGCCTTAAGTATCCAAAACAAATAATCTCACTGTGACATATCATATGGATAGAAAATTGGCTTCAAGGAAAGAAGCAGAGGGTGATGGTGGAAGGTTGCTTCTTGCACTGGAGGCCTGTGACTAGTGGTGTGCCTCAAGGTTCAGTGCTGGGTCAGTTACTGTTTGTCATCTATATCAATTATTTGGATGAGAACATACAGGGTAAGATTAGCATGTTTGCAGATGTTACAAAAGTGGGTGGTTTTGCAGATAGTGAAGATGGTTGTGAAAAATTGCAGCAGGATCTGGATCGATTGGCCAGGTGGGTGGAATGGTTGATGGAATTTAATGCAGACAAAGGTGAGATGTTGCATTTTGGGAAGTCTAACATGGGCAGGACCTACACAGTGAATGGTAGGCCTCTGGGTAGTGTTGTTGAGCAGAGGGATCTAGGTGTGCAGGTGCATAGTTCCTTGAAGGTGGAGCCACAGGTAGATCGGGAGGTCAAAAATCCTTTTGGCACATTGGCCTTCACCAGCCAGTATTTGAGTATAGAAATTGGGAGGTCACATTTAGAGTATTGTGTTCAGTTCTGGGCACCATGTTATAGGAAAGATGTTGTCAAGCTGGAAAGGGTACAGAGAAGATTTACGAGGATGTTGCCAGGACTAGAGGGTCTGAGCTATAGGCAGAGGTTGAGTATGCTGGGACTATTCCTTGGAGCGCAGGAGGATTAGGGTTGATCTTATAGGTGTATACGATCATGAGAGGAATAGATCAGGTAGATACACAAAGTCTCCTGCCCAGAGTGGGTGAATCGAGGAGCAGAGGACATAGGTTTAAGGTGATGGGGACAAGATTTAATAGGAATCTGAGGGGGTAACATTTTCACACCAGTGGTGGTGAATGCATGGAACAAGCTGCCAGAGGAGGTAGTTGAGGCAGGAATTATCCCAACATTTCAGAAGCAGAACCAGGTACATGGATTGGACAGATTGGGAGGAATATGGACCAAATGCTAGCAGGTGGGACTAGTGTAGGTGGGACATGTTGGCTGGGGTGGCAAGTTGGGCAGAAGGGCCTGTTTCCACACTGTATCGCACTGTGACTCTATGACTATGAGAAACCCGCAGGTTGTTTGGTCAAGTTAATATACAAGTTAACTCCTATATATTTCTCAATGTCCACAATAGCTTACTTCACTCATACATGCTTTGAAATCTTGAACTTGCGGCCACTGATGTGGAACCACTGGCATTCCTCTGAAAAAGCCAGCCTATTAACTTTTGGACATGAAGAAGCCAGCCCAGGTTTTGCTGACAGCTATAAGATTAAATAAAAATAATAACAGTTCTCATCGATATGAACAAATGTGATGCCGACCAAAGCTGAAGTTAACAAATCCGAAACCACTCTTCAGAACCATGTCAACACCATGATCTTCTTTATCTTGATCTTCTTTATCTATTTTTCATGAGCGGTTGAAATCTGCTGACTTGAAAGAGGCAAAAGACAGGAAACTCTGAAACACTCAGTAAACCATGCCTGGACCTGCAGCACTAAGGTGCCTAATGTTGCCAAAGGATTGCAGAGACAGGCAAAGACTTGCTACCGTTTGGACACAAAGGGATGGAATAACTCAACGGGTCAGGCAGCATCTCTGGAGAACATGGATAGGTGGCATTTCGGGTTGAGACACTTTTTCAGACTGAAGGGACCCTTCATATTCTCCAGAGATGCTGCCTGACCTGCTGAGTTATTCCAGCACTTTGTGTCCTTTTGTGTGTTAACCAGTATCTGCAGTTTTTTGTTTCTACACTTACCACCGTTTGATGGATCTTTCATGAGGATATATTCACCTACAAAACGCTGAGGACTGAAATCAACAGGAAGTTTCACAAAAATTGTGGTGAGATTGTGGACTGCTTCAATGAAATGGATGATAGTCCCTGTTCAGTGATTATTTAGTGGTGAATAGGATAGATAAGTGTTGAAGAAAATCAACATCAGGGAACAGATCCAGGCAGAGGATCAGAACTATTTCCATGTGTTGGAAAACATTGCAATCTGGTTGGATCAAATTGCCTGCCACTGCATTGCAATTTAGATACGGCTTTACTATCTACCTAATTCAGATCAAATGTTTCCAACTTTTAAGAGTTAAAGGAAGTATTTAATATTGAAATTTCATGGCGAAGTCCCAAGGGTCATAATTGCACTGATAAAAGCACTGATAATTCCCAACTCACCAAAAATATATATACTTTTCTACAAAAATCCGCAGAGGAAATATTTATTCTGCAATACTTCTGCAAAAGAATATTCCTTCTCCACTTGAATGGATTTGGATATCTGCTCTGATTAAGTTGCAGCAGGTTAGACTTTCATTGTTCCATTCCCAGCACATACGGCAATTAAACTTGTTATTGCAAGTTAAACCTAACTATTGCAGTTAAATGAAATCATTAGAAATAAATTGCACTTTTACTAACTTAACCTTCAGTTCCACCAGACCAGATATCCAATGGAACTGAACCTTAAGTTAGTAAAGGTGCAATTTATTTCTAATTATTTTATTTAACTGCAAGTGTCAGGTTAAGAGTGTTTAGTTGTCATATGTACCCGGAATAGAACGAAGAAAGTTTAACTTACCGCAGCTTTACAGGTCCATTAATGCAATAACGCAACAATTAAATATGCAACAATCAAAAATTCAATAAATTAATAATCAATAATACTAGGTATCAGAACACACCATTGCAAAACTAAAATATGTAGTGTGACCAAAAACAAAGTTCATAGATCATTGCTAAGGTAGGGTTGTAGTTCTGGACTGTCAAAGCTGCCACAGCCAGACATAACAACAGCTTTTTTCCATGAGTAGTAGCTCTACTCAATAACCAAAAATCTGTAGCCTCCTTTTGCTCTCGTATTTTATTTAATTCACATGTTTAATCAATAATGTTTTATTATTAATGTTAAATGTTTTATGTATCATTCCTAACTGTCACTGTATGTCATGTTGTTACTTGTGGGCAAAGCATTAAGGCAAATTTATTGTATGTGAATACTTGACCAATAAACATTCATTCATTCATAGAGTCCATGCCCTTTGGCTCAACCTGCCCTCACCGACCAACATGTCCCATCTACCCTAGTCCCACCTGCCTGCATTTGGCCCATATCCCGCAAAACCTGTCCTATCCATGTACCTGTCCAATTGTTTCTTAAATGTTGCAATAGTCCCTGCCTCAACTACCTTTTCTAGAAGCTTGTTCCATACATCCACCACCCTTTGTGTGAAAACGTTACCCATCAGAACGCTATTAGATCTTTCCCCCTTCATCTTAAAGCGATATTAAGTTAAGATAATTGGGAGAAAGGTTAATAGGGGTATCAACATAACTATTTGTTCATGCGGGGTGGTAGGGTCTTGTTATTCCCTGAATGGCAGGAGAGTGAAGCATAATTCCTTATCATACTTAAAGATGTAGCTGTATGAGTAACTAAAGTGTCCTGAACAACAGGGTCACTAAACAGTGGTAAGTTGAAACAGCGCACACAGATTGCCTTTGGCAGGCAGGAGCACGAGAGTCTGAATGTCATGAGCATGTTGATTTGATGCTTGCAGTCAGTACATTGTAGATTGATATGTAGGGTTTATTAACTGGAGTTTAGAAGAATGAGCGGTGCCTTCGTTGAAACAAACAACACTCTGAGAAGAATACCAGTTTGGCCATTTAGGATTGAGACAGGGAGAAATTTCTTTGCATTAAGTGTTCTAAATCTTTAGAATTCTCTTCTTCACAGGTCCGTGGATGATCAGTATATTGAGGTCTGCTTGATTTTTGGAGACGTAGGGAATCATAGGCAAGGCAACTGGATCAGCCATGATCTTATTGAATGCAGAGGTCCAAGGTCCACAGTCTCTTCCACCTCCATTTCTCACATCCTTCATACGTATGTGTCGGAGGGAACTGCAGATGCTGGTTAAAACCGAAGACACAAAATGCTGGAGTAACTCAGCAGGTCAGGCAGCAGCTCTGGAGAAAAGGAATAGGTGACGTTTCGGGTCGAGGGCAGAAGAACGGTCTCGACCCGAAACCTCACCTATTCCATATTCAGACAGAGATGCTGTCTGACCCGCTGAGTTACTCCAGCCTTTTTTGTCCTGCATACATATGATGGTTACCTTCGGAAAATGTTAGCTATGAGGAAAGGTAGGATAGTATTGATTTTTTTTTCTTTTGAACTGAGGTAGCAGAGTCTGAGCGAAGACCTAATTGATGTGTTTAAGAGTGAGAAGCCTGAGATAATGTAATAGGAAGATCCCAGTTCACTCTGTGGAGTCATGAAAAGCCAAGCTTGCATAGATACAAAATAAATTAATGAGAATTCGAGGGACATGTGGAAAGATTGATGGGGATCTAGAAATCACATACTGAAAGGATGGACTGCAGTTGCTGGTTTACAAGGATCAACATGTCCCATCTGGTCTCACCTGCCTCGTTTGACCTATATCCTGTCTTATAACCTGACCTATCCATGGACCACCTATCTATCTGCCTGCCCATTTCTTCTATCCAAAGCTGCTGCCCTTCCCGCTGAGTTACTCCAGCATTGTGTGTCTATCTTACTGAAAGGATGTTACAGGTAGAAACCTCAATCACGCTTAAAAAGTGGCAGGATGTACATCTGAGTAGCTGCAACCTGCAATGGACCCAGATTAAATATGAGATTAAGCAGAAAGAGCTCTTCTTCAACTAGCACAGATATGATGGGCTAAATGGCCTCTTTGTCATAAATGTTCCATGATTTAAACTTTGTACATGGATGAGACAGGCTTCCAACTGAGTAAGACATATCCAAGGAAGCGTGACAGACAGGAAAAGAAGGCCTGAGAACTGGGTCAATAAACTGACCCAGAGAAGTGAGGACATGGCAGTGTAATGGCATGAAATTCCCACATCAAGAGTATATTCAACCACTGTTGACAACGAAATTGAGAATACTTAAAGACATATTGGCATTTGAAGCGAGCACGGAGCTGATGTTCTGATCTTCTACACCCTATTGGGATTTTATGCCTGTCAACAACCAAAATAAATTCAAGAAAATGCTGAACACTACGTTCCATCAAATAAAAATTGGTGGATATACACATTGAGGAGCTCTGAAATGTATTAAGTGGTGACATGTACATTCATTGTGGATTTAGTTGCTCTTTTGCTTTGATCAGCAAGCTCCACATGCATTAGAAATATAGAAACTATTGTGTGCATGCATTAATATGTCAACAACACGAGGCATTCAGGAAAGATCAGAGTAAACATCTTCCACCAAAGGTACCTGCCAGGTCTAGTCCCAGGAATTCAAGGCACATGAGGGGTGAAACAAGGCAACAAAAGGCAGTTTATGTAATGCTCTAAGAGGTTAACATAGCAGGAAGCCCGGAGGAGTATAGAAAGTGTGATGGTGAAATTATAAAGGGAAAGCAAAGAGAGCACATGTAAAAAAGCTGGAAACATAAGAGTGAAGAGATCTTAAGATGTTTTACCTGTTCATGAAGAAAGAAGGAATAACTATGGGAGGGCCTGTTGCATACGAAAAGATAATCTTTTTGTGGAAGCAGGTAATGTACGTTAAAAATATTGTGTGACTGTCTTCACAAAAGAGTGGCTGATGCCAAAGCTGCATTTAAGGAGGTCAAATGTAAAATATTGGATAGACACAAAAATCTGGAGTAACTCAGCGAGACAAGCATAGACAGGATAGAAAGAAGGAATGGATGACATTTTGGTTTGAGACCCTTCTTCAGATGTCAAAAAATATAGGATGAGATACAGTGCCCTCCATAATGTTTGTGCCAAAGACCCATTATTTATTTATTTGCCTCTGTCTTCCACAATTTGGGATTTGTAATTTAAAAAAAACACATGGGGTTAAAGTGCACATTGTCCGATTTTATTAAAGGGTATTTTAATACATTTCATTTCACCATGTAGAAATTACAGCTGTGTTTATACTAGTCCCCCCAATTCAAGGCACCACAATGTTTGGCACACATGGCTTCACAGGCATTTGTAATTGCTCAGGTGTGTTTAAATGCTTCCTTAATGCAGGTATAGGAGCACCTAGACTTTCTTCCAGTCTTTCCATCTCCTTTGGAAACCTTTATTGCTGTTTATCAACATGAGGACCAAAGTTGTGCCAACAAAAGTCAAAGAAGCCATTATGAGACTGAGAAACAAGAATAAAACTGTTAGAGACATCAGCCAAACCTTAGGCTTACCAAAACTAACTGTTTGGAACATCATTAAGAAGAAAGAGAGCACTGGTGATCTTATTAATCGCAAAGGGACTGGCAGGCCAAGGAAGATTTCCACAGTTGATTGAAGAATTATCTCTATAATAAAGGAAAACCCCCCAAACACCTGTCCGACAGATCAGAAACACTCTTCAAGACTCAGGTGTGGATTTGTCAATGACCACTGTCCATAGAAGACTTCATGAACAGAAATACCGATGCTACACTGCAAGATGCAAACCACTGGTTGGCTGCATAAATAGGATGGTCAGTTTACAGTTTGCCACGATGTACTTAAAAGAGCAACCACAGTTCTGGAAAAGGTCTTGTGGACAGACTAGACGAAGATTAACATATCAGAGTGATGGCAAGAGCTAAGTAGGAAGGAACTGGTCAAGATCCAAAGCATACCACCTCATCTGTGAAACACGATGGTGGGGGTGTTATGGCCTGGGCCTGTATGGCTGCTGAAGGTACTGGCTCACTTATCTTCATTGATGATACAACTGCTGATGGTAGCAGCATAATCAATTCTTAAGTGTCTAGACACATCCAATCTGCTCAAGTTCAAACAAATGCCTCAAAATCATTGGCCGGCAGTTCTCTCTACAGGTAGACAATGATCCCAAACATACTGCTAAAGCACCAAAGGAGTTTTTCAAAGCTAAAATATTATCAATTCTTAAATGGCCAAGTCAATCACACAATCTGAACTGATCATGCCTTTTTATATGCTAAAAAGAAAACTGAAGGGGACTGGCCCCAAAACAAGCATAAGCTAAAGATGGCTGCAATACAAGCATGGCAGAACATCACCAGAGAAGACACCCAGCAACTGGTGATGTCCATGAATCGCAGTCATTGCATGCAAAGGTTATGCAACAAAATACTAAACATGACTACTTCCATTCACATGACATTGCTGTGCCCCAAACATTATGGTGCCCTGAAATGGGGGGACTATGTATAAGCACCTCTGTAATTTCTACACGGTGAAACCAAAATGTATAAAAATGGCCTTTATTTAAATTTGACAATGTGCACTTTAACCACATGGGATTTTTTTTTCTATTGTGCGGAGATTGCACAATCTTTTAATATCGCTTTTGCATGGTGCTTGGCAACAGGATGGCAGAGGATTGATGTCGATGAAAGTTGTACAGTTGTTTGAAAGTGGAGGAAGTGAAGAATCAAATAATACCAGGGCAGCTTCTTTCAATTCAATTCAATTCAATTCAATCTTTAATTGTCATTGTGCAGTGTACAGTACAGAGACACCGAAATGCAGTTAGCATCTCCCCAGAAGAGCGAACTTAGAATAATGAACGGTAAAATATATATATGTACAAACAGTATCAGTAGTGCAATTATACTGGGGGAAAGAGTGTCTGGGGGGGTGACTGCCAATCACCGAGGTGCAGAGTTAAGTATTGTAACAGCCGCAGGGAAGAAGCTGTTCCTGAACCTGCTGGTCCAGCAACGGAGGGACCTGTAGCGCCTCCCAGATGGGAAGAGGGTAAACAGTCTGTGGCTGGGGTGAGACGAGTCCTTGATGATGCTGCGCACCCTTCGCAGACATTGCTTGCTATGGACAGACTCAATGGAGGGGAGTGAGGAACCGGTGATGCGTTGGGCAGTTTTCACCACCCTCTGTAGTGCTTTCTGGTCAGAGACAGAGCAGTTGCCATACCATTCTGTGATACAGTTGGTAAGGATGCTCTCGATGGTGCAGCGGTAGAAGTTCACCAGAATCTGAGGAGACAGATGGACCTTCTTTAGTCTCCTCAGGAAGAAGAGACGCTGGTGAGCCTTCTTGACCAGTGTAGAGGTATTGTGGGTCCAAGAGAGGTCATCAGAGATGTTGACCCCCAGAAACCTTAAACTGGAAACATGTTCCACCTCCATCCAGTTCATATGGATGGGGGTGTGTGTGCAGCCCCTAGACCTTCTATAGCCCACAGTGAGCTCCTTGGTCTTCTTGGAGTCCAGGTTGTTGTCAGTGCACCATGCTGCTAGGAGCTGAACCTCCTCCCTATAGGCTGACTCATCGTTGTCGCTGATGAGGCCAATCACCGTTGTATCATCTGCATACTTGATGATGGTGTTAGAACCATGTACAGGTGTGCAGTCGTAGGTGAAGAGGGAGTAGAGAAGGGGGCTCAGTACACGCTACACAGCCCTGTTGACTGGGTGAGGGTTGAAGAGGTGTGGTTGTCCAACCTAACAGACTGTGGTCTGTTAGTCAGGAAGTCCAGTATCCAGTTGCAGAGGGAGGGGTTGATGCCCAGGTCGCCGAGTTTGGTGATCAGTTTTGAGGGGATAATGGTGTTAAATGCTGAGCTAAAGTCAATGGACAGCATTCTCACGTAGGTGTCTCTGTTGTCGAGATGGGAGAGGGCGGAGTGGAGTGCCGTTGAGATGGCATCCTCCATACTCCTATTCTTGCTGTAGGCGAACTGATGGAGGTCCAGTGTGGGAGGTAGGCAGCCTTTGAGGTGTGCTAGGACCTGCCTCTCGAAGCACTTGGTGATGATGGGAGTAAGTGCAACTGGGCAGAAGTCGTTGAGGCTCTCCACAGTGGAGTGTTTTGGCACTGGCACGATGGAGGTGGTTTTAAGGCACGTGGGGACAGCTGCTTGGGCAAGTGACAGGTTGGAGATGTCAGTCCAGACGTCTGTCAGCTACGCAGCACCGGTCCTGAGGATGGGCCTGGGGATGCCGTCAGGGCCAGCAGCCTTATGTGCATTAATCCTACTCAGTGCTAAATACACGTCTTGGAGGGTGAGTGTGAGTGGCTGGTGATCTGCAGGGAGCATAGCCTTGATGGCCATTTCTTGGTTGTCCCTGTCAAAGCGGCCATAAAAGTCGTTAAGCTCCTCAAGGAAAGAGGTGTCGCTCGATGTGGGGGTGGTGTTGGTGGGTTTATAGTTTGTGATGGCCTGGATGCCTTGCCACATGCGTCGGGGGTCGGAGTTGTTGTTGAAGTGCTCCTCAATCCTAAGATTGTAGCTATGCTTGGCCTTCTTGATGACCCTCTTCAGGTTAGCCCTGGATGAACTGTAGGCTCGAGCATCACCTGACCTGAAAGCGGTGTCCCGTGCTTTCAGCAGTAGCCTGACCTCGCTGTTCCTCCATGGCTTCTGATTCGGGAATGAGGTAATCTGTTAACTTTAACTTTAGTGGTGAGCAAGTTATTGGAATCAATTCTGAAGAACAGTATATATCAAGGGAGGTCAGCATGGGTTTGATAGAGGTAGGTTGCTGGTGAACCAATTACATTTTATGAAGATGGAACAAGGAAAATTGGTAAGAACATGTAATGCAGTCTACAAAAGCTTTAATGAAATCCCACATGACAGGCTAGTCAAAAATCTAAAAGTCCATGGAATCCAAAGAAGAGCATAAATTGATTTCAAAATTGACTTTACGGCAGGGAGCAATGTAAGAGTTGATGGATTTTTTTTTGCGTTAATAGAAAACTGTTATCATTTGGGTACTCAGAACTTAATCTATCCGATGGAAGGCTGGAAGGGTATGGCAGAGGCCGGACGGGAACGGAGGCATCCGAACGTGCACGGGAGGCGACAGAGCCCCATGGTAGGGGCCTGTGTCGAACGGAGCCCGAGGCCGTTTCCGGGGATAATGGAGGCAGAGAACGTGGACCAGCAATGGCCCACAGCGGTGGAGCAGTGGCAGAGGTCACCACGGCTACGCTTGGCCAGGCTGACCCTGCAACGCCGCCAGGACAATGGACTTTCATGGTCAGGTCAAGATCCCTGCACTTACAACATCTGGGACTTGAAAATGGCACCAAACGGACGACTCTGTATACTGTGTCAGTGTACTACTGCTATACACTTGTACTATATTTATGATGCTTCTCTATATGTAATTAAGTGCTTGATATTTGTACTGAACTGCATACAAAAATGAATTTCACTGTACCTCAGCACATGTGACCAAAGTACCATACCATACCATACCATAATAATTGCAATTGCTGAATTGACACAAATTGAATATTTATTGCAATTAATGTTTGTGAAACATTTTTTTAATGCAATGAATGCTATTGATTCCAGTAAATGTTTCTTGCAATTGATGTTACTGAGACATGTTTGTTACATATCTTTTAGATTACTAACATGAGCTCATGGGGTGATGATCTTCATCTGTGTCATACGTTATCCTTGATTGTTATTGCATTGTAATTATATATGGCATAAAGATATGAAATGGAATACTGTAGAATATAACCTTTATAATCCAGTTTGTCACATAGTCCTGTATTTCCTGAGGCAAGCATAATTAAGAGTAACAATATCTTCTGTTAGGTTTGTCAGCCTTGCATGGTATTTATTGTTTGTCAGGAGTAGCATGTCTTACTTCTATCGAACAAAGCTTCTTTCCCGAGCACAATCAGCAACATTCCTGGTTCCAACATCTCTGGAGATGATGGGTAGGTGACTTTTCAGGCTGATTGTGGGGGAGTGGGCAGAAGAAGGTATGCCTACTTGAATAAGTTCTTCTCTTTGAAGAAACGTCTCGACCCAAAATGTCACCTTCCATGTTCTCCAGAATGCTACCAGACCCGCTGAATTACTCCAGCACTTTGTGCCTTCTTTTGTAAATCGGCTTCTGCAGTTCCTCCTTCCCATTGACTTCTTTCATGCAACTGCAATCCACAGTTTGTGCTTTGAAACTGGTCTTTCTTCTCTCAAACTTCAAGCAGTAATTTACAAAAACCTTTCTGCTCATCGGCAGCAGGCCTGTCTATTAGTTCAGCTCCATTGCTAGAATCAAAAAAATGATATTGTGATATATTGGTGTTAAATTCAGCAGGATGTTCACATCCCCAGCTTGGCTGCGTTTTTCCTGCAATGCCAAGCTCCCCACACTTTCTCCATCCCCACAAATAGGGAGATAAATGTCACTTGGGAGAACTTTTTGCATTTGCTACTCTTCATTTAATTCCACCTTAATTCTATCCTTGTTTGGAAATGCTTGCATAAGGCAGTCAGGAGGCATTCCAAACTTTAAAGTACTCGTGCCCTTGAAGGAGCGAGCTGAGGAAATGTTTTATAATAAAAAAAACTAAATGCTAGGAATACTTGACAAGGAATGAAAGATCCATGGACAGAGAAATTGAGTTTTTATTTCAGGTCTCCAGTTTTCAGCCTCTCCAGTTTTTTGATTTTCATGTACTAGGTGTAGTTATGGAAGATTAATGGGTGCATATCCCCAAAGTTGCTGTTGTATCCTTGTGAAGAAGCAAGGCATTCTGTTTCTCCCTCAGCTCGCAACCTCATTTTTTGCAGATTCATCATAAAAAAGGATTGCAAGTTAATAATGTAGAGGTAAAGCAAGAGGAAGAGTGGGTAGGGGAAGGTACTGGTAAGGGGGAGGGGGAGGGTTCTCATTATAACAATGATGGAGAGGATGGATATTGTAAAGCTACTTGAAGGAACCAGGGTGCAAAATGCCGTCACTCGTCCTGTGAGACCAGAAGTCCCAGAAACCTCTAGGATATTTGTGTGAAGAAATGCTGCCTGAC
Organism: Raja brachyura; assembly: GCA_963514005.1. The sequence continues at coordinate 25,259,037 of OY740783.1, read as the reverse complement.
CAACTGAGTTACTTCAGTACTTTGTGTCTTTCTTGTAGACCTGTATCTGTAGTTCCTTGTATCTATAGTGTACAAATTTAAAACAGGCTTACACTGGCACGGTCAGGAATAAATTAATTTGCTGACCAGAAGTCGTGTAGATCATCAGATCATACGACCAAACATAATCTTTGGTCACGAGGATGTTGAATGTCGAGGATGTCGCATAGTGATTCACAGAGTACAACAATACGTCGAATAATGTCCAAGGTACACCACACAGTAGAATATGAAGTCAGTCTTTGTCCTTCATTTCTGCTAAAATATATTGTTAGGATATCTGAAGAACCTGCAGATGCTGGTTTACATAAAATAAGACATAAAATGCTAGAGTAACCCAGTGGATCAGGCAACATCCCTGGAAAGCATGGATAGGTGCCATTTTGAGTCCAAACTTTTCTTCAGACTATTATTATAATAAAATATATTGTTACTTTTATTAAGAATTTACGAGTTATAAGTATTAGACACTGCAACGATGCATTCTCAGTCCCCTACTATATTCCCTATACGCACACGGTACTTCATTGTTCTATTTGGGACATATGACAATGAAGCACTCATGACTCAACACTCAACACTCAGGAGAAAGCAAGAATGGGACACTGATTGTGGATGAACAGCCATGATCATATTGAATGGCGGAGTGTCTCGAAGGGCCGAATGGCCTACTCCTGCACATATTTTCTATGTATCTATGACTCTTGACATGATTCTTGACCAGAAAAATCCAGGCATCAACAAGTTGTCAAGTTGCCAGGCAAAAGATTTCAGACATCATTCCGCAGTCCCAGAACATTCTAGGATATCTGTACGACAATGTTTACAAATTTAAAACAGGTTTACATGGGCATGAAGTCAGGAATGAGTAAATCAACTTGCAGCCCAGAGGATATGTAGGTCATCCAAATCACAGGTCTAAATTTAATTAAGTCTAGTCTCTTTGGCGTCAAGGATGCTGAAACTGTAATTTACGTTTCCAAAGTCACATCTAAGATTAAACATATTTTTATAGGGTGGAAACCACACATGTATGGAAAATCAAGGATCCAAGACAGAAGAGATCCTAACTGAGATTGTTATTTTTTATTCTAGAACTAATTTTTTATGCTAAGAACTAATTCTTATTTTTTTTCTCCAATCAGTTGTTAAATTAATTTGTGTTGATTGGGTAGGATAGCATCAGACTGGAGGAGGGAAATGCAACTTTGAAGGGTCTGAAGAAGGGTTCTGACGTGAAACGTCCCCTGACTCTGAGTCTGACCCGAAACATCGCCTATTCCTTTTCTCCAGTGACACTGCCTGACCCGCTGAGTTACTGTAGCATTTTAGATCAGCTTAGTTCATTTTCACGTGCACCGAGGTACAGTGAAAAGCTTTTGTTGCATGCTAACCAGTCAGCACAAAAACAATACATGATTACAAATGAGTCACTTACAGTGTATAGACACATGACAAGGGAAAAACATTTAGTGCAAGGTAAATCCAGCAAAGTCTGAACAAGGATAGTCTGAGGGTCACCAATTAGATTCTGTGTCTATGGGAGGCCAACAATCCTGAAATTGCTTATGTTCCCAAATACTCCTGATGATTTTATGTTGGGAACAACCAGAGCTGACTTCAATTCAAATTCAAATTCAAATTCACATTTGTTGTCACATGCACCGATTAAGGTACAGTGATATTCGAGTTACCATGCAGCCATACAATTAAAAGAACACAATACAACTAAAAGAATGATAGAACTTAACATAACATCCAAATCTGAGGAAAGACATCCTTGCCATAGAGGGGGTACAGAGAAGATTCACCAGACTGATTCCTGGGATGTCAGGACTTTCATATGAGGAAAGATTGGATAGACTCGGTTTGTACTCGATGGAATTTAGAAGATTGAGGGGGGATCTTATAGAAACCTACAAAATTCTTAAGGGGTTGGACAAGCTAGATGCTGGAAGATTGTTCCCGATGTTGGGGGAGTCCAGAACAAGGGGTCACAGTCTAAGGATAAGGGGGAATTCCTTTAGGACCGAAATGAGGAAAACATTCTTTACACAGAGAGTGGTGAGTCTCTGGAATTCTCTGCCACAGAAGGTAGTTGAGGCCAGTTCATTGGCTATATTTAAGAGGGCGTTAGATGTGGCACTTGTGGCTAAAGGGATCAGGGGGTATGGAGAGAAGGCAGGTACGGGATACTGAGTTGGATGATCAGCCATGATCACATTGAATGGCGGTGCAGGCTCGAAGGGCCGAATGGCCTACTCCTGCACCTATTTTCTATGTTTCTATGTTTCTATAAACATCCACTACAGTGATCACTGTGATAGAAGGCAATAATGTTCAGTCAGTCTTCCTCCTTTTGTTCACCTATGTTTGGGGCCTTGACCCTCCGCAGTCGCCGCTACGAACGGCCCGATTGTACAGGCCCTCTCGTCGGGATGATGAAAGCTCCGACATCGGAACGGATGAAACACACTCCGCGGCTTGGAGCTCTTCTCTGATGATCCTTCGTACCCACCCTGATAATATCACTCTTCAAGATCGGCCTGTGAAGGAAATGTGCAAATTTGTGCTTTGGTAAACCATACTTCAGCAACCGAGGAAGGGATTTTAATTGTCTCAAATCTTATCTAACCCTTTAAAGCACCTTGTGCACTGCTGTTCAAATTTCCTCTTGGTGTAGTGAAACCCACGAGGAACCTCCTGCCTGTATAAATGTGAGGGATTCATGATGAAGAAACTGGATTGGGGTTGCAGACTCGCAGTAGTGTTGATGGGATGAGTAGATGCCACACTTAGCCAGCACACCCTGAGAAAGAAGCAAATCCACACAAAGCCCTCACACTCAAGGAGGAAATTAATTGTAGTAAAAGAAAAGCAGACGCCCTTCAATACAAATTCACGTTCACATGTTTTAGCAGTAGAATTAGGACATTTGGCCCATCGAGCCTACTCCGCCATTCTATCTTGGCTGATCTCCGTCTCCTAATCCCATTTCTCCCCATAACCCTTGACACCAAATTGAATCAAGAATTTGTCTTGGGGAGTTTTTCAGTGTTTTTTCAGGAGCAGCTGATTTAAAAACTGGTCGGGGCCGGCCTGCAACACATATCTTCAAGGTCGGCAGAGGAGCGGCAGGTGAAGGAGTGAGTGCAAGGAATGGCTGAGGAATTTAATTAACAAATCAGTAAATTAGCATATTAGTCAATTTATCAGCTAATATAAGATCGAGAGTCTTGTGAGAAAAGTGAGAGTCTTTGACTCATGAGTCTTCGGGGAGGAGGCTGAGATGAGGAGACTATGCCAAAAGTTTGCGAGGGTGAGACGCGGTGAAGAAATGACAGGTAAGCTGATTCAGTGTGATGCTTGCAGGATGTGTGAGGTCAAGGACACTGTTGGTGCCTCTGGCTGCTACAACTGTGGAAAGTGTGTCCAGGTTCAGCTCCTGATGGACAGTGTTGGGGCAATGGAGAGGCAACTGGATGTCCTCAGGATGATCCGGGATAAAGAGAATTCCCTGGAGAGGATCTACAGCAAGATCGTCACACCGAAGAGAGAAGCTGGGTGACGATGAAGAAGGGTAGGAAGTTTTGAGTACAGGAGACCCCGGGGGATGTACCTCTTGAAAACAGGTTCAAGCTCTTGGAAGCTGTCGGGACAGAAGACACTGCCATTCTCAGCGTGGGACAGGTCTGCGAGTCAAAATGTGGTGCTGAAGCAAAGCCGAAGAGACAGACGACAGGCAGAACCATGGTAGTCGGGGACTCCATCGTGAGTGGTACAGACAGGGGTTTCTGCGGCATCAGGCGAGATTCAAGGATGGTGTGTTGCCTCCCTGGTGCCAAGATCCAGAACGTCATGGACTGATTGCAGAGCATCCTCAAGGGTGAAGGTGAGCAGAGGGAAGTGGTAGTGCATGTCGGCACATATGATGTCGGGAAGAAGAGAAAATAGATTCTGCAGCGTGACTCCAGAGAGTTTGGAAGAATGCAGAAAAGCAGAACCTCCAAGGTGGTTACCTCCAGTTTGCTGGTGTGAGGAGGAAGAGGGAGATAGGGGATCTGAATGTGTGGCTGGGGAGCTGGTGCAGGGGACAGTGATTTAGATTCTTAGACCACTGCGATCTGTTTTGGGGTAAGGGTGAATTGTATAAAAGGGACGGGTTGCACCTTAGCAAGCGGGGGACCAGAATTCTGGCACGCAGATTTGCCACTGCTACAAGGGTGGGTTTAAACTAAATAGTGGGGGGGGAGGTGACAAATTGGAAATAGAAGGATGGAGTTAAAGGGAAAGCGAGTACAGGGAAACTTAAGAAAGACACCAGAATTAACAGGGCAGAAAGCTCACAAAGGGAAGGAGATTATGGCCAAGTGAAATAGGAATCAATGTGAAAGGTAAGGTGAGTAATAGATTAAAAGCATTATATATGAACCCACAAAGTATAAGAAGTCAAGTGGGTGAGCTTGAGGCACAGTTAGAGATTGGTAGATATGACATTGTGGGGATTACAGAGACATGGCTGCAGGAGGATCGGGACAAGGAACTGAATATTCAGGGTTATACGTCCTATAGAAAGGACAGATAGGTGGGCAAAGGAGGTGGGGTAGTAGGTCTGTCCGTGAGGGATGAAATTCAGTCCCTTGCAAGGGGTGACATAGGGATTGCCGATGTAGAGTCGCTGTGGATAGAATTGAGGAATTGTAAAGGTAAGAAGACCCTAATGGGAGTTATCTACGGGCCCCCAAACAGTAATGGCAGGAATTTCTGGGCATAATCCATGTAAGAAATAGAGTGATTAAACCCCCACTGTTGTGAAGGTCCGGGCGAGGATTCTAACATCGTTGTGAATGAGGCAACTAGCATCGTCCTTGAGCACCACTGATTGCATTGTATAGTGGCAGGCAGAGATGGGGGATGCGGCCATAATCACCAGATACTAGCTTTTCAATTAAAATACAAGAAACTAGGCCAGATCAATAGCAACTGAACATGCTTAATGAAATAAATGAATATTACTTACACACCCCTGGTCAAGAAACTGCTCATTACCATGACATGCTATGTATGATGTGGGAAGTACTGGGAGACATACTGATAGACTGTGCACCTCAGTGCTCTGATTGGGAAGAGCCAGAGGGGAGGTTAAGCCAGCAGAATTGTGTGTATAAAGGGACTTTACTTATCCTGACTTTGCTGTGCCTCTAGGGGACAGCAAAGGAGAGGCACCTATTCTGCAGAATATTATCTTAATAAAAGCTTCTTTGCTGACTTTGTCTCAAACAGCGTTTGTGATTTTTTTATATCTCACAATCCAGAAGACAATACACAATAGACAATAGACAATAGACAATAGATGCAGGAGTAGGCCATTTGGCCCTTCAAGCCAGCACCGCCATTCAATGTGATCATGGCTGATCATCCCCAATCAGTACCCCGTTCCTGCCTTCTCCCCATATCCCCTGACTCTGCTATTTTTAAGAGTCCTATCTAGCTCTCCCTTGAAAGCATCCAGAGAACCTGCCTCCACCGCCCTCTGGGGCAGAGAATTCCACAGACTCACCACTCTCTGTGAGAAAAAGTGTTTCCTCATCTCCGTTCTAAATGGCTTACTCCTTATTCTTAAACTGTGGCCCTGGTTCTAGACTTCTCCAACATCGGGAACATGTTTCCTGCCTCAAGTATGTCCAAGCCCTTAACAATCTTATGCAGGATTATTTAATTCCAAAGAGGAACAAAAATTCTAAACGGAATAAGAGGCAACCGTGGCTGACAGGGGAAATTGAATTGAATAATTGAATTGAATTGAATTGAATTGAATACATTTTATCAGCAAAGTAGGAAAATATACAAGGAATTTATCATGGTGCATTGCTCACAAGTAACAACACGATATACAGTAGACAATTAAAAATAAAGGATTATAATTTAAACGATAGGGATGGAATAACACTAAAAGAAAAGGTGTTATAGCAAAGAATAGAGGGAAACCAGAGGATTGGGAAACTTTCACAGGACAACAGAATGTAACAAAAAGGGCAATACAGGGTGAAAAGATGAAGTACGAGGATAAGCGAGCCAAGAATATAATGAAGGATAGTAAAAGCTTCTTTAGGTATGTTAAGAGGTAAAGATTAGTTAAGACAAATGTGGGTCCCTTGAAGGCAGAAACACGTGAAATTATTATGGTGAACAAGGAAATGGCAGAAGAGTTGAACAGGTACTTTGGTTCTGTCTTCACTAAGGAAGACACAAACAATCTCCCAGATGTACTAGAGGACAGAAGATCTAGGATACAGAGAAACTGAAAGAAATTTGCATTAGGCAAGAAATAGTATTGGGTAGACTGATGGGACTGAAGGCTGATATATCCCTATAGCTTGATGGTCTGCATCCCAGGGTACTCAAGGAGGTGGCTCAAGAAATCGTGGACGCATTGGTGACCATTTTCCAATGTTCTATAGATTTAGGATCAGTTCCTGTGGATTGTAGGGTAGCTAATGTTATCCCACTTTTCAAGAAAGGAGTGAGAGAAAACTGGGAATTATAGACCAGTTATCCTGACATCAGTGATGGGGAAGATGCTGGAATCAATTATTAAAGAAGTAATAATGGCGCATTTGGATAGCAGTATAATAATTGGTCCACGTCAACATGGATTTATGAAGGGGAAATCCTGCTTGACTAATTTTCTGGAATTTCTTGAGGATGTGACAAGTAAAATGACTGAAGGAGAGCCAGTTGATGGAGTGTATCACGACTTTCAGAAAGCCTTTGATAAGGTCCCACAGGAGATTAGTGGGCAAAATTAGAGCATGTGGTAGGGTATGGACATGGATAAGAATTGGTTGACAGGCAGGAAACGAAGAGTAGGAATAAACGGGTCCCTGTCAGAATGGCAGGCAGTGGCGAGTGGAATGCCGAAAGGCTCGGTGCAGGGACCGCAACTATTTACAATATATATTAATGATTTAGATGATGGGATTAAAAGTAACATCAGCAAATTTGCAGATTACACAAATCTGGGTGGCAGTATGAATAGCAAAGAGGATGCTAGTAGGTTGCAGGGTGACTTAGAGGTTGAGTGAGTGGGCAGATGCATGGCAGATGCAGTATAATGCAGATAAATGTGAGGTTATCCACTTTGGCGGCAAGAACAGGAGGCAGATTATTATCTCAATGGTGTCAGATTAGGAAAAAGGGAAGTGGACGACCCCTGGGTCTGCTTGTACATCAGTCACTGAAAGTAAACATGCAGGTACAAGAGGCAGTGAAAAAAGCTAATGGCATGTTGGCCTTCATAATGAGAGGATTTGAGTATTGGAGTAAAGAGGTCCTTCTGCAGTTGTACACCTGGAGTATTGTGTGCAGTTTTGGTCTCCTAATTTGAGGAAGGACTTCCTTGCTACTGAGACAGTGCAGCGTAGGTTCACAAGGTTTATAGAAACATTAGAAACATAGAAACATAGAAAATAGGTGCAGGTGTAGGCCATTCGGCCCTTCGAGCATGCACCGCCATTCAATATGATCATGGCTGATCATTCAACTCAGTATCCTGTACCTGCCTTCTCTCCATACCCCCTGATCCCTTTAGCCGCAAGGGCCACATCTAACTCCCTCTTAAATATAGCCAATGAACTGGCCTCAACTACCTTCTGTGGCAGGGAATTCCAGAGATTCACCACTCTCTGTGTGAAAAATGTTTTCCTCATCTCGGTCCTAAAGGAATTCCCCCTTATCCTTAAACTGTGACCCCTTGTTCTGGACCTCCCCAACATCGGGAACAATCTTCCTGCATCTAGCCTGTCCAACCCCTTAAGAATTTTGTAAGTTTCCATAAGATCCCCCCTCATTCTTCTAAATTCTAGCAAGTACAAGCCGAGTCTATCTAGTCTTTCCTCATATGAAAGTCCTGATATCCCAGGAATCAGTCTGGTGAACCTTCTCTGTACTCCCTCTATGGCAAGAATGTCTTTCCTCAGATTTGGAGACAAAAACAGTACGCAATACTCCAGGTGTGGTCTCACCAAAACCCTGTACAACTGCAGTAGAACCTTCCTGCTCCTATACTCAAATCCTTTTGCTATGAATGCTAACATACCATTTTCTTTCTTCACTGCCTGCTGCACCTGCATGCCTACTTTCAATGACTGGTGTACCATGACACCCAGGTCTCGTTGCATCTCCCCTTTTCCTAATCGGCCACCATTCAGATAATAGTCTACCCTCCTGTTTTTGCCACCAAAGTGGATAACCTCATATTTATCCACATTATAGTGCATCTGCCATGCATTTGTCCACTCACCCAAGATGTCGGGACTGTCATATGAGGAAAGATTGGAAAGCCTTGGCGTGTATTTACTGGAATTTAGAAGGATGAGAGGATATCTTATAGAAACATATACAGTTATAAAAGGACTGGACTAGCTAGGTGCATAAACATGTTCCCAATGTTGAGGGAGTCCAGAGCCAGGGGCCACAGTCTAAGAATAAAGGGGAGGCAATTTAAAACTGAGATTAAAAAAACGTTTTCACCCAGAGAGTTGTGAATTTGTGGAAGACAGTAGAGGCCAATTCGCTGGATGAATCCAAAAGAGAGTCAGACAGAGCTCTTGGGGCTAACGGAATCAAGGGATAAGGGGAAAAGGCAGGCATGGGTTACTGATTGTGAATGGTCAGCCATGATCACAATGAATGGCGGTGCTGGCCTCCTCCTGAACCTATTTTCTATCTTTCTATGTCTATCTCTGCCTTAAAAATATCAATTGACTTGGCATCCACAGCCTTCTTTGGCAATGAGTTCCACAGATGAACATCCACTGGCATCCATGCACAGGTTCCAGATCATCATTATAAAGGGAACTACTTGATTGAATTAATGATGCTTTGACAGAGTGATTAACCTCATAAGCTGCACAGAAGCTCAGAACAGTGATGGCCTGCTCTGACGGAGGAAGACGTACACACAGCAGATCAGGCAGCACATGGGGAGCAAGAAACAGTTGTGCAGAGTGGCACAGAGGTAGAGTTGCTGCCTTACAGCACCAGAGACCCTGGTTTGATCCTGACTATAGGTGCTGTCTGTTTTGAGTTTGTACGTTCTCCCTGTGATCGCGTTGGTTTTCTCTGGGTGCTCCGGTTTCATCCCACCTTCCAAAAAAGACAGGTTTGTGGGTTAATTGGTTTTGGTAAAATTGGAAATTGTTCCTAGTTTGTAGGATAGTGTTAGTATACTGGGTGATCACAGGTCGGTGTGGAATTGGTGGGCCGAAGTGCTAGTTTACACGCTATATCTCTGGTCTAAAGTCTAAACAGAATTATCATTGTATCTCCATTGCTGCTGTCTGGTGTACTGAATGTTATTCATTATGAAATATGAAATTCAGAGTTTGGTGTTTAGGGATTAGAGATACAGCGTGCAAACAGACCCTTTGGCCCACCGAGTGCATGCTGATCATCGATCATACATAAACTAGGTCCATGTCATCGCACTGTTAACCCACATTTGTATCTTGCACACAAGAGGCAATTCACCGAGGCCAATTAACCACCAGGTTTAGTACAAACCTGGTGCTAGTACAAATTGGCCAGGTTTAGTACAAACCACATCATGAAGTACGCAGATGACACAACAGTGGTGGGCCTCATCAGCGACGACAATGAGCTGGCTTACAGGGAGGAGGTGAAACAACTGGTGGACTGGTGCAATATGAACAACCTGATCCTGAATGTCGAAAAAACAAAGGAGGTCATCGTCGACTTCAGGAAAAACCGGCACAGTCCCATACCACTTCACATCAATGACAGCGATGTGAAGGTGGTCAGTAGCACTAAGTTCCTGGGGGTGCAGATCACTAACAGTCTGACCTGGTCGAATAACATCTCATCAACAGTTAAGAGAGCGCAGCAGCAGTTGCACATTCTGCGCCGGATGAGAAGAGCTCACCTCCCCCATCCCATCCTCACCACTTTCTACAGGGGCACCATAGAGAGTATTTTGACCAAATACTTCTGTGTCGTATCTCTGTCTGGTTTGGGGACTGTAAAGCCTCTGACTGGAAGTCCGTGCAGAGAGTGGTGAGGACAGCGGAAAAAATCATCAGGACCTCTCTCCCCTCAATCGGGGATATTGCGACCAAACGTTGTGTGTCTAAGGCCAGCAGTATTATAAAAGACCCCACACATCTCCATCACGGACTGTTCACTCTGCTGCCCTCGGGCAAAAGATATCGTAGCATTAGGAGCAGAACATCAAGGTTAAGGGGTGACTTGATAGAGGTCTTTAAAATGATGAGAGGGATAGACAGAGTTAATGTGGACAAGCTTTTCCCTTTGAGAATAGGGAAGATTCAAACAAGAGGACATGACTTTAGAATTAAGGGACAGAGGTTTAGGGGTAACATGAGGGGGAACTTCTTTACTCAGAGAGTGGTAGCGGTGTGGAATGAGCTTCCAGTGGAAGTGGTGGCGGCAGGTTCGTTGGTATCATTTAAAAATAAATTGGATAGGCATATGGATGAGAAGGGTATGGAGGGTTATGGTATGAGTGCAGGCAGGTGGGACTAAGGGAAAAAAGTTGTTCGGCACGGACTTGAAGGGCCGAGATGGCCTGTTTCCGTGCTGTAATTGTTATATGGTTATATGGTTATATGGTTAACTTCTTCCCACGAGCCATCAGACTCATGAATGCCATGTAATGGGCTGCCACCATTGCCTATTTATTCTTTTATCCTTTTTATCCATTTTATCCATGTTTATCCTTCTGTTAATTATCGTGTTGCACAGGGAGCCAAATGCAACAGAATGTCGTTTGGAATTGCATATATCGATGTATTTCTAAATGACAATAAAGTTTGTTTGACTTTTGACTTTTGACTTGACAGGGGACGCCGCCCTGATGGCTGCCTTGCCAACGATCTGTCTTTGTCTTTTCCTTCTTTGTGTTCTTAGTTTGTTGTAAAAGGTATCTTTTAGTTTATCTCTAGTTTGATGCGATTTTTCTGTGTCGTATCTCCGTCTGTACTGCTGCCTAACATTGTGGAGTTGGCGGCCTCTTGTTTGGGACTTCTAGAGCTCCAAAACCACTGAGCCTGCGGACTTTAACATCTCAGGGATCCCTTTGCCAGGGGTCAGCCTTTGGTGCACCAACCTGCGGGAGCTGCGGACTTTTACATCGTGAAGCCCGCTCTCCCTAGTTAGGGACCGATTTTGGGTACTCCAAGCCGCGGAAGTTTCGACTGCCCCGACGAGGGAGCTCAATCGCCGACTGTGGATGGTTTGACTCCCCCAACCGCGGTAGGAAAGAAGATAAGGCTTTATTGCCTTCCATCCCAGTGGGGAATATGGAGGAGCCGCTGTAGTGGATGTTTGTGTCCATTTTTATGTAGTTGTGTGTCGTGTTGCTCCCGGAGAAAACCTGTGCGGTCACAAGGTGAACGTACAAACTCCACACAGATAGCACCAGTACTCATAAAGTCATAAGGGATAAGAGTAGAACTAGGCCATTCGGCCAATCAAGTCTACTCCGCCATTCAATCATGGTTGAACTAACTCTACCTCCGAACCCCATTCTCCGCATAACCTGTACTAATCAAGAATAGTAAGATTGAACGAGAACTTACCAGTTCGAAGGTTGATCTTTATTTTATGAGGAGTCGAAGTGAGGGATTTCGTGAAGAGCCCGCCGGCGCGCATGCTCGACATACTTCAAAGTAGCGGCGTGGAATCACAGAAACCAACAAAAGAAATGACTTCGCATAGTAAGATTGAAGTGACTAAGATTACCAGATGAAGGTGATTGAGGGTTGGGCGAGGAGGGCACGAAATCCCTCACTTCGACTCCTCATAAAATCAAGATCAACCTTCGAACTGGTAAGTTCTCGTTCAATCTTACTATTTCATTTCGGAGTCACATGAGTGACTTCGTGAAGACTTCAAAGCTTCTGTGATTACACGCCCTGGACCACGTCCATGCTGACACACCACTACCAGGGATCGATGGGAGGAACAAACTTGCTCAATAGTTCATACTGCAAAACAAGAGCATATTTATGAATAACAAATCAAAACCCCTCATGCGGGGACATCTCCACGTTCTGAACCTGCATTCAGCACGGCTTCTGCGAACTGTAGAGGAGCAGCAACAGGCTTGTTATAAAAACGCTGGAACACAGCTTCATTAGCCCATCCTGCTGTGGCGAGAATTTGGTCCATAGGCACCTCCATAATCCTCGCCGCTGACGTCGATGCAGCCCTGGTGGAAAGAGACTTGAACACATTAGTGTCGATACCTGACTTACCCAAGACGACTCGAAGCCACCTGGATATCGTCTGGACTGTCACTCGATGATGAGGTCTCTTATGAGTGACCAGCAGATATCTCTCCATTCCTCTGATGCGTGCCGTCACCTTGACATAGTGGCGGATATGTGAGGCTAAACATAGCCTAGCATCTGCGGGGTATGCCGGGAACTTCAGCTGCAGCCCTGTGCACCCAGGTCTATGCTGCTTTAGTAGCTCGTCAATGAAAAAGACTACTTCTGTAGGGGTAGATGTCATTCTGTCGACACAAAGTTTGTGTAGTGTCTGTACCCTCTGAGCTGAAGTCAGCGCTAGTAACATCACCAGCTTCATGGTGAGTTTGTCCAGTTGGAGCCCTTCTATGGGAGACCACGTCCTGAGCAGGTTTAATACGTCCCTGACATCCCAGGTGATATTATAGCGTGGTGTAGGCGGATTCATATTTAATATACCCCGCATGAGTCTGGACACTAGCCTGTTGTATCCTACCTCAATATTGAGGTAGAATGAGAGCGCACTTCTGGCGCTGTTGATGGCACTGTAACTTAAGTGTTCATCATGGTGCAACCCCGCGAGGAATTCCAGGACGTCAGTTATTGTCACGTCATCGTACATGATGCGAGAGCGGCTGCAGTAGGCTTCCCACTTCTTAATATGCGAGCGGTATCTTCGCCTTGTTGACTCTCGACATGACGCCCCGATGGTATCCATGGTCCGAGCTGAGAGGCCGTATTGGACTAACGGCCTGTTCAGAACCTGCAAGCCAACAAATTTAAATAGCCATGGCAGGGATGTGGCTCCCCTGAGACAGGGTGAGTAACCAATTGTGGGCAACCCTTCAAAAGGACCCAAGGTTCGTTGAGCATGTCAAAGACCACCGGATACCAAGGCTGTGTGGGCCAGTCGGGTATAATAAGGATGCCCTTGGCAGCATCTGCCTGGATCTTACGCAATACCCGACTGATGAGGCAAAACGGGGGGAAGGCATAGAAAAACCAATTCCCCCAGTCCAGCGAGAATGCATCTAGCGCTATTGCCCCAGGATCTGGTTCCCATGAAACGTAGGTTGGTACCTGATGGTTCAACCGTGACGCAAAAAGGTCAATGTCCGGTTTACCAAATTTGGCTGTGACTTTAGCAAAAATCTCAGGATGCAACATCCATTCAATATTGTCATTAAATTTGCGTGACCTGGTGTCCGCCACAGTATTAAGCTCACCTGGCAAATAGGTAGCTGAAATCCAAATATCTCTTTGAACACACCAGAGCCAAATTGAGTTAGCCAATTTGTCACACGAAACTGACCTGGTACCACCCATATGGTTTAAGTATGCCACTGCTGTGGTGTTGTCTATTTGGAGACGGACATGTGCTCCAACAAGCTTGGAACAATTCGCACGAAGTCCGTGGAATGCTGCCAGCAACTCCAAATAGTTAATCCCTTGAGTCAACAACATCGTTGACTCAAGGGTGTCCCATCTGACCCCACAACTAGAGCAACTATCCGTAGCTCCCCAGCCATTGGAGCTTGCATCAGTCTGCAAATATACCACCGGATTAGCCTCCCTGATAGGCTTGAATGAGCTGCTAATGTGGCACACCCACCATTGCAACGCATTTATCGCTTCGGACGGCAGCTGCATTGATCGATCATAATGACCAGCGTCCTGTTTTAACGCAGCAATTTTAGCTCTTTGCAAACTCTGATAATGCAAAGGTCCATATCGCGCTGCCGGAAACAAAGCTACAAGCTTACCAATACTGTAGCTGTATGCCGAATCGATGGTATATTGGTGCGGATTCAACCTTGACACACCTGGGTAACCTCCTCAATCTTGTTAATTGGTATGGTAACCCTCATGCTCATAGAGTTAACCGTGAACCCTAGGTAATTAATCACCTGGGCAGGGCAGAACTTTGATTTCTCTGGATGGACAATAAACCCTAATTGTTGAAATATATTGACAGCAGCTGCAACTCCCTGTTCAGCCAATTCCAGGGTGTGGCCCACAATTAAGATATCATCTAAATAGGACATAACTATATGATGTCGCTGTCTCAAATAAGCCATAATTGGTTTCACTAATTTAGTGAACAATCTAGGGGCTGTGGTGAGCCCATTAGGCAAAGCCTTGTACTGCCAGAGTTGCCCCATCCAGATGAATTTCAAAAACCTCCTGTCGTATTTCTGGATGGATACTGAATAGTATGCGTCTTTCAAATCGATGCATGCCATAAAGCAACCATGAGAAATCAATGATTTGGCTGTTTCAAAGTATCCATTTTAAAATGAGTATATGTTACAAAAGTATTCAAACGGGTTAGATCAATAATGACACGACAACCTCCATCCTTCTTAGGTCTGGTGAATATATTCGAAACAAATTCAACTGGCTCATGCACCGCTTTCTCAATCACTCCCTTCTGTTCAAGCCTTAAAATTTCCTTGTAGCCTGCTGCCTGTTCTGCAGCAGATAATTTAAACGTTCGACCGGGCATGTGCTGGGATGGAGGAATGTCGCCATTAATAAACTCAATTTTATGCCCCTGAATATTCTGCAACACATACTCGTCACCAGTAAAATTACCCCATGCACCCAAAAACAGCCGAAGGCGACCACCAACATGTGAAGTTAAACAAAGAGAAAAGAGAGAACCAGACCCCCTCACCCCCGTGGTTACCGGCGGTCCTTGACACGTGTGGGTGGACGTGGAGGTGCTGGGTTGGCTTGAGGGCGCGGCGTCTTCGTTTTCCACCAGGGTCTCTGCCGACCCTGTCCTAAAAAAGACCCCTGGTGCTGGGTCTGATGTTGCTGTCGTTGTGGAGCTTGAGGGTGGGTCCTCGTCGAGGTACTAGCAGACCCTCATGAGCGAATGTATGGAGCTTTTGAGCCTGACGGTGTGGGGGCACTCTGAGAGCGCATGATCCCCACCGTTTTGGCTTGCTCGTCAAGCTCTTTGACTCTCTTCGAGAGGTCCTCCCCAAAGAGTTGACGGGGCGGCGGCGGCGGCGGTGGTTTGCACAATCCTGCAAACTTCGGGTTGAGCACCTCTTGTTGACGGATAGCCGCACTGATGTTGCCCCATATCGGCGTATTGACCACAGGCACGTTGAGGGAGTTGCAATTGGATGGAGCCTTGTGACGGCTCATTGCCTGAATGAGGACTTCTTCCTGTAGTTGCTGGTTGTTAAGAAAGTCCACAGTGGCTGCCAGCTTTGCGTTTAAAGGAAGTCCAGATGAATGTGGGGCCGCAAATTTGGTCGCCACATCCAGAAGATCCTCCGCTGGCACCTCCAACGGAGGTGGTATGGAATCCACCAAAACCTCCTCCTCCTGCTGCTCCAGGCTGATGGTAGAGGCTGGTGACGACGCCCTGTGCCTGTTGCTGCCCTGCTGTAGTTGACGTTGAAGCAGGAGCTCCAGCAGCCGCTCCATATGGTCAATACGCCCTTCACCCTGAACACTCAGGTGGTCGGAGTCCTCCGGCTCTGAAAAGAAAACCGGGCTCCTATCATCGGCCCGCACCTCATCGAGGCCCAGCCGGTGCCGGTAGTTGTCGCTAACAGCCGCCGAGGCGAAACTGCGTGATTCCCGCGCGGGCGTGTTCAACCGCCTCCGTTTAGCGGGAGCTGAAGCCGCTGCCACTAAGGGCACTTGCGGCGTGGTGTCGGCACCAGCCGAAGCATGGCTGCCTGAAGCCCGCGCAGGCTTGCCGGCTGCCCACATCGTGGACTTTGCCGACGCATGGTCTCGCCCACCCATCCATGGGGGGCTCGGCGACCGTGACGAGACCCGACTCAACCGACCCGTCCCGGCGTCGAGAGTCGGGGTGTGCCGGCTGGACCTCACAGCCGCCCCGGGTCTCGCCCTGGAACCTGACCGCTCCTCCATGTCAGGCAATGCCTTAGCCCTGGCAGGGTTAGGCTTCTGGGCTGCTGCCCTTCCCCTACTCGGAGGGCTGAGTGGAACGGGCCGTGCAGCCGCACGCACCGAGCTCGAGGTCGCCAGCGAGCCCGCTGACGACCTGACTGCCATGGCAGGGTCCCCCTGCTCTGGCGGCACACCACACTCCTCCTCGTCGAACTCCTCCGAGCTGTGGTGTGCTGGCGGATCTGGACCTGTAATCACAGGGCTTACCCACATCTCCGCCTGAGTCCCGGCCTGCGTTGCAGGTACTGCCGATGGTAAAGGCCCCGGAACTGTTGACCGGCGAACTCGTCCTGACGTCCTCCGGCCCTTCGAACTCCCATCCATGTCCTTGCTGCAAGACATAACCAACAACAAGGACCACCAACTAAAGGTAGGATACTTACCTCCGTGGCCCCTAATGAAGGGCTGGCGAGGAGCGCGCTCCACCGCCAGCCGTCGCAGCAACGCGATACGACGATATGTCGAGCATGCGCGCCGGCGGGCTCTTCACGAAGTCACTCACGTGACTCCGAAATGAAATCTATCTATCTCTGCCTTAAAAATATCCACTGACTTGGCCTCCACAGCCTTCTGTGGCAAAGAATGCCACAGATTCACCACATCTGTACTCAGGATCGAACCCGGGTCTCTGGCATTGTGAGGCAGCAACTTTACCACTGCGCCACCCATGCCATCCCGTCTGAAAAATCTATTTCAGAATTCCAGCATTTGCTGCATTTTAATTTTCTTAAAGTCAAATTCAGTCGGACCTAATAAAGCATTTATTCCTTCCAAACACAGTCTGACTTAAAAAAGCATTGCAGTTTCAAGCATAGACAGGGCAGCAGGCCAAACAACTCATGGCATTATCATTTCCTATCATTTTATTTCCAATTAAGCATTGCACTTTCAAGCACGGGCAGGGCAGCAGGCCAAACAACTCATGGCATTGTCATTAAGTGCTAACAAATAATTTATTGACCATACTGAGGCCTCGACTAGTTCCCAGAATGTGGGAACTCGACGCGACCATGAAGAAGACTCACCAGAGGCCACCAACGGACATGTGACAATCATGTGGCGAGCGCAAAGTCTCCAGCATTCGCCTAAAAAGTCGCCTAAGTGGGACAGGCCCATAAGGAAGCACAGAATTACTGAGCGTTTATTTATTATTGTTTCTGTTACATGTTAATCAGTGCAACTGCTAATGTATCATATAGTATAGTTTGCATATCAGCTTGCTTGCCTTGTTTACAGTTACCAGAGTAGAATCCAGCTCATAAAGGGCAGAAGATCCAAATTATCCGCATGGTAATTGTTCCATTTATGTTCATAAATTCGTAAGTTATAGGAAAAGAATTAGGACATACAGCCCATCAAGTCTACTCCACTATTCAGCTGATAGCTGATCTATCTTCCCCTCTCAACCCCATTCTCCTGCCTTCTCCCCATAATCCCTGACACCCATACTAATCGAGAATCTGTCACTCTCTGCCTTAAAACTATCCATTGACTTGGCCTCCACAGCCATCAAATGATCTTGTGCCCAAGTACAGAAAATACGTTTCAGATATTTTAGTTTTAATTTCAGAGATACAGCGCGGAAACAGGTCCTTTGTCCCATCGGGTCCACGTCGACCAGCGATCCCCGCACATTAATACTATCCTACACCCACTAGGGACAATTCTTACATTTACCAAGCCAATTAACCTAGAAACCTGTACATCTTTAGAGTGTGGGAGGAAACCGAAAATATCGGAGAAACCCACGCAGATCATGGGGAGAATGTACAAACTCTGTACAGACAGCACCAGTAGTCAGGATCGAACCCGGGTCTCCAGCGCTGCATTCGCTGTAAGGCAGTAACTCTACCGCTTTGCCTCCATGACCGCCCAGTTTTGACATGGACATTTCGATTAGTTGCAATGGCACCTTGGAAAAATTGTGGCTTGGTAGGGGAGATTGGAGTTGGATAAGGATTATCTGCTATCAATAAATTCTGTTTTTTATCTCGGGCAGCACTCCTGTCTGCCCTTCTTTGTCTCTTACCCTTTCTGCTTCTCTGTAATTGGTGAATATTGATTGAGTGCTACAAGGTCAAATGGGCTGTGATTTATGTGACAGTCGTTGTGACTTTGTGAATTAAGCCACTCAGAGGCGGAAGCTGGTTGATATAAAAGTCTTTATTCATGCCTCTGGCCATGCTTGATGTGCCAATTGATAACAAAGTCTGGTCTGGAAGCTTTCTTCACCTTAGTTTAGTTTTAGTTTAGAGATACAGCACGCAAAAAGAACTTCGGCCCACAGAGTCTGCACTGGCTGGCGATCCCCGCACACTAAAGGGCCTGTCCCACCAGCATGCAACTCTATGCGATTAGCGCGACCTAACGTGGTCGCTTGAGCTGTCCGGTGTCGCGGGGCCGGTCCCACTTCGATCGCCGGAGCCGTGCGGAATTGTGCGGCGTTCGTCCCGAGTTCGTCCCAACACCGCGCGGGTCTCCGAAAAACCGACTATGTCCAAAAATTCCGCGCGGCAACGGCTTGTCGGCTCGCAGTCGCCTCGACGTTTACACACCGCCCGGACATCGTGCCTCCGTGAACCTATTTGTAAGTGCCTCCGTGACCCTCTATGTGTGTGGCTCCGTGGTCCTGTGTGTGTGTGTGTGCCTCGGTGCCCCTCTCTGTGTGGCCCTCTCTGTCCTGGCGAACTTACCTTGGACTTTGCTCCAAGTTCGCCTCACTTTGCGCCGCGTTGCGCCACTCACCCGACCTCTGCGCGGCCCCTGCTGCCGGTTTGGTTGCGCTTTCTGCATGCAGGCGCATGCTGGTGGGAACGGCCCTGTACAGGGGATCACCCGACCTCTGCGCGGCCCCCGCTGCCGGTTTGATCGCGTTCATCGCATAGAGTTGCATGCTGGTGGGACAGGCCCTTAACACTATCCTACACACACTAGGGAGAATTTTACATTTCTACCAAGCCAATTAACCTACAAAACCTGCAGGTCTTTGAAGTGTGGGAGGAAACCAAGTTCTTGGAGAAAACCCACGCAGGTCACGGGGCGAATGTACAGACAGTACCCGTAGTTGGGATCAAACATGGATCTGTGGCACTGTAAGATAGTAGCTCTACCACTACGCCACTGTGCTGCCCCATCTCTATCACAATGGCGTTAAATAACTTAAGATGAAGATTCCAGGGTTAACATATCCTATTTGTCTTCCATTTGTCTGATACATATGAGAACAAGTCATGGTCATGCTAGTGGACTGCCTTGCCTTTTTGTAATGGGCCTGTCCCACTTAGGCAACTTCTTAGGCAACTGCAGGAGACCATGCAGTCGCCACATGGTTGCCACATGTTCACGAGTAGTTGCCGGGGAGTCGCCTTCATGGTTGTGAGGAGTTCCCGTATTCTGGGAACTAGTCGCGGCCGCATTATGGTCGCCGCAAACTTTTCAACATGTTGAAAAATTAGCGGCGACTAGAATGAAGCCCCCATGTAGAGTAGCAAGATTACTCGTGCCGTAGGTGGGTCACCAGGAGGTCCTAGTGGGTTGCCAGGAGATCGAAGATTCTCGAAGGTTCTCGTAGGTTGTAGCCATGCTGACCGGTGAATTTCATTGGCTCATTGGGAAAAAAAAGCATAAGCAGTAGTTTTCAGAACCAAGGATAACCAACCGGTAAAGTTAATGTTTGTCGAGCTTCACAGCCGTGTATCTCTGGCTTCTTAAAAGTTGTCTCCACTCCTACTCTCCCTTTCTCCCCCCTCTCTCTCCCCTCTCCCTCTCTCTTTTAAAGGACTTACCGTACACTGTGCTTTAGTCGTCTTAATTACAGCGCCAACCTTCCTGTTCATTGACAGTCGCCTGAAAAATCGCCTAAGTGGGACGGACCCATAAAGCTCTCTTTTAAATTTCAGTGATTACTAGTTTCAATGTACATTAGAACAGATATTCTGAAGACTTGTTCTTATCTTGAATTAGTGGCTGCTACTTCAGCATAATTTTATAATCACTGAATATTCTTTAACAACAGATAACGAGATTCTTCAACAATTTGTTTTTGACAAATCACTTGACAGATGTCATATAAATCCTTTATATCCGAAAACAGCCTGTTACATTTAGTTTTGCAATATTGCTTGAAGGGTGGTATGGTTGCACAGCGATAGAGTTGCTGCGCTACAGTATCAGAGACCCGGGTTCAATTCTGACTACGGGCGCTGTCTGTATGGAGTTTGTTCGTTCTCACTGTGACTGTGTGGGTTTTCTCTGGGTGCTCCAGTTTCCTCCCATAATAGAAACATAGAAACATAGAAATTAGGTGCAGGAGTAGGCCATTCGGCCCTTCGAGCCTGCACCGCCATTCAATATGATCATGGCTGATCATCCAACTCAGTATCTAAAGACGTGTGGCTTTGTAGCTTGTTTAGGATGCTGGTTTAAACCAAAGTTAGACACAAAAGTCTGGAGTAACGCAGAAGATCAGACAATATTTCAGGAGAAAAGGAATAGGTGGCAGTTTGGGTCGTGTCTGAAGAAGGGTCTTGACCCCAAAACGTCACCTATTCCTTTTCTCCTGAGATGCTGTCTGACCAGTTGAGTTACTCCAGCTTTTTGTGTCTATCAGAGATTTGTAGGTTAATTATCTCCTGCAAATGGTAAATTGTCCCCAGCATGTAGAATAGTGCACGGGCTGATCACTGGTCGGTGTGGGCGGAAGGGCCAGTTTCCATGCTGTATTTCTAAAGTCTAAAGCTCTTTTTATATGCCTATGCATTCTATAATTTCAGGGTAACTTGAGCTAAAAGAGGATCTATCTGAGCAGGATGTACCTGACCTTTAATTGCACATCACTGAATTGTGGGCAGATAGTTTTGAAGCATCAGGATATTCAAAGTGTCCAGTGGGCTAGATTTTGTCCTGGCACACCTCAGATTTAAAATAATATTTTTCGACCCACTATGCTATCTAAAATGTGAGCTTATAAGCTTACAATGGTGGAACACAGGATACTTTAGACACCAGTGGCCAGGCTAACTAACATTGACATTTGAGGACAGAACTAGAATATTTGAAAAGCAAAGAAAGTCGGGAATTCTATGCCAAAAACACACATAAAGGAAAATGGGTGGGAAATAATATCTGCATTACCATAAAGGGAGAAAGATGAGTGAAAGTGTTACCCCTCAAATTCCTATTAAATATTTTCCCCTTCCCCTTTAACCTAGCTAGTGCAGCATAGGTTCACAAGGTTAATTCCCGGGATGGAGGGACTGTTATATGCAGAGAGAATGGAACAGATGGGATGGTATACTCTGGAATTTAGAAGAATGAGAGGGGATCTTTTGCAACATGTAAGATTATTAAGGATTTGGACACGCTAGAGACGGGATACATGTTCCGAATTTGAGGAAGTTCAGAACCAGAGGCCACAGTTTAACAATACGGGGTAAGCCATTTAGAACGGAGATGAGGAAACACATTTTCACACAGAGAGTTGTGAGTCTGTGGAATTCTCTGCCTCAGAGGGCGGTGGAGACCGGTTCTCTGAATACTCTCAAGAGAGAGCTCGATAGGGCTCTTAAAGATTGTGGAGTCAGGGGATATTGGGCGAAGGCAGGAACTGAGTACTGACTGTGGATGATCAGCCATGATCACAATGAATGGCGGTGCTGGCTCGAAGGGCCGGGTGGCCTGCTCCTGCACCTATTCTCTATTGTCTATTATATATTGTCTATGTCCTCTGGTCTTGATTCCCCTACTCTGGGCAAGAGACTGTGCATCTACCCGATCTATTCCTCTCATGATTACCTCATTAGAGTCATTACCTCTCTTCACATTGTTAAACCAAACATGCTTATGTTTGCACACCTCACTTTTACTGGTGAGCTTAATGGACAAACAATTAATTGATTACAAAAAGGTTCCTGTAAAAAGATGTGATGGATGAAGCACAACCTTTTAAATTTTGTATTTAACTTTTAGCTCTTTACCTAAAGTTATGGTTTTGCTCTTAAATAACTGTGCATGCCACTAGCCTTAGCAGCATTTTGATGTTCATTTGAATTTCTGGTCACACGGATACATAGAACATAGAACATAAAACATAGAACATAGAACATAGAAGAGTATAGCAGTGGAACAGGCTCTTCAGCTCACAATGTTTGTGCCGAACATGATGCCAAGTTAAACCAATGTCAAACAATAGGACAGAAAATGCGGGAGTAACACAGGCAGCATCTCTGGAGAAACGGAATAGATAACGTTTCGGGTCGAGATCTTTCTTCAGACTGAGAGTGATCTGATGACACCTGCCTGTACGTGACCCATATCTCTCTATTCCTTGCACTTCCATGAGACTATCGAAAAGCCTCTTAAATGCCACTATTGTATCTACCTCCACCACCACCCCTGGCAGTGCATTCCATCCCCCTACCTCTCTGCCGAACATGCCAAAACTTAAAAAAGAGTATTAAGAAGAAAGACAAAATTAATCCCGGAACGTTCTCCTTTGCTTATTGCTAGAGTTCTGTTGATAGATTCAATTCAATTCAATTCAACTTTAATGTCATTGCACAGATACAAGTATGGGTACAACGAAATGCAGTTTAGCGTCAGTTCGTAGTAATAGCAATATAGAAATAAATACAGAATGCAGACAATGTGGACGGAGAGACTGGAGAAATCTATCGGTGGGACTCCGAGTTCAGCACTGTGATGGTGTTGTTGTAGAAGCTGTTCCTCATCCTACTAGTGCGGGACCTGAGGCTCCTGTACCGCCTCCCTGATAGTAGGAGGGCAAACAGTCCATGGTTAGGGTGGGAGGGGTCTTTGATGATCTTCCCGGCCTGTCTCAGACACCGTTTTTGGTGGAGGGCATCCATGGCAGGGAGCGGGGCACCGATGATGTACTGGGTGGTTTTCACCACCCGTTGTATTGCCTTCCGATCTGCTACGGTGCAACTGCTGTACTATACCGTAAAGCAGGTGGTCAGGATGCTTTCGATGGTACAGCGGTAAAAGTTGGTCAGGATCTGGGGGGACAGGTGGGCTTTTTTGAGCCTCCTCAGGAAGTAAAGGCGCTGCTGTGCCTTTTTGATCAGCTTGGAGGTGTTGAGGGACCAGGACAAATCCTCCGAGAAGTGTACCCCGAGATGGTGCATGTCCAATTGAGATCCTGCCCACAGCTTCTTACTGATATTAAATAAACCCATATTATTGGGATAAAACTCTGCTGTGAACCTTGGAGAATTAGTTGTATTGAGAGACATCCGCCAGTGTTAATAGTAAGATTAAACGAGAACTTACCAGTTTGAGGTTTGATCTTTATTTTATGAGGAGTTGCGATGAGGGATTTCGTGAAGAACCCGCCAGCACGCATGCGCGACATACTTCAAAGCAGCGGTGTGGAATCACAGAACCAAGACCAAGAAATGACTTGTTATAGTAAGATTTGAAGAGACTCTAGTTACCAGTTGACTTTATGATCGAGGGTTGGGAGCGGAGGGCACGAAATCCCTCATCGCAACTCCTCATAAAATAAAAATCAAACCTCAAACTGGTAAGTTCTCGTTTAATCTTACTATTTCATTTCGGAGTCACGTGAGTGACTTCGTGAAGACTTCAAAGCTTCTGTGATTTCACGCCCTGGACAACGTCCATGCTATCACACACGCTACTGAAAGGATGGACAGGAGTAACCAATTTCCGAAGCTACTATTCTGAAAAATAATAATATTTATTAATAACAACAACAAAGATAAAACCCCTCACTGAGGGGTGACTGTATGTTCTCGGCCTGCATCTAGCACGGCTCCTGCGAACATTCCAGGTATGGTGACGGGTTTATTATAAAACCGCTGAAAGGTGGCTTCACTGGCCCATCCCGCTGTGGCAAGTATCTGGTCCATGGGCACCTCCATGACCTTTGTCGCCGACGTAGATGCTGCCCTGGTGGAATGGGATTTAAAAACATCAGTGTCAATACCTGCCTTGTTTAAGACGATCCTGAGCCATCTGGAGATCGTCTGTGCCGTCACTCTATGGTGAGGTTTTTTTGTGGCTGATGAGTAGGTATTGCTCCATTCCCCTTAATTTCCTCGTCACTTTAATA
This sequence comes from Raja brachyura, assembly GCA_963514005.1. The sequence goes on along the minus strand of OY740783.1, from coordinate 25,234,674 downwards.
TAGTGGCGGATATGGGTGGCTATGCACAGCCTAGCATCAGCGGGGTATGCTGGAAACACCAGCTGCAGCCCTGTGAATCCAGGTCTATGCTGCTTCAGTAATTCATCAATGAAGAAAGTGACCCGCTCAGGGGTAGAGATCATCTTGTCGATATTGGCCTTGTGAAGCGTCTGCACCCTTTGTGCCGAAGTGAGCGCCATCAACATCACCAACTTCAGGGTGAGTTTGTCCAGTTCAAGCCCAGCCATGGGTGACCACGTCCTGAGTAGGGTCAGTACTTTTCCAATATCCCAGGTGATGTTGTAACGGGGCCTTGGCGGGTTGGAATTAAATATTCCCCGCATCAGCTTGGAGACCAGTTTGTTAGATCCTACCTCAATATTGAGGTAGGATGATAGGGCACTCCTGGCGCTATTGATGGCACTGTAACTGAGATGTTCATCATGGTGTAGCCCCGCAAGAAATTCCAGCACGTCTGTGATGGAAACGGAGTCATATGCAATGTCCAGGCGGCAGCAATAGGTTTCCCATTTCCTGATGTGCGATAAGTATTGCCGTCTTGAGGACTCCCTGCATGATGCTCCCATGGTATCCATTGTCCTTGATGATAGACCATACTGTAGTAATGGTCTGTTCAAATCCTGCAAGCCAATAGATTCAAGTGACTATAGCAGGGGTGTGGTTTCCCTGTGACAGGGTTCGTCACCAATTGTGGGCAACCCTCTAAGAGGACCCATGGTTGACTTATCATTCCAAGGACCACCGGATACCATGACTGCGTAGGCCAGTCGGGTATGATAAGGATGCCCTTAGCAGCATCGAGCTGGATTTTCCGCAATACCCGACTGATGAAGCAAAATGGAGGAAATGCATAGAAAAACCATTTCCCCCAATCTAGCGAGAACGTGTCCATCGCCATTGCCCCAGGATCTGGTTCCCATGATACGTATGTTGGTACCTGATGGTTCAACCGTGACGCAAAAAGGTCAATATCCGGTTTACCAAATTTGGCTGTAATTTTGGTGAATATTTGGGAGTTCAACATCCACTCGATGTTGTCATTAAATTTCCGTGACCTGGTGTCCGCCACTGTGTTGAGCTTACCTGGTAAGTAGGTAGCTGAGATCCAAATATTCCATTGAATACACCAGAGCCAAATTGTATTTGCCAATTCATCACATGAAATTGACCTGGTACCGCCCATATGATTCAGATATGCCACCGCAGTGGTGTTGTCTATTTGGAGACGGACATGAGTGTCAGTAATGTTTGAACAATAAGCTCTTAGTCCGTGGAATGCTCCCAGCATCTCCAAATAGTTTATCCCCTGTGCTGACAACAGAGTAGCTTCAAGTGAGTCCCATCTACCTCCACAACTGGTGTTGTTGTCCGTAGCTCCCCAGCCATGGGAGCTTGCGTCTGTTTGTAAGTATACCACCGGACGAGGCACAATGATGGGTTTGAATGAGTTATGGATATTGCCAATCCACCATTGCAACTCAATTTTTGCCTTGAGCGGCAGCTGCATAGGTCTATCAAAATGTCCAGCATTTGATTTTAATGCTGCTATTTTTGATCTTTGCAAATTTTGATAATGTAAAGGTCCGAATTGAGCAGCTGGAAAGACTACTACAATTTTCCCAATTACCTTGGCAGTTTGTCTAATTGACGGTATACTGGCGCAGACCAGATTCTTACATGCTTGAAACACATCCCCAACTTTATTAGTTGGTATGGTGGTGATCATGCGATTGGCGTCTACCGTGAATCCCAGGTAGTCCATGATCTGTGCGGGGAAGAACTTTGATTTGTCTGGATGGATAATAAATCCCATTTTTTGAAAAATTTCCACTGTGGCTGAGACTGCCAATTCTGCTGACTCCAGTGTATGTCCAATTATCAGAATGTCATCCAAATAAGCCATGACCGTATGATTTTGCCTCCTTAGTGTAGCTAGTACTGGCTTGAGTAGTTTAGTGAACAGTCTGGGGGCTGTGGTAAGCCCATTGGGCAATGCTTTGTATTGCCAAAGCTGATCCATCCAGATAAACTTCAAGAACTTTCTGTGATGTTTCCGAATGGATACTGAATAGTATGCATCTTTTAAATCAATGCATGCCATGAAGCAGCCCTTCGAAATCAAAGATTTGGCTGTTTCGAACGTGTCCATTTTGAAATGGGTATATTTTACAAAGGTATTCAAGTGAGTTAAATCTATAATGACCCGACATCCACCATCTTTTTTGGTTTTAGTAAATATATTAGATACAAATTCAATTGGTTCATGTGTGGTTCTTTCTATCACCCCTTTCTCTTGTAATCTCAAGATTTCAGCATAGCCTTTTGCTGATTCCTTTTTGGAAAGTGCAAATTTGCGATTTGGCATATGCTGAGGTGGAGGCAATTGGCCATTAATAAACTCAATTTCATAACCCTGAATACTTTGTAAGATAAACTCATCTGAGGTGATGGTTTCCCATGCCTCCTTAAATCCCCGTAGTCTGCCCCCAACCTGTGAGGTTAGACATGCAAGTGCATGGAATCCAGACCGCCTTACCTTCATGGTTATCGGTGGTCCCTGATATGTTTGGTGGGACGTGGAGGTGCTGGGTTGCGTTGTTGATGTGGAGTCCGCATTTTCCATGCTGGCCGCTGAGGGCCTAGTCCTAAAAAAGGCCTGGGCTGAGGAGGCTGTTGATATTGAGGAGGCGCCGGAATGTAGGTCCTTGCTGGCCTGTCGGTTTGACCTCGCGGCCTAAAGTAAGGTGTTTTCTTGGCCGAAAGTCTGGTCACAGTATGTGATCTCATCAGACCCACTGTTTTAGCATGGTCATCTAGGTCTTTGACCTGCTTCGGGAGGTCTTCTCCGAACAGCTGTCTGGGTGGTGGTGTAGGAGGTGCTCTGCATAGTCCCGCAAATTTGGGGTTCAACGAAGGTTTAATTATGCTTTTCCTGAAAGCGTTGATTTCGTACTGCGTATTACAAAGCAGTGCTAGAGCATCCTCCTGTTCGGTGTTTAAATCAACTCCGTCCACTGACCTTGCAAAAGTGGTAATCCCAGACGTAAGTAGTTTCAGGATTCTCTGCAGTTTCACTTCCTGCGCTCTGATGCCCGGCCTGATATTGCCCCAGATTGGCATGTTTACAATCGGCACGTTGAGTGAATTGCAATTTCCTGGAGCCTTGTGTCTTTCCATGGCCTTCGCAAGGACCTCCTCCTGTAGCTGGTGGTTCGTGAGGTAATCTATGGTCGCGGCCAGTTTAGTGTTGAGGGGTTGTCCTGAAGATACGGGTAACCCGAACTTGGCTGCCACATCCAGGAGCTCTTCCTGGGGGACCTCAGGTGCTGCTGGGGCATGTACCAGGATCTCCTCCTCTTCTGGCCTCATGCTGTCCATAGATTGTGATGGGGATATGTCCATAAGTCCCCTGGAACTGTGAGTGTCCTGTCTTTGATTTAGTAGGACTTGTTCCAATATCCTCTCCATACGGTCCAAGCGCCCTTCATCGTGCATGTATGGGCGGTTAGAGTCCTCATGCCTGAAGGAACTACTGAGGCTCCTGCCGTCGGCCCGTACCTCGTCGAGGTAATATCGGTGCCGTGACGATGTGTCGCTACCAGCCGCCTCGGCGAAGCTGAGCGATTCCCGCGCGGATCTGCTCAAGCGCCTCCTTTTCGCTGAGCTGCATCCGGCTGCCTCTGAGGGCATAGGTGGGGAGAGGTCGGCACCCAACGCCGCAGCGTGGTGACCCGACATCCGCGCGGGCTTGCCGACTGTCCTTGATCTGGACCCAGACGGCGTACGGTCCCGACCCGCCCCCAGCGGGGGAAGCGGTGACCGTGACGAGACTCCACCCGCGTGACTCCTCCTGGTCCCCCTGGGTGGTGAGTCCATGCTGGCCCTCCTTGGTCTGCCAGTGGATTCGGGTCTCGCCGATTCACCAGACCACATTCTGGTGGCTCCTGGTGAGACCTCAGCCCGAGAAGGGCTAGGTAGTCGAGCTCTATCCCTGGTTCCTTCGAGAGGGCTCAGGGAGAAGGGCCGTGCGGCAGCACGCGGGTCCCTTTTGCTCGTCTCCGCCAATGACCCAGTGGGTGACAGAGAAATGGAGTCAGGGTGCCCCTGCTCCGGCGCTGTACCGACGTCTTGCTCTGCGGGACCCCCGCTAGAGCACAGCTGCGTCGGTGAACCGGGTCCTGTGATAACAGGGCTCCCCGATTTGCGCGCCTTTTTCCCGGCCCGTCCTACCGCTGTAGACGGGGACTCCGGGATGGGTGGCCGGCAACTCCTTCCAGAAGTTCTGCGGCCCTTACTCCTTTTTACGTCCATGTCCCTGTGGGAGAAAACACAATTACTCACACAGGACAACCAACTCAAGGTTGTCTATACTTACCTGAGTGGCCCTTATGAAGGGCTGGTGGTGAGCCGCGCTCCTCTCCAGCCGTCGGCTGCAATGCGAGCGACGATATGTCGCGCATGCGTGCTGGCGGGTTCTTCACAAAGTCACTCACGTGACTCCGAAATGAAATAAGCAGTAATACATTCTTAGAAGAAAAATTATGTTTGAAGAGCTGTGCATACCAAATCGTGTATGTTTACTATTTTGATGGATTCAAAATATGAACTATGGTTCAAGAAGCTGTTGTTTGCTTTAAAGATGTCACTCCTCGTTCAGATTTTTTGGAGTGTGAAAGAGATTTATTTCTCCACTGAATTTATCTGCATTTTGCAGCTGCTTTTCACTATGCAAACCAACTTTAAGCACAACAGCAGGGCAGAGAACTGAATACTCCATGGTAATTGTATTCAATCATGTGGCTTTGCTCTCATAAGACATAATTTTCATAAGCTTAAGCCTACAGGAGTACTTGACTGAACTGAGATATGATCAAACTCAACAGAGAATTTACATGGAAAGGCTATTCAACATTGGCCCAACACTGTAAGGGTTGTAATACAAAATCAACAGGGAAGACGAAGCCCATTAAGATTTGTAATTTTTGCTTCAAGTCCTTTTAAAATTAGATATTTATGAAGTCAAAACTGGATTGATAATGAGTCTGCAAGCTCGCACATAAGCTTCTTAGCACCCACGGAGGGCAGATACCTTGCACCTCTTCCCGCATGGCGAAGGCTATGTTAAACTTTCATTTTACATGAGTCTGAAGAATGCAGAGGGGGTTTAGTCAAGGAGAATGTGGATCAGGAAATTAGGCACAGAGGGCACATTCTATAAAGATGAAGTATATTTCTTACATTTATGTTAATTGGTCCCATAATAGATATGGGTTTTTGGTTTAAAATTTGGAAGTTTCCGATACAACTACCTTCATAATTAAGGACAATTAGTGATTGATGCTGTCAATTCCAGTGATGCCTACATTCTATCAGTGAAAGCAAAAGGTGGAAAAGCTATGCTACAAAACTAAATCTTGTCTGAAGAAGGGTCTTGACCTGAAACGTCACCCATTCCTTCTCTCCAGAGATGCTGCCTGTCCTGCTGAGTTACTCCAGCATTTTGTGTCTATCTTCGGTTTAAACCAGCATCTGCAGTTCCTTCCTACACTTGTATTCTTTGTAACTGGTTTTACATTTTCTTCAATAGAAAATATGCCCTGCACCCCAACCTACTTCCTTCAAAACTAATCACTATGTATGAATATTTTTTTGCAACTGGAGATTATTTTGGGGACAACAATGTGAACCTACAAACACAATTAAAGGTATGTCCACAGGGAAGAATAGTGGTGCAGCAGTTAGTGACAGTAATCTGGCTTCTGTCCTGACTATTGGATCTTTCTGTGAGGAATTTGCTCTCTGTTCTTCTTCTTTCGTGTCCATCATCTATGTTTCAAATATTCGGCCAGGCTCTTGTGGACAGCCTTTTCGTTCTCCACCACTAGATCTTCTAGGCAGATTCAGATTCAGATTCAATTCAGATTCAATTTTAATTGTCATTGTCAGTGTACAGTACAGAGACAACGAAATGCATTTAGCATCTCCCTGGAAGAGCGACACAGGAAATGATTTGAATAAATAACAATAAGTGTCCGGGGGGGGGTGATTGGCAGTCACCGAGGTACGTTGTTGAGTAGCGTGACAGCCGCCGGAAAGAAGCTGTTCCTGGACCTGCTGGTTCAGCAACGGAGAGAACTGTAGCGCCTCCCGGATGGTAGGAGGGTAAACAGTCCATGGTTGGGGTGAGAGAGGTCCTTGGCGATGCTGAGCGCCCTCCGCAGACAACGCTTGCTTTGGACAGACTCAATGGAGGGGAGCGAGGAACTGGTGATGCGTTGGGCAATTTTCACCACCCTCTGCAATGCCTTCCGGTCGGAGACAGAGCAGTTGCCATACCAAACTGTGATGCAGTTGGTAAGGATGCTCTCGATGGTGCAGCGGTAGAAGTTCACCAGGATCTGAGGAGACAGATGGACCTTCTTCAGTCTCCTCAGGAAGAAGAGACGCTGGTGAGCCTTCTTGATCAGAGTTGAGGTATTGTGGGTCCAAGAGAGGTCGTCGGAGAGGTTGACTCCCAGGAACCTGAAGCTAGAAACACGTTCCACCTCCGTACCGTTAATGTGGATGGGGGTGTGCGTGTCGCCCCTGGACTTCCTGAAGTCTACAATGAGCTCCTTGGTCTTCTTGGAGTTAAGGGTCAGGTTGTTGTCAGCACACCATGCTGCTAAGTGCTGGACCTCCTCCCTGTAGGCCGACTCATCATTGTTGCTGATGAGGCCAATCACCGTTGTATCATCTGCATACTTGATGATGGTGTTAGTACCATGTACAGGTGTGCAGTCATAGGTGAAGAGGGAGTAGAGGAGGGGGCTCAGCACACAGCCCTGTGGAACGCCGGTGTTCAGGGTGAGGGTTGAAGAGGTGTGCTTGTCTAACCTAACAGACTGGGGTCTGTTGGTTAGAAAGTCCAGTATCCAGTTGCAGAGGGAAGGAGCGATGCACAGATTACCGAGTTTGGCGATCAATTTTGATGGTATAATGGTGTTGAATGCTGAGCATTCAACACCAGGCAGCATTGTTCACCAAGAAGTGTGCATCTTAGTAGGTGTGGCATGGATTGTACAGATGTTCCACATTCACATTCTGTGTCTGCCACATCCGCATAGCCCCATTTGTTCATATTGGTCTTGCATTGGCCCATCCCAGTACAAAGCCTATTGAGGGACTTTCAGGTCTTCCAGTCACACCTGTGACCAACTATTTGGTAGCTGTTCCTTGGTTGGGAACGCCATCTTTACGTGGTGGTAGTTTTCACTGCTTTTCTTTTCCCACAAGGCTAGTCTGGTTGCTTGAGGAGACTGTGACAGTGGCTGGACTGTGTGGGGGAAGCTCTTCCTCGACTTCAGCTGTTTTGGGGCTGGGTGATGGGAGTGACAGGAATGGTGGGTGTCCCCAACTTGCCCACTATGTTCAGTTCTACTGGCACCTGATCTGCGGATTCCTGGTGGAGCAATAACGGCCAAGTTATTCAAGCTATCCACATCCATTGGTTTTTGGCAGCCTGTGATGCATCTGCAGCTGTCATTAAGGGCAGTATCAACTTACTTCACATGAGCTGACCTCTCCCAAACAGGACAAGCATACTCTGCAGCAGAGTAGCACAGCGCAAGAACAGTTGACCGCAGTGTAGATGCATTGATATCCCACGACGAGTTTGCCAGCTTGTGTAGGAAGCTGTTACTTGCCCTCACTTTGTCCTTCACCCTTTCGATGTGTTGCTTGAAGGAAGGGGTGGATGTATGGGTTTTGTCCTGCATTTCAAAGATGTGCTGGTTGGTAGGTTGATTACTACTTGTAAATTGTCCCTAGTGTAGGGGGTAGCAAGGCAATTTGAGAATGTGAGGGGGGGGGAGGGGAATGTGGTATGAGGTAGGAGGGGAGGTGGGGGGGATTGGAGGGAGGGGGGTTGGGAGTGCATGGGAGCTGATGGGCAACCAGGAGACAGTAGGTTACAGGGAAGTACTAGAGTAATGGGAATAATGGGATTACTCAGAAAATTGACATAGTCTCAATGGGTTGAATGGCCTTCTTCACTGCGACAAGAAACATAGAGTCAGGGAACTATATAGCTTGGAAGCAGGCTCCCTGGTCTAACTTGTCCATGCTGACCAAATTGACTGAAGAAGGGTCTCGACCCGAAACGTCGCCTATCTCCTTCGCTCCTTAGATGCTGCTGCACCCGCTGAGTTTCTCCAGCTTTTTGTGTAACTCCTGACCAAATTGGCTGTCTGGCTGGTACCATTTGTTTGCATTTGGTCCATATCTCTCTAAAGTCTTCTTATCAATATATCCGGCCAAATGTCTTTTTTAGTTTAGTTTTAGAGATACAATGTGAAAACAGGCCCTTCGGCCCATCGAGTCCACACCGACCAGCGGCCCCCATGTATTAACAATATTCTACACACACTCAGGATATTTTACATTTATACCAATTAACCTACAAACCTGCACGTATTTGGAGTGTGGGAGGAAACCAGAGATCTCGGGGAAAACCCACGCCGGTCACGGGGAAAACATACAAACTCTGTAGAGACAGGCACCTGTAGTCAGGATTGAACCCAGGACCCGGGTTTCTGTCACTGTAAGGCAGCAACCCTACCTCTGTGCCACTGTGCTGTCTTTTGAAAGTTGTAATTGTATCTACTTCAATAGCTTCTTCTGATAACTCATTCTAGATATGGACTACTCCAAAGTTTGCATCTGAGGTCCCTCTTAAATCCTTCCCCTCTCACCTTAAGCCCATGTCCTCTAGTTTTAGAATCATCTACCCTGGGAAAATGCAATGAGCGATCACATTGGCCAGGCCTCTCATGAGTTTCTTTACTAAAATAAGGTTATTCATCATTTTACTCCCCAAAGTAAAATGTCCCAATCTACCAAGCCTCTCTATAACTCAATCCCGCAAGTCCAGGCAATATGATAGTGCATCTCTGCTGAACCACTTTTGAACCGTCAATAACTTTGTCCTTGGTAATTAGTATATCATCTAAGACATTGCATCTCGCAGCTAGATTCTTTCACTTCCACGATCTGCTCCACAGTAAAAACAGATAAGAAATATTTATTTAATCAGCCCCACCTCTTGTGGCTTTATTCTGATCTTTAACAGGACCTATTCTCTCTCTATCGATTATTTTACTCCTAATATACCTGTGAATGAAAAGATCCCTAGCTTTAAATAGTAAATATCAGCTACTTAAACTCATTATCTGTCCTGTTTGCCATATTTCCACCGAAGCTGGTTATCCCAGGTCTCTCTCTATGCTTAGCCCAGACATGTCTGCATGCATGGATGCATATTCAATTCAGCGATGGTAATGACTATGAGGAAACTACTATCTTTAGAGTTAAGAGTTAATTCTTCGCTGCAACAATTTTCTTTTTGAGAAACTATTTGCAAGAGCATAATTAAGTTAAAAATACACATAGCACCTGGGGTACTGGGACCAGTAATATGCACCTCAGGTACGCATGAAAGATGTTTCACGCAATATTCCAGTCATACTTGGTAACCACCATAAATAGGCATTAAGCTCTTAATGTACTTGATTAAACTGAAGTTGAACTGCATCTGACCTCCACTTTGAGGGCATCACAGTGTTGCAGTGGTTGAGTTTCTGCCTTATAGCACCAGGGACCCAAGTTTGATCCAGACTACAGGTGCTGTCTGTACAGAGTTTGTACGTTCTCCCTGCGACAACGCGGGTTTTCTCTGGGGGCTCCGCTTTACGAACCTGAAGGGCAACCTTTCACACAAACTATGGTGGGTATAAGGAACGAGTTGCCAGAGGAAGCATTTGAGGCAGGTACGAGAACAACATTTAAAAGGCATTTGAATAGGCACATGGATAGGACATTTTTAGAGGGCCATGGGCCAAACACCAGAAATGGGACCAGCTTAAATTGGGCATCTTGGCGACCATCGACGGGTTGGGATGAAGGGCCTGCTTCTGTGCTGTGCGACCCTATGAGGCTGAATGCCAGGAGGTTTCTGGCCGAAAGAAACTCATTGGAGACCATCGGACTTTGATTGGATTTGACAGGACTTTGTCTTGCACTAAACGTTATTCACTTTAATACCTAAATGGCTCGATTGTAATCATGTACTGTCTTTCAGCTGACTCATTAGCATGCAACAAAAGCATTTCACTGTACTTCGGTACACGTGACAATAAATTAAACTCAACTAAACAAAACTTAACTAAACTAAAAAGCCACAATGAGGATTTTATCATTACCTACCATTATCAAAAGGATGGACCAAATTTAATGGCTGCATCTAATTCAAATATCCCCAGGCATCATAATGAGAAACAGTGGGAACTTGCACACCATTTAGAAACATAGAAAATGCATGCAGGAGTAGGCCATTCGGCCCTTTGAGCCATAAACGCCATTCAATATGATCATGGCTGATCATCTAAAATCAGTACCCTTTTCCTGCTTTCACCCCATACCCTTGATTCTGTTAAGAGCTATATCCAACTCTCTCTTGAAAACATCCAGGGAATTGGCCTCCATTGCCTTCAGTGGCAGAGAATTCCACAGATTCACAACTCTCTGAGTGAAAATGTTTTTCCTCATCTCAGTCCTAAATGGCCTCCCCTTTATTCTTAAATTCTTAACCCAGGTCTCGTTGCATTTCCCTTTTCCTAATCTGAGATAGTCGGTTGATTCTTACATGTGGGGTTAACTGCCAAGAGTAGTCTCATGGGTGACTTGTGCCTGGGAAGGACGTGTCCCATTTGCGGTTAGTCAAGTATGGAAAAACAATTCCCTACTGAGCCCACTTTTGGCACAAATCTCCTTCCCTGCTGCCAGGGCAATATTAGGTTGCTATCTGATGAAGATGTTATTATTTAACATGAAAAGATTGGCATGGCTTTGGTTTCATCTGGCCTCATTAATTGGATAGATTAAAATCAGGATCACAGTAGATCTAAAGCCATTGTCTCGATGCAGAATCAAGTTCAGCAATCTCACTTTAGGGTACACTGCCACAAAGATCTCAATAATGAAACACATACGTAACCAGGGAATTCTGAACAACAGACCTCTGAAGATGTGCCTTCAGCGTTTTTCACTTTCAATCTCGTCAATTTTTTTTTCTATGTCTGTCTTGTTTCTTTTAGTTCTTGGAGCCAACTTTTTCTCCTGCCTTCTTCACTGACTTGTTTGTGAGCCATATACATTTTTTTAGAGATATTTTGTTTTACTTCAAGCCTAGACATCGCTTGAAGCTTTCATTCACCGCTCCGTCCAATGCGAGAGGAATTTCCTGTGTATCTTAAGTGCTTAGCAAAGATTTATTTACCTTGTACTTGCAGTCCAGTGTCTGAACTATAGAATTCTGATGTAAACTACATGTGGTTGTTGATAACACTACAGCTCCTATGATTAGCTTCCAGTTTGTTGTTATTCAGGTCAAAAACATTAGTACACAGTGGATGCACTGTGCTTTCGACATTGCAGTCTTTGTACACTTCAATTTACTGTCAGCATGATAATTTATGCTGGAAGTGATTTCCAGCTTATGTGTATTCATGCCCACAGACTCAAACTTCATGTAATCCTTTGATTTGAATGAATAATAATGTGAAAAACAAAGATTTGCAATGCTAATGTTTATTCTGGAGAGCATTTTCTGCAGGCTAATACATCAGTGGGTGGACTTTGATAAACTGGTTGATGTACTGACATTTGTTTTCTGAGGCAAGCCAGCAGTACGGTGATCTCACGTCTTGCATTTGCACAATCAGAGGGTAATTGGACTGCAATCGAACGTATTAATCTGGTTCCCAAGAACAGTGATCCTTATTCAGTGAGGATTCTCACCTGGGTTCAACGAGCAGCCCAGTACCTATTCATCACCAGCTTTCCCAATAAGCTGAGACTGAGGAATAGTCTGTGGTCAATGTATGGATGTGAAACGGATGGCATAGCACTGTGACCACTCACCCTCCTTTCCCCATAATTGACCACTTCCCCATGCAATATACCACCAGGGGGTGCTGACTATGGGAGCCTTACCAACAGTCTGTCTTTTCATCGTTTTTATGTTATTTTTAGTGTGTTTTAAAAGTTTGTTTTAATGTTCTCTGGTTAGTTTTATGTGGTGGGTGAGAGAGGGGATCGGGGAAACTTTTGAGATGTGATTGTTTTCTAGATCGTATCTCCGGTTGCTCTATGGCCTAACATCGTGGAGCTGGAGGCCTTGCTCGGGACTGACTTGGAGCCCCACCGTGGGGATGTGGACTTGCAATCGGAGCCGATCCCTTGCCTGGGATCGACACTCCAACCACGGCCTGTGGAGTTTAACACTGAGGAGCTCAAAGACTCGGGTAGAGACCATAGATGTCAGGAGCTCCAAACAATGCAGAAGGTTTGACCAGCCGCAACCTGGAGTCGCGCCCCGCACGGGGGAGCTGAGATCCCCCCGATGCAGGAGCTTGATTGCCCCGACGCGGATTGCTAAAACGCCGCCGGCAACGGGAACCAAGATGGAAGGCTCGAGGCCCCCGACCACGGGAGGACAAAGAAGGAAAGAGATTGAATTTTTTTTTCGACTTCCATCACAATGAGGAATGAGGAAGCGTCACTGTGGTGGATGTTTACGTTAAAATGAATTTTGTGCCTTCTGTTGCTTTTTATTGGTATGACTGTATGGAAATGAAATTCCTCCTATGTTACAAAACATACTTGGCTAATAATTATTATGATTATGATATCCAAAACGTGGATCACAAGTAAGACCCACCAATTGTGGTTAATAGTGACTTTAATCATTTAGGAGTTGGCAACATGAGTAATCTGCACAAATGTACTGAATTTACGCAATTCACTAGGGGGTCATAAACACCTCCGGGAAAATGTTGATTCACTAAATTAAGCAGGACCTTTGCTGTTACATCGAGAGTTGTTGCCTATTTATAGCAAATAAAATCCAATCACAGCTGTCGCTCAGTCTGCATATCTATAGATCCAGCGCGGAAACAAGCCCTTCGGCCCACCGAGTCCACACCGACCAGAGATCACCCCGTACACTAACACTATCGTGCACGCTAGGGACAACGAACAATTTTTCCAAAGCCATTTAACCTACAAACCTGTACGTCTTTGGAGTGTGGGAGGAAACCGGAGCACCGGAGAAAACCCACGCGGTCGCACTCTGTTTAGACAGCACCTGTAGTCAGGATCGAACCAGGGTCTCTGGCGCTGCGCCGTCGTGCTATCCCTAAAAGGCTCTGTTTCTTCCGCCCTTTGAGAAACGTACTCCCAGGGACTCAGAATCTCTGAGAGAAGGAATTTAACCTCATAAATGAGCGATGCCTTCTTTTAATACAATAGCACCTAGTTCTAGATTCCATCACAAACAGAAATATTCTCATCACATCCAGTCTGTTAGGATCCTTAACACATTTCAATCAAGTTTCCTCTCACGCTTCCTCTCTCCGAGAAATTAACTTACTGTAGCTTGCAAATTGAACGGATGAGTAGCAAATATTTCTGCACCGCACAATCCAATTTCAATGCAAAAGTTATAATAACTGAATATCATAGATTTTCTGGAAGTTGCCTGAGGCATACAGTTTTTATTCCAGATCCCATAATGCATTGATTCATGAAGAACCCCTGTTATGTGTCTAAGTTTTCAACAACATGCAGTGCCTGTGAAACCGACATCAACGTGACTTAACGGAACCTATCTGAACAAGTTGCAGCCTAATACTAGAAACACCACTCATACAGGTGTCCTTAAAGGTCATATTTAGTTTTATTAAAAGGAAATCAGTAGGGCAAAAAGGGGCCAGGAGATAGCTCTGGCTGGAAGCATTAAGGACAATCCCAAAAGATTTTATAAATGCACAAGGAGGAAAATGGTAACTAGAGAGAGTAGGACTTCTCAGGAATCAAAACTGTCACCTCTGTGTGGAGCCACAGGAAATGGGCAAGTTCCTCAATGAGCATTTCAACATTGCGTTTTCCGAGGAGATCGACAATAGGACGGAGGAACTTGGGGCAGTCAAGGGAAGTGTCTTGAGAGCAGTCAGTGTTATCATCGAAGAAGTACTGAAGGTACTATCATGTATGAAGGTAGACAAATCTCCAGGGCCTGACCTGATATATCTGAGGGCCTTGTGGGAAACTAGAGAGGTTGAAATTTGCAAGTCTTCCTTAAATACAGGAGAGGTGCCGGAAGACTGGAGGATGGCAAATATTGTGACTCTATTCATGAAGGGCTGCAGGGAAAATGCTGAGAACTGTGCGCCGGTGAGCTTAACATGTATAGTTGGAAAGATACTAGAGAGTATTCTGAGGGATAGGTTAGACGCATATGGTCGGGCAAGGACTGATTGGGGATAGTCAGCATGGTTTTGTACGTGGGAGGTCATGTCTCACAAGACGAGGGCAGAGCTGTAGATGTTGTGTACATGGATTTCAATAAGGCATTTGACAGGGTTCCGCATCGTAGGCTGCTCTGGAAGGTTAGATCACATAGGAGCCAAGGAGAGATAGCTGAATGGATAGCAAATTGGAAGGAAGCAGAGGGTGATGGTGGAAGCCTGTGGACTGGAGGCCTGTGACTAGTGGTGTGCCTTCGGGGTTCAGTGCTCGACCCATTACTGTTTGTCACCTACATCAATGATTTGGATGAGAACATACAGGGTAAGATTGTCAAATTTGCTAACAAAATTAGGTGGTTTTGCAGATAGTGAAGATGGTTGTGAAAGATTGCAGGTTATTGATCGATTGGCCAGGTGAGCAGAGGAATGGTTGATGGAATTTAATAAAGATGGATGTGAAGTGTTTCATGTTGGAACGTCTAATTAGGGCAGGACCGACATAGTGAATGGTAGGCCTCTCGGTGGTGTTGTAGAGCAGAGGGATCGAGGAATATAGCTGCATGGTTCCTTGCGGGTCGAGTCGCAAGTAGATGAGGTGGTCGAAAAGGCTTTTGGCATTTTGGAGTATTGAGTGTAGAAGTTGGGAGGTCATGTGCAGTTGTATAAGACGTTGGTGAGACCGCATTTATAATATTGTGTTCAAGGTCTGGGCACCATGGTATTGGAAAGATATTGTCAAGCTTAAAAGGATTCAGAGAAGATTTACGAGGATGTTGCCAGGACTAGAAGGTGTGGGCTGTAGGGAGAGGCTAAGTAGGCTGGGTCTCTATTCCTTGGAGTGCAGAAGGATGAGGGGTAACCATATTGAGATGTATAAAATTATGAGAGGAATTGATCGGGGAGAGTCTCGTGCCCAGAGAAGGAGAATCAAGGACAAGAGGACATCGGTTCAAGGTGAAGGGGAAAAGATTTTTCACACAAAGGGTGATGGGTTTATAGAACAAGCTGCCAGAGGACGTAGTTGAGGCTGGGACAATCCTAACGTTTAAAAAACAGTTAAACAGGTACATGGATAGGTCACGTTTGGAGGGATATGGACCAAGCGCAGGCAGGTGGAACTAATGTAGCTGGGACATTTTGGCTGGTGTGGGCAAGTTGGCCTGAAGGGCCTGTTTGCACACTGTATGACTCTATGACTCAATTTACCCAGCACCCCAACAGGAGATGTTCTGCAGCAACAATTCACTACTCTGCCGATAAAGCACTCAAATCTCTCTGAAAGCCTGAGGAAGTGTCAGTTGAAATGAGGTTCAGCTGGTAGAGCCACTGCCTCACAGCACCAGAGACCGAGGTTCGATCTTCACCTCACGTGCCATGTGGAGTTTACTTGTTTTCTCCGTGACGCCGTGGGTTTCGTCCGGGTGCTCCAGTTTCCTCCCACATCTTAAATATGTGTGGGTTTGTAGAAACATAGAAACATAGACCTAGAAACATAGAAAATAAGTGCAGGAGGAAGCCATTCGGCCCTTCAAGCCAGCACCGCCATTCATTGTGATCATGGCTGATCATTCCCATATCCCTTCTCCCCATATCCCTTGATTCCACTAGCCCATAGAGCTCTATGTAACTCCCTCTTAAATCCATCCAGTGATTTGACCTCCACTGCCCTCTGTGGCAGGGAATTCCACAAATTCACAACTCTCTGGGTGAAAAAGTTTTCTCACCTCAGTCTTAAATGGCCTCCCTTTTATTCTAAGACTGTGGCCCCTGGTTCTGGACTCGCCCAACATTGGGAACATTTTTCCTGCATCTAGCTTGTCCAGTCCTTTTATAATTTTATATGTTTCGATGCGAGAGGAGGGCGGGGCGACAAGCTAAAGTCTAAGCTTATCGACCTGGAAGGCTGGAGTCGCCGAAATAACATAAGGATAGTCGGTCTCCCCGAGAACATCGGAGGCCTCCAAACAACAGCTTTTTTCTCCCAACTCCTGCTCGAGACTCTTGGCGAACACACACTGGAATCAGCCCCGGAGCTAGACCGAGCCCACCGTACGCTAGCAGCCAAGCCAAGCTCTGGTGAGAAACCCAGAGCAGTTGTGATTTGGTTCCATAGATTCCAGATCCACGAGTTGGTGGTGCGTGAGGCTCGGAGGCAGAGGGGTAAGCTGAAGTACAAGGACATCCCGATCCACATTTTTGAAGACTACTGTCCCGAGATAGCTGAACAACGCTTCGCATACCGAGACGTTATGAAGGAGCTGTACAACCTGGGTCTCAAACCCTCCCTCATTATCCGGCCAAGCTGTTCACCATGGCCGGGGAAGGAAAGAGGCGACGGTTAACATCTCCCGAGGACGCTCAGGATTTCATTTCATCTTATCGTCGACGCAGACCAGGACCCACGGATGACTGACTTCACTCGGTGCGTCTGCATCCGAGTGGCACAGGGGCCCGGTTGACCTGCGGTCACATTATGGGCTAACTTTGGCTCATAACGTTAGCCTGACTGCTCTTGGCAACTAGACACTACTAGAGCTCGGCCTTTCCTGATTATACTAGACCCCTGTCCTGAAATATATGAGGCCGGTAAGAACTCACCACGATTCATGACTATGTTATACCAACTTTTCCTTATAATGTTTATGTGTAATCATACTTGAAAGGCTCTTCCCCTGCACATGCTATAAAATTGGGCTTAAGGGATCCACTTTGTGGTTCGTGATCTGATCTCTGCCTTCTTGTTTTTAGCAGCTGGCTACTAACATTGCCACCATTCGACCGCTTTATTTACACTAGTCTTCATAGCGGACTGTCTGGGACTGATAAGAACTCATTATAGTCAAAGCTGTGTTACACCAATTAGTTCTTTCAGCGTTTTTGTTTAAAATACTTAATTGATGTTCTTCTGCCCTGCGTTTTAATCCAAGAACCCAGTTTGCAATTTGCTAATCTCTCTAACGCTAACTCTTTCTTTATACCTTGTCATCTTTAAGTTATACTATGTTATACCAAAGGAAGCTATTCTTGTTTCACTTATACGTTGGCTTACTTATTTAGTATCACCATTTCGTTAATTTGCTTTGTCTTATTATTACTATAATCACTACTATTATTACCATTAGTGTTAGCAATGTCATTGATAGCACAACTACCATGGCTATTATTTTAACTTCGTATTCATTCATTTATGTTTACTTTACTTTATTTCTATTTTCTATTTTCTATTTTTTAAATTATTATTATCATTGTTATCATTACTATATTTATTTCATTTTATGTTACTTTACTGACATTGAGCGATTTTGTTGCTTTGGGAGGTGGAAATATTGGGAGTTAAGATCGGACAACTCCCTGCGGATGCGAGGACAACGTACCTTTGTGCAATGGACACTCAAGGTTCGGTTGGGACATTGGGGATCTCTGGTCCGGGGACTCAGGTTTGAAAGATGGCTAAGTGATATGTGTCCCGATTGTTTGTTGTGTGTGTACGTATGTATGTATCGTTTTTGAAATTTATTTTTTATTTATTTATTTAATTTAAAAAAATTTAAAAAATATTTTATACTTCTTCCCCCCCGCCCACTCTTCCAGCTGGCTTCGATGTGTTCTTCCATCTCAACTTGCAGTACTACAGCGCTCTGCCCACTCGCTTGGATATAGCTAAATATGGCCAACACAAACAACATTCTTAGATTTGTCTCGTGGAACGTGAGGGGGGTGGGGGGTCCTACTAAGACTGATAGGATCTTGGCCCACTTGCAACAGCTTAAGGGCAATATATTTTTTATTCAAGAAACCCACCTTCGCAACAGAGAGGTAACACGGCTTACGAGAGGCTGGATTAGCCACTTATTTCATTCAAAATTTAATGATAGGGCTAGGGGTGCTGCTATCCTGATTTGCAAAAACGTTATGTTCGAACCACAGAAAACTGTGGAGGACCCTGCTGGCCGCTTTGTCATGGTTTCTGGCAAACTGCAAGACACACCTGTCATATTGGCCAGTATTTACAGTCCCAACTGGGATGACAGCTAATTTGTAACAAAATTTTTACATCTCTCCCAAACATTGAAAATCACCACATCATTGTGGGTGGAGATTTTAATCTGGTCCAAGACCCTATACTGGACAGATCTTCGAACAAAGCCTCTACTTTAACTAAATCAGGTAGGACTTTGCATGCTTTTGCCAAACAACTTGGGCTCACAGACCCATGGAGACATACATTTCCCACGACTAAATTATTTTCATTTTTTTCCCCACGTGCACCGCACCTATACCCGTTTCGACTTCGTCTTCTTAGATAACGGAATGCTCTCCAAAATCAAATCCAGCGGGTATCATAGTATCGTGATATCAGATCACGCTGCGACTTCCCTCGATCTCCACTTTCATAAACAAACTAGCCCCTTTAAACAGTGGAGGTTCAACTCCTCATTTCTAGCGGAGGCTCACTACAAGCAATTCTTGCACTCCCAAATCATTTTATATTTTGAGCTGAATGACTCACCGGACAGAGAAAGAGGTATACTCTGGGAAGCTTCAAAAGCCTATATTAGGGGCCAACTTATCTCTTTTGGCTCCAACCTGAAAAGAGCCACGACTTCCCAAATGACAGACCTGTTACGAAAAAGAAAGGATATTGATGACAAATATGTATCTGACCCAGACCCTAATTTTTATAAAGAACGCCTTAGGTTACAAACAGACTTTGACCTCACATCTACTAATAAAGCCAAGCTACGACTGCTTAAATCTAGGTGACACTTTTTTGAATCTGGGGATAAAGCTGGGAAGTTTCGGGCCTATTAGGCCAGAACCGAGGCGACTTCACGGCTAATTCCAGCCATTAGATCTAGCTTAGGTGAGATCCACACTGATCCTCTTAGAATTAATGAAGCATTTGCTAAATTCTACGCTGAACTATACGCTTCCGATTGTCCTCCCACTGCAGATGACATGCTCTGTATCTGAAAAAGATACAGGAATTTGTGTAGGACGACCATCTTGACCAGATTTATCCGGGCCGCGAGTGATAATGGTAAAATTGACGATGAAGCCACGAGAGACTTGGGTGGTCCCATAACTGTTGCTGAGGTCCAAGCAGCGATCACATCATTGCAAAGCGGAAAGTCGCCCGGCCCTGACGGCTTCACTGTAGCATATTACAAAGCTTTCCCTGGTCTGATATGTACAATGAGGCGTTTCTACATCGTCACCTACTGCCCACCTTGTCGTGGGCTATTATTTCCTTAATTCTTAAAAAGGAGAAAGATCCCCTGCTTTGTAGTAGCTACAGATCAATTTCACTCCTGAATGTGGACCTCAGCTTTCGACAGGGTCGAGTGGAGGTACCTATGTGAGGCGATGGACAGGTTTGGCCTCGGCAATAGTTTCATTCTTTGGGTCAGTTTGTTATACTCGTCCCCGGTGGCCTCAGTACAAAGAAATGATACACTGTCGTCCCACTTCCTCCTATCACAACACCTATATCTGATATGTTCCGCACAAACTTCCTGCCTCTGGTTGAGAAAGCTGAAAGAGACTTTGACCGCTGGTCAGTTTTACCATTATCCCTCGCGGCCCGGATAAATCTGGTCAAGATGGTCGTCCTACCCAAATTCCTGTATCTTTTTCAGCATGTCCCTATACTTATCCCTAAATCTTTTTTTGATAAATTAGAAAGGAGAATATCTAAATTTTTATGGGGTAGCAAACCGGCTAGAATTCGAAAGACGATACTACAGTCTCCTAAGAGTGATGGCGGTTTGGCACTTCCTGACTTTAGGCAATACTATTGGGCAGCTAACTTGCAAAAAATCCTGTATTGGATGAATGATGATTGTGACCACCTATCGACCAGGGTACACATGGAAAAGGCGAGTTCACGTCTCCCGTTGCGGTCTGTTCTATGCTCCAAACTCCCCATTTCTACAACATCTGCGGGTGCAGGCCCAATTGCTTCCCTCTCGCTCAAGATATGGAGTCAACTCAGGAAAAACTTTGCTTTACAAGGCCCTTTCATCTTGACCCCACTGCTTAAAAATTACATCTTTAAACCTTCAAGTACAGACTTCGCATTCAAAACCTGGCATAGTAATGGTATCAGTAGTATCAAAAACCTATACAAGGATGGCATTTTTTCGGAGCTTTCGTCCAACTACAGCCTCCCAAACTCCCACCTTTTCCGTTTTTTCCAGATTAGGGATTTTGTGAAGAAGACATTCCCTCACTTCTCAAATCACCCCCCTGAAACCCTGACTGATTCCATCCTAGCTCTAGATCCCAACCGGAAGAAATGCATCTCTTTTTTGTATAACTTGTTAGTGTCGGTAATATTGAACCCTCATACCTCATTAAAAGCTGCATGGGAGGGCGAGCTGAATATGAAACTAACAGACCAGCAGTGGGACTCTGCCTTGGATTTGATCCATTCTTCCTCCATATGTGCCCGTCATGGCCTAATCCAATGCAAAGTCCTTCACAAAGTCCACTACACAAATGCAAGATTATCTAGAATATACCCCGCTGTCAAGGACACCTGCAACAGATGTAATCAATCCCCTGCCAACCATAGCCATATGTTTTGGTCTTGCCCCAAGCTGGCAGCCTTTTGGAGGAATGCTTTCGACGTGATAAGCAGAGCCTATGGCCAGACTATTCCTCCAAACCCACTGTCAGCTATTTTTGGTACTCCTTCCAACACCAACCTCTCTGTTGCGTTGAAGCTTTTTCTGGCTTTTACAACCTTGTTAGCCCGGAGACTGATCTTGCTTAACTGGAGGCTTACCTGTCCCCCGACACATGCCCGCTGGATCAAGGAGGTGCTCTACAATTTAAAGATTGAAAAACAGGTTTTCTCTCAAAGGCTCTACCAAGACATTCCTAGATACATGGAACCCTTTCCTGGAACTTGTTAACTCTCTCAACTTGTTTCCGGACTCGGAAGAGGACTGAGTGCCTTCTATCACTGCTCTGTCTTATTGCAGCTGCTCTCCCCTCAACCCCACACACCTTTTTTTTTGTTTTTGTTTTTTTTTGTACATTTTGTTTCGTTTATCTTATCATATTTGTGTGGATGTGTACGTATGTGAGTGTTGTTTGTCCCCGTTTGGTTCCGACCTGATTCGGGTGGATTGAGGGGGGGTAAGGGTAAGGGCTTTGAGGGTCGTTTACATACTGTTGCACAATTATGTCCTCACTATCACTGTCTGTTATCATTGTATATAAGCAAATTGCTGTGAAATTCAAATAAAAAGATTTAAATTATAATTTTATATGTTTCTAAAGATCTCCCTTTCATCCTTCTAAACTCCATTGAATACAAGCCTAGTCTTTTCAATCTTTTCTCATATGACAGTCCCGCCATCCCAGGGATCAATCTCGTGAACCTACGCTGCACTGCCTCAATCACAAGGATGTCCTTCCTCAAATTAGGAGACCAAAACTGTACACAATACTCCAGATTTGGTCTTACCAGAGCCCTATACAACTGCAGAAGAACCTCTTTACTCCTATATTGAAATCCTCTTGTTATGAAGGCCAACATTCCATTAGCTTTCTTCACTGCCTGGGTTAATTGGGCTCTGTAAATTCCCCCTAGTGTGTAGGGAGCGACTGCGAAAGTGGGATAACACACAACTAATGTGAACGGGTGATCAGCGTGGACTCGGTGGGCCGAAGGGCCTGTTCATGCTGTATCCCTAAACTCTCTCCACTATATCCACGGCTCTTGCAACCATCTCCATACCAATGTGTACCATGCAGTGCTTTAGAGCTGACATCAAAAATATTCTGCAAAGATTGAAGTCAGGGGCTGCTTACACCATTCTGCAGAATTTCACAATGTTATCCTGTCCAAACAATCCAAATGTAAAATAAGGTGGTTTAGTAATCTATATAGACAAATGGCAGATGATAAGTAATTTGGGGTGACACTTCTACACTGTAAGCAATCAGTTCATAGAATTGTGAAGTGAAGTTCCATTCCCACAAGAGTGGATCCATGTGCGGCCTGTAATTCGAAGGATGTGCAGTGGTTTTGTGTGTCATGCTTGAATAATATTAATGATGTGTGGGAGAGATGAAGAGAAGTCAAAATGAATGGGGTAATTGTGCAGACTACCTGATATGGAGTTGGTGAGCCGCGGCAGAAGAGATGGCATTAGGTTTGATAGAGTGATAGAAGGGAATCGGGGACAGATTGACTTGTAGAAGCAAGGAACTGCACAGAAACATAGAAAATAAGTGCAGGATTGGGCCATTCGGCCCTTTGAGCCATTCAATATGCTCATGGCTGATCATCCAAAATCAGTACCCCGTTCCTGCTTTTTCCCCATATCCCTTGATTCCTTTGGCCCTAAGAGCTAAATCTAGTTCAGTCTTGAAAACAATAGACAATAGACAAGAGACAATAGACAATAGGTGCAGGAGTAGGCCATTTGGCCCTTCGAACCAGCACCGCCATTCAATGTGATCATAGCTGATCATCCCCAATGAGTACCCCGTTCCTGCCTTCTCTCTATATCCCCTGACTCCGCTATTTTTAAGAGCCCTATCTAGCTCTCTCTTGATAGCATCCAGAGAACCTGCCTCCACCGCCCTCTGGGGCAGAGAATTCCACAGACATAGAAACATAGAAACATAGAAACTAGGTGCAGGAGTAGGCCATTCGGCCCTTCGAGCCTGCACCGCCATTCAATGTGATCATGGCTGACACTCACCACTCTCTGTGAGAAAAAGTGTTTCCTCGTCTCCGTTCTAAATGGCTTACTCCTTATTCTTAAACTGTGGCCCCTGGTTCTGGACTCCTGCCTCTAGTGTGTCCAAGCCCTTAACAATCTTATATGTTTCAATGAGATACCCTCTCATCCTTCTAAACTCCAGAGTGTACAAGCCCAGCTGCTCCATTCTCTCAGCATATGACAGTCCCGCCATCCCTGGAATTAACCTTGTAAACTTATGCTGCATTCCCTCAATACAAGAATGTCCTTCCTCAAATTAGGGGACCAAAACTGCACACAGGTGCGGTCTCACTAGGGCTCTGTACAACTGCAGATAGACCTCTTTGCTCCTATATTCGATTCCTCTTATTATAAAGGCCAACATGCCAATCGCTTTCTTCACTGCCTGCTGTAGCTGCATGCTTACTTTCATAGACTGATGTACAAGGACCCCCAGATTCCATTGTACTTCCCCTTTTCTAAACTTGACGCCATTTAGATAGTAATTTGCATTCCTGTTTTTGCTACCAAAGTGGATAACCTCACATTTATCTGCATTATACTGCATCTGCCATGCATATGCCCACTCACCTAACCTATCCAAGTCACCCTGCAGCCTCATAGCATCCTCCTCACAGCTCACACTGCCATCCAGCTTTGTGCAATCCACAAACTTAGAGATGTTACATTTAATTCTTTCATCTCACATCCACTTTGCTAGCAAAAACAGGAAGGATGATTATTATCTAAATGGTGTCAAGTTGGGAAAAGGGGAAGTACAACGGGATTGGGGGGTCCTTGTTCATCAGTCAATGAAAGTAAGCATGCAGGTACATCAGGCAGTGAAGAAAGCGAATGGCATGTTGGCCTTCATAACACGAGGAGTTGAGGATGGGAGCAAAGAGGTCCTTCTGCAGTTGTATAGGACCCTAGTGAGACCACACCTGGAGTATTGTGTGCAGTTTTGGTCTCCAAATTTGAGGAAGGACATTCCTGCTATTGAGGGAGTGCAGCGTAGGTTCGCAAGGTTAATTCCCGGGATGGCGGGACTGTCATATGCTGAGAGAATAGAGCGGCTGGGCTTGTACACTCTGGAACTTAGAAGGATGAGAGGGGATCTTATTGAAACATATAAGATTATTAAGGGTTTGGACACGCTAGAGGCATTGGGGGAGTCCAGAACCAGGGGCCACAGTTTAAGAATAAGGGGTAAACCATTGAGAATGTAGGTGAGAAAACACTTTTTCACACAGAGAGTTGTGAGTCTGTGGAATTCTCTGCCTCAGAGGGCGGTGGAGGCCAGTTCTCTGGCTACTTTCAAGAGGGAGCTAGATATGGCTCTTAAAGATAGCAGAGTCAGGGGATATGGGGAGAAGGCAGGAACGGGGTACTGATTGTGGATGATCAGCCATGATCTCATAGAATGGCGGTGCTGGCTCGAAGGGGTGAATGGCCTACTCCTGCACCTATTGCCTATTGTCTATTGTCTATTGACTCAAGCACCTTCCCCACTACCGATGTAAGGCTAACTGGTCTATAATTCTGTTTTCTCTCTCCCTCCTTTCTTAAAAAGTGGGGTTACATTAACTACCCTCCAGTCCACAGGAACTGATCCAGAGTCTATAGAACATTCGAAAATGATCACCAATGCATCCACGATTTCTAGAGTCACCTCCGTGAGTACTCTAAATTAGCAGATCCTAGACAGGAAAGACACCAAACGATGGAATGTCAGCGGATTAGGCAGCATCCCTGGATAACATGGATATGTGACGTTTCAGGTTCCCACTCTTCTTCAGACTGATTGCAGGGGTGCGGGGGAAAGAAAATCTCTTCTCGCTTGCTTTCCTCCCAATCCTGCAGTCAGTCTGAAGAAGGGTCCTGACCTGAAATATCACATCCATGTTCTTCAGGGATGCCGCCTGACCCGCTGTGTTACTCCAGCACTATGTATCTTTCACATATTTGCTTGTAATGAATGGGAGCACAATTGTTGCAGAGCGGAGGAGACTTTTATGTGAGATTTGAATTAGAAGGCCTGCCTTAACAACCTTTGTGGCTGTGGACTTAATTGCAGAATAGTTGTCTGATTCTGACTGTGATGGTCCGATTAATGACCCCTTTGCTTGTGTTGATTTCTGGTAACTTATCTGCAGATTCTTTGGTCACCGAGTAGAAACAATGGCTTGATCCCCATGTAGTAGATCTCTGTGAACTTTCTAAGATCCCTAGTTCAGCATCTGAAAATTGGGGGCAGGTCTGAATTCCTGTGCTTATCTGGTGGAGCAAGCTTCTTTTAAATAGTGATTTGAACGTAACAACGTTTAGGGTAACATTTAGGCAATGTGCAGTTTAAGGAGCATTGACATGCTGTGTATTCGATGATAATGAATGATAATTGGTTTCTCTGCTTAATAACGGGCAAATATTTGGGCACAGGCCATGTGCTCATGACTAAAATGGTACTACAAATCATCAATTTCTATCACTTTATCTCGTGGCCCTCTCTGTACTCTGTATAAAAATCTAGATAAGTTAGATCTTTACTTTTGAGGTATGGCGTGCAAACAGGCCCTTCGACTCACTGTGTCCGCACCGGCCAGCAATCATTCCATACACTAGCACTATCCTTCAAACTAGGGACCATTTACAACGTACCAAAGGCAATTAACCTCCAAACCTGTACACCTTTGAAGTGTGGGAGGAAACCATAGCACTCGGTGAAAACCCATGTGCTCACTGGGAGAACTTACAAACTGCGCGCAGGCAGTACCCTGAGTCGGGAATGAACACAGGTCTCTGGCTCTGAATGGCCGAAACTCTACCACTGCGCCACTATGCCACCCTGTGTAGTTTGAAGTAGAGAAGAATGAGGGGTGATTGTATTCAAATATATACTGAATTAAGGGATATTCCTTTAAGAAGCAGATTTGCAGAAATTTCTTTAGTCAGAGGGTGGTGAATCTGTGGAATTCTTTGCTACAGAAGACTGTGGAGGCCAAGCCAATGGATATTTTTAAGGCGGAGATAGATAGATTTCTCATCATGGGTTACGGGGCGAAGGCACGAGAATGGGGTGAGGAGGGTGAGATAGATCAGACATGATTGAATGGCGAAGTAGACTTGATGGGCTGAACGGCCTAATTCTGCTCCTATCACATGACATATAAAATTCTGAAAGGGCATGAGAGGGTAGATATTAAGGTGTTTGGATTAGTGGGAGATTATCAAAGAAGAGGACATAGTTACAAGATAAGGGGTAGCATTTAAAACTGAGGTGTGTAGGAACTTCTCACAAAGTTTGGTGAATCTCTGGAATTATCTTCTCTGAAAGCTGGACCCCAAGAAGCATTTAACGAGGAAGTAAAGTAGGTTTTGATAGATTGGAGAATTGAGGGTCATATGGCAGATCAGCCATGATGATATTGAATGACAGGGCTGGTTATAGAGCAAATTAATTTATTCCTGCTCTTTTTTTCTTCTGTGCACTCTATGTGAGATCAATTTGGCGATAGCCTGCCACATTTTCCTGCATTGAATTAATTATTACAACGGTGAAAGAAGTCTGCATGTACTTTAGAGTGCTATATTGTCATGTAGAGAGTTGCATAAATGTAAATTCTTTCTTACAATTGTAATTATGCTCCTAGAGCTAACCCCCTTTAGTCTAGTTCAGTAAAACACTGAATCAAGCAGTGGACCACTAAACTTTATTTTATGAAACAATAAAGAACTCCCTATAAAATACCTAACCACTGCGGGATCGATCCTTGTCTCTGCTTGTACAAGCCCTTCAGCATCGTGCAAGCAGATACCTCCAAAGGGTTACGCAGCCCTAATGCCCCTCCAGAAGATCGACAACGATCCTAGTGGGAATCACTTTTTATAGGTCATTGGACCCTGCGGGGCAGAACTACAATGGGGTGGCAGCCCCCAAAAACCAATCACAGATATCATGGAAACATAGAAACATAGAAAATAGGTGCAGGAGGAGGCCAGTCGGCCCTTAAAGCCAGCACCACCATTCATTGCGATCATGGCTGATCATCCCCAATCAATAACCTATGCCTTCCTTCTCCCCATATCCCTTGATTCCACTAGCCCCTAGAGCTCTATCCAACTCTCTCTTAAATCCATCCAGTGATTTGGCCTCCACTCCCCTCTGTGACAGCGAATTCCGCAAATTCACAAGTCTCTGGGTGAAAAAATTTGTTCTCACCTCAGTCTTAAATAGCCTCCCCTTTATTCTAAGACTGTGGCCCCTGGTTCTGGACTCGCCCAACATTGGGAACATTTTTCCTGCATCTAGCTTGTCTAGTCCTTTTATAATTTTATACATTTCTATAAGATCCCCCTCATCCTTCTAAACTCCAGTGAATCGATTTTATTAAAGTGTTATTGACAGTTCCCCAACCCAATTACAAAGTGCCCCATTACAATGTTTCTGCGGAAGCTTCTGGAAAGAAGTCAGTTGACTCAAGTAATGCAACATTCCCCCAGGGAGTTTAAACAATTCAAACAAAGCTTCACACTTCAGCCAATCATCAAACAGTAACATGAACACCATGCAACCTTTTTAACAGTATTTACAACCCTTCTGCAGTGGGCCAATCCTGAAAATGCATCTGCAACACCTTTGAGCTTCTTTGCAGAATCCTCATACATTTTAACAATGGGGTGGACATCTGGGCCTCACCTTATCTGATATTTCAATCTAGGACCTAGACTTTCTGGCACTGGCTCTCAGCTTGTAGCTTTACACAGAAAAATACCAAGCAGGCCCTGCAGATGCAAAGATCCTCCATTTTATAATAACTCTAATTTAGTCAATATTAACACAATGCATGTTATGCTCACTGCGCAACATGTAACATGGGGTGAATTTTGCATGATTTTTCTGTTGTTTTAACTGCATCTTACAGTCTTGAAGCAAACTGCAAAAAGATTGTCTGGTCTTCATATCAGAAGCAGGGAAACTTCACCAAACCCACCTAACATCCTCATCGTAGTTCTTAGAGTAAATTACAGTGCATTTGTGGCGGATTCACATTGTGATTTTTTGTTATATTATTTGTTATTATTACATATTCTATTGTGCTGCAGCAAGTAAGACTTTCATTGGCCTATCTGGGACATATGACAATAAAACACTCTTGAATCTTGACTCTTGGACTATCAATGTTGCTGCAATGAGAGGTGGGATAACCCCATATAATTAATTGGAAGTCTCAACCAAGTTGCAATAAGGTAGAAGCAGGTCTGAAGAAACCCACAGAAACCCACGGTTCTCTGTAAGAAAATAACAATTTTCAACTCAATATCAAAACTTTGCTTGCGTTAGAAAAAGTCTGATACTTTTGAACGTATACTGCCAACTGATTTTTAAAGCAAATTTTGGTTCATTTCCATATGTACAGAAATTGAGGTGTTAAAAAAACATTCAATACATTCCATCGTTTAACAAGGGTATACTTTCATAGGAACATTCTTGAAAATGTGTAGAATTATTAAATTATTTTCTGGAGTATGGTGTACAATTTTGGTCACCTCATTATAGGAAGGATATCGACAAAATAGAGAGAGTACAGAGGAGATTTACTAGAATGTTGCCTGGGTTTCAGCAACTAAGTTACAGAGAAAGGTTGAACAAGTTAGGTCTTTATTCTTTGGAGAGCAGAAGGTTAAGGGGGGATTGAATAAGGTCTTTAAAATGATGAAAGGGATAGCAGAGTTGACGTGGATAAGCTTTTCCCATTGAGGTTAGGGAAGATTCAAACAAGAGGGCATGACATGAGAATTAAGGGACAGAAGTTTAGGGGTAACATGAGGGGGAACTTCTTTACTCAGAGAGTGGTGGCTGTGTAGAATGATCTTCCTGCAGAAGTGGTGGAGGCAGGATAAATTTTATCATTTAAAAGTAAAGTCGATAGGTATATGGACGGGAAGGGAATGGAGGGGTATGGTCTGAGTCCAGGTAGATGGGACTAGGGGAACATTAATGGTCGGCACGGACTGGAAGGGCCGAGAAGGCCTGTTTCCGTGCTGTAATTGTTATATGGTTATATAGTTATCAATTAATTGTAATTAATTTGATAATTCAGCTGATATAGTCATGCTTAAGAAAGAACTGCAGATGCTGGGAAAATCAAAGGTAGACAAAAATGCTGGAGGAACTCAACAGGCGAGGCAGCATGTATGGAGCGAGGGAATAGGTGACGTTTCGGGTCGACACCCTTCTTCAGCTGATGTCAGGGTGGGGGGGGACGGGAAAAATAAAGGAAGATGCGGAGTCAGTGGGCTGTAGGAGAGCTGGGAAGGGGAAGGGAAGGAGGGAGAAAGCAAGGACTACCTGAAATTGGAGAAGTCAATGTTCGTACCGCTGGGGTGTAAACTGCCCAAGCAAAATATTAGGTGGTGCTCCTCCAATTTGCGGTGGGACTCACTCTGGCCATGGAGGAGGCCCAGGACAGAAAGGTTGGATATGGAATGGGAGGAGGAGTTGAAGTGCTGAACCACTGGGAGATCGGGTTTGTTAATGTTAATGCTTCTCAGCCTTTTGGCTAAGATCAAGTGTAGTATCTGTGCTACTTGAGTAAGGGAGACTGTCGGTTTTTATCAGAACAGTTAGAAACATAGAAACATAGAAAAATAGGTGCAGGAGTAGGCCATTCGGCCCTTTGAGCCTGCACCGCCATTCAATATGATCATGGCTGATCATCCAACTCAGTATCCCGTACCTGCCTTCTCTCCATATCCCCTGATCCCTTTAGCCACAATAGCCACATCCAATTCCCTCTTGAATATAGACAATGAACTGGCCTCAACTACCTTCTGTGGCAGAGAATTCCAGAGACTCACCACTCTCTGTGTAAAGAATGTTTTCCTCATCTTGGTCCTAAAGGAATTCCCCCTTATCCTTAGACTGTGACCCCTTGTTCTGGACTCCCCAACATCGGGAACCATCTTCCTGCATCTAGCTTGTCCAACCCCTTAAGAATTTTGTAAGTTTCTATAAGATCCTCCCTCAATCTTCTAAATTCCAGTGAGTACAAGCTGAGTCTATCCAGTCTTTCTTCATATGAAAGTCCCAACATCCCAGGAATCAGTCTGGTGAACCTTCTCTGAACCCCCTCTTTTGCAAGAGTGTCTTTCCTCAGATTTGGAGACCAAAACTGTACGCAATATTCCAGGTGTGGTCTCTGCACACCTGCAGTAGAACCTCCCTGCTCCTATACTCAAATCCTTTCGCTATGAATGCTAACATACCATTTGCTTTCTTCACTGCCTGCTGCACCTGCATGCCTACTTTCAATGACTGGTGTACCATGACACCCAGGTCTCGTTGCATCTCCCCTTTTCCTAATCTGCCACCATTCAGATAATAGTCTACCCTCATGTTTTTGCCACCAAAGTGGATAACCTCACATTTATCCACATTATACTGCATCTGCCATGCATCTGCCCATTCACTCAGCCTATCCAAATCACCCTGCAGCCTCCTAGCATCCTCCTCACACCTAACTATACCCCCCAGCTTGGTGTCATCTGCAAATTTGGAGATGTTGCATTCAATTCCCTCGTCAAAATCATTAATGTATATTGTAAATAGCTGGGGTCCCAGCACTGAGCCTTGCGGTACCCTACTACTCACTGCCTGCCATTCTGAAAAGGACCCGTTTACTCCTACCCTTTGCTTCCTGTCTGCCAGTCAGTTCTCTATCCACATCAATATTGAACCACCAATACCGTGTGCTTTAAGTTTATATACTAATCTCTTAAGTGGGACCTTGTTGAAAGCCTTCTGAAAGCTTATATAACACATATAACCAGTGGATATAACACATTCACTGGTTCTCCCTAATCCACTCTACTAGTTACATCCTCGAAAAATTCTATAAGATTCGTCTGATATGACTTACCTTTTGAAAATCCATGCTGACTTTGTCCAATGATTTCACCACTTTCCAAATGCGCTGCTATCCCATCTTTAATAACTGACTCTATTAGTTTCCCCACTACCGATGTTAGACTAACAGGTCTGTAATTCCCCGCTTTCTCTCTCCCTCCTTTTTTAAAAAGTGGGGTTACATTAGCTATCCTCCAATCCTCTGGAACTACTCCAGACTCTAAGGAGTTTTGAAAAATTATCACTAATGCACCCACTATTTCCGTGGCTACCCCCTTGAGTACTCTGGGATGCAGACCATCTGGCCTCTTCTATCGACTCTCCCTCCTGCACAAGGGGCTGCAGGACTCTGTCCGGCAGTTGGGGGCTCTTGGTGATCGGGCTGTTCTCATCCCTGATCACCCTTTCTGCTGGGGTCTTGGTAGTGGTGGGAGGCATCTCGCCCACCCTGGGGGTGTCGGCAGTTCTGGCGGTCCTCCCGGGACGAGGGTCATGGATCGCAGATCTCAGACAGATCGAAGTTGGGGGTCACGTCGGTGACAAGGAGCCTGTCCATTGCTGGCTTAGAGGTGGATTCATGCTGGTTGGGTAACCAACCGAACACCTCATCCAGTCACAATGGCAGCAGCAACTGGAGTGAGAGGACAGGGTATCCGCAATACCCTGCGAGTCAGTGTGAAGGACTTCATCAAGGGGACTCCCTTCTCACGTGACCTGTTCGTGAGGAAAGTCTTCCTGGAGGCCTGCAAATTCGAGGCCAAGGACATCTTCTACCGTCAGGACTTCCAGGGTAATGGATACTTTATGTTACCTTCAAGTATCCAACGGGATGGCAGAAGTTGATGAAAGACTTCCGGGAGAAGAGGAACGAAGCTCCGCTGTCACTGCTAAAGGTGCAGCCTCCCCACCCAGAAGGAGCGGATGATCATGGTGTAAGTATGTTACAAATACTTGAGCAGCGCTGCAGTTCTGCCGCTCCCCGTGTGCGCGACTTTGGCGCCTTTCAGAGGGGGCCGGGCTTAAAGTGCCGTTTTTCCACAGGCAGGAAAAATCGATCCATGTCGGGCGATTTTGTTGCGGAAGAAAAATCGCTCCGACATTTCATGAATGAAGGTATTTTTAAATTACTCTAAATTATTTATTAACTAGAGTAATTTACAAATCACCTTCAAAAGCCGTGAGAACCGACAACCGGAAGGATTTTGCGTAGGGGAGATAAAAAGGTAAATAGTTTATTTTTATATTAAAAGTTGGTTTTTCGGGAGGCTTTAATAACATTTTCATGTTGCGAAATGGGGTCCAAAAAAATGTGTGAACAAACAGTATTTTTCCT
This sequence comes from Raja brachyura, assembly GCA_963514005.1. The sequence goes on along the minus strand of OY740783.1, from coordinate 25,202,346 downwards.
CCCGACTTCACCGCTAACCGCAACGTTCCAATCCACCGCATTCCACTAAAACCCACTCGCTAGTTGATTTAAATGGCCATTAATTTACAGGAATCAAACACTAAATTCCTTCCATTTGGCCCAGAAATTCATGAAAATGAGATTTAAAAATTATGTTATATTGTGGATTATTGTGTGAATGTTATTTGGACACAGGCAATTTAAAAAAAGGTTATCTTTTCTTAAGAAATGGATAGATGTTTAGATCTACTCATTGAATTTTGTAATTAGCTACAATTAGATAACTAACTAATTATATGCTTTAATTTCAGGTCATCCAAGTAAGATTATTTCATATTTATTTCAGAATGCTTCAATCTATAATAAGTGAAAATTTCATTGCATTCTATTAATTTTTAAGAAAGTTATGGGCTTTTAACTGATCCAGATCACAGCTTTTGAGTTAAGTCAATTGAAAGGCAATGGGGAACAAGATACTGAAGATATGAAAGTGAATTAGGTGTTAAATTAAACTTCTTTTTATGCTTTATCTGATGGGATAAATTGCAGACTTGATTTTTTAAATCTCAAAATTTTGTAACATTGCTACATGGTGCACATGTTTAACCCACATATGCCCGTCGTGGATGTCCTCACCTTCCAGGCCCGTGATGGTGAGGGAGCAGGGAACTGTGTGGATGTGAAGGACCTGTTCGGGATCTGGATGAGCAAGTGGCAAGTGAAGGTGAAGCTAAGGGTGGACGAGAAGGGAGCCATCATCCACCCTCCCTTGGTGTTCGCTATCGGAGGGAACCGAGGGTCATGACCTACGTGAGGCAACCCAGGCTGTGCAGGAAATGCGATAAGCCTGGGCATGTGGTGGCCAAATGCAGTGCAGTTTTCTGCAAGAACTGCAAGCTGGAGGGCCATGAGACAAAGGACTGCCAGGTCAGCAAGAACTGCAACCTGTGCGGGGAGGCAGGCCACCTCTACAGGACCTGCCCTAAAAGAGCCTGCACCTACGCACAGGCGAAGAGGGTACAAAGAGGGGCTGATGCCAACACCCCCAGAGTGGGCGAGATGACTCCCACCACTGCCAAGACCCCAGCAGAAAGGGAGAACAGGGATGAGGACAGCCCGATCACCGCGAGCCCCCAACTGCAGGACTGAGACCTGCAGCCCACTGTGCAGGAGGGAGAGTCAATAGAAGACGGGGAACAGCAGGAGGAATGGCAGGTGGTGAACAGGAAGAAACAGGAAGGATTCTGCCCAAACAGCCAAGACCAAAGGGGACGGGAAAGTCGACAAAAGGAGTCCTTTCCCAGACCAGCAACCTCTCCTCGGCGGAGGATGAGACCACATGGAGGACCCGACGACGGAGGCAGAGGACGAAAACGGGTGAGGAAAAGGGAAAGGTCACGCCTATTGTCCCCCAGCTCCAGGAGACCGGGAGCAGTGCAGCGGCCAATGGGACCCAGCACCGGGAGACCGGGAGCACTGAATCAGCTACCATACCCCAGCTACAGGAGACGGAGGTGGCGGTGCACCCAGAAGAAAGTGGAACAAGGAGGGTCCCTCCGACAACAAGTTCAGCTATGCCAGAGGAGACCTCCTTCTTTGAGGATGCCGGCACCCAGTACCCGAGTCCAGAAACGGTGCTGCAATTCACCAAAGCGGCGGGCATGAGGGAACAAGATGACGGTCAGTGACTCTAAAGGACAATGGAACTAAAACTGGCATCATTAAACATGCGCAGTGTGAAGAACACTGCGCGATGTGTGAATGCTTTGCAGTACCAGGCCAAGGTCAAAGCGGACGAGACTTTTCTGCAGGAGTGCGGGCTGCCACACCTCCATTGCTATCGGAGGTGTCGCGATGGTGGTCCCATGGACTGTCGGTGTGGTCAGGGGGCAATGACTGTCACGCTTCCGGTCTGGGGATCTTGCTGCGGGGAGGAAGCTTCGCTATCACTGAGGTCAGGGAGGTGGTTGGGGGGCGTCTCCTCATGGTGGATGTTATGTACCAGGGTTCTCAACTCCGGCTGATTAATGTGTACACCTCACCCATGTGGAGTGAGCAGCTGGCCATTCTCCAGCAGCTTCCACCGCTGCTGGCCACGTCCCGGCCGCTCGTTTTGGCCTGTGACTTCAACTGCATTATCGATGCGACTGGACGATCCGGCAGTCCGACCACAGACTGGCCAGCACCTTCAAGCCAAATGGAGATGGTCACCTGATGGAGACGGTCAAAGGCGCAAAACTGTGCGACACCTCCAGAGACCCTGCAGGTGGGTCCCAGTCACGGTTGACCTGGTCGAGATCGGACGGTTCAGTCCGGTCCCGGATAGACTTCCTCTTCACGTCGAAGGCCATCACAGTCAGACACACCGACCTCAAGCCGGTGTTCTTCTCTGACCACTGCCTCCTTCAGGCTTCCTGTCACGTACAGGAGGACGGGAAGACAGGTAGAGGGACGTGGAAGTTAAATGTGAAGCCGTTGACCCCAGAGAACATTGAGGACCTAAAGAGGGACTATGCAAGTTTGAGAAAGGTGAAGCCCCTCTTTGACTTCCCGACACACTGGTGAGAAGCAACCAAGGAGAACATCAAGAGAATCTTCATATTTAAAGTGGTTCAGAGAGCACGAGAGGCGATTTTGTCAACTCCAGACAGATTTGCAGCAGCTGCTCCTTCTGTAGCCGAGAGGGGTGGATGTGAGGGAGAAACACAGAGAATTGAAGGGCCGGCAACCTCGGCTCTTTAACTCTGAATCCTCCAAGATCATCTTCCGATCCAGGCACTGCATGTGAAGCAGGATGAGACGTGCTCACGCTTCTTTGTCCATAAGGTTCAGAGGGGGAGCTCTGTGATGAACAGCCTCAGGGAGGAGGACGGCTTGGTAACATCCTTGCAGACGGATATGCTGAGGATCTGCAAATCATCTTATACGGATTTGTATGACATGAAAGGCCACAGACAGCACCGCCTCCCAGAACTTCCTGTCCTCGATCACGGAGGTCTTGGGGGACAACAAGCAGGAGAGTCTGAACCAACCACTGACCCTACAGGAGCTGACTGGCTCCATCCGTTCCTTTGCCTCGAGTAAAACTCCCGGAAGTGATGGCTTACCGGCCAAGTTGTATTCGGCTCTGTGAGACTGCGTGGGCCCGTACCTGCTGGAAGTGTACAACGACATGCTTCTAGCTGGCAGCATGTCAGACTCCATGAGGAAGGGCAGCATCACCCTAATCTACAAGAAGAAGGGGGAGATGAAGAATACTGAAGGAATTGGAGACCCATCACATTGTTGATTAGAAGATCCTGTCTAAGGCCATCGCCAACTCTGGGATGGGTGATCCACCCGGACCAACCTGTGCTGTGCCTGGCAGGTAAATCTCAGACAGCTTGGTGCTGCTGAGAGATACCATTGCCTAAGTACAGGACAGGCGGGTGGATGCCTGCCGAGTCAGCTTGGACCAGGAGAAGGCCTTTGACAGCATAGTGCACACATACATGAGGGACGTGCTTTCCAAAATGGGCTTTGGGGAGGGAATCAGGAATTGGATCCAACTGCTCTACACTGATATCTGTAGTGCAGTCCAAATCAATGGATGGGAATCAGACAGCCTCCCTGTCAGGTCTGGAGTCGGGCAGGGTTGCCCTCTCTCCCCTGCCTTGTTCGTCTGCTGTATTGAACCTTTTGCCAAGTCCATCAGGAAGGATGCGAGCATAAGAGGAGTGACATTGCCAAGCAGTGGGGGCACTCAGGTCAAAACCTCCCTGTATATGGATGATGTTGCCGTCTTCTGCTTGGATCCAGGGTCGGTCCGCAGATTGATTAGCATCTGCGACCAGTTTCAGTCAGCCACGGGAGCCAGGGTGACCCGCAGGAAGAGCGAGGCCTAGCTCTTTGGCAACTGGCCCAACTGATCTTCCGTCCCCTTCACCATCAAACCTGACTTCTTGAAGGTGCTGGGGATCTGGTTTGGGGGGGCTGGGGCGTGTGACAAGAATTGGCTGGAGCGGATAGCCAAGGTGGGGAAGAAACTCGAGCTCCCTCTCTATAAACGGGGAAAGAATTTGGTCATCAGGTGTGAGGTGCTCTCGGGGCTACTGCACTTGGCGCAGGTGTGGCACGTCCCTCCTGCCTACACCACGGGGATCGCCCGGGCTGTCTTCCAGTTCATCTGGGGGTCAAGGATGGACTGAGTGCGACGGGCCACAATGCATCAGTTGCCAACCAACTCAGCGTCGCCCCCGTCACTGCAACAAGTGCATTGTGCCGTCACCGAGCCCCGTCGCCACAGCCGGCCTATCACAGCGGCCAAACTGGGGTTCTGCTCCCCCAATGGTCAACTCTCGCCACACAGTTGGTCAATGAAAGCGGCGGAATAGAAGAGATTAGCCAATGGACATTACGCTGTGCGGGATGGGGTGGAACATTTGAGCAAATCGCGACACTGTCTTTGATGCCGTTTGTAGTAAGGAACTGCAGATGTTGGTCTAACAGAACTTAGACACAAAGTGCTAGAGTAAAACAGTGGTACAAACTCCGTACTGAGAGCACCCATAGTTGGGACCGAACCCGGGTCTCCGGCGCTGCAAGCGCTGTAAGGCAGCAACTCTACCGCTGCGCCACTGTGGCCGATTCAAACATTTTTTTTTCTGATCCAGTCTGTGTGAAATATTTGCAGAAGATTTTCTGTGTGGATCATAGATTATTAAAGCAATTCCCACATGACTAGGTTACAGCTTGCATATTCTCTGCGGCTTCGGTCACCTTTTTGGAAACAATGGGAATGCTACAATACAGATTTACTGGCTTTGAATATGGCACCGGGTGAAGCCAAGCAATATTATGGAGGTGGGAATATGTAGTGTGAGTGCTGTGATGTGGGAATGTGCTCAGAAGGTCATTTCTAGTTCATAGGTTACAAAAATATGACAAAGACCGTTCAACATTCAACAGTTGTTTGAATAAAGAATAATGTTGATGAGCAGGATATGGTCTCTAAGGTAGAGAGAAGAGGCAATAACCACTTAAGAACATAATGGATGGGAGCAGTTTTCGGCCATAGGTTTTTTCACCATTCAATGCTGTGGCTGATCCTATCATGGAGACTCACACCACTCACATGCAGTTTTAGATGAAACTGCCACCATGACTGATTCACATCAGTCAGGGCATTGAGTCACCCATTCCTTCTCTCCAGAGATGCTGCTTGTTCCGCTGAGTGACTCCAGCATTTTGTGTCTATCTTCGATTTAAACCAGCATCTGTTGTTCCTTATTACACATGATTAGTAAGTTTGCAGATGACACTAAAGTAGGTCGAGATATAGATAGTGAAGATTGTTATCAAACATTCCGTTAGGTTCTTGGTCATCTGGGCCAGGGGGCTGAGGAATGGCTAATGGAGTTTAATGCAGATATGTGCAAGGTGATGCATTTTGGAAAGTCAAACCAGGGTAGGACCTTCACAGTGAATGGTAGGGCCCTGGGGAGTGTTGTAGAGCAGCACGATTTAGGAATCCAAGCACATAATTCCCTGAAAGTAGCATCATAGGTAGATAGGATGGGCAATAAGGGTTTTAGTACATTGGTCTTCAACAGTCAGGGTACTGAGTGCAGATGTTGGAATGTTATGTTACAGTTTTACGAGACATTGACGAGGCTGCACTTGGAGCACTGCTCACCCTGCCATAGGAAAGATGTCTTTCAGCCGGAAAGAGTGCAGAAATTATTGACAAAGATGTTGTCAGGACTTGAGGGGCTGAGCTATAGGGAGAGGTTGTGGAGCACAGGAGGCTGAGGGGTGCTCTTATAGAGGTGTATAAGACCATGAGGGGAATAAATCGGGTGAATGCACATAATCTTTTACCCGGAATAGAGGAATCAAGAACAAGAGGTCATATGTTAAGGTGAGAGGGGCAAAATTTAACACAAATCCAAGTGGCAACTTTTTCACACAGAGGGAGATTGGTATATGGAACAAGCATCCAGGGTAGGTTGTTGAAACAGATACTATAACAGCATTTAGATGACACTTGGACAGGTGCATGGATAGGAAATGTTTAAAGGGATAGAGGCCAAATGCAGGCAAATGGGACTAGCTTAGATGGGGCATCTTGGTTGGCATGGACAAATTGGGCCAAAGGGCCTGTGTATGATTCTAGGACTCTAGTACATGTGGAGAATGGTTTGGTTGCAACATGGTATCTATCAAATTGCCCAATTTCCCATTCCTTCAGTGGAAGCCACAATTGAAGAAATGGGTAGAGGTTGGGCTGAGGTCTTTTCAAGGACTTTGCAGGTACTATTGCAATTTTTAGCAGGTACTAGTGTAAGGTTTAAGAAACATTTAGACATGTATATGGATAGAACAGGTTTAGAGGGATCTAGGCCAAACACAGGCAGGTGGGTCGAGTGTCTCAAGTAGATGGGACATGTTGGGCGGTGTGGGCAAGTTAGGCCGAAGGGCCTGTTTCCCCACTGTATGACTCTGACCGAGATGACGAAGACCGAACAAAAAAACGTCTGGAGAAGTGTGAGAAGGAAATGGATGCAGTGGGCTGGAGGCATCTGGGAGGTACTGGTGGTCAATGTGTAATATTGACAGAACGTAGAGAAGAAAGTAATCTCCAATTGTTTGTATCCAAAGTAATTTTACAGTATTTTTGGTGGCACCCTAGGCAGTCTTTTGGAAACATCAATAAACATTTCCATTTCATAATTTAACATAATTGAGTAACAATTCATACCATTATGGGACATGCAGCTTTTTGGCGATGTAATTCAGCCAGTTGTATACAAAGATCAACATTTAATAGTGTCATATGACTTTCTTCCAAACTGGCAATGACAAATTATATTTCCCGGCTCTTTATTTTTTAAGGATATTTAATTTAGGGTAGGTTAATGGGCCTAGCCATTTTTGAAAACAGTTATTGCAATAGTGCAAGGCAGACAGGTGCTTAATTATTTGATTGTCAGTGCTGGAAAATAAACAAAGTAATAAATGGGTCATACAAAAAGCCGATTGTGTTAACAATAGACAATACAGAAGTCATTATAATTAATTGAAATTATATACTTCAGTCATTTGCTATCCATATACGTGTCATGAATCAGTGTGTACTTACCCAGGACAGTGAGTAATTAAACCTTACTCTGCATGAGATTTGCAATTATCTAATCATCAGAACAGGAGGTGATCTATTCTCATCGTTTAGATATGTACCAACAATAAGAGTAGCACAAATGCAACATACTGTAATTATGCAGTGCATATAATTTTGAAAACAACCCAAGGGAATGCACAGCGAGTCAAGGACACAAGAAAAGAGGAGCAGGACTTAAGTCTGGCACGCTATTCACTATGAACATGGCTGATCGGTCTCAGGTCTCAACTCCTCTTCTGTGCAAGTTCCATATCGTCCTCGATTCCACAATCTTTTAAAAATGTATCCTTCTCCTCTTTATCCCATTGTTTATCGCATCGTTTAAGAAACAGTTAGACAGGAACATGGTTATGACAGGTTTGGAGGGATATGGACCAAACGAAGGCTAGTGGGACTAGTGTAGCCGGTTGTGGGCAAGTTGGGCCGAAGGGCCTGTTCCATACTGTATGACTCTATGACTCTTTAAATGCCTCCAATGATCTGAATTCCACAACCTATGAAATTTAAAGTTCTGCTAACATACCTTTGATTATATCCTGATTTATACTTTGTCCTATCATTAGACAACATTTTGGTGGCCAAATAATCTACTCCTACAGTTATTTTCTTTCCCTTTCATTTCCTTATTTCCACCCAAACTAATTCCACATCATTTAACTTGGCATCTCTATCACTATTCAATACTTAACTGGTGCTTTCCTCGATTAACATATTTGATTTGACGTTTAATTAAATTAACATGGAGACACAGAACAAAGAAAGGTACAGCATAGGAACAAGCCCTCCAGCCCTCAACATGATTCTAAGACAAGCCTATGAGATGAGATTGGTTTATTTTATCATCATACTGAGGGCTGAAGGGCCTGCACATGATCCACATTTCTCCATTCCCTGCACATCTGTGTCTATCAAAACAGAACATGTGAGCATATGCATATGCATGTCTTGGTCTTAAAAAGGGTCTTAAAAGTGGACAGGTTAACGAGATAGATAGATTCTTAATTAGTACAGGTGTCAGAGGTTATGGGAGAAGGTAGGAGAATGGGGTTAGGAGGGATAGATCAGCAAAGATTGAATGGCAGAGTAGGCTTGATGGGCCGAATGGCCCAATTCTGCTCATATCACATGACGTTATGACCTTATGAGAGAAATCTGCAGTACCTGGCCTAAACAGGTGCTGTGATCGTAAATAAAGGAGGTAACACAATATATCGGTAGAATGTAGCACTTTGATGGGTTGTAAAGCTGAAGAAAGCTGCAGAGATAGAAAGGGGTGAGAATTTTAAGTGGTCGCTTTGGTGAACAGAAGGTAAATGGAAGCCAACCAGGACAGAACTGATTGAAAATCGTAAACTGTAGGTGCTGACAACATAGAAAACATAGAAATTAGTTGCAGGAGTATTCAATTCGGCCCTTCGAGCCAGCACCGCCAATCAATATGATCATGGCTGATCGTCCAAAATAAGTACCCCGTTCCGGCTTTTTCCCCATATCCCTTGATTCCCCTAGCGCTAAGAGCTAAATCTAATTCGCTCTTGAAATAAAGACAGAAAATGCTTATGTGACATGAACAAGGGTCCCAACATGAAACCTTGCCTATCCATGTTCTTCAGAGATCATAGAAACATAGAAAATAGGTGCAGGAGTAGGCCCTTCGGCCCTTCGAGCCTGCACCGCCATTCAATATGATCATGGCTGATCATCCAACTCAGTATCCTGTACCTGCCTTCTCTCCATACCCCCTGATCCTTTTAGCCACAAGGGCCACATCTAACTCCCTCTTAAATATAGCCAATGAACTGGCCTCAACTACCTTATGTGGCAGAGAATTCCACAGATTCACCACTCTCTGTGTGAAAAAAGATTTTCCCATCTCGGTCCTAAAAGACTTCCCCCTTATCCTTAAACTGTGACCCCTTATTCTGGAGTTCTCCAACATCGGGAGCAATCTTCCTGCATCTAGCCTGTCCAACACCTTAAGAATTTTGTATGTCTTTATAAGATCCCCCCTCAATCTTCTAAATTCCAGCGAGTAGAAGCCGAGTCTATCCAGTCTTTCTTCATATGGAAGTCCTGCCATCCCAGGAATTAGTCTGGTGAACTTTCTCTGTACTCCCTCGATGGCAAGAATGTCTTTCCTCAGATTAGGAGACCAAAACTGTACGCAGTACTCCAGGTGTGGCCTCACCAAGACCCTGTACAACTGCAGTAGAACCTCCCTGATCTTGTACTCAAATCCTTTTGCTATGAATGCCATTTGCTTTCTTCACAGCCTGCTGCACCTTCATGCTTACTTTCAATGACTGGTGTACCATGACACCCAGGTCTCATTGCATCTCCCGTTTTCCCAATCGGCCACCATTCAGATAATAGTCCCCTCCTGTTTTTGCCACCAAAGTGGATAACCTAACATTTATCCACATTATACTGAATCTGCCATGCATTTGCCCACTCACCCACCCTATCCAAGTCACCTTGCAGCCTCCTAGCATCCTCCTCACAGCTAACACTGCCCCCCAGCTTCGTGTCATCCGCAAACTTGGAGATGTTGCATTCAATTCCCTCATCCAGATCATTAATATATATTGTAAATAGCAGGGGTCCCAGCACTGAGCCTTGCGGTACCCCACTAGTCACTGCCTGCCATTTTGAAAATGACCCGTTTACTCCTACTCTTTGCTTCCTGTCTGCCAGCTAGTTCTCTATCCACATCAATACTGAACCCCCAATACCGTGTGCTTTACCGTGTAAAGAAGCCATTATGGGACTGAGAAACAAGAATAAAACTGTTAGAGACATCAGCCAAACCTTAGGCTTACCAAAATCAACTGTTTGGAACATCATTAAGAAGAAAGAGAGCACTGGTGAGCTTACTAATCGCAAAGGGACTGGCAGGCCAAGGAAGACCTCCACAGCTGATGACAGAAGAATTGTCTCTATAATAAAGAAAAAACCCCAAACACCTGTCTGACAGATCAGAAACGCTCTTCAGGTGTGGATCTGTCCACAGAAGAACTGCCCAAGATCCAAAAAAGATCGGTGATTGGCCTCATCAGCAACAACGATGAGTCGGCCTACAGGGAGGAGGTCCAGCACTTAGCAGCATGGTGCGCTGACAACAACCTGGCCCTTAACTCCAAGAAGACCAAGGAGCTCATTGTAGACTTCAGGAAGTCCAGGGGCGGCACGCACACCCCCATCCACATTAACGGTACGGAGGTGGAACGTGTTTCTAGCTTCAGGTTCTTGGGAGTCAACCTCTCCGACGACCTCTCTTGGACCCACAATACCTCAACTCTGATCAAGAAGGCTCACCAGCGTCTCTTCTTCCTGAGGAGACTGAAGAAGGTCCATCTGTCTCCTCAGATCCTGGTGAACTTCTACCGCTGCACCATCGAGAGCATCCTTACCAACTGCATCACAGTTTGGTATGGCAACTGCTCTGTCTCCGACCGGAAGGCATTGCAGAGGGTGGTGAAAATTGCCCAACGCATCACCGGTTCCTCGCTCCCCTCCATTGAGTCTGTCCAAAGCAAGCGTTGTCTGCGGAGGGCGCTCAGCATCGCCAAGGACCTCTCTCACCCCAACCATGGACTGTTTACCCTCCTACCATCCGGGAGGCGCTACAGGTCTCTCCGTTGCCGAACCAGCAGGTCCAGGAACAGCTTCTTTCCGGCGGCTGTCACGCTACTCAACAACGTACCTCGGTGACTGCCAATCACCCCCCCCCACCCCCCCCCCCGGACACTTATTGTTATTTATTCAAATAATTTGCTGTGTTGCTCTTCCAGGGAGATGCTAAATGCATTTCGTTGTCTCTGTACTGTACACTGACAATGACAATTAAAATTGAATCAGTGGTGGGGGTGTTATGGCCTGGTATGTATGGCTGCTGAAGGTACTGGCTCACTTATCTTCATTGATGATACAACTGCTGATGGTAGCAGCACAATTAATTCTGAAGTGTATAGACACATCCTATCTGCTCAAGTTCAAACAAATGCCTCAAAACTCATTGGCCAGCGGTTCATTCTACAGCAAGACAATGATCCTAAAAATACTGCTAAAGCAACAAAGGAGTTTTTCAAAGCTAGAAAATGGTCAATTCTTGAGTGGCCAAGTCAATCACCAGATCCTGCTTGACCTGTTGAGTTACTCCAGCACTCTGTGTCTTGTGTTATGAACTGGCATCTGCAGTTCTTTGTGTCAATAAATAGTAGGTCTGGTGGATTTTTCAGTACGAACTGATTATTGATTTGAAAGTAAAAGCAAAACATTTATAATGGGGCCAGCTCTCAGTACGAGGCATGTTCAGTGGACTGTAGCATCGTCAGAACAGGAGATTATATAAATGATTAAATGAGGGATGGCATGTGGGGAGATAATAAATCATTTGAAAATACAGATTCTGAGTTGAATCAAACAAAGCCCTAGAATTATTTAGCTTGTTGGTGCAAGGGGAGGTGGGAATCTGATTCAGCTGTAGTGGAAAGAAACTCCTTTCATCTGTTGGGTGAAGGTATGGAGTAAATATTTTAGGGGAGGGATTATTTTATCCTGCCTCGGATCTGATGGGAGTGGCGGGGGGGGGGGGGGGATTATCCTGAAAATATATCATTACTTTCCTCTGCATATGCGCTGCAAAGCCCTCTGAGTGTATCTAGTGATTTCTACTATTATTTTAACATTATGTTTTATCAAGAAATTCAGAGGTGGACAACGTAGGCTAGCTCAAATATATACACATGAATGAGGTAATTGTAACAAATATTGCAACTTCTTCCTCTTCAATACTTCAATAAAAGGAAGCTAAATTTCAATTTCATTTTCATTTAGAAAATTCAAAAATCATTGTTCTATCTAGTGCCACTGTAAAGTAATTGTGTTATTTGTCATTGTGCATATTTTTATTTGAATTGCGACAGTCTAACAAAATTGTTGTTATTACATAGGCACTCTGTTATTGCAATGTTATGATTATTCAACAAATGTGTACATCATTACATTCATCAATGTGCAAACGTATGTGAGCAGATCCAATTGAGGCATATACACTGAAAGCATACCATACCTCTTGCACTTGATGAAACACATTTTTGTAATGTTTTGTAGTGCTATATATTTTGTTTTATTAGCTCCTGAAGGTAGATCTGTGAACGTTACAAATTATTCAAAGGAATAGATCTTTGCTGAGGAAACATTCACTAATGCAGAACAGTCAGATTTAAGATATTTTACAGAAAGCAATTTCTTAACAATAATCTTTTGATTATTGGTCACAATCAAAAAAAATAAAAACAAGAAAATCAACATAAAAATTAATCATACCCCATGGCACTGTACTAAAATATTGGGTTCAAATTGCATAAATTTGCAATTTAAAGAAATAAAATATTCAGATAACCCCCCAAGACCAGCTGAAAACCAAAGATATGAACAAGGCAGAGATAGACAAATTCTTGATTAGAACGGGTGTCAAGAGTTATGGGGAGAAGGCAGAAAAATGGGATCAGGAGGCAGAGATCAGCCGTGATTGAATGGCAGAGTAGACGCGATGGGCCGAATGGCCTAATACTACTCCTATAACTTGTGAACGTGATATAAATATGGCCCAGAGATGAGGCCTACAATCGGCATGGCAACATGACAGGTTGAATTGGAGCACCCATGAAATGAAGATTAATTTCCAGGGCACGACTGCAAGAAACCCAGGAGAAAAATCATTGATGTGGTAAACAAAATGGTGAACTTTTTGCAAACATTTCTCTTAAAAACAGATTGGAATTGGAAACATAATGAGTCATAAATGATGCAATTGAGTTTATTGGCCTTCCATTCAGGGTGGGAAGTAAATGGACCTTGCGGATTGACATATTGGGAAACAAATGGTGGAAGTGGTTAGAGGTAGGTGGTCCTGTAATTGAACCTTCAGGATTGGGCAATCTCACCTACAACACGGCCATGGTTCGATCCTGACTATGGGTGCTGGCTATAGTTTGTGCCTTCTCCCAGTGCCCTTTGTGGGTTTTCTCCGGGATCTCCAGTTTCTTCCCATACTTCAAAGATATACAGGTTTGCAGGTTAATCAGCTTGGTAGAATTGTAAATTGTCCCTAGTGTGTGTTAATGTGTGGGGATTGCTGGTCAGCACGGACTCACTGGGATTACCGCGCTGTATCTCTAATTTAAACTAAACCAAGACATACAGATACACTGAATCAACAGTGGATTATGACTTCATGAGCAACTGTAACCATTGTTCTCTTAGTCGTAATGTAACATTTTAAGAATTTATTTTCTGATTTTTGGAGGAGATGCAAATCACTGTGCACAGGTATTGGGGAAATCTGCTGTGAAATCTGATGTTTTTAAATACTTTGGACAAAATTGGAACCGTGGAGCACTGTTTTGCTCTCATGGTTTTTGTAAATGACCTGTAGACTCAGTACGTGATTCAAATTCAATTAATCAGCACTGAAACTTAACAGCATGAAGGATGATTAGTTGTTAGTACATCCTGGCTGCTCCCACCATCTGTGCTGGCAAATAATGTTAGTATAAGTATTACAGTGGGGTGGAGTTAGAGATGCTGGCTGGTGTGTGATTGGTTAACATGCAACATCAATCTATATCCTTCCCCCTAAAGATTAAGTGTGGAAGAGCACCCATGCCATGGAGTCAAACATACTCGCCATATCTCTCTGGTGGTCTACTAACATGGCCCGAGCGCATGCAGACCAAACCCTCCCCCCCCCCCCCCCACCTGAAAGATGAGATGGAGAGCCTGGAGACGAGAATGATGCGGTGGAGGCTTGTGGTAACCGAAAGGGGAAACATGCAGTGGGTGATGCCCCGTGGTTAGTGGAGACCGCAGGACGTGGAGGGGTGCAAGGCATGCGGGGACGGGTGGTAGACATTGCAAAAGGCGGCTGGAACTGGAGCGGTGGAGCATAGGGACCAGCAGGCAGTGGTCGAGGCTCCCTCACAGCAAGCAGGTGTTGTCGGCTTCTCCGCTCCCTCACAGTCTACCAGGTAGGACCGTGGCTCGTCAGTCGGGTTGACCACAGTGCCCAGACGGGCATGTCCAGTTGAAGTTCGTAGGCGGGTGACCTGACCCGGAAGTAAAGGCCTGAGTGGTCTGCAAGGAACTGCCGTGTGACCGTTTCTGGATGTCGTGCTTCTCTTGTAGACGTTTCTGGATAGTGGCAGGCTTCAGCACCTGAGGGACCAGTTGCTGTTGTGCGATGGGTACCGGAGGCCTCGTCAATCTCGACATAAGTCGCTGTGCTGGCGCTCCCAGGGTTCTGTCCCTGGCAACGTTTCTGACATTCAGGAGATCGAGATAAACGTCTGACTTTGAAATTTGTGCTCGCTCCAGCATGTGTCTGGCGCTTCTGACAGCGCGTTCAGCGAGACCATTACGCTGTGGATACTCGGGACTGCTCGTGACGTGCTGGAAGTTCCATCGGTCTGCGAAAAGCGTGAACATGTGGCTGGTGAACTGCCGACCGCTGTCGGTTCTCAGGCTGACGGGAGCGCCAAAGGTAGAGAAGTGTATTTTCAGCTTCTGGATGACCATCTCCGATGTGAGGGAGGTCAGTTAGTCTAGTTCAAACCAATTAGAAAATGAGTCGACTAGAACGAGGTAGTGCTTTCCGCACCATTCGAAAATGTCTACCACCAGCGACGTCCAGGGCAGAGCTGGTGGAGGTTGTTGCAGAGGGGCTTCCGTTGCTGATGAAGTGCAAGGCTGTTGCAAGCGGGGCAGGAGGCTACGCGGTCCCGGATATAGCTGGCTATTCCCGGCCAGTAGAACAGACTACGGGCACGTGCCAGTGTGGCGTCAGCTCCTGGGTGACCGCTGTGTGCCTGTTTGAAGTATACGTCTCGTAGCAATGAGGGTATCACTGCCTTGTGACCCTTGACGACAACCCCACCCTGAACTACTAGTTCATCACAAACCAGGAAGAAAGGCTGCACCTCTGTGGGTGTGTTGAATTGTTTGTCTGGCCAGCCTGTTTTGATGATGGAGGAGAGGATTTGAAGCGTATCGTCAGTGGTGGTATGCGCTGCCAGGGTGCGCAGTTGCTTGCTGGCGACGAAATTGACACCGAGGACCGTGAAATCATCATACACTGCAAACGAGCTGGCGCGTCGTGGATGGGCTTGTTCAGGATTGTTACCAGTGGTTGGTGGTCCGTCTCGACCGTGTAGGTGTTGCCAAAGATGAAGTAGTGGAATTTGGAGCAAGCAAAGACGACACCAACAGTTCCTTTTCGATTTGCGCGTAGTGTTGCTCCGTGTCAGTCATGGTGCGAGAGGCATGCGACACTGATAGTAGAGTGCCCTCGGCAGATGGTTGCAAGCAGGCTGCGCCGAGCCCGAATTTTGAAGCATCACAGGTGATCGTCACAGGACATTTCAGGTTAAAAAAATCAGGGTCGGTGCACTGGTCAGTTTGGACTTTAAAACATTGAAAGCAATCTGATGTTGCTGGAACCATGACCATGCTGTGTCCTTTTTTGTCAGCTTCCGCAGTGTGGAGCTTAGTTCGCTGAGGTTCGGAATCTCCTGATCACCCCAATGTTCTGCTGCATAAATGTAGCCAGATCTGTAACCTGCCCTCAAATCACATTTTCGACAGGGCTAGGTTTTTCTCTCGCCGTCAACTCCCTGAAGGGGTGGAAGATTGCAACCTTCACGTGGTCTGCCCTGTTTCGACTAATGCAATCAACTCGACGTGCACAAACGGATGATGAAATAGAACAAGTTTTCCGACAACTTTAGGCTGTGCACACCACACGAAAGAAGAAGAACTCCCTGGTGAACGAGTAGACTCGTTTATCTCAGACTTAATGTATTTAGCCCAGCGCAGCCGATTCCAAAATATGCCAGTCGATCAGCTGACTGATCAGTTAATAAAGGACATTTTAGTTAATGGCATTAGTGACCTAAAGCTCAGATCAGAGTTTCTGAGATGGCCAGATTTGACACTGGATGAAGCAGCACATGCATGCAGAACAGCAGAATTCATCGACCCTATAGACAGCTCGCACAAAACCAAACCATCAATCTGACGGGCTTCACTAGGCATGAACCAACACAGATAACAGGCGATTTATGACCCAAGCTAGTCAGGCGACTCTTGGTGATCCTCAGAAGAAATGCCCTAATTGCAACTACTCACACAGCAGACAATCAGCTTGCCCTGCTTTTGGTAAATCATGCAATTACTGTAAACAGTTAAATCACTTTGCCTCTGCATGTTGGGCAGCAAGTCGGGCCCGTGGGAAGAATTCGCCTAGCTTCAGGTCTAATCTCAATTTCTTGCAACAAGACAGCAACAATCTCACTCCCCAATTCCAGCTCGAACCTGCCCACGAACAGACTCCAATTAACTCACAAGAGGACCCGACTGTTTACTCGTTACAGCTTGCTGCTGCTAAGAATTATGATCCAACCTTGACAGTAGCTGTAAACAACGTCCATTTTGGCACAAAATTAGACACGGGGGCAAAAGTAAACACAATGTCAATCAACCTCTTCAACAAAATAAGAACTAATGAGCCACTGATCAAGGACAAATCCACTCTACATGCTTTTGGAGGGGAGGTGCCGGTGCCTCTGGGCAAAACCAACTTGAAATGTGTGCTGAAAAAAACCACGAGGAATTTGACCTTCTATGTCTTGAACTTTAATTCAGTTACTCTGCTGGGCAAGATGGCGGCATTTCAAGATGGCGGCGCCCTGTGCGGCTGCGGCTGCATTGGCTCCCGACAGGAACAGAAATTTAAAGGTAAAACTGCACAACCTTACGTGTTTAGTTAAGAATCTGACGGTCGCTTTTCGGTGCGACTGTCAGTCCGGGTTGAAACTGCGTGCGTCCAGCAGTTCCCCGGCCGTTGATCGAATTACTCTGGAGACTCTACGGAGTCTCGGACTGCTGCGTCGGCTGGAGCCAGCGGCCTACGAAGCCGCGGAGTCTCCTACCAGCACTGGCCGCACTCGGAGGAGGAGGAGACGGTGCGACAGGAAGCAGAAGCGCGGCACTCGCGGGTGGCTAACGGCGAAACTGAAGGCTAACCCCTGCAGGACACCGCTTCCGTCTATTCTGCTCGCTGACGTCCGCTCCCTGGAGAATAAGCTGGACTACCTGAGGCTGGACCTGGTAACCAAACGGGAGGTGAGGGATTGCTGCGCCCTGATTCTAACAGAGACGTGGTTAAACTCCTCTGTTCCCGATGGCGTCATTAGCATAGAGGGGTTAACAGCATTCAGGTTGGACAGAAGCTACGCTCTCAGTGGGAAATCCCGGGGTGGTGGTGTGTGCATTTACACTAATAACAGCTGGTGTAAAAATGCCACAGTGGTGTCAAATTATTGCTCCCCAGACATTGAGTTTTTGACAATAAAATGCAGACCCTTCTATATGCCCAGGGAATTCACCATTATAACCATCACAGCTGTGTACATCCCACCCAGTGCAAACACTAAGGAGACCCTGAATGCTCTTTATTGTTCCATTAGTGATCTACAATCTACAAATCCAGATGGTGTCTTCATTGTTGCTGGGGATTTTAACCAGGCCAACATGAAGACTGTTCTCCCACATTACTACCAGCATGTAGACTTTGCAACCAGGGGAATCAATACACTGGACCTAGCCTACACCAACATCAAGAAGGCATTCAAGGCAGTCCCCCGCCCCCACCTTGGCTCATCAGACCATATCTCTGTGATGCTAATTCCTGCATACAGGCCCCTGCTGACCCGAGAAAAACCTACTGTGAAGCAGGTTAGGGTCTGGCCAGAGGGAGCTATGGCAACACTACAGGACTGTTTTGAATGCACGGACTGGGACATGTTCAAGAAGGCTGCAACTGTCAGCCAACACATCAACCTGGAGGAGTATGCTGCGTCCGTGTCTGCTTACATGGAGAAGTGCATTGAGGATGTCTGTGTCACCAAGACCATCATTGTACGGGCCAACCAGAAACCCTGGATGACCACAGAGGTACGTGGAATGCTGAGAGCACGTAATGCCGCGTTTAAATCCGGCGACGTGGTGGCACTCAGATCCGCAAGAGCCAACCTGAACCGAGTCGTCAGGCTGGCCAAGCGTGCCCATGGTCAGAAAATCCAGAGCTTCTTCCATGACCCCAAGAACACCAGGCGCATGTGGCAGGGAATCAAATCAATCACGGACTATAAGACTGCTTCACCACCCTGTGATGACAACATTGAGTTCCTCAATGAACTCAACAACTATTTTGGTCGGTTCGAGGCATTAAATAACACACCTGCAAGCAAAGGTATTCCTCATTGTGAGGAAAAGGCACTCAGTCTTGACATAGTGGATGTTCGGAGGACCCTAAAAGGAGTGAACGCGCGAAAGGCGGCAGGCCCTGATAACATACCAGGGCGGGTGCTCAGGGAATGTGCTGATCAGCTGGCACATGTCCTTACGGACATATTTAACACCTCGCTGAACCAGGCTGTCGTCCCATTATGTTTCAAGACTGCCACTATCATACCTGTGCCAAAAAAATCCAACATACAATGTCTCAATGACTACCGCCCTGTAGCACTCACCCCCATAATGATGAAGTGCTTCGAGAGGCTGGTCAGGGACCACATCACCTCCAGACTCCCCTCCACACTTGACCCATACCAGTTTGCTTACAGGCCAAACCGCTCCACAGAGGACGCTATATCCTCCGTACTCCATCTGAGCCTGGAACATTTAGAGGAGAAAAACACCTATGTGCGAATGCTGTTCGTGGATTTCAGTTCAGCATTCAACACCATTATCCCACAGCACCTGATAAGCAAACTGGTTCCATTGGGCCTCGGCACCCCCATGTGTAACTGGCTACTGGACTTCCTCACTGACAGACCTCAGTCTGTGAGGGTTGGAAATAACACCTCCAATACCATCTCTCTGAGCACCGGCTCCCCTCAGGGCTGTGTCCTGAGTCCACTGCTGTTCACCCTGATGACTCACGACTGTTGTGCCAGGTTTAGTACAAACCACATCATGAAGTACGCAGATGACACAACAGTGGTGGGCCTCATCAGGGACGACAATGAGCTGGCTTACAGGGAGGAGGTGAAACAACTGGCGGACTGATGCAATACGAACAACCTGATCCTGAATGTCGAGAAAACAAAGGAGATTATCGTCGACTTCAGGAAAACCCGGCACAGTCCCACACCACTTCACATCAATGACAGCGATGTGGAGGTGGTCAGTAGCACAAAGTTCCTGGGGGTGCAGATCACTAACAGTCTGACCTGGTCGAAATAACATCTCATCAACTGTTAAGAGAGCGCAGCAGCGGTTGCACTTTCTGCGCTGGATGAGAAGAGCTCATCTCCCCCATCCCATCCTCACTACTTTCTACAGGGGCACCATAGAGAGTATTCTGACCAGCTGTATCTCTGTCTGGTTTGGGGACTGTAGAGCCTCCGACTGGAAGTGGTGAGGACAGCGGAAAAAATCATCGGGTCCTCTCTCCCCTCAATCGGGGATATTGCGACCAAACGCTGTGTGTCTAAGGCCAGCAGTATTATAAAAGACCCCACACATCTCCATCACGGACTGTTCACTCTGCTGCCCTCGGGAAAAAGATACCGCAGCATAAGGAGCAGAACATCAAGGTTCTGCAACAGCTTCTTCCCACGAGCCATCAGACTCCTGAATGCCATGTAATGGGCTGCCACTAGTGTCTATTTATCCTTTTCACCCATGCCTATCCTTCGGTTAATTTATTGTGTTGCAAAGGGAGCCAAATGCAACGTAATTTCGTTTGGAACTGCATGTATCAATGTATTTCTAAATGACAATAAAGTTTGTTTGACTTTGACTTTGACTTTTGGGCAACTGGGCCTGTCAGGAACTGGGGCTGATCTCCTTTGACAAAACGGTACACAAGCTGCAAATTTCCCTGGACCTGCTGAGTGAATTCCCTGATCTTTTCGACAATAACCTGGGCAAGTTGCCCGTGACTTACAAGATTATTACTGACCCCGAAGTGACACCCGTCATCCGACCTCCACACCGATTGTCATTTGCCATGACTGACAGGGTTCACTCTGCGCTGAAGGACATGGCCTCCACAAGCATAATTGAAGCAGTCAACGACCCCACCGACTGGGTCTCAACCATGATTGCCACAGTCAAGAAGGGAAAAA
Source organism: Raja brachyura (assembly GCA_963514005.1). Next base: position 25,181,994 of record OY740783.1, on the reverse strand, counting down.
ATGAAATTTGCTTGTGCATCAAATCGAAAGAACTGAACACTGCCATTAAGCGCCCACACCATCCCACTTCTGACACCATGTCAGTGACCTACAGACTCAGTACATGATTCAAATACATCTTTAATCGGCACTGAAACTTAACAGCACGAAGGATGATTAGTTGTTAGTACATCCTGGCTGCTCCAACCGTCTGTGCTGGCAAATCGTGTTAGTATAAGTATTACAGTGTGGTGTAGTTAGAGATGCTGGCTGGTGTGTGATTGGTTAACATGCAACATCAATCTATAGTTTCACCCTGGTATTCTTCCCTCCTCTGTTTGTTGAGTTGACAGAGATGCGCATCTCTCCCTACCCTCACCCCAATGGATCCAACCACTTAAGTCGTCGCTCATCACTGTGCCCGAGTGCCACCTGCTCTTAGTGATTTACTTGGAGATTGCACAGCATTGTGTATAACGTTCAGATGCAGCAAAACATTAACTCAACACAAAATCTTGTATTTCCCTTGAGACCATCGATATTGCAACTGAGCGGCGGATGGCTTACTTTAATGAAAGAAGATTGACCCTATGTTGACTTTTATCAGAAAATATAACTTGGATAGGTGGCAGCCTCAACAGGAATAACTTAATTCACTGCAAAGTGAAAATTGCGTTTTCTGCAAAATGGGGGGTGATGCAAAAGCAACCCTTGGGTTATTATTCCTCTGGCACTCTCCATGCCAAATGTGGGTGGTTAACATATGTGCAGCTGTGATTTTAGATTGCTTTAAAATACCTTGCCTATTGCAATTGTTTTACAGTAATTCCCTGTGCATACTTATCTCTCTCAGCCAGGATCCAACACTTTTGTTTCTGACTTGCTTAGCAAAGAGCCGTGTAATCCCGAGAATTAACCATTCTTCTTACTTTGATAATCTGTTTCTTGATGTGCTACCGTACCGTTCTCCTTGGAATTGGAATATTATACTTGTGCCAGAGAGTTTACAGGCCAAAACAACTTCAAGGGAGATTTTATGCGTCAGTAAACCTGGTTAACAGTTAGTGTGCTTATCGGGAAATCATGCTACTCCAGTGCTTGTTACTTTGCCAATTCATTTTAATGAAAGTTGAAAACCTCCCCATAGAGGAGAAGGAAAAGAAGTATAAATATGTACTGACAAAAACAAACCCTTGCTCTGTAACACATTCATTTCTCACTTTGGCAGCTCTTTTGAAAACACATAGCTCAATGATTTGGAAATTTGGCCTGGTGTCAGAAAACCATCCATATGAGCCTACTGTGCCCCATCCCATTTTGTCTAATTCTGTCCTACCTTGTCCCTACCTTCAAGGGCCTGTCCCACTTGGGCGTCTTTTGCGCGTCAAGCAGTTGGCGCGTCACCACGTTGTGCATCATGACACATAAATGATGTTGCATAAATTACGCGCAAATTATGCCCAAGTGAGACAGGCTCATCAGTCTTCTCTATTCCACTGTGTCCTTTGTCATTTACTCAGCCCAGCCCTGTCATGCCCTTTCATATTCACAGCTGCCTGGTCAAGTTTAAATCAGGCCGGATTGTGAACAGCTTCTGTATAAATGAACAGTTTTTTTCGGAGAAAGAGGAGGGGGTCTGTCAACTGCCTTTTTTTCTGGTAACAAGTAAACAAAGTCCAGCTTGCCGTTAAACATTGGAAGATTATCTTTAACAAATTTGCTGGTTTAAGCGGTTTAGATATTCGAGCTGTATTTTCTTTTAAATAAATCTGTTTTTTTTTCTACTGTTTGATTCTCCCGAATCTGAGGATTTTTCACCTTTGCCCTGTGACTCGATTGGTGCTGCTTTTACAGCTCATCAACCAATGTTTACTATAGCTGACGTGATACTTGTGATGTTTGTATCAGATATATTGGTCATGTTGGACACACTTATTTCCTGGACCACCTAATGGTGTTGTTGGTTTTGGCCAACAAGAATTGGAGAATCAACGTGGCAATATGAATCTGTGAGTCAAAGAGTCACAGAGTCATGGGTTACACAAAAAGCTGGAGAAACTCAGCGGGTGCAGCAGCATCTAAGGAGCGAAGGAGATAGGCGACGTTTCGGGTCGAGACCCTTCTTCTGACACAGAGTCATGTAGCATCCAGTCAAAGAAAAGACTATGCATGAATCTGACCAAGCCAACCACAGTGCACAGACCTAAGATAAACCATATAACCATATAACCATATAACAATTACAGCACGGAAACAGGCCATCTCGGCCCTTCAAGTCCGTGTCGAACAACTTTTTTCCCTTAGTCCCACCTGCCTGCACTCATACCATAACCCTCCATACCCTTCTCATCCATATGCCTATCCAATTTATTTTTAAATGATACCAACGAACCTGCCGCCACCACTTCCACTGGAAGCTCATTCCACACCGCTACCACTATAAAGGGTACAACATTTGGAATAAAACATTGAAGTCTGATAAAGTCTGATTAAAAATTGTTCAAATGTCTCCAATGAGGCGGTTCTTTGTACCTTTTCATATCTCAAGTTTTCCTCTCCCGTGACTCTGAGTCTGACTCAAAACGTCACCTATTCCTTTTCTCCAGAGATGGTGCTTGACCCGCTGAGTTACACCAGCATTTTGTGTCCGTCGGCACTCTAGCTGATAAGAGGATCATTCAGTTGCCTGATAATTGATGGGAAAAAGCTGTTCCGGATCCTGCAGGTATGTGTTTTCAAATTTCTGTGCTTCCTCCCCAATGTGAGAGGTGAGAAGAGGGAGTGGGCAGGGTAAGACTAGTCCTTGATTATGTTGGCAGCATGCATTGTAGATGGAGTCAAGAGAAGGGAGGCTAGTTTGTGTGATGGTCCAGGCTATGTCCACAACTCTCCGCAATTGCTTGCGGTCTTGGATGAAGCTGTTCCCAAACCGGGATGTGATGAAACCTGATAAGATGGCGTTTCTGGGTGATTCTTCTGTAAGTGTCTACTTTTTAAGTTTCTGGAAACTCGATTATAAAACCTACATTTTTGCAACTTTGAATGTTGTTTCACATAGATGAACATTTCTACTATGGGAAAAATATGTTTGGCGCAATCTTTTAGATAATTTATTTTTCCCTATTCTTTTTCCAGGTTGCCCATTGCATTCAGTCGTATCAGTCGCATGTTTATGATGAACAACACTGTTAAATATAATTGATTTAAGAACATAAAATCAAATTTTTGTCCCTCTTGTCCTGACCTTCCACCCTACCAGACCACTACTGGCCACATCTTCCCATCTCCTCCCCTGTCTACTTTCCGCAGAGACCACTCCCTCCTGGTCAATTCGTCCCTTCCCGCCCAAACCACCACCGCCCCTGATACTTTCCCTTGCAACTGCAGGAAATGCTACACTTGTCGCTTTATCTCCCCCCTTGACTCCATACAAGGACCCAAGCAGTCTTTCCAGGTGCGGCAGAGGTTCACCTGCACCTCCTCCAACCTCATCTATTGCATCCACTATTCTAGGTGTCAGCTGCCTAAATCAGTGAGAACAAGCGTAGGCTTGGCGATCGCTTCGCCCAACACCTCTGCTCAATTCGTAACAACTAACCTGATCTCCCGGTGGCTCAGCACTTGGAGCAGTAATTGGAGGAGCAGCACCTCATATATCGCTTAGGTAGTTTACACCCCAGCGGTATTAACATTGACCTCCAATTTCAGGTAGTCCTTGCTTACTCCCTCTTTCCCCTCCCCTTCACAGCTCTCCCACAGCCCACTGTATACGCCTCTGCCTTTCTTCTTCCCACCCCCCCCCCCCCCCCCATTCCCACATCAGTCTGAAGACGGGTCTCGATCCTAAACGTCACCTATTCCTTTGCTCCATAAATGCTGCCTCACCCGCTGAGTTTCTCCAGACTCAGATTGGTGATGGGAACTCATTCATATGAATGGAATCATGACCTTCATTAAAAAGATTGGGTTAGGTGCTTCTTGTTCTTATCTCCTCATCTCTCTCTGAGTATCTAATTGTTGTTAACCAATTAAGATTATATTAAGACGCACTTTGAATGAAATTGTTTAAAGTTTGTTTACGCTTTTTCCTTCTTAAACTCAAAAGTCAATTGTTTCTAAATATCTCTGATGATCAAAGACTTTTAAAAACAGTGAAACAAGCCTCTGGAAAAATTAGCTGTTAAAAGCTTTCAGGGTGGGCCCTTAAGATGCATTATTAAGAGACTTGGTTGCCTTCTGTGACCCAAGTTGACCAGAGGACAGTCGTAGAATCAGCATCTATGTTTCTATGTTTCTTTTATATGTTTTTATAAGGTCCCCTCTCATCCTTCTAAATTCCAGTGAATACAAGCTCAGTCGACCCATCCTTTATTCATATGTCAGTCCTGCCATCCCGGGAATTAACCTGGTGAGCCTACGCTGCACTCCCTCAACAGCAAAAATGTCCTTCCTCAAATTAGGAGACCAACATTGCACACAATACTCCATGTGCGGTCTCACCAGGGCCCTGTACAACTGCAGTAGGACCTCCATGCTCCTAAACTCAAAGGCATGGGTTGGGTAAACTGTAAGACCTTTTTTCACAGGAAGAAAAAATCTAATATTAGAGGTCAGAGTTTTTTGAGAGAGGCAAAGTTTAAAAGAGATGTGCAGAGCATGTTTTATTACACAGAGTATGGTGAGTGCCTAGAATGCATTCCTAGGGGTGGTGTTTGAGGCAGGTGCGATCGTGGCATTTAAGAGAGTTTTGGATAGGCACATGGATATGCTGGGAATGGAAGAATATGGATTATGTGCAGGCAGATAGGAATTGGTTTTGGCATCTTGTTCGGCACAGACATTACAGGTTAAAGGTCCTGTTCTTTTGCTGTACTGCTCTATTGTCCAGAATCATGGAGACATAGAGTCATACAGCATGGAAACAGGCCCTTCGACCCAACTTGCCCATGCCAACCAACATGCCCCATCTGCACTAGTCCCACCTGCCTGCATTTGGCCGATATCCCACTAAATCTGTCCTATCCATGCATCTGTCTAAATGTTTTGGGTTGCTATTAAATCTTTCCCCCCTCACCTTAAACCTATGTCTTCTGGTCTTGATTCCCTTAATCTGGGTAAAAGACTCTGTGCATTTACCCTATCTATTTCTCTCATGATATTATACACCTCTATAAGATCACCCCTCATCATCCGGCATTCCGAGGAATAAAGTCCTAGCCTGCTCAACTTCTCCATTTAGTTCAGGCCCTCGAGTCCTGTCAACATCCTCATTGTTCAATGTTCATCAACTGTGAGAAATTGTGATCAGGAGATGAATGAGAAATTGCAAATAGAAATAATGCTCAAAATGCATAAAGAATCCAAACTCAGAGAAAGATTATATCGACTGTGAAGAAAAAACATGAATTGTATAACACATACCATCTTGACTATAACAGCAACAAATTAACTATTGATAAACATCTTCATCTTTTAATAATGACATCAACTAATCCTCAGGAAACCAGCAATGAGATGGGAATTAAAAGTTCTAAACAGCTCATACACATTCAGTTTTGCAATAAACAATGGTGAAACTTTTTGAAAGTAATCCCACAATTTTACTGGTGGAAATTAGGGTTGACTGAACATTTGATGAACATTTCAATATATTCTGAAACAGCTCTGACAAAATAAACAACACAGAAAGTGCCCTCATCCAATAGTGTTTTTTAAAAAAAATTAATTAGACTGTTCTGTCATATATTTCCAAGAACTAAAAGCAACAAAACTTAAAAAAAGATCCAATTTCATAAACCAGTAAATATGAGTCTAAAAGCTTGATTCTAACCATCTGTGAAATGGAAAGGGTGCGTATGTACAGTGTGTTTAATTGCTGACAGAAGTAATCACAATAATTTCACTCGCCACGACAATTTGAACCTCAGTGTTCCAGAATGTGAGAAAATGTGTACTCAGTTGTAACAAAGTACTTCCACCACTTCGATAACTAATTCAAAGCTGTGTCCACTGAAATCACCGGCCATTTTCCTGCTTGAATGAAGGGAAATAGTAAGATTGAACGAGAACTTACCAGTTCGAAGGTTGATCTTTATTTTATGAGGAGTCGAAGTGAGGGATTTCGTGAAGAGCCCGCCGGCGCGCATGCTCGACATACTTCAAAGTAGCGGCGTGGAATCACAGAACCAACAATAGAATGACTTCGCATAGTATGATTGAATTGACTAAGATTACCAGATGAAGGTGATTGAGGGTTGGGCGAGGAGGGCACGAAATCCCTCACTTCGACTCCTCATAAAATAAAGATCAACCTTCGAACTGGTAAGTTCTCGTTCAATCTTACTATTTCATTTCGGAGTCACGTGAGTGACTTCGTGAAGACTTCAAAGCTTCTGTGATTACACGCCCTGGACCACGTCCATGCTGACACACCACTACCAGGGATGGATGGGAGGAAAAAACTTGCTCAATAGTTCATACTGCAAAACAAGAGCATATTTATTAATAACAAATCAAAACCCCTCATGCGGGGACATCTCCACGTTCTTGACCTGCATTCAGCACGGCTTCTGCAAACTGTAGAGGAGCAGCAACAGGCTTGTTATAAAAACGCTGGAACACAGCTTCATTCGCCCATCCTGCTGTGGCGAGAATTTTGTCCATGGGCACCTCCATGACCCTCGCCGCTGACGTCGATGCAGCCCTGGTGGAATGAGACTTGAACACATTAGTGTCGATACCTGACTTACCCAAGACGACTGGAAGCCACCTGGATATCGTCTGGACTGTCACTCGATGATGAGGTCTCTTATGAGTGACAAGCAGGTATCTCTCCATTCCTCTGATGCGTGCCGTCACCTTGACATAGTGGCGGATATGTGAGGCTAAACATAGCCTAGCATCTGCGGGGTATGCCGGGAACTTCAGCTGCAGCCCTGTGCACCCAGGTCTATGCTGCTTTAGTAGCTCGTCAATGAAAAAGACTACTTCTGTAGGGGTAGATGTCATTCTGTCGACACGAAGTTTGTGTAGTGTCTGTACCCTCTGAGCTGAAGTCAGCGCTAGTAACATCACCAGCTTCATGGTGAGTTGGTCCAGTTGGAGCCCTTCCATGGGAGACCACGTCCTGAGCAGGGTTAATACGTCCCTGACATCCCAGGTGATATTATAGCGTGGTGTAGGCGGATTCATATTGAATATACCCCGCATGAGTCTGGACACTAGCCTGTTGGATCCTACCCCAATCTTGAGGTAGAATGATAGCGCACTTCTGGCGCTGTTGATGGCACTGTAACTTAAGTGTTCATCATGGTGCAACCCCGCGAGAAATTCCAGGACGTCGGTTATTGTCACGTCATCGTACGTGATGCGAGAGCGGCTGCAGTAGGCTTCCCACTTCTTAATATGCGAGCGGTATCTCCGCCTTGTGGACTCTCGACACGACGCCCCGATGGTATCCATGGTCCGAGCCGAGAGGCCGTATTGGACTAACGGCCTGTTCAGAACCTGCAAGCCAACAAATTTAAATAGCCATGGCAGGGATGTGGCTCCCCTGAGACAGGGTGAGTAACCAATTGTGGGCAACCCTTCAAAAGGACCCAAGGTTCGTTGAGCATGTCAAAGACCACCGGATACCAAGGCTGTGTGGGCCAGTCGGGTATAATAAGGATGCCCTTGGCAGCATCTGCCTGAATCTTTCGCAATACCCGACTGATGAGGCAAAACGGAGGGAAGGCATAGAAAAACCAATTCCCCCAGTCAAGCGAGAATGCATCTAGCGCTATTGCCCCAGGATCTGGTTCCCATGAAACGTAGGCTGGTACCTGATGGTTCAACCGTGACGCAAAAAGGTCAATGTCCGGTTTACCAAATTTGGCTGCGACTTTAGAAAAAATCTCAGGATGCAACATCCATTCAATGTTGTCATAAAATTTGCGTGACCTGGTGTCCGCCACAGTATTAAGCTCACCTGGCAAATAGGTAGCTGAAATCCAAATGTCTCTTTGAACACACCAGAGCCAAATTGAGTTAGCCAATTTGTCACACGAAACTGACCTGGTACCACCCATATGGTTTAAATATGCCACAGCTGTGGTGTTGTCTATTTGGAGATGGACGTGTGCTCCAACAAGCTTGGAACAATATGCACGAAGTCCGTGGAATGCTGCCAGCAACTCCAAATAGTTAATCCCTTGAGTCAACAACATCGATGCCTCAAGGGTGTCCCATCTGCCCCCACAACTAGAGCAATTATCAGTAGCTCCCCAGCCATTGGAGCTTGCATCAGTCTGTAAATATACCACCGGATTAGCCTCCCTAACAGGCTTAAATGAGTTGCTAATGTGACACACCCACCATTGCAACTCAGTTATCGCTTCGGACGGCAGCTGCATTGATCGATCGTAATGACCAGCGTTCCGTTTTAACGCAGTAATTTTAGCTCTTTGCAAATTCTGATAATGCAAAGGTCCATATCGTGCTGCCGGAAACAAAGCCACTATCTTGCCAATTACTGTGGCTGTATGCCGAATCGATGGTATATTGGTGCCAATTAAATCTCTGCACACCTTAGTGACTTCCTCAATTTTGTTAATTGGTATAGTTATCCTCATGCTCATTGAGTTCACCGTGAACCCTAGGTAATTAATTACCTGGGCAGGGCAGAACTTCGATTTCTCTGGATGGACAATGAATCCTAAGTGTTGAAATATATTGACAGCAGCTGCAACACCCTGTTCAGCCAATTGCAGGGTGTGGCCCACAATAAAGACATCATCTAAATAGGCCATAACTATATGATGTCGTTGTCTCAAATAAGCCATGATTGGCTTCACCAATTTAGTGAACAATCTAGGGGCTGTAGTGAGCCCATTAGGCAAAGCCTTATACTGCCAAAGTTGCCCCATCCAGATAAATTTCAAAAACCTTCTATCATATTTCTGGATGGATACTGAATAATATGCATCCCTCAAATCAATGCATGCCATAAAGCAGCCATGAGTAATCAATGATTTGGCTGTTTCAAACGTATCCATTTTAAAATGAGTATATGTTACAAACGTATTCAAACGGGTTAGATCAATAATGACACGACAGCCTCCATCCTTCTTAGGTCTAGTAAATATGTTCGAAACAAATTCAATTGGCTCATGCACCGTTTTCTCAATCACACCCTTCTGTTCCAGACTTAAAATTTCCTTATAACCTGCTGCCTGTTCTGCAGCAGACAATTTGAACGTACGACCAGGCATGTGCTGGGATGGAGGAATGTCGCCATTAATAAACTCAATTTTATGCCCCTGAATATTCCGCAACACATACTCATCACCAGTAAAATTACCCCTTGCATCCAAAAACAACCGTAAACGACCACCAACATGGGAAGTTAAACAGAGAGAAAAAAGAGAACCAGACCCCCTCACCTCCGTGGTTACCAGCGGTCCTTGACACGTGTGGGTGGCCGTGGAGGTGCTGGGTTGGCTTGAGGGCGCGGCGTCTTCGATTTCCACAAAGGTCTCTGCCGACCCTGTCCAAAAAAAGACCCTTGGTGCTGGTTCTGGTGCTGTTGTCGTTGTGGAGCTAGAGGGCGAGTCCTCGTCGAGGCACTGGCCGACCCTCATGAGCGAATGTATGGAGCTTTTGAGCCTGACGGTGTGGGGGCACTCTGAGAGCGCATGATCCCCACCGTTTTGGCTTGTTCGTCAAGCTCTTTGACTCTCTTCGAGAGGTCCTCACCAAAGAGCTGACGGGGCGGCGGCAGTGGCGGTGGTTTGCACAATCCTGCAAACTTCGGGTTGAGTGCTGGGCGGATGCTGTTTTTGCGAAACCCGTTGATTTTGTGCTGGGTCGCGCACAATAAGGCCAGAGCATCTTCCTGGTCCAAATTCAGTTCGTCCCCGTCCACCGACCGCGCAAAGGCGGTAATACCGGCCGTGAGGAGTTTCAGGATCCGCTGCAATTTTAGCTCCTGTTGACGGATAGCCGCACTGATGTTGCCCCATATTGGCGTATTGACCACAGGCACGTTGAGGGAGTTGCAGTTTGATGGAGCCTTATGACGGCTCATAGCCTGGATGAGGACTTCTTCCTGCAGCACCTGATTATTAAGAAAGTCCACTGTGGCTGCCAGCTTTGTATTTAGAGGAAGACCAGCCGTATGTGGGGCCGCGAATTTGGTCGCCACATCCAAGAGTTCCTCCGCTGGCACCTCCAACGGAGGTGGTACGGGATCCACCAGAACCTCCTCCTCCTGCTGCTCCAGGCTGATAGTAGATGTTGGTGAAGACGCCCTGTGCCTGTTGCTGCTCTGCTGTTGTTGACGTTGAAGCAGGAGCTCCAGCAGCCGCTCCATACGGTCAATACGCCCTTCACCCTGAACACTCAGGTGGTCGGAGTCCTCCGGCTCTGAAAAGAAAACCGGGCTCCTGTCATCGGCCCGCACCTCGTCGAGGCCCTGCCGGTGCCGGTAGTTGTCGCTAACAGCCGCCGAGGCAAAACTGCGCTATTCCTGCGCGGGCGTGTTTAACCGCCTCCGTTTAGCGGGAGCTGAAGCCGCTGCCACTAAGGGCACTTGCAGCGAGGTGTCGGCACCAGCCGAAGCATGGCTGCCTGGGGCCCGCGCAGTCTTGCCGGCTGCCCACATCGTGGACGTTGCCGACGCATGGTCTCGCCCACTCATCCATGGGGGGCTCGGCGACCGTGACGAGACCCGACTCGACCGACCCGTCCCGGCGTCGAGAGTCGGGGTGTGCCGGCTGGACCTCACAGCCGCCCCGGGTCTCGCCCTGGAACCTGACCGCTCCTCCGCGATAGGCAATGCCTTAGCCCTAACAGGGTTAGGCTTCTGGGCTCCTGCCCTCCCCCTTCTCGGAGGGCTGAGTGGAACAGGCCGTGCAACGGCACGTGCCCTGCTCGAGGTCGCCAGCGAGCCCGCTGACGACCTGACTGCCGACTCTGGCGGCACACCACACTCCTCCTCGTCGAACTCCTCCGAGCTGTGGTGTGCTGGCGGATCTGGACCTGTAATCACAGGGCTTACCCACATCTCCGCCTGAGTCCCGGCCTGCGCTGCAGGTACTGCCGATGCAAGACATAATCAGACAACAAGGACCACCAACTAAAGGTAGAATACTTACCTCCGTGGCCCCTTATGAAGGGCTGGCGAGGAGCGCGCTCCACCGCCAGCCGTCGCAGCAACGCGTTACGACGATATGTCGAGCATGCGCGCCGGCGGGCTCTTCACGAAGTCACTCACGTGACTCCGAAATGAAATTCGGAGGACAAATTACAAACTACATACTGAGGATGCTGAAAATCTTAAAGGGAAAAGATCCATGTTGGTGTGACAGTGGCAGAGTTAACAGAGCTGCAATCTCATATCTCCAAGGATCTGGATTCAATCTTGACCTTCAGTGCTGTCTGTGTGGAGTGTGCATGTTCTCTCTGTGACAACATGTGTTTTCTCCAAGGGCTTCAATTTTCATCCATAATCACAAAAATGTGTAATTAGTAAGTAAGTAAGTAAATAAATATGTAAGTTTATTGGCCAAGTATTCACATACAAGGAATTTGCCTTGGTGCTCTGCCCACAAGTAACAACATGACAAACAGTGACAGTTACGAATGACTCAGAAAACACTAAACATTAATAATAATAAAACATTAATGATAAAACACCATTGATCAAGCATGTGAACCTACAAAATACCAGATCAAGGGAGGCTACAGATTTTTGGCTGTTGAGTAGAGCAACTACTCGTGGATAAAAACTGTTTTTATGTCTGGCTGTGGCAGCTTTGACAGTCCGGAGTCGCCTTCCAGAGGGAAGTGATTCAAATAGTTTGTGGCCAGGGTGAGAGGGGTCAGAGATGATCTTGCCCGCTCGCTTCCTGGCCCTTGCAGTGTGTAGTTCATCAATGGAGGGAAGGTTGCAGCCAATAATCTTCTCTGCTGATCGGACGATTCGCTGCAGCCTCCAGGTGTTCGAGTAAATTAATTATAGACACTAAAGGGGCTGTCCCACTTGGGTGACCTAATCTGCATGCTAAGAAGAGTGACTTCGACCTTCAAGCTCGAGGGCACTCACCTGGAAAGCCTCGGGCTGGATCGATCGTCTGCGTTGAAACCGTGAGCTGGATCAACTCACCGCACACACACACACATCGCAAAGGCGGGGGCCAGGGAAAGCGGGGGAAGTGCCGTCTGCGCAATAAAGAGGAAGGTAAACGGCTGCCACAGTAACGGCAAGTCATTTAGAGAGCGCATGGGGGGGGGGGAGGGAGGAGAAGGGGAGAGAAGGGGAGAGAAGGGGAGGGAAAAGGGGAGGCGAAGGAGTGGAGACACTTTTAAGAAGTACAATAAAGTTTAGCGGGCATTTAACTTACCGGTAGGTTTTCCTTGGTCCTGAAAACTCCAATGAGCCAATCAAAATGCTAGCGAAGGAGATTGCCTACGGCTGCCCTCGACTGCCTGTAACTAAACAGTGACCCCACTCCACTGCACTATGAGTCAAAAAGAACCATGCCGACCAAATTTTACTCACAGAAAATGTTTCAATATGCTGAAACATTTTCCGCGACTTAGCTGAGGCCACGAGTATTCGGAACTTCACTCGAGCATGACGGAGAGTTCCAGCGACCTCAAAGGACATCCTAGACCACGTGTTGACCATGCTGCGATTTTGAAGGTGGAAGACACTCTTCTAATCTCACAGATTAGGTTGCCCAAGTGGGACTCATTCATAATCAGATAATGGACCAACTCGCTCTCTGCCCAGAATCACTGACTATGGTGCCCCCACCTCACCTTTCTTTTCTGGGTAGTGATTGTGAAATGAATTGAAAAAATTCTGCTGTATTTGAATGTAGTTGTAATTGTACATGAATCACAAGGTATGAAGAAACTGTAGCATTAGTTTTATATTTAATGAGTTCCACGTCCTCACTGATGGATTTACAATAAAAGCACGTTTAAAGTTCTTGTGACCTATAAGGATTATTGTAAAAATACATTAAAATCAGATGCATTAAAATCGATTAAAATTATTTATTTTTCACATGTTTCTCCTTGAAAAGATCAGATCCTCTCTTGAGGACTTTTAAGACTCCATAGGATTAAGCAAGAATGCAAAAAAATCAGCAATAAACATGCCCTGAAGGATGAATCTTCCAACAGCGGCCTCAATAAGTGTAATTTGTATGAGTCTCTCAGGTTAGATAAGAAGATGACAGGAGAACTACAGAACGACAGGGCGGCATGGTGGCGCAGTGGTAGAGTTACTAGCGCCGGAGACCCGCGTTCAATCCCGACAATGGGTGCTGTCTGTACGGAGTTTGTACGTTCTTCTCATGACCTGTGTGGGTTTTCTCCGAGATCTTCGGTTTTCTCCCACACTCTGAAGACGTACACGTTTGTAGGTTAATTGGCTTGGTGTATGTGTAATTTGTCCCTAATGTGTGTAGGATAGTGTTAGTGTGCGGGGATTGCTAGCCGGAGTGGACTCGGTCGACCCAAGGGCCTATTTCCATGTTGTATCTCTTAAACAAAATAAGTTTGTGGAATTGTTCTTTCAAACCAAGATTTTTGAAGCAAAATTAATCAAGGAATAGAGTGTATGTCTCCAAATATTGGAATAAGCTGACAATAAAACAGCAAAAGACTGGAGGCTTGAATACGATGACACCATTTTTGGCAGGAAATTAAAGAAAAAGTTGATTCTAGCTACATCGTCAACCTGATTATGTATAACAAGGATAGACATAAAAAGCTGGAGTAACTCAGGGGGTCAGACAGCATCTCTGGAGAAAAAGATTAGTCGATGTTTCGGGTCGAGACCCTTCTTCAGACTGAGAGTCAGGAGAAAGGGAAACGAGAGATATAGACAGTGATAAAGAAAGATATAGGACAAATGAATGAAAGTTGTGCAAAAAATTTACAATGATAAAGGAAATAGGCCATTGTTAGCTATGGGCTATGTGAAAACCTCAAGGGTGGAACAGGCGGAGGATGATGGCTGACCTTAGTGGAGCATCACAATGGCTGGAAGGCGGATAAAGGCTGTGGCAGAAAAGGGTCTCCGGTCATCTTGGACTCCATGCCACTGGATCCTTACCCAGATCTGTCAAGGACAGTGGGGTGGCTGTCTATGGACCAGTCCCCCCATGTTAAACAAAGTCACGCACAGGCATCCTCCATATAGGGAATAGCAACCTGAAGACACCCATGGTCAGCCATGACCGAAGGGGGCCTAAGAAGAGAGAAGCAGAAGGTGAAAACGAGTTACAGGGAGTGAGACTCAACAAGATGATTTGAAGCTAGTACAATGACTTGGGTGTGGGGGGGGGGGGGGGACAGAGCAAATTACTCACTCAAGCAAGGGTTACAAGCAAGGGTTACGAGGTTGGAGAAGTCAATATTCATACCGCTGGGTTGTAAATTGCCTAAGCAAAATATGAGGTGCAGTTCCTCCAATTTGTATTTGGCCTATGACTGACAATGGAGACGGGCCAGGACAGAAAGGTCAGTGTGGGTTTGGGAAGGGGAATTAAACTGTTTGGCAACTTGGAGATCAGGTAGACCCAAGTGGACTATAACAAACCATGGGCACCATTTATATTCTGCAAGAATGAGGATGTTTTTCAAGGCTAAAAAATTCTTAAGGTAGAAGATTACTGATAATGTGCAGGCATTGAAGGCTTCAATGTAGGAATGCGAGAAAGCACTATTTCCTGTAGAAATCAGCTCTGAGGCATACTGCACACTAACTAGCTTTAGAAGCTTCAGAAAGTTCTAAATACTGTATACCATTTTCAAAGTTATGCAGGAAGGTTGGAATAATACTTCAACTATTTATTTGAGGTTGTGAATAATGTGGACACAAATTCTGCAAGACACCGTTAGTAGCTTTGGAGAGCTTTCGATCATTCCCTCAGAGAGAGATTTTACATCGGAGTCACGTGAGTGATTCCGTGAAGGAGCCCTGCCAGTCCACATGCGCGTCATATCGTCGATTGCATGACGAAGCACTGGACTGGAAGGGCATCGCTCCAGCCGGCGGTAAGTTTAAACCTAGAAGGTAAGTTTTGTATTACTTACCAAGGTTTGCTGTTCGAGCAGGAACCTCTCTTCACAGAGGTTTCCTGCTAGATTTATGGCGAAGGCCGGCGAGTGAACCAGCTGTGGGGAGACCCCGGTTCCGACCGCGGAAGCGGATAATCGATAGATGTCAGGTTCGCGATTCCAGCCACCGACAAGGTGGTCAGTGGCTTCCAGCTTGCTGTGATGCCTGTGGAGGGCCAAATCAAGCAGGAACGCGGTATCACCGCCAGAGTCGCTGACAATGCGGTCAGCGGCTCACAGACACTGTGTTCCCCAGGCATGGAGTGCAATCACCGATAAATCGATCCGCCTTATTGGACTCGGGCTGCAAGGGTTCCCCTCTGGTAATAACTGTGTATTTGCAGGGATGCTGTTGTCATTTTAACCCTTCACAGGTGAAGCTCCACACTCCAAAATTAATGTCATAAACACAGCACAGAAACCCGCCTTTCAGCCCAGGATGCCTGTGCCAAACCTGATGCCAAATTATGGGTTAAATGGTAGGATATAAACTGAAAGAATTTGCCACAGATGTTTGTACACAGTGGGACTCTACGTGAGTGATGCGGAAGTACATAATTTTGTGCAAAGGATATTCGCAGCATTGGAGAATTGAAGCTGGTGGCAGCATGACAGCTGGGTAGATGTTCCACGCATCCTACCAGTCCTACTCAACAAGGTGGGTCTGGCACTTCCGAAACGTGGGTAAGTGGACCACTCACAAGTTGGTAATATTTACACTTGTTTGTACAACACGCAAATGATAAAAGCATCTGCTCAGAGGCATTTAACCATGTAACACTGCACAATACTAGCATTCCAAGCAAGTTTGGGATTATGGCCAGGATTGTCTTTTAAGACAGGCTCAGAAAACGGGCCAGAGTTATCGTGCGAAGCACCCGAGGATGTAACTAGTAGAGTGGATAAGGGAGAACCAGTGGATGTGTTATATCTAGACTTTCAGAAGGCTTTCGACAAGGTCCCGCATAAGAGATTAGCATACAAACTTAAAGCACACGGTATTGGGGGTTCAGTATTGATGTGGATAGAGAACTGGCTAGCAGACAGGAGGCAAAGGGTAGGAGTAAACGGGTCCTTTTCAGAATGGCAGGCAGTGACTAGTGGGGTGCCGCAAGGTTCAGTGCTGGGACCCCAGCTATTTACAATATATATTAATGATTTGGATGAGGGAATTCAACACAACATCTCCAAATTTGCAGATGATACCAAGCTGGGGGGTATAGTTAGGTGTGAGGAGGATGCTTGTGTAAGTTATCGGGGCAAATCCTCCAAAATTATGGAAGAACTTGAATAAGGACATGGACATTTTAAAAAGACAGATTTGCTGGCTGCAACGGAAAAACCTGCAATCCACAGACTCAGTTTCAAGTTTCAAACCGTCTGGTCCGTGGACTTGGACATCACACAACGGTGTGAACAAAGGCAGAGACGGAGATAACGAGATTTTCTTGGATACACAAAGGAAGGAACCAAGCCTCAGCAGACGATGGTAAACAGGCCAGCAACAAGCACAATCACCATCGTGGATGACCCATCCATCGAGACAATAGGAGCCCATCCAGGCGATGGGATAACGATCAGGCTGAGGGATCATGACATCAGCAAACCCCTTATCATCGGAAGCCTATTGTTCATGCCAGATCGAAACTGGGAAACATCAAAAGAAGCCCTTTTATCCAGAGGACCACCTGGGGGGTTCAAAGGAATCTCAGGTATAAAACAGGAGTCCAACCAGAACTCGCTCTCTGCTCTTTTTGGCTCTTCCTGCTCGGCTCTCTCTGCTCTTTTTGGCTCTTCCTGCTCGGCTCTCTCTGCTCTTTTCGGCTCTTCCTGCTCTTCCTGCTCTACTGGACTGCTCGTGAGCCTGCATCGACTTAGCTGTGAGTATCCCGGTGACTTGGTGAAATTCCCGAAATAGGATAGGAGGCTGAGTAAATAAGGGGAAAGGGGAGTAAAATATTGTTAAAGTAAGTTTTACGACGTGCCCGATAGTTTTCCTTCCATAGTCTTAGTTTAAAGCATAAGTTTACCCGCGTATTATGTAGTGTTGGTGAGATTCGATTCCTCATCTTTAATAAAGCCTGTAAATTTAGACTTGCTTTGAGTCCATCTTGGTTTCTGTTTTCTCTCATCAGCACACTCTGGTCAATTCAACCTTTTATCATATCCCACCATAATTCCGAGGTATAGAACCTAGGGGAATCCCTTTTGCGGGAAACGAAAGAAACCCCTACACTTGGAGGCTGCAGGGTGATTTGGATAGGCTGAGTGAATGGGCAGATGCATGGCAGATGCAGTATAATGTGGATAAATGTGAGGTTATCCACTTTGGTGGCAAAAACATGAGGGTAGACTATTATCTGAATGGTGGCAGATTAGGAAAGGGGGACATGCAACGAGACCTGGGTGTCATGGTACACCAGTCATTGAAAGTAGGCATGCAGGTGCAGCAGGCAGTGAAGAAAGCAAATGGTATGTTAGCATTCATAGCGAAAGGATTTGAGTATAGGAGCAGGGAGGTACTACTGCAGTTGTACAGGGTTTTGGTGAGGCCACACCTGGAGTATTGCGTACAGTTTTGGTCTCCAAATCTGAGGAAAGACATCCTTGCCATAGAGGGGGTACAGAGAAGATTCACCAGACTGATTCCTGGGATGTCAGGACTTTCATATGAGGAAAGATTGGATAGACTCGGCTTGTACTCGCTGGAATTTAGAAGATTGAGGGGGGATCTTATAGAAACTTACAAAATTCTTAAGGGGTTGGACAAGCTAGATGCTGGAAGATTGTTCCTGATGTTGGGGGAGTCCAGAACAAGGGGTCACAGTCTAAGGATAAGGGGAAATTCCTTTAGGACCGAAATGAGGAAAACATTCTTTACACAGAGAGTGGTGAGTCTCTGGAATTCTCTGCCACAGAAGGTAGTTGAGGCCAGTTCATTGGCTATATTTAAGAGGGCGTTAGATGTGGCACTTGTGGCTAAAGGGATCAGGGGGTATGGAGAGAAGGCAGGTACGGGATACTGAGTTGGATGATCAGCCATGATCACATTGAATGGCGGTGCAGGCTCGAAGGGCCGAATGGCCTACTCCTGCACCTATTTTCTATGTTTCTATGTTTCTATGGAGTTATGGCAGGAGTGGCCTGTTCATTATGAAAAATGGAGAATGTCAGTTAACTCGCATATGAAATTTCCCAATAGGAAACTTCTTTACTGACTAACAACGGATTCATAAGGGTCTCAAAGATCCATTCTATGCAGTTCCCATTACAGAGATTATCGGAGACATTGGAAATTATCAAAAGGCAATGATAACTGTACTAATAACAGTAAAACATTGCTAAATGGGATAAACTATTTACCTAGGTTATTTAACTAATTAATAAAATCGGTGTTTGGACTCAGAATTAAAAAACACTTGTTATGTCTTGTCTGGATGATATTCTAACGCTGTATTTGTTAAAATCATCTGTTTCAGCCTCAAACTATATTTGAGAAATTGGGCTCATCCATCCAGTTAACTTTAAGTTGTTACCAAATAGACTTGTTGGTCATTGGGATTTACCTTTAAATATTAATTAGCCTATGACTCCGCCATGTGGCAACAGATTGGAGTTAATAGAAACCTGTTATAAAGCTGACTGTTACTCATCAAGGGTAATTGGCAATATAGTAGCTGTGCAAGTCGGGGAACTGACATCATGCAAAGTAGCAACCTCTCAAATGACATGTAGATCATTGTTAACAAGCTTATGCTATTAACAGCTGAAGCTACCCAAGTCACAATGGTGAACAAACAGCATTCAGCATTGCTCCAGTAGTTTGGTCAGTTGAATTTCAGTTATTTACAAACTGATGCTATTTGCTAACTGATACATTATTTGCTATTTACTAACTAATACATTCTCGCTACAAGAAGAAGGAATGTTCTTTTAAGTCTTCCTCCATTTTTCCTCATCAGTCGGGTCTTGAAATAAAGTCAGCAAGATCTCGCTTTAGTTTTCGTAATGTCTGACTGGCTATGCAGCCATGCTTCCTGCTTCCATCAGGCATAATAATACAACCGTATACGGTTATTTCTAAAAAACGAAAACTCTGCTGGTTCAAACTGTGGTTCAGGAAACCAGCCTCTGCATAATAAAACAATGATTGACTTACACATTCTGAATGGACTGCCTTTACGGCTCAGGTTGTCACATCAATCCATGGATGTGCTCACTGCAGAGTTCAGGGATAGCACCAAAAATGCAGTACATTTCCTATTGAGGAGATAGGAAGAGGTTTGTTTAATGTTAATGTTACATTTAATACGGTACAGATTACTGACGTCTTCCAGTTCATTCTTAAATGGTCTTTGACAATAATTCAGTTATAGGGCCACTAACTGTGCCCAACGTGCCTTCCCATCATATTAGCTGCAGCAAACGGGACCCACTCTGTCGGGTTTCAACCCCGGATATCGACTTTGTAAAAGATATCTTTAAAACAAGATCTCCCACTACAAGCATATGCAGTATTGGATATTGACAGTGTGTTAACAATACTTCACCAGGGGCTCCAGCTACATCCTTAGTCATGACACTAGTATCAGCACAACGAGGGCAGACATAGCAAAAGCTGCGGCTAGATAGGATGGAAATGGTTGCAGATGCCATTACGTTTTACATTTCTGATCTACGCAAGCAGAGCAGACCAGGGGTGGCAGGATTTAAGATCATATTTCAGCATACCCCACGGACTCACGTCCATGTGTGAGGACAGGCTTGCTATATTATATCAAGGCCACAGAACCCTAAGAGGTGTGGAATCAGCATTGTTATTAGCGACAAACAACCACACAAGAAAAGGTCGGTTCACACTATATCAAGGTGGCTGAAGCAGGTTTTGGTTTTTGCAGGTATTAACATGGACAATTTTACATCTCATTCCACCAGGGCGGCATGAACATCAGCGGCCAGAGCAATGGACATTCCCATTGACCATATCCTTGCGACCGCAGGATGGTCAACTGAATTGATTTACAAATTTTTTTACCATAGGCCGATTGCTGACCCGGGCTATTTGTCCATTCTGTTTTGCGTCCACTTTAGCCTCCCCTGAGATAGAGGGGTTGCTATTGATTTTCTTTATTAACGTTAACCATTAATACTTTTGAATCAATGTCATGGTTAATGTATTGTTATATGGTTATATTGTTGATTATTCACTCATCCTGAATCAATTGATGCAGTGAGACGTCAGGATTTGAATCTGCGGCATGAAATCGCAGAGCTTTGAACTCTTTATGGAATCACTCATGTGACTCCGAAGTAAAATAGTAAGATTAAATGAGAACTTGCCAGTTTGAAGTTTGATCTTTATTTTATGAGGAGTTACGTTGGTGATTACGTGCCCTCCACTCCCAACCCTCTCTCACAAAGGTCATCTGGTAGTTCTCAAGTTGCTGATCTTACTATGTTACTTCAATTACTGTTACCTGTGATTTCATACCGCTGCTTTGAAGATTGACACGCATGCGGACTGTCGTGGCTTCTTCACGTAATCACCTACGTACCTCCTGATAAAATAAAGATCAAACTTCAAACTGGCAAGTTCTCATTTAATCTTACTATTACAGTGACAATCGGAGAAGAAAATATCTATTGAAAGATCTTAAGCATGAAAGACCTTAGCTTCAATTTGGAATGTAGGGTTGAGTCTTTAAAGGATGTGGTGACCAAGAATACCAGTGAGTTCCATCCTATGCCAACCACAAATGTAATGTTCGCCTATAAGGCAAAACTCCCCAAACTCCGAAACTTCCACGTTGGTCCAGAAACAACCATCAAATGACCAGAATTGACAAGGGTGGCACATGGGTACAGCAGTAGAGCTGCTGCCATACAGCGCCAGATACCTGGGTTCAATCCTGACTATATTTTCTCCCTGTGACTGCTTGGGTTTTCTCCAGGTGCTCAGGTTTCCTCACACAATCCAAAGATGTGCAGATTTGTAGGTCAATAGACTTTGGTAAAATTGTACCAAGGATGTAAAAAATGTCCCAAGGCGGTATGATAGCGCTAGCCTAATGGGTTATTGCTGGTCGGCACGTGCTCAGTGGGCCGAAGGGCTGTTTCCGTGCTGCATCTCTAAAGTCAAAAGTAAAGTCTAAAGTCATGAGTCCTCAATAGGCGTACAGTCAGTTAAGGGGCTGTCCCACATAGGCGATTTTTCAGTGATTTTTCAGGCGCCTGTCAAGTTGCCGGCAGTCGCCTGTCAAGTTGCCGGCAGTCGCCTGAAAAACCGGGAGCTGGAATGGTGACTGTCAGATTGGAACACGCACACACAAATACATTGCAAATGCGGGGGCCAAGGCAAGCGGGGGGAGTGCTGTCTGAAATTCACACGGTGCAAAGCCAAGGTGATACAGACACACACCGCGATGAACAGCAAGTTTGGCGCTGTAATTAAGACAGCTAGCACAGTGTTCGGTAAGTCCTTTAAAAGGGGGGGTGGGAGAGGGGTGAGAGAGGGGTGGGAGAGGAGGGTTAGAAGGGGGAGGGGGGGGAGAAGAAGTGGAGACAACTTTTAAGAGGCCAGACTACTTTTAATAAGCTAGAGATACACTGCTGTGAAGTTCGGCGGACATTAACATGTTGGTTATCCTTGGTTCTGAAAACTCCTGCTTATGTTCTTTTCCCCCAATGAGCCAATGAAAATGACCGGTCAGCAAAGACGATTAACGAAAACTACCTACGACTACATTGACTACCTACAACTACATGGCAACCCCACTACAACTGCACCTACGACTACAGGATTATCGATTATCTTCATGGCAACCAATGTTGAAAAATTTGCAGTGACCATAATGAGGCCACGACTAGTTCCCAGAATGCAGAAACTCCTCGCAACCATGGAGGAAACTCATCAGAGACCACCAGCGAACATGTTCTGAATGTGCAGATAGTTATTAATGAATATGATATAGTTGGGATCACGGAGACATGGCTCCAGGGTGACCAAGGCTGGGAGCTGAGCATCCAGGGATATTCAATATTCAGGAGGGATAGACAGAAAGGAAAAGGAGGTGGAGTAGCGTTGCTGGTTAGAGAGGAGATTAACGCAATAGAAAGGAAGGACATTAGCTTGGAGGATGTGGAATCGATATGGGTAGAGCTGCAAAACACTATGGGGCAGAAACCGCTAGTTGGAGTTGTGTACAGGCCACCTAACAGTAGTAGTGGAGTTGGGGATGGCATCAAACATGAAATTAGAAATGCGTGCAACAAAGGTAAAACAGTTAAAATGGGTGACTTCAATCTACATATAGATTGGGTGAATCAAATTGGCAGGGGTGCTGAGGAAGGGGATTTATTGGAATGTATGCAGGATAGTTTTCTAAACCAACATGTAATAATATAATAATAATAATATCTTTTATTGTTATTACACATAAGTGCAACGAGATTTGGTTTGCAACTTCGCGATTTCGGTTTGCAACCCTCGAGAAAAAGGTTTGTAAATACGAACATTTGACCAGTAACATCAAAACAGACTAAAGTGCGAGGCCGGGGGAGACAGTCCATGAAGGTGGGGGTGGGGGGGGGCACTCAGCAGGGCCGGTTCAGAGTCGCTATAGCTCTGGGAATGAAGCTGTTCCTGAGTCTGGTAGTGCGGGCGTAGAGGCCTTGCAACATCTGCCGGAAGGGAGTAGTTCGAACAGTCCATTACGAGGGTGAGTGGAGTCTTTATGTATGCTGACGGCCTTCCTGAGGCACCGTGTGTGGTAGATGCCCTCCATGGCTGGTAGCTGTGTCCCAAAAATCTGTTGCGCTCTGTGGACAACGCACTGAAGAGCTCTCATCTCCGCCTCCGTGCAGCTGAGATACCACACAGAGATGCCATACGTTAGTATGCTCTCTGTGGTGCAGCAGTAGAAGGTCGTCAGCAGCTGTTGGGGCTGTAGGGACAGTCGTTGCTGTGCCTTTTTGACCAGCGCAGCGGTGTTGGTGGACCATGTGAGGTCCTCTGAGATGTGAGTGCCCAGAAACTTGAAGCTGGATACTCTCTCCACACTGTCTCCGTAGATGGAGATTGGGGCGTATTCCCCATTCTGTGACCTCCTGAAGTCGATAATCAGCTCCTTGGTCTTGGAGGTGTTTAGCGACGAGTTGTTCCATGAGCACCAGTCCGCCAGGTTCTGCACCTCCGCTCTATAGTTGGTTTCATCACTGTTGGTGATCAGCCCAATCACCGTTGTGCCGTCTGCAAACTTGACAATGGTGTTGTTGTCAAATGCAGGGACACAGTCGTGGGTGAAGAGGGAGTAGAGCATGGGGCTCTGTACACAGCCCTGTGGTGTTCCTGTGCTCAGGGTGATAGTGGAGGACAGGTGCGAAACCAGTCTCACTGCCTGCGGTCGCTCCGTCAGAAAATTCAGGATCCAATCGCATATCAGTGAGCTGAGGCCTAGCTGGTGGAGTTTAGTGGTGAGCTTGGTGGGGACGACCGTATTGAAGGCAGAGCTATAGTCAATGAAGAGCATCCTCACGTAGGTGCCCTGTCTTTCCAGGTGGGTCAAGACAGTGTGAAGAGCCACAGAGATGGCATCCTCTGTGGATCTATTTGCCCTGTATGCAAATTGATGAGTCCAATGATGCAGGGATGCTGGATTTGATGTGGGAGAGGACCAGCCTTTCAAAGCACTTCATTGCTATTGGAGTTAGGGCAACCGGGCGGTAGTCATTCAGATTGGTGACTTTAGACTTTTTCGGCACCGGCACCATGGTAGCTGTCTTCAGGCACTTGGGGACCGTTGCCAAAGATAGAGACAGGTTGAAGATCCTCGTAAATACTTCCGCCAGCTGCACAGCACAGTCCTTTAGTACCCTACCCTGGACTCCATCCGGGCCTGCGGCCTTGCGTGGATTGATCCTACGCAGAGCGCACTGTACCTCCTGGATGCTCAGTGTTAAGGCCTGTCGCTCCGCCCTAGCGGGGTTGTTCCTCTCCTGGTGGTGTTGCCACTTTAAAAGCGGGCAAAGAAGGTGTTTAATTCATTGGCCAGTGTGATATCACTGTGGGGGCAGACGGGGCTGCTCTTGTAGTCAGTGATGTCCCTGACACCCTGCCACATGCTTCTGGTGTCCGCGGTGTTGAAGTGGTCTTCCACCCTTTGCCTGTGGATGTCTTTGGCCTTTTTTATGCCTTTGTTCAGGTTTGACCTGGCAGCACCGTAGGCAGAAGTGTCCCTGGATTTAAAGGCAATGTTGCGTGCCCTTAGCAGATTCTGAACCTCCTTGTTCATCCACGGTTTGCGGTTTGGGAACATCTTTATTTCCTTGACCACTGTGACAAACTCCACACAGCAGTTGATGTAGGAGAGCACAGTGAATGTGTACTCCTCCAAGTCTACCTCTGTACCACTGGTAGCCTGTTGTGCAAACAGGTCCCAGTCGGTTCGATCAAAGCACTCCTGGAGGTGGCGTCCTCGGGCCATATTTTGACCATATCTTTATTGCAGGTTTGGTCTTGTGGATGAGGGGTTTGTATGCAGGCAGTAGAAACAGTGAGAGGTGATCGAATTTTCCCAGGGATGGGCAGGGGAGGGCTCTGTATGCGTCATTGATGTTGGTGTACACTTTATCAAGCGTGTTTGAGCCCCTGGTAGGGTACTGCACATGCTGGTGGAATTTGCGGAGTGCAGCTCGTAGGTCGACCTGGTTAAAGTCCCCTGCAATAATGAATGCACCGTCGGGGTGAGTATCTTGCTGCTTGCTGATGGCCGAGTGCAGCTGTGCTAGCGCTAGGTAAGCATTAGCCTGTGGTGGGATGTATATGGCCATGATGAATACCACAGTAATATCCCGAGGCAGGTAAAACAGCCTACATTTAAGCAGAAGGTATTCCAGGTCTGGGGAACAGTAGCTCTCTACTGCAGTGTGGTTGGTGCACCAGTCCTTGTTGATATAGATGCAGAGCCCTCCGCCCTTGCTCTTACCGGAGTCCATTGTTCTATCAGCATGATGCAGTGACCGGTTGGTTAGGTCCACAGCCCCGTCAGGAACCAGCGCGCTGAACCAGGTCTCTGTGAAGATCAGCACACAGCAGTCTTTCAGGGATCGCTGGGTGTTGATCCAGAGCCTCACCTCATCCAGCTTGTTGGTGAGTGACTGGACATTCGCGAGAAAGACACTTGGTAGTGATGGTCTTTGTGGGGCCCTCCGTAGCCTGTCCTACACCCCCACTCGCCTTCCACGTTTCTGCTTCCTATCCCGGCGCATTCTCCGTCTCCTACCCTCCGGGGTGGTGATCCAGGAGGCTCTTCTGCCAAGCTCCATCGGGATTTTGGTGAGGGTACTATAGTACTCACCAGCCAGTTTCTCTCAGCCACGTCCGATGTTGAGCAGTTCCGTTCGGCTCCACGTGCGACCTGCCGGGATCACAGTACAGGTACTGGATATCCCCGTCCTGGAGGTGAGTCCCTTACTGTGTTTTCTGGGGGTACTGGGATTTCTAGGGGTTCTAGGGGTTCTGAGATATTTAGGTACATTACTTCCACAGCAGCGTTCGGTACCGGACTGCTCCGAATTGACGGACTAGGGAGCGCAAAGCCGCCGTGTCTGATTTCCCCGTCCTGGAGGCGAGTCCCTTACGGTGTTTTCGGGTGGTACTGGGAATTCTAGGGGGGGGGTACTGGGGTTTCTAGAGGTCCTAGGGGTTCTCGGGGTTTTAAGGGTTTTAAATACCTTGTTTTCACAGCCGCGTTCGGTCGCGGGCTGCTCCAAATTCACTCGGACTGAGGAGCGCAAAGCCGCTGCGTCTGAGCGCGCCGCCATCATAATCAGTAGAGGAACCAACGAGACAGCAGACAATTCTAGATTGAGTAATGAGGAAGGGTTAGTTAGCAGTCTTGTTGTGCGTGGCCCCTTGGGCAAGAGTGACCATAATATGGTTGAGTTCTTCTTTAGGATGGAGAGTGACATTGTTCATTCAGAAACAAGGGTTCTGAACTTAAAGAAAGGTAACTTTGAGGGTATGAGACGTGGATTGGCCAAGATAGACTAGGCAAGTGATTCTTAAAGGGTTGACGGTGGATATGCAATGGAAGGCATTTAAAGACTGTATGGATGAACTACAACAATTGTTCATCCCAGTTTGGCAAAAGAATAAATCAGGGAAGGTAGTGCACCCGTGGATAACAAGGGAAATCAGGGATAGTATCAAAACTAAAGATGAAGCATACAAATTAGCCAGAAAAAGCAGCCTACCAGAGGACTGGGAGAAATTCAGTCCAACAGAGGAGGACAAAGTGCTTCATTAGGAATGGATTAAAGGCCGATAAATCCCCAGGGCCAGATAGGCCGCATCCCAGAGTACTTAAGGAAGTAGCCTCAGAAATAGTGGATGCATTAGTGATAATTTTTCACAACTCTTTAGATTCTGGAGTAGTTCCTAAGGATGGTGGGTAGCTAATGTAACCCCACTTTTTAAAAAGGGAGGGAGAGAGAAAACGGGGAATTACAGACCAGTTAGTCTAACATCGGTAGTGGGGAAAATGCTAGAGTCAGTTATTAAAGATGGGATAGCAGCACATTTGGAAAGTGGTGAAATCATTGGACAAAGTCAGCATGGATTTATGAAAGGTAAATCATGTCTGACGAATCTTATAGAATTTTTCGAGGATGTAACTAGTAGAGTGGATAAGGGAGAACCTGTGGATGTGTTATATCTGGAATTCCAGAAGGCTTTCGACAAGGTCCCACATAAGAGATTAGCATACAAACATAAAGCACACGGTATTGGGGGTACAGTATTGATGTGGATAGAGAACTGGCTGGCAGACAGGAAGCAAAGAGTAGGAGTAAACAGGTCATTTTCAGAATGGCAGGCAGTGACTAGTGGGGTACCACAAGGCTCAGTGCTGGGACCCTAGCTATTTACAATATATATTAATGATCTGGATGAGGGAATTGAATGCAACATCTCCAAGTTTGCGGATGACACGAAGCTGGGGGGCACTGTTAGCTGTGATGCTAGGAGGCTGCAAGGTGACTTGGATAGGTTGGGTGAGTGGGCAAATGCATGGCAGATGCAGTGTAATGTGGATAAATGTGAGGTTATCCACTTTGGCAGAAAAAACAGGAGGGTAGACTATTATCTGATTGGTGGCCGATTAGAAAAAGGGGAGATGCATCGAGACCTGGGTGTCATTGTACACCAGTCATTGAAAGTAGGCATTCAGGTGCAGCAGGCTGTGAAGAAAGTGAATGGTATGATGGCATTCATAGCAAAAGGATTTGAGTACACAAGCAGGTAGGTTCTACTGCAGTTGTACAGCGTCTTGGTGAATCCACACCTGGAGTATTGCGTATAGTTTTGGTCTCCTAATCGGAGGAAAGACATTCTTGCCATAGACGGAGTGCAGAGAAGGTTCACCAGACTGATTCCTGGGATGTCAGGACTTCCATATGAAGAAAGACTAGATAGACTCGGTTTGTACTCGCTGGAATTTAGGAGATTGAAGGGGGATCTGATAAAGACTTACAAAATTCTTAAGGGGTTGGACAGGCTAGATGCAGTAAGATTGTTCCCGATGTTGGGGAACTCCAGAACAAGGAGTCACAGTTAAAGGATAAAGGGGAAGTCTTTTAGGACCGAGATGGGAAGATCATTTTTCACACAGAGAGTGGTGAGTCTGTGGAATTCTCTGCCACGGAAAGTAGTTGAGGCCAGTTCATTGGCTATATTTAAGAGGGAGTTAGATGTGACCCTTGTGGCTAAAGCGATCAGGGGGTATGGAGAGAAGTCAGGTACAGGATACTGAGTTGGATGATCGGCCATGATCATATTGAATGGCGGTACAGGCTCGAAGGACCAAATGGCCTACTCCTGCACCTATTTTCTATGATGCTATGATTCTATGTGGTGACCATGTGGCGAGCGCAGAGTATCCTATACTTGCCGAAAAAGTCGCCTCAGTGGGACAGGCCCATTAGTTCTCCACACCACTGTTCTTCAAAACATGTAGAAATAGCTTGTAAAATGATTTTCACGACCACAGGCATACTGTATATTCTGTGATTTCTGTATTACTTGCAGCTGTAATATGAGACAACATGTCATCAATGTCACATCCTCATTAACAGGAAGCGGATGGAGATATAGATTCACATTGCCAACTTTTTTGTTTTGAAGAAGCACCAATATGGCATGCGGTTCAGTTGTTGATCCAGAAGGAAAAGGTCAGTCTTAAGACTTATCAGGGATCACTCTTGAAAGTCTTGGAACATTTGTAATGGCAAGAGCAAGAGTCTCAAGCTACCAATAGTTATACTGAGCGACACTGGGCATCCAACAATAAAAAGCAAAGATTGGTTAACAAGATCACAAAATCAGAAATATTTGCTCTGTCCATGGTACGAGTTGTCAGAATTAATGTTCACAACGTGATTTATAGATTCTAGAAATCTGAAATAAAAACTGAAATTGCTTATTAGATCAGGCTGTTTTTTAATTAGACCCATTCTATGGTCAGGATGTCATCCTGTAGCCTTATCGTACTTTGGTTAGGATGTATCTGGAGTATGGCATGCACTTCTAGTTGTGCCATTACAGGAGCCTTTGGAGAAGATGCAGAAGAGGTTTACCAAAATATTGCCTGGATACAGGGAGCAGTTGGGCAGACTTGGATTGTTTTCCCTGGAACGCCAGAGGTTGAGGGAAAAGCGGCAGTCAGAATCTTTTTCCCAGGGTGGGAATGTCTAACACAGTATATCTTTAAAGCTATGCCCTTGTTAAATGATATACATGCCCTTAGGCATGTAGTATGTAATTTCTTCATTATGAGTAACTGTAATATGAGACAATAGGTCTCTCGAGTCACATCCTCATTGACAGAAAGCCAATGGAGATACAGATTTACATTGCCAATATTTTTGTTTTGAAGAAGTACCTATAAAGCAAGTGGTTCAGTTGTTGATCCTTCAGAGGGAACAAGGTCAGCCACAAGACTTATTTAGGATCAATCTTGAAAGTCCAAAAACATTTATAATGACAATAGCTGGAGTATCAAGCTACTAATAGTTTGTTACGTCCATTCGAAGAGGTTGGGGGAAAGGAGAAAGAGTGGGCTGGAAAGTGGGAAATATGGGTGAGCACCCAGGCAGTGCCTCGAGAAGAGAGTGGGGGAGAAAAAGGGGGCGGGTACAGGGCTCAGCAACGGGATCTTAGTGAAATCGTCCAAATTTACATTCTGCAAAGTATTTAGTTCTTACTGGAAATAATGTCAGAAATATCTTGTGGATCAAAGGATACACCTGTGGACACTGAGGCATTGCATGTTCATGAAACTATTTCATTTAGAGATACAGCACAGAAATAGGCCCTCCGGACCTACAGATACAGCACGGAAACAGGCCCTACAGACAGCACCCGTAGTCAGGATCGAACCCGGGTCTCCGGCGCTGCATTCGCTGCAAGGCAGCAACTCTACCACTGCGCCACCGTGACCGCCCTATTCTTAACATTGATGCAAAGTGAACAAATGTCGAAGAATCACAGAGTGACAGTGAGTCAAGACATTGCAGCTTCCTCAGTTCTCCGAGAAGGATTTGCAATGGAAGAGTTTATTGTCAAGTGTACCGAGGTACACTGAAAAGCTTTTGTTAACCAGTCAGTCGCTCACTGATTAGCTTGTGCTAACCAGTCAGCGAAAGACAACACGTGATTGCAATTGAGCCATCCACTGTGTACAGATACATGATAAAGAGAATAACATGAATAATGTTTAGTGCAAGATAAAGCCAGTAAAGTCCAATCAAAGATAGTCCAAGGGTCTCCAATGAGGTAGATAGTAGTTCGGGACTGTGGGCAAAGTATTTAAGTAAATCATCACAAGCTTAAATTGGCAATGACAGTGTATATACTGTGAAAAGTAGTTGCGCATTTTCTTCAAAAGGAAAAGCAATGCGGTGTATTTGTATATAGTTATGCAAATATGGCATTTGGTTAAAGGATGTGGTGACATATGTGTGGGCTTATATGATATATGACACAAACACCAAATGTTTCTTGCTGTTAGAATCAATTCAGTGCTTCAACACGGAAGCACAGTTTGCGATGCGCTGGGCATTGAGCAACTGACAGCTGGCAAATCCCCATGCAACCGTCAGCTGAAGAGAAACACAGGGGATAAGTATGTGCTCACAAACATTGAGACCTGCACGGCATTCGGGCTTAGCTAGTATGAGGAATTAACATTCATACCGTGCTATTGCAAGGGAATGACCATCTGCCAAAGGAAACAATCTAAGTTCCTTCACCTCACATTTCCTAGCGCTCTCATCAACAATTGCACCACCATCAAGATTCAGGGGCTTATTATTGACCATGAATACGGAGACAGAAAGAGCAGGTCAGACGCTGGGTATCCTGCATCACCTCAATATGCCTAAAGAAGTGTCACAATGTGAAACGTCACTTATCCATGTCTTCCAGAGATGCTGCCTGACCCGTTGAGTTACTCCAGCATTTCGTGATTTTTTTTGGTTAACTGTCATCTGCAGTTCCTTGTGACTGGAAAGCATGCAACAAAAGCTTTTCACGATATATAACTATGCACATGACCATAAACTAAAACTGTCTATACCTCAAAATGTTCCTGGAATCTGCATGGCCTAAGTAGGTGTATCATGGAATATAGTCCATTGCAGTGCAACTCTGATAATATTCAATAACTTGATATTGTTTTTGGAGAACAAACCATCTTGGCCTTTTCTTCATAAGTATAGGCGACACGGTAGTCTTATTGCTTCATAGTGTCATAGATGCATGTTTGGTGCTGATCTCTGGTGCTGTCTGTGTAGAATTGGCATGCTACCCCACTGCAAATTACCCCTGGATTAGGTAGATCACCATGAATCGGAGGAGAGTTAATAGACATTGGCAGCTACACCTCTTCCTCACTGATCCTCAACACACGCGCACCACAGGGCTGTGTGTTCAGTCCTCTCCTGTACTCCCTGTTCACGCACGACTGTACTGCTAAGCACAGCTCCAACATCATCTTAAAGTTTGCTGACGACACGACCATCCTGGGCCTCATCACAGACAATAATGAGACGGCCTATAGAGAGGAGGTAAAGGCACAAAACAGCTGGTGCCAGGAAAAATACCTCTCTCTCAATGTCAGCAAAACTAAAGAGATGATCGTGGACTACAGGAGACAGTAGGGGTGTGGTCACCTCCCCATCCACATCGGTGATGCAGAGGTTGAAAGGGTCAGCAGCTTCAAGTTCCTCGGTGTGCACATCACTGAGGACCTCTCTTGGACACTGCACACGGACACAATCACTAAGAAAGCCCACCAGCGGCTCGTTTTCCTGAGAAGACTGAGGAAGTTTGGCATGAATGCTAACATCCTCACAAACCTCTACAGATGCACCATCGAGAGTCTGCTGACGGGCTGCATCACAGTCTGGTACGGGAACTGTTCAGCACACAGCCGCAAATCACTGCAGAGAGTGGTGAAGGCGGCACCGCACATCATTGGCAACTGTCTCCCGGCCATTTAGGGCATTTTCCACCGGCGGTGCCTGCGGAAGGCACACAGCATCATCAAGGACCACAGCCACCCAGCACGCAGACCGTTCTCCTTGTTGCCATCAGGCAGACGATATAGCAGCATGGCTGCACGCACCACCAGACTTAAGAACAGCTTTTATCATCATGCCATCAGGCTTCTAAACTCATAAACACATCATATATGTTGATTATTTTATTTATTATTGTCTTTTACCTACCAATGTCACTTTTATCATCTTTCTTAACAATTTTATCCTTGTAATATCATTGCTGAGGTGACCCGTTGTCTTGTCAAACACATTTCATTGTACCGTTGACCCTGTGTTAACCTACATATGGCAAATAAAACTGAACATTTGCTTTCCATGATGGCATCATGATAATATTAATCACATGAACATA
The DNA here is from genome assembly GCA_963514005.1 of Raja brachyura. The sequence goes on along the minus strand of OY740783.1, from coordinate 25,149,929 downwards.
TTTCCGCTGACTGTTTAGCATGCAACAAAAAAGCTTTTCACTGTACCTCGGTGCACTTGGCAATGAACTAAACTAACTAACTAACTCACTACATAACCCCTTTACGTACTAAATCATACTTCATATATCCACAGCCTTTTAAAAATAAGATCAAAAACAATTCCCTGGCAGCCACTTCTGAAAAAGAAAAGGAATAACAGAATATTGACCTTTTCCTCTCTCTTTTCAATAAAGAAACAGTGGTGAACAGTATAAAAATCAAATATATATGAGAATATTTTAATTGGGACAACAGGGAACGCAAGTGAAACAGCAATTAGACAAGTACAATCACCATGTAGATATGTAAATAGAGCAGTGGTCATCTATAGTACAGTTGATTTTTGTTCAACATATAATCAATTTGCCAACATGTGTTATGCTTGGATCGGTATCATTATGAAGATCAGATATAAATAGTCACTTCTTCCACCTTGGTTATTTGTACATTTACCCATCAAGCTAAAACGAATAGGTTCACCATGTAATTGGATGAGAAAGGTGCTAAACATTTCAAATCGATTACTACTTTGTGCATATGTCCTCTCGAGGGCAATATATATTGGTAATATGAAAGATTCTCATGTTTCTGTAGATTTTCTCCTTGTTCATTGCATAGCCATATCAAATGGGCACTTGTGAGCTACCAGTTGTTTGATTCAGAACACCGTCAGAATACAACAGAAATTCTACAGTAGACCTAAAATATATTAGCCACATTGTTGCATTGTGATTGGCCTGTAAGCGCTTAAAATAAGGGACATGAATTAATCTGATATTTCTAGGCAAAGACGTACAGGTTTGTAAGTTAATTTGCTTGGGATAAATGTAAAAATGTATAAATGTAAAAATGATTGACCCCAGTTTGTGTAAGATAGTGTTAATGTGCGGGGATTGCTGGTCAGCGCAGATTTATTGGGCCTATTTCCATGCTGTATCTCTAAACTAAACTAAACTAAGCTCGCAAAGTGAAAAAAAATCTGGCATCCAGGAGTTTGGTACTTAAAGCCGCAAGTTTGACCATTGCACTTGCCACTCTAAGATTAGATGAAGGGCCAGATACACTGCACACCAGGCCACAAAATCTTACAACAGCAATGACTCATCAGCCATAGCCCCGTTCAATGGAATGAGATTGACAACGTTCAATAAAAAGGAAAGAGAAATTGGTTGTTTTCAAACATTTTTATGTATATAACCGTTATTTCCACCAATGTTTACATTTCATCTGCCATCATGACATTATTTGGTCATTAATTTTGGTGATATATATATAGTCATACTGTGTGGATTCAAGTCCTTTGGCTTAACGCTCACACCGACCAATATGTCCCATCTACACTAGTTCCATTTGCCTGCATTTGGCCCATATCCCTCTCAACCTGTCCTATCTGCTTTTTAAATGTTGTCATAGTCCGTGCCTCAACTATCAGGCAATGATGAAAGCTAATGGCATGTTGGCTTTCATAGCGAGAGGGCTTGAGTATAGGAGCGAGGAGGTCTTACTGAAGTTGTGCAGGGCCCTTGTGAGACCGCACCTGGAGTATTGTGTGCAGTTTTGTTCTCCTAATTTGAGGAAGGACATTCTTGCTTTTGAGGGAGTGCAGCTTAGGTTCACCACATTAATTCCCGAGGTGACATGATTAACACATGATGGAAGAATGGGTCGACTGGGCTTGTATTCACTGGAATTTAGAAGGATGAGAGGATATCTTACAGAAACATATAACATTCTTCAAGCATTGGATAGGAATTGCATTGCAGGAAAGATTTTCCCCGTGCTGAGGGAGTCCAGAACCAGGGGTCACAGTTTAAGAATAAGGGGAAGTCCATTTAGGACTGAGATGAGGAAAACCTTTTCACCCTGGGATTTGTGAATCTGTGGAATTCTCTGCCTCAGAAGGCAGTGGAGGCCAATTCACAATGTTTTCTAGAGAGGTAGATTTGGCTCTGAGGGCTAATGGAATCAAGGGAAATCAATGGAAATGGAAAAAGCAGGAACGGGGTACTAATTTTGGATGGATACAAAGCCTCTCCCTTCCCTCACCTCGGCCAGTCTGACCACCTATCCCTCTTTCTCACCCCAGCATACAGACCTCTTATCGTGAAAACAAAACCCAGGGTGAGAAACATAAAGACTTGGCCTGAGGACGCTGCCGCTCAACTTCAGGATTGCTTTGAGCGCACCCAGTGGGATCTTTTTGCAAATCAGGACATAACAGACTACACACCCACAGTCATGTTCTACATACAGAACTGCATCAATAACGTCACTGTCGACATAAGGTTAGGTGTTATCCAAATAGCAAACCATGGATGACCAGTGAGATCAGAAAGCTGCTGAGGGAACGCAACTCAGCCTTTGGATCTGGCAATGATGAACTGTACAGCACTGCCAGATCCAAACTGAAGAGAGCCATCAAAGAGGCAAAGGCAGCCTATGGAAGAAGACTAGAGGGACACTTTAATGAGAGTGACCCCCGGCGTGTTTGGCAGGGTATCCAGCAACTTACCAACTACAAGGGCAACAGGGGGTTAACCAGCAGCAGCAGTAGTAACTTGCTGGCTGAGGAGCTTAACCACTTTTTCGCCCGTTTTGAGCTGAGTAAGGCGGAGCCTGTGCCTGCAGCCGCATCCAGCACTGACGACCTGGCATTTACTGTGAGCACAGAAGATGTCAGGAGAGTACTCTGCAGCGTCAACCCCAGGAAAGCTGCTGGCCCAGATGGCATCCCAGGGAGAGTACTGCGGGATTGTGCAGACCAGCTGGCGAAGGTATTCAGCGACATCTTTAACCTCTCTCTGTCAACATGCACTGTCCCTAAATGCTTCAAGACTGCCACCATTGTGCCTGTTCCGAAAAAAACATCTATCACCAGCTTGAACGACTACAGACCTGTTGCTCTCACTTCAACTGTGATGAAGTGCTTTGAGAGACTGGTCCTGGCACACATTAAATCCTCACTCCCACCCACCCTGGATCAACATCAGTTTGCATACAGAGCCAACAGGTCAACAGAAGACGCCATCAACATGGCTCTACATTCTGCACTGACTCACCTGGAACGCCCCGGCTCATATGTGAGGATGTTGTTTGTAGATTTTAGTTCTGCATTCAATACCATCATCCCCAGCAGAATGGTGGACAAACTGTTTGACCTGGGTGTAAATGCCAATACATGCAGATGGATTAAGGACTTCTGAACAGATCGCCCACAGACTGTCAGGATGGGGTCCAATCACTCCCCAGTCCTGACGCTCAGCACAGGTTCGCCACAAGGCTGTGTGCTGAGTCCTATTCTCTACACAATCTACACTCATGACTGCACACCGACACACAGCACAAACCGGATCATTAAGTTTGCAGATGACACGACTGTGGTGGGGCTGATAAATAACAACGACGAGTCTGCCTACAGAGATGAAGTCCAAAAACTGACTGTCTGGTGCACTAACAATAACCTGGTACTCAACCCAACCAAAACAAAAGAACTGGTTATTGACTTCAGGAGGAGGAGAGAAGAACCTGCTCCTCTTTACATCAAAGGAGACATGGTGGAGAGAGTCACTGACTTTAAGTTTCTGGGCACATACATCTCCCAGGACCTTACATGGACAGTGAACACCATCACTCTCGTAAAGAAGTCACAGCAGCGGCTATATTTCCTGAGGACTCTGCGGAGAGCAAACGTCTCACAGCAGCTGCTGCTGTCCTTCTACCGGTGTGCCATGGAAAGCATCCTCTCCTATGGCATGCTGGTGTGGTTTGCTAGCTGCACTGTGGCTGGAAGGAAGGCACTACAGAGGGTTATTAAAACAGCACAGAGCATCATAAACACTCAACTACCCTCCCTGGAAGACATTTACAAGGCCCGATGTTTACGCCGGGCGACAAACATCACACAGGACTCATTCCACCCTGCCAACCACCTTTTCACTCTGCTGCCCTCTGGGAGGCGATACGGGTCTTTGAAGGCCCGCACTTGCAGACTAACTAACAGTTTCTACCCACGTGCCATTAGAGAACTTAACTCAAACAGATAACTCTACGGGCAACACTACACAATTCGGGGTGCAAATAAAAATTTGTCTGCTAGAATGTGCAATATAATGTGCATTTTTTAAAATTATCTATTACTTATTTTATGCATTGATCTTGTAGTAACTGTAAATGTGAGAGTAAATGGTTGTTTGTGTTATTGTGTTTTGTTCTTTTTTTAATCTTTTTATCCTGTGTCTTTTATTGTTTACCATTGAAGGGGATGCACATGAAATTTCGTTGTACAGTTGATGTGCAATGACAAATAAACGTATTTGATTTGATTTTGATTTGGGATGATCCTCCCATGATCATATTGAATTGCAGTGCTTGCTCAAAGGGCCGAATGGCCTGCACCTGCACCTATTTTCTGTGTTTCTATGTTTCTATCTCCTCTGTCAGCACATTCCATACACCCAACACCCTTTGTGTGAAAAAAGTTACCCCTCAGAATCTTAGGTATCCTTCACCTTTAACCTATGCCCTCTGCTTCTCAATTCCCCATCTCTGGGCAAAAGATTCTGTGCGTCCACCTGATCTATTTCTCTCATGATTGTATACACCTCGATAAGATCACCCCATCTCCTCCTGTGTTATTTGGGAGACCTAATTGTGCAAAAATTGCATCCTTTGACTTTCAACATTAGAACAATGAGAGCACAGTTAGGAAATTGCCGAATTCTCAGAGTCCACTGTCAAGGAAGCACAAGAGACATAAAAAGTTGGAGTAACTCTGCAGATCAGACAGCATCTCTGTTGAGAAGGAATGGGTGACATTTCGGGTCGAGACCCTTCTTCAGACTAGTTAGTGATAAGGGAAACGAGAGATATAGACCATGATGTAGAGAGATAAAGAACAATGAATGAAATATATGCAAAAAACTAACAATGATAAAGGAAACAGGCCATTGTAAGCTGTTTGTTGGGTGAAAATGAGAAGCTGCTGTGACTTAAGTGGGGGAGGGATAGACAGAGTGGGAATGCCGGGGTTACTTGAGGTTGGAGAAATCAATATTCATAGCACTCAAGGAGCAGATTGTGTTTTGATGGACTACAAGCAAAAGCAACAATGGTCATTTAGCAGGTGCATGTTGATTTTCTTCATTTCTTCCTGTTGATCGGTGGCCCTTAAATAATCAGAAGTGTCGCTGTTTGGGTTTTGTCCTTCTGCAACGTAAACCATTGATGTTTTGAGATCAACTTTCTAAAATCCACGGCCGCCCCGTAAAATTACTTTCTGACATTGGTCTAGACTTCAGGCCAGCACAGTACGTCACCTTCCTCTGCATGAATGGAATCTGATTAGCTTAACATTGTAATACCTTCTCATATCTAATAGTTCAAGTTCACATTCATTGTCACATGCACCAATTATTTTTCTTTATATTTATCTATTTATTTATTTATTTATTTATTTATTTATATGTCTGTTTATTTATTTATTTATTTATTAATTCATTTATTATTTTTTTATTTTTATTAGAAGTCATGTACAGTACAGTAATATAAGCCAAAAATAACATAATACATTTCATGTACCACTTCTTGTTTTAAACTTTAATAATACGAAAGTAACAGAAGGAAGAAAAAGAGAAATAGAGAAGGTTAGATAAGATAGTGAATACGTGAAAAAGTGAAACGAAAGAGCCCGCAAAGACGTAGAGCGCAAGGAAGAATAAAAGAAAGAAAAACAAAAATAAAAAAAGGAAAATATAAGAAAATAATATAAGATAAAAGGGATGTACCTATTTCATATCTTTACACACCCCTCACCAGGTCCTGAAACTTTATTTCCACAGCTACATTGCATCCTATGCTTGTAATAAGTCGATAAATGGAGACCAAATATTTAAGAATTAGTCTGATTTACCTCCGAGGACGAATTTCATGTCTTCCAGGTGTAATTTTGCGGACATATTTGTAATCCATATTTTTACCGTTGGTGTGGGTGCATTTTTCCAAAATTTAATTATGAGTTTTTTTGCCGTTATTAAACCATAATTAAGGAAACTCTTTTGGAACGAAGTCAGTTCAAAGCCGACATCCATTGTTCCAAAAATAATCAATTCTGCGTTAGGTTTCAATTTTATTTTAATAATTTTGTAAAAATGTCAAAGATTTCATTTCAAAATTTTTGGATTTTTATGCAAAAAAGAAAGGAACGTGCTATACATGCACCAATTAAGGTACAGTTTGTCCACATAGGGGAAAATAAGGAAGAGACAACTATTGGACAAATGAGACACACTGTTTATGAGTTGTTTACTGACATTATTTCTGTTCATGTATAGAACTAATGTATTGAACTAACTATAAAAGAGTCTAAATAAAAGGGTGTACCTTTAGAAAGGAATCATAGAGTCATAGTGATGCAGTGTGGAAACATGCCCTTTGGCCCAACTTGCCCACACGGGCCAACATGTCTCACCTGCCTGCATTTTGTCCATGTCTGGCCTATCCATGTACCTGTCTAGCTGTTCCTTAAACGTCGGGAGAGCCCCAGCCTCAACTACCTCCTCTGGCACCTTGTTCCATACACCCACCACCCTTTGTGTGAAAAAGTTACCCATCAGGTTCCTATTAAATCTTTTCTACTTCACCTTAAGCCTATGTTCTCTTGTCCTCGATTCACCTACTCTCCCAGATGAGGAGGAGTGTCTTTAATGGTGAATCTATGGAATTCATTGCCACAGAAGGCTGTGGAGGCCAAGTCAATGGATATTTTTAAAGTGGAGATTGATGGAATCTTGATAAGTAAGGGTATCGTAGATTTATTGATTATTAAGGATTGAATGGCACAGTGGCCTTGATGGGTTGAATGGTCTAATTCTGCTCCTAGAACTTATTAACTATTTCCCTGCACCATCACTGGGCAATACCTGCTGTGACGGTGATCTCTCGATACTTGTGAATGCAGTTTTTTGCAGTTTAACTTGGAGGATAGGTGGTGGAAAAGCGAATGAACCAAAATGGGGTGGAACAAATGACAAGGTCAGGAAAGACTGGCACAAGAAATTGATAAAGCATTCTGACAAAAGATCACGAAAGATCATCAAGATTGTGGAAGTACTGGTAGTCATGGTGAAAATAGTCAATAATAATCAAATGAGCCGTGTAGATGAGCCGTGTACTGATAACACCCAGGAAGGTGGTGAAGGAGATCATAATGTACAAGACTGACATGGCTGAGCTTCAGGATGCTATCTGTGATAGAGCCGTAGCTGGGGATGATGCAGACCAGGTGATACTTGAAAGCACAAAACTGTTGGAATAATACAGACCACATGAGGGGGAATCCACCAGAACTGTAGATGTCTGGAAATGCAATCGAGGAATCTTAGAGATTCTGAATAGCAGAAGATCAATCCATTTTATTATTATTTGAACTAATAATACTGTAGCTCTATATATGTAAATATTTGATTAGTTTGTTTCAATTCATTCTTCCTCAAAGCAGAAAAATATGTGTAAGAATATCTTGAAAAACCTGAGTGTTTCCTCCTGCATCATCTTGCTGTATTTTTATATCCGACGATGCTATTTGATTGAGAAGTATCACTTTTAATAAACAACTAGAACAAGTAGGACCCGTTGGGTCCCTGTCACATGGGAGACCTGGTCCCCCAACGCAATGACTTCGCCATCCCTCCTCCTATCCCTATCCTCCTCCATTCCCCCTCATCCTGCAGAACTCCTCCCCTGCTCTTCACCTTCCCTCTTCTTTCCCCTCTCCTCCTCCCCTCCCCCACTGCCTCCCTCACCTCTCCCTCCCTCTCCTTTCCCCTATCCTCAGTCAATGGCAATCACAATGTGGTATTAAATGATACCTCCCTCCCTATCTCAACCCCCACAATGAAAATAGCGATTTTTTAAAAAACATTTTTTTTTCCGCAATTCTTTAGGTAAATGGAAACCTCCCCCTTATCCCATCCCCTCCACCACAATGAAAATTGCAATATTTCTTTTCAAATGAAACCTCTCCCCTATCCCACACCCCCCCCCTCCCCCCCAGAATGAAAATCACAATTAATTTTTAAAGGGAGTTTTTTTCACAATTTTTTATCTAAATGGAAACCTTCCCTTTATCCGACCCCCCAAATGAAAATCACAATTTTTTTTTAATTGATTTTTTTGCGATTTTTTATGTAAATGGAATCCTCCCCCTTATACCTCCCCACCCCCCACAATGAAAACCTCCCCCCAAGAATTTGATTAAAGCATTTTTTTTTTAATCGCGATTTTTTAATATAAATGAGATTTGCAAACCCATTGTGACGTCGTGGTGAATGAGAACGGAAGAATTTGAATAAAATTGAATTTTTTTTAAAAGAGCAATTTCTTTAGGTAAATGAGATTCGGGATCCCATTGTGACATCATACGCTGCTAACAGGCAGTGCAGATGAAAGTGATTTTTTTTCGAAGTGGTTTTTGTAAAGCTTAAAATGTGAATAACTTGTAAAATATAGCATCAATCTGAACAACACTTGCCACAATACACCACAGGACAATGGTGAGTAAGGTGGGCCAAAATTATAGCACTATCATGTAACATTTTGGTGTATCACACACACTCACACATCCTCACATGCATACAAACAAACAAGATGAGAGTGTTGGTAATATATATATGTTAGGCTGAAAGGGAAGCACTGTGGTAGAGTTGCTATCTTCCAGCACCAGAGACCCATGTTCAATCCTGACTACAGATGCTGTCTGTTTAGAGTTTGTATGTTCTCCCTGTGACCACATGGGATTTCCCGGTGCTCCGGTTTCCTCCCACACTCCAAAGGCATACAGGTTTGTTGGTTAATTTGACTTCAGTAAAAAATGGGAATTGTCCCTTGTGTGTAGGATTGTGCTATTGGTGGGAATCACTTGTCAGCGTGGACCTGGATGGCCGAAGGGCCTGTTTCCGCACTGTATCTATAAACTAAACTAAACAAAATGCTATCACAGCAATACAAAGGACCTTTAGGGACTACAAGGTACATAAATTGGCTTCCTGGAGTAAGGCTTCTAGTTGAAGAAAAAATCCACTAGGTACATCAAACTCATTTTTTGAGTAACACTACTACAGTACTTACTGTCATTGTATAAATATTGTTTCCTTGTAATGATTATCACCATCAATACCACTTTAAATGTATTTAAAGTAGCTATTCCAATTTTTTGTCATGGTTTGAATTTATTCCGGGTTAAAAGTGAGCATTTATGAGATCAGAGTGCTACAACTTACAAGAATTGTTAAGCTTAGCATTTTATGAATTGATTTACATTACTTGAAATACAATCATAACCTCAATGATGGTTTGGCATCAGGCTATATATTAATTCCATTCCTTTTTGTCATTCTCAGCAGTTTTTTGGACAATGTCATTGAAAATATCCAACAGAATTGGACAGGACAAAATGAATTTAATTGTATTTCTTTGGATCCACTTTATGTTTTTTTAATGGTCCTTGTTGAAATAATGTTTTCTGTGATATAATCTTCAGATGTTCAGCAAACTGTTATGACTTTGCTGTCTGTCAGTTATTGCTCTCGGGAATAAACCCGTGGCTGAGATGGATAAAGTACTATGGAATTGCTTGATACGGCAAATCAGACATTAAATATTGATGTTATTAAAGTCTCTTCCTCTGTAAATGACTGGATTGGCTCAATCTAGTGAATGTGACAGAAATGTTTCTGTATTTCTGCAAGAATGGCTTGCAATTACAGGATACCTTTCCTCACGTAAGGTTGTCCCAGACCACTTTACAGTCAGGGATGTCAAGTCAAATCACTTTTATTTCTATAGCACATTTAAAAAACAATTCTCGTTGACCAAAGTGCTTTACATTGGTGGAGGTACTAACGTTATACAACAGTGGATCACAGATTAAGTACATACATAAATACATACATATAGCCCTCCCTCAGAGGACGTCAAGAAAGGCTTGAGAGTAAAGATGAGTTTTAAGTCTCGACTTAAAGGAGTCGATGGAGGGGGCAGTTCTGATGGGGAGAGGGATGCTGTTCCACAATCTAGGAGCTGCAGCCGCAAAGGCGCGGCCGCCCCTGAGCTTATGCCTAGACCGTGGGATGGTCAGTAACCCCAGGTCAGCCGATCTGAGGGACCTGGAGGAGGTGTGGTGGATAAGCAGATTTTTGATGTAGCTGGGTGCAAGCCCGTTAAGGGCTTTGTAGACATAAAGAAGCATCTTGAAATTTATTCGGAACCGCACAGGAAGGCCAGAATCTGGGTGATATGGTCCCGTCAGGAGTCTCGCTGTGGTGTTTTGGACCAGTTGCAGATGGAACAGGGAAGATTGGCTGATGCCAGTGTAAAGGGAGTTGCAGTAATCGAGGCGGGAGGAGATAAATGTGTGGATGATCTTTTCGAACCCGTCAAACTGTCCGAAGCTGGAAGAAGCTAGCTTTTACCATGGCATTGACTTGTGATCATATAAACCAGTTCTCCAATGCCCCATTCATAGGCATTGCTCTGTTGATATATCTAACCGCACAAAGAGATTAGGGAACTTTATTCTGTGGCTAATGTCTTAAGTTCATAAGTGATGGGAGCAGAATTAGGCCATTCGGCCCATCAAGTTTACTCTGCCATTCAATCTGGGCTGATCTTTCTTTCACTCTTAACCCCATTCTTCTACATTCTCCCCAGACACCTCTGATCCTGCCCTTGACCCATGTTGGTGAGGCACAATCTTCATTTTTTACATTTTTTATATCTGAGGAATCACTAAATCCTGAATTGAACTCAAGTGTCATTGAAGTGCTGCTCAGTACTAATGATGGTCACATACTTAGGAGAGTTAACCAACTTATTTTATTCATCCAGAAAAATGGTAGGAATCCAATGATCCTTCCTCTAAATAGCAGATTTGGATTTTCCTAGATCTTAACAAGACAGGTTGAGCACACAAAAACAGGTTGAGCACACAGTTACGTACTGCAGCAGCACAATCCGTTGCTTTCCATTTGTGTTAATGGCAGGAAATTCAGGCATGAACTATATTGATTTGCATTGCAGTTATCCATCTCACATGACACAAAACCAGGAAGATCTACCTGTTTCCACTAGTGGGAGTGTCTATGACTAGAGGCTGGAGCCTCAGAATAAAGTTAAGTACCTTTAGAAAGGAGATGAGGAGGATTTTCTTTAGACAGAGGGTGGTTAATCTGTGGAATTCATTTCCACAGAAGGCTGTGGAGGCCAAGTCAATGGGTATTTTAAAGGCGGAGATTGACAGATTCTTAATTGTCTGGGGTTATTGGAATAAGGCAGAAGAATAGGGTTCAGAGGGAGAGATAGATCAGCTAAAATTGAAAGGCAGAGTAGACTTGATGGACCGAATGGCCTAATTCTGCTCCAATAAACTATGAACTTATGAACTTATACCTTCCAATGTTTTATCCATGAGGAAACAATTTGCAAGATGTTTATCGAGAAATGCAATAAATAAATCATTTTGAACTAAAACAGAAATGTGAGAAAATCTCAGCCAGTGCAGCAGCATCTGCGGAAAGTGAAACTAGTCAATATTTCTGTTGAATGAAATGCCTCAAATATGGGGAGAGAGCGAGAAACTGATTTGGCATTTTTATGTCAAATGCTAATGATGTTCAATTGGACGTTTATTTTTGAAATAGGAACAAATCTTGGATGGGGAAATTTTTCCTCCGGGGGTGATACGATAATTTTATATCGTATCATATCGTATTGTATCGTAGAGAGATTAGTATTGAACATGGCATCTTTGGATTACAATTAAAACACAAAGTACGTGCGTTAACACCAAGGTAATGCCCGACCAAGTAAACCAAGCCCAAAGCCAAAGTACTATCTAAATTGATTGTATCAACTTATGCTAAGGACAAGATATCATGAAGCCAGGGATACAGTGGGAATTAAATAAAGACTTTGACAGCATAGAATGAGTAGAAGTGTATTCAATGTTCAGTCAGTGGGCTTACAGGAGATATAAATAAAAGCAGCCGGTCCTCAGGGAAGAAAGGAATCAGAAATGAGTTATGTGGGGATGGTGGATATTGGAGACAAATTAAATGATTTTTTTCAGTTGAAGTGAAAGAAAGCAGTCACATTGACACAATGAAGACAAAAGATACTGTAGATGCTGAAATCTGGAACTAAAAGCAGATCTGGGAGGCTGCTGTGTGGTCTGTTTTACAAAGATATGTTCACACCTGCTTCACCCGACTAGTCCAAATAACCTGAGGACTTCTCATAGAGCCATAGTGTCACAGTGTGGTGCAGTGTGAAAACTGACCTGTCAGCCCAACTGCCTACACCAACCAACATGTCCCATCTACACTAGTCCCACTTGACTCTGTTTGGCTCATATCCCTGTCCTATCCATGTACTTGTCCAAATGTTTCTTAAATGTTGTGATCATACCTGCCTCAACTACCTCCTCCGGCAGCTTGTTCCATACATCCACCACCCTCTACATGAAAAGGTTACTCCTCAGGTTCCCATTAAATCTCTCCCCCCCCCCCCCCTCATCTTAAACCTGTGTCTTCTGGTTCTTGATCCCCTTACTCCGGCCAAGAGGCTCTGTGTCTTTACCCAATCTATTGCTCTCATGATTTTGTTTCCAAACTGTAGTGTCCTCGGGCATGGATGGGCCTGCTTCTTAATCATCTTATGGTTCTCTGATATGGTGGTCCTGGAGAGTTCCTGCTCTGCAGACAGGTAAGTGACATTCCAACTACCTGCTGCGGGAATGAACTCTAGTCATCCCGACTGCAGTTTACATCCCACTCCATGTGGACATGAAGTTTACATTGAATGATCTATACCTCTGCCAACAGCCTTGAAACAAAGTACAGTGAGGCCTTGTTCAGCATAGCTGGGGACTTCAGCCAGACCAATCTTTAGACTATGCTACCAAAAAAACTTACCAACATATGTCCTGTCCCAACAGAGGCTCAAACACTTTTGAATAGCTCTACACAACCAACAATGATACCTACTGCTCCATTCCCCACCTACATATTGGAAAATCAGACCCATAGGCTAGGAAATGGAACCGTTTGTCAGAAGCTGCTGATAAACTGCATTAGTCTGTTACTGCAGTTATGTGGGAAGTTCAGAAATTGCTGTGTGGGTGGAATTTATCTTTTGTAACAAAAGAGTGAGTGCCAGGCATCTGGAGGGAGAGTTTTTGGGAAAACATTGTGAGGAAGTGACCATAAATCTACAAGTTTTACATCGTTCTAGAAAAAAATATTGACTTGAAATTAAGGTACTAAATTGGGGAAGGCGGTTTTCAATATAATGAGACAGGACCTGCTGAAAGGAACCGAGTTGAGCTGGGAGAGGGGTGGAGAGAGAGTAGAGGGGTGGAGGGGGAAGAAAGGGGTAGACGGGGAAAGGGGTGTGAGGGAGAAGGGAGAGGTGAGTCATTCCCTCATGGACTCGGGGCAACACTCTCGCCCCTCCAGTCGCCGTGCTTCACGCACACAGCTCCGGTTCCACCCCTCTCTAGACACAGTGAAAAATACAGGGAGGGCCGGGCCGGGGGCTGGAGCAACGTTTACAAACCTTGGCCTCTGCTCACACCAGTCCGTCCAGACCCCAGCATCCCCTCCTGCTGCCGGCCCTCTCCCTCCCTTCTCTCCTTCCCTTCCCTCCCTCCCTTCCCTTTTTTCCCTCCCTCCCTTCTCTCCTTTCCTCCCTCCTTCCTCTTTCTTTTCCCTTCTCTCCTTCCCTCCCTTCCTTATTTCTCTCCTTCCCTTCCTCCCTTCTTTCTCTACTTCCCTCACTCCCTTCTCTCCCTCCTCCTTTCTCTCCCTCCCCTCCCTTGTCTCCTTCCCTCCCTCACACACACACATAACACACAGACAACTAACACATACATACACACACACACACACAACTAAGTTAGGATGGGGTAGGAGCCCAAAGGGTAGGATGAGGCTGATACGCAAATTTAATGCCTGGACTGGTTTTATCTCCAATAGTTATTGGTTTTCCAGGATCTAGTTAATGAAATTACTTTTTTTTCATTTCACAGTCAGTATAACAAGTGGTATTGTAACTATGTACTTTTTAGAGGTGATCTACACATTTTGTTTGTTACTTGTAGGCTTACACATATGCAATTTTAAATTAAAAAGTAGCTTAGGTTTGTGGCTTGGTCCATTAACTCGCAGGCACTTTTTAAGCACACATTTTGATTACTTTCCATTCTACCATAGAGATATAAAGTCTATAATAGACTATTTATATTTCTATGGTTCTACAGACCTTGTCTGGGAACCTGTGGCTCAGCAAAATTGTTCCCAATTCGGCCCCACATTGTTCCTAAGGCCAGCCCTGAGGGTCAGGTTTAGACAACTGAACAACAGAGAGGTCCTCCAGGAGTGCAGTGAGAGTGAGAGAAAGAGTGAGAGTGAGAGTGAGAGAGAGTATGAGAGAGAGAGAGAGGGTGTGAGAGTTGGAGTGTGTAAGAGAGGGAGAAAGAGTGAGAGAGAGTGAGACAGTGTGAAAGAGAGAGAGTGAGAGAGTGTGTGAGAAGGAGAGAAAGAGTCACGGGGACTCTGGAGGCCTTCCGTCAGCGCTGGTCACCGCGTGGGGTTGAGGCGATTATAAATGAATGTACTGTTGTACTTCAATGATCTGTTCGTTATAGTGTGATTTTTGATTGTGTTTTGATGTATTGTATTTTATGATTTGTGTCGAATAAAGTTTTTGAAATTTAAAAAAAAAAAAAAAAAAAAAAAAAAAGGAGAGAAAGAGTGAGAGAGAGAGAGTGTGAGAGAGAGAAAGACTGGGGAGAGCGTGAGAGAGAGAGAGAGAGGTGCTTTTTTCTCAGTACAGTTGAGAAGGTTTGAAGCAGCCTTTCAAGGGTTTTGTCGATGGAGGAGGAACAGAGGCAGAGGGACTTCATTGTTTGACTTATCGTTGGACTGCTGAAACTCTCCTTTGCTTAAGGATTCCTCCACCAGTGTGAAATTCCTGAGTTATCTCTGCATTGTCGAGGGTGTGGATGTCGTTGGCGGACTGCCAAGAGTGCCTGGAGATCGAGGGTAGGAAAGATTTCGGTATCTTTGTCGTTTTAGCACCGATTCTCTGCCCTAAAGTCATTTTGCACGTTGCGGCTGCCTGGCTTAATGTGAGGAAGGCACTTTTGTTTCCGGCAACACCGTAAAAGAGCTTCCCAAAAGCTGCTCTCGGCTGTGGACGAACCTGGGGACTTTCCTTCTTCAGCTGGAGGTTTCTGCTTTCTGCTGCCTGTCTTCGACTGTGACTATCTCTGGGACTTAACTTAACAGAGCTGAGCTGCTGGGGTGCCTGGAGCTGGTTTGTGCCACTGTTAGGAAGGCGATGGCTGGGGCGCAGCCGAAGGTCCGGAGCTACGCAGCGGTGGCATCAGCGGCGGGTACGAGACCATCTGAGCATGAGCCTCATGTTGACTTGGATTGAGACGGTTTTGGTATCTCAGAGCTATTGTCTCTTCCGAGCTCGAAAGAGGAAAGGTTGAGATGATACTAAAGACCCGGGAGGACGTGGCCCTAGCATTGGAGAGTGGGATCTCAGTGTGGGGGGGGGGTCCACATACAGGTGGATCCGTGGGTGTCCAGGGTGAGACCGGTTCTCCTGCGGAGTTGCCCCACATGTATTCTAGATGCAACACTTCTTCCACACCTGTCTAAGTTTGCTTTAGGCTCATGCACCCCGGGGTGACCCGGAGGGAAAAGGGATCTACAGTTTCAACAGGAGGGTGTTCATGAACGTGGGTGTGGGGCAAGGTGCCGAGGGGAGCTTCGAGGTGGAGCGTAACGGTCTCCCTAGAACCGCGCATTGGAGTTGGGGGAAGGCACGGTGTCAGGCGTGAGTTTGGACATCTCTGTAGGGAGTGTCATATTCGTGGGGCTAGAAGTTCTAGCATTGCGGCACAGGAATGCACTGCTGACCCAAACGGGATGGCTCGTCATGCCTCGGTGGCGCGGGGTGGTACTGCTGACCTGGCAAGGGCTGCCAGCTCTGCCTTGGTGATCCGGGGTGGCAGTGATAGTGACCCATGGCTGATGGCGAGGTGCAGGGAGAGGGTGAAGTGGGGGGGGTTGGGAGATTGGGAGAAGCAGAAGAAGAAGAAGAAGAAGAAGAAAAATCCCACCTAAGTGAGTCAAACGTAAACGGGTGGGCACTTGCCTAAATCTGAGACTACCCAAGGGGCGCCTGCCAGCTCCAGTGAGGTCCAGATTGCATCTGCCGTGGCCCAGCAAGGAGCTGAGGTGGTTCAGATGGGGGCAGGGAAGGTAAAACGTGCGGGTGGTAAAGTGGCAGTGGGTAGTATGGAGGCGGAAGACCCTTCCGTTATGGAGGTCACCGTACCGCCGCATGCTAGCGGGACAAAAAGGGGACATGGGCCTGCTGAGGAAGAGCAAGGGCAATGGTCCAAAGTTAGGGGGATGTCTTTCTCCAGACCTTTCACCACTGATGTGGTTGGTGGTCATGATCTGGTGTCTTCCTGGTCGGAGGTTGGGCCTCTATTTCAGGGATCTTCAGCGGTTATTACCAGACCAGTTGACTCCTCTGGAGTTGTGTCCTCTGGGCGGGTGGATGTCCCTGTGTCTCAGGGGCCCTCCGAGGGAGTTATCTCATCGGGTGTTGAGGTTAACCATATAATAACCATATAACAATTACAGCACGGAAACAGGCCATCTCGGCCCTTCAAGTCCGTGCCGAACAACCTTTTTCCCTTAGTCCCACCTGCCTGCACTCATACCATAACCCTCCATACCCTTCTCATCCATATGCCTATCCAATTTATTTTTAAATGATACCAACAAACTTGCCGCCACCACTTTCACTGGAAGCTCATTCCACACCGCTACCACTCTCTGAGTAAAGAAGTTCCCCCTCATGTTACCCCTAAACTTCTGTCCCTTAATTCTAAAGTCATGTCCTCTTGTTTGAATCTTCCCTATTCTCAAAGGGAAAAGCTTGTCCACATCAACTCTGTCTATCCCTCTCATCATTTTAAAGACCTCTATCAAGTCCCCCCTTAACCTTCTGCGCTCCAGAGAATAAAGACCTAACTTATTCAACCTATCTCTGTAACTTAGCTGTTGAAGCCCAGGCAAAATTCTAGTAAATCTCCTCTGTACCCTCTCTATTTTGTTGACATCCTTCCTATATTTGGGCGACCAAAATTGTACACCATACTCCAGATTTGGTCTCACCAATGCCTTGTACAATTTTAACATTACATCCCAGCTTCTATACTCAGGTTAGCTCCCTTGGGTGTGTGTCCTCTGGGTCGGAGGAGGTCCCTTCATTTCAGAGGCATTTTGAGGATGCTGGCATGCCAGATGATGGGGTTAGCTCCCCTGGTATCTGCCCACTGAGATGGGGGATGAGCAGAGTCAGCCCGAGGGGGGAGGTTCGGGGGCATTGGTGTTCCAGTCTGTGCTCCATATCAGAGCCAGTGGAGGTGCTGTGGGGTGTGTGCTGCCTCACCGGCTGAGTTAGCAGGGGAGAGTACAAAAACAAGTGGAGATCCTCTGGGTGCTGTGGAGGTCGAGGCTCTTTCGGGTGGCGATCCTCTTTCGGATTCTGGGGGTGCTAGTTTATCACGGGCCCTGGGGGTGCCTCTTGTTTTTTCTTCCCCAGGCCCAGATGTGGAGGGTGATGGTAGAGTGCAGGAGACCAGTCGTTCAGTGGGCTGCTTGTTGCGGTCCCTTCCCCAGCATTGATCCTGGGGGTGGTGTCGGAGGAGGGGGTGAATGTGGAGGCCAGCTTGTGTAGTGGGGTCAGTGAACTTTCAGAGAGTTCTGATTTTTTTATTTCTGACAACGACCTTGAGTGCTGTGCAGAAGAGTTTGTTGTTTCAGGTGCGAGTGGGTTGGTCGAGTGCCCTGGCTCCAAGGACGTGTCTCATGCAGTTGTTATCCATGAGGTGCGAGAGTTCCTAAGAACAAGTTGTACCGCCAGAACAAAAACGGAGGCTGCAAAAAGATGGTGGGCTGATTGGTCGGGTTTGATTAAGACTCTCGAGGCTATCCTTGGCAACAAGGGCAGTGATCTTCCTGAGTCTGAGAAGTGCCAGTTTGGGGACTTTTTGGAGTTCCTCAGAGAGAGAGTTTTTGAGTCTACGGGGAGTGCGAGGTTCTCAATCTAGTGTGATTGCACATTCAGAGTAGCCACATTAAACATAAACGGAAGTAGAGCAAGTTTTCGTAGATTTCAGCTTTTGTCAGTATCTTAGAGAGGGGGAAATTTGCAGTGTGTTTTCTGCAGGAGACGCATACCGTTGACAGTGACGAACCTACCAGGTGACTGGAGTGGGAAGGGGGGGTCTACATGAGCCATCTCAGCTCGAATTCGATTGGGGTGGCCTTTCTGTTGGCCCCGGATTTTCTGCCAAATGTCCTAAAAGTGCAAGAAGTTGTGCCAGGACATTTGCTCCATCTGGCCGTGAGCCTGGATGGCATGCCGTTGCATTTCATTAACGTGTATGCCCCTAGCTCCGGCACGATGCAGTCCGGCCTACGTCAGAAGGTGACTACTCTGTTGAGCACTATTGATATGGGAGAGTGTGCCTTCCTTGGGGGGGACTTTAATTGTACACTTGAGGCGCAAGACTGTTCTGGTACTCAGTGTGCCCCTGCTGTAGCTGAGAGGGTCGATTGACTCCTTTGAGTTGGTTGATGCGTGGCGGAACCTCCACCCAGATTCCACTGCTTTTTCGCGGAGGTCTGAGGGGGGTGGTTCCCGCATTGATCAAATATATTTTTCCAGAGCGTATGTTTTTCATGTATCAGCGGCCTCAATGCGGCTGGTGCCGTGCTCGGACCACTGTCTGGTGCGTGTGGATTTTAATCCAGCGCGCGCTCGGGCTGAGTTTGCATACTGGCACTTTAACAACAGGCTGTTGGAGGATTGGTGTTTCCGTCGGTTTTGAGTGAATTGGAGAGAGAGGCAGAGGTGCTTCTCTTCCCTTAGGCAGTGGTGGGATGTGAGGAAAACTCACATCATTCTCTTTTATGAGGAATACACGTGGGGGTCGACCGGACGGCGGGACTCAGCGGTAATAAACTTTTGAGTCGATTCACGGGCTCGTCCGCCGCATGTATTTTCTGCGGTGAGGAGGAGACCGTGATCCACGCGTATATGGAGTGTGAGAGGCTACTGCCCCCATACCAATATCTGAAGGGGTTGTTCCTCGAGTTTTGGTTGCATTTTAGTCCCACGATTCTAGTGTTTGGACATAAGGCATTGAATGAGGAGAACCGATCGGGGGTGTGGGACTTCCCAGTCGGTTTGCTCCTGGGCCTGGCCAAGATGGCCATTCTCGGGTCCAGGCAACGGGCGGACGATGGTCAGGCTAGAGTCGGCTGCCTGCCCCTCTTTCGGGCCTACGTCCGTGCACATGTGTCCCTGGAGAGGGAACACGCGGTGTCCACGGGGACTTTGGAGGCCTTCCGTGGGCGCTGGTCACTGCGTGGGGTTGAGAGTATTGTAAACAATGAATGCACTGTTGCACTACAATGATTTGTTTGTTATAGTGTAATTTCTGATTATGTTTTGAATGTATTGCATCATATGACTGTGTTGAATAAAGTTTTTGAAAACAAAAAAAAAGAGATTGTATAAGTGTGCAGAGAGAGTGTGTGTATCCATGGTAATCCCATTTTCCAGCAGTTTGTCTCTAATCTTTGGGTTTTTCAAGTGCTCATCTCAATACTTTGTAACGTTGTGTATGTGTCTGTGCTGATGTGACTGTGTGTGTATGTGCAGAGAGTGTGCATGTGTGTGTGTTTGTGCATAAGCGAGTTCGGTATTTCAACTGCGCATGTCCAGGTTATAGGTCACTTGAAATAAACATTCTCGGCAGCTGAGCTGCTGCGTGTACACGGACCTGAATTTCATCCGTGGTCAGGATCGAACCTGACGCTGCAAGCGCTGTTGAATTGCTACTGGAATTATTCCTCCCTTCTCCACTGGTCCATACAGAAATCTCAGCAGTGACAAGCTAATGAATCGCGGTCCGGTCCCCCTCAGCATGGGTGTATGGGTTCCATTCTTACTCGGGCTGCCCTCCATGGTTATACAGGTTTATTATACAGGAGCGAACCACACACCCCTCTCCTGCATAACTCCAGGAAGCAGATTTGTGAGCGGAGACTCACTACCTTCCCCGTCCCCTCCTGAGTGTTCCATCCCTGTCCGGGGACGGCTGGAGATGTCCGGGGTGGCCCTGGTCTGACGGAACACCCCAATGGTGGCCCCAGGCTTACAGCCAGTGCGGAGAAGAAGCGCTAGAGTGGGAGGAGAGAGAGAGAGAGAGAGAGAGAGCGGGACGAGAGAGAGAGAGAGAGGGGGAGGGAAAAGAGGGAGGGGGAGGAGAGGGAGAGAGGGGGAGACAGGGCCGGATTTATGTATAAGCATAAGCTTAGGGCTTCGAGATCCAGGGGGGCCTCACAGAGCCAGATTTACCACTAGGCTTCATAGGCTGAAGGCTAGGGCCTCTAAATCTAGGCGGCCTCCGACCAAGGCAGGACACCTGCCGTTCAACTCTGGGCGGGCCCACCTCTCTCTCTCTCTCTCTCTCTCTCTCTCTGTCTGTCAATCTCCGTCTACGCCCACCATCCGTATCAGTGTCCGGGCCGCCGGGTCTCCGCTCTCCGCTCATCTGAAATTTAGTTGCGTCCGGTTGGGTACCTATGGTAGGGTGAAGACTATTCCATGCTCCAATTGTACGGGAGAACTCCATGGAGCAGCCAGCATCTCTGGATAGAAGAAATTGGGTGACGTTTCGGGTAGAGACTCTTCTTTAGACTCCTTCTGGTTTTAGTGTTTTTAGTTTAATTTAAAGATACAGCGTGGAAACAGGCCCTTCGGCCCACTGAGTCCATGCCGACCACTGATCACCCGTACACTAGTTCTATCCCACACATTAGCGGAGTAAGTCAAGAGTCAAGAGTGTTTTATTCTCACACGTCCCAGTTAGAACAATGAAATCCTTACTTGCAGCAGCACAACAGAATACGTAAACAGAGTACTCTGTAAACAATGTAATAAACGAGAAAACAAAATGGTGTATATTTATATATGAATATATAACTATATAAGTATATTTGTGTGTGTGTGTGTGGGTATATATATATACCCACACACACACACACACAATTTCCCTCCTGGGATTAATAAAGTTCTATCGTATAGTATCGTGTGTGTAGGAAGGAACTGCAGATGCTGGTTTAAATTGAAGATAGACACAAAAAGCTGGAGTAACTCAACAGGTCAGACTGAATCTCTGGACAAAAGGAAAATATTACATTTTGGGTTGGGTCTGATAGGTTCCTGCACACCTTTGGAATGTGGAAGGAAACAAGAGCACCCGGAGAAACCCCATGCGATCAAAGGGAAAAGGAGCAAACTCCATACAGACAGCACCCATATTCAGGATCAATACCGGGTCTGGCACTTTTAGGCAGCAACATTATGGCCAATGTACTGCCCCATAGTCTTTAACTTAATTAAAACATACAAGAGCTGTAAAGGGGGATATAGCGTTACTTAGAGATTAAAAAATGAAAATGAATATTTTCATTTTTTTTAGTAACCAAAGTTATTAACGTATAAACTTTTGTGTGTTGGAAAACAAAATATAGTGGCATAGCTGGTGGACTTGCTGCCTCACACTCCAGAGATCTGCGTTCGATCTGGTCCTCGGGTACTGTCTGTGGTGAATTTGCACATCCTTCCACATCCCAAAGATGCATTGGCTTTGTAGGTTAACTTGTCTCTGTAAAATTGCCCCTAATGTGTAGGAAGTGGGTGAGGAAAGTGGGATAACAGAACTTGTGTGAATGGTAGACAAAAATGCTGGAGAAACTCAGCGGGTGAGGCAGCATCTATGGAGTGAAGGAAATAGGCGATGTTTCGAGTCGAGACCCTTCTTCAGACTGTTGTGAGTGCGGGGGAGCATGAAGAAGAAAGAAAGAAGCGGAGACAGTGGGCTGAGGGAGAGCTGGGAAGGGGAAGAGAAAGCAGGGATTACCTGAAATTGAAGAAGTCAATGTTCATACCGCTGGGGTGTAAACTGCCCAAGCGAAATATGCTGCTCCTCCAATTTACGGTGGGCCTCACGCTGGCCATGGAAGAGGCCCAGGACAGAAAGGTCGGATTCGGAATGGGAGCGGGAGTTGAAGTGCTGAGCCACCGGGAGATCAGGTTGGTTATTGCGTATCGAGCGGAGGTGTTAAGCGACGTGATCGCCAAGCCTACGCTTGGTCTCACCGATGTAGAGCAGCTGACACCTAGAGCAGCGGACACAATAGATGAGGTTGTAGGAGGTGCAGGTGAACCTCTGCCGCACCTGGAAAGACTGCTTGGGTCCTTGAATGGAGTCAAGGGGGGAGGTAAAGCGACAAGTGTAGCATTTCCTGTGGTTGCAAGGGAAAGTGCCAGGAAACGGGGTGGATTCGGAGGGAAGGGAAGAATTGACCAAGGAGTTACGGAGGGAGCTGTCTCTGTGGAAAGCCAACAGGGGAGGAGATGGGAAGATGTGGCCAGTGGTGTGATCCCATTGGTAGACAAAAAAGCTGGAGAAAATCAGCGGGTAAGGCAGCATCTATGGAGGCAACTTTTCGGGTCGAGACCCTTCTTTAGATTGATGTTGGGGTGGGGATGGGAAACGAGAAAGAAAGGAAGAGGCGGAGACAGTAGGCTGTGGGAGAGCTGGGAATGGGAGGGGAAGGAGGAATAAAGCAAGGACTACCTGAAATTAGAGAGGCCAATGTTCATACTGCTGGGGTGTAAACTGCCCAAGCAAATATGAGGTGCTGCTCCTCCAATATGCGGTGGATGCAATATCCTCCAATATCACTTTGTCCATGGAGGAGGCCCAGGACAAAAAGGCCGGATTCAGAATGGGAAGGGGAGTTGAAGTGGTGGTGCCACTGGGAGATCTGGTTGGTTATTGCGAACTGAGTGGAGGTTTTTTTTTTAAATTAATAGTTTTTATTGGAGGGAAAAAATAAAAATATTACAGTACATCTGATGTATGGCATTACATTTTCCTCCATTTTGTTTTTTATAAATAATAATAATAATAATAATATAAACAAAATAATCCTAACCCACCCTCCCTAAACACCCCTTGGCAGCTTATTTTTTCACAATCCAAATATATCACAAAATCAAAATGCACTTTTAACAATAATAAAGTAACAAAACAGAATAAAGGCAGATCCCCACTTAATGTCAAGTGCCCTCAGTCTAAAGGTAATTCCTTTAGACCCTCAAAGTATGATAAAAAGGGTTCCCATTTCAAATAAAACTTTTTCACAGACCCCCTCAATGTGAATTTAATCTTTTCTAACCTTAAAAAAAACATCACGTCTTCCAGCCAAGCAGTGGCAGATGGAGGAGTGTTAGATTTACAGACCAGCAAGATTCTCCTACGGCCAAAAGTGATGTAAATGTAATGATATCAGACTGGGTTGTATTTAAAACCCCAAGGTTTTATCTGTTACACCAAATACAGCTACAAGCGGGCAAGGTCTCACTGTCATCCCAAGGACTTCATTGATGGTTTTAAAAGCCACTGCCCAGTAGTTAGCAAGTTTGGGGCAAGACCAGAATGCATGAGCTATATTGGCTGGAGAGAACGAGCACCTGTCACAGCCAGCGTCCGTCCCTGGATTTATGTTAGTAGGTTTTGTGCAAAGCGATCACCAAAACTGCGCTTCGTCTCACTGAGGTTGATCATACGCTGAATAATCCAACTACATTTCTGTTTGGAAGTGGAAAGAAATAATATAAATTGCATTCATTGCAATGTGTAAAAAGAGTTGAGATACTGTTTTATAATTTTGCTGCATGTCATTGTGATATATATCAAGTCTTCATTGGTGAATATGTTTAGTTTGTGACTTTATTTGAAGCAGAAATAAAATGTGAATGCCTCATTAAGCATAATTTCCGACTGGTAACTACGCACTTCGTCCGAGCACATTATCACACGCTTCATGCAAACCATCTTAAATGACCACCTGAACTGTCATTTGGCAACTTAAAAAGCTGCCAAGGTTTCCCGGCTGACAACAGAGTAAAAAATAAGTGAGAGTCCTGCAAGGTGTATAATATTTTTGACACTGTCAGAGGCCTTTCTTACATATGCTGTCACAACACACTGTAGTTTCTAAACAACCCTTCAGTAATTTTCCTTGCCCTCCATTTCAGAATAGTGTTTAAAACAGATAACTCGATACTAGCACTGGCAATAAAGAAATAAATAAATAAAAGCACAGCTTTCCAGCCCCTTATCTCATTGGCCAAGCACCGCTGCAAATCGGTGTCAATCTGGTGGACCATCTTCCTCTAGTCGTGGGGGTGGAGCTGACACAAGTGGGACAGCTTAGGGCCTCTATTCGTCTAAATCTGGCCATGGGAGGAGGAGGAAGAGAGAGGAGGAGGAGAGAGGGGGAGGAGAGAGGGGGAGGGGGAGGGGAGGGGGAGGGGGAGGGGGAGGGAGGAGAGAAAGAAAGAGAGAGAGAGAGAGAGAGAGAGAGAGAGAGAGAGAGAAAGAGAAAGAGAAAGAGAAAGAGAATATGCTCCAACGCTGCCGGGAGAGGTTCTGTGGAATTCCAGTGGGTTTGGGGGAGAGGGATGGAAAGAGAGACGGAGAGAGGGATCAGGAGAGGGACGGAGAGAGGGGAGGGACAGGGAAAGGGATGGGAAGGGACGGGGAGAGGGATGGGGAGAGGGACAAGGGAGAGGGACGGGGAGAGGGATGGGGAGAGGGATGGGAAGGGACGGGGAGAGGGATGGGGAGAGGGATGGGGAGAGGGATGGGAAGGGGCAGGGAGAGGGACAGGAGAGGGATGGGAAGGGATGGGGAGAGGGACAGGGAGAGGGATGGGAAGGGACGGGGAGAGGGATGGAGAGAGGATGGAGAGAGGGATGGGGAGGGACGGGGAGAGGGATGGGGAGAGGGACATGGAGAGGGATGGGAAGGGACGGGGAGAGGGACGGAGAGAGGGACGGGGAAAGGGATGGGGAAAGGGATGGGAAGGGACGGGGAGAGGGATGGGGAGAGGGATGGGGAGAGGGATGGGAAGGGGCAGGAGAGGGACAGGGAGAGGGATGGGAAGGGACAGGGAGAGAGGGATGAGGAGAGGGACGGGGAGAGGGATGGGAAGAGGGACAGGGAGAGGGGATGGGGTGGAGAGAAGGGGAGAGAGATGGGGAGAGAGATGGTGAGTGAGGAACTCACTATCGCGGCTTCACTGCAGGTCTGGGATGGGAGATTGCAATCTTCACGTGGTCCGCCCTGTTTCGACGAATGTAATCGACCTGGCATGCACAATCAAATAAGATCAAATAGAACAAGTTGTCCTACAACGTAAGGCTGTGCGCGCCATTCGCAAGAAGAAGACACCCCATCTCCGCAAGAATTCCCCGGCACCAGTACAATCCCTCCACTCCCCCCGCCCCGGACTGGAGTGAGGGACTGGGGGACATTGCCCACCTCTGCAACCAACGTGCAAATCCCGGTACTCCCCACGGAATGTTAAACTAAACACATCTGTGAGCAAAACACAAAGCGCTGGAGGGACTCAGCGGGTCAGGTAGCATCTGTGGAGGGAATGGACAGGTGGTGTTTTGTGGGTTACACAAAAAGCTGGAGAAACTCAGCGGGTGCAGCAGCATCTAAGGAGCGAAGGAGATAGGCGACGTTTCGGGTCGAGACCCTTCTTCAGACTGGTCAGGGATCAGGGAAACGAGAGATATAAACAGTGATGTGGAGAGATAAGGAACAATGAGTGAAAGATATGCAAAAAAGTATTGGTGACAAAGGAAGCAGGCCATTGTAAGCTGTTTGTGGTGTGAAAATGAGAAGCTAGTGCGACTGGGGAGGTGGGGGGGGGGAGATGGAGAAGGAATGTCAGGGCCAGAGGGCTGAGGGAGAGGTGGGGGGGAGGCAGTCTGGGTTAACAGAATTGAGAAAATTCAATGTTTAAGCCCAGAGGATGCAGACTCCCCAAGCGGAATATGAGGTGCTGTTCCTCCAACTTGCGGTGTTGATCACTCTGGCCGTGGAGGAGGCCCAGGACCGAGAGGTCGGATACGCAGTGGGAGGGGGAGTTGAAGTGCTGAGCCACCGGGAGGTCGGGTTGGTTATTGCGGACCGAGCGGAGGTGTTCGGCGAAACGATCGCCCAGCCTCCGCTTGGTCTCACCGATGTAGATCAGCTGGCATCTGGAGCAACGGATGCAGTAGATGAGGTTGGAGGAGGTGCAGGTGAACCTCTGTCGGACTTGGAATGACTGCTTGGGTCCCTGAAAGGAGTGGATGGGGGAGGTGAAGGGACAAGTGTAGCATCTCTTGCGGTTGCAAGGGAAAGTGCCCGGGGAAGGAGTGGAGCGGGAGGGAAGGGAAGAATTGACGAGGGAGTTGCGGAGGGAGCGGTCTTTGCGGAAGGCAGACAGGGGGGGGAGATGGGAAGATGTGGCGAGTGGAGGGGTCACGTTGGAGGTGACGAAACTGGCGGAGGACAATCTGTTGTATGCGCTGGCTGGTGGGGTGAAAGGTGAGGACCAGGGGGACTCGGCCCTTGTTGTGAGTGGGGGAATGGGGAGAGAGGGCAGTGTTGCGGGGTATGGAGGAGACCCTGGTGCGAGCCTCATCTATAGTGGGGGAGGGGAAACCCCGTTCTCTGAAGAACGAGGACATTTGCGATGACCTGGTGTGGAACACGTCATCCTGGGAGCAGATGCGGCGTAGACGGAGGCAGATGGAGTTTAATGCTGATAAGTGTGAGGTGCTACATCTTGGCAGGACAAATCAAAATAGGACGTACATGGTAAATGGTAGGGAATTGAGGAATGCCCTACCATTTACCCTGGTCCCATCTACCTGCACTCAGACCATACCTCTCCATTCCCTTCCCGGCCATATACCTATCCACTTTAGGGATCTAGGGATAACTGTGCATAGTTCCCTGAAGGTGGAATCGCACATAGATAGGGTGGTAAAGAAAGCTTTTGGTGTGCTTGCCTTTATAAATCAGAGCATTGAATATAGGAGTAGGGAAGTAATGTTAAAATTGTACAAGGCATTGGTGAGACCAATTCTGGAGTATGGTGTACAATTTTGGTCGCCTAATTATAGGAAGGATGTCAACAAAATAGAGAGTACAGAGGAGATTTACTAGAATGTTGCCTGGGTTCCAGCAACTAAGTTACAGAGAAAGGTTGAACAAGTTAGGTCTTTATTCTTTGGAGTGCAGAAGGTTAAGGGGGGACTTGATTGAGGTCTTTAAAATGATGAAAGGGATAAGCTTTTCCCACTGAGGGTAGGGAAGATTCAAACAAGAGGGCATGACATGAGAATTAAGGGCAGAAGTTTAGGGGTAACATGAGGGGGAACTTCTTTACTCAGAGAGTGGTGGCTGTGTGGAATGAGCTTCCAGCAGAAGTGGTGGAGGCAGGATCGATTTTAACATTTAAAAGTAAAGTGGATAGGTATATGGCCGGGAAGGGAATGGAGGGGTATGGTCTGAGTGCAGGTAGATGGGACCAGGGGAAAATAAATGTTCGGCACGGACTGGAAGGGCCGAGAGGGCCTGTTTCCGTGCTGTAATTGTTATATGGTTATATGGTTAAGGGGTGGAGCAGGAGGGACAAATTGACAAAGGAATTGCGGAGGGAGCGGTCTTTGCATAAGGCGGACAGGGGGGGAGATGGGAAGATGTGGCGAGTAGTGGGGTTACGTTGGATGTGGCGAAACTGGCGGAGGACTATGTGTTGGAATTGCCGGATGGTGGGGTGAAAGATAAGGACCAGGGGGACTCTGCCCTTGTTGCGAGAGGGGGGATGGGGAGAGAGGGCAGTGTTATGGGGTATGGAGGAGACCCTGGTGCGAGCCTCAACTATAGTGGGGGAGGGGAATCCCCGTTCTCTGAAGAATGAGGACATTTGTGATGCCTTGGTGTGGAACACCTCATCCTGGGAGCAGATGTGGCGTAGACGGAGGAATTGGGAATAGGGGATGGAGTCCTTACAGGAAGCAGGGTGGGAGGAAGAGTAGTCCAGGTAGCTGTGGGAGTCAGTTGGTTTGTAGTGGATGTCAGTCAGGAGTGTATCACCTGCAATAGAGATGGTGAGGTCAAGGAATGGTAGGGAAATGTCGGAAATGGTCCAAGTATATTTGAGTGCCGGATGGAAGTTGGTGGTGAAATGGATGAAGTCAGTCAGTTCTGCGTGGGTGCAGGAGGTGACACCAAAGCAGTCGTCAATGTAACGGAGGTAAAGGTCGGGGGTGGGGCCCTGGTACGCCGAGAACAAAGATTGTTCGACGTGCCCGACAAAGAGGCAGGCGTAGCTAGGGCCCATGCGTGTGCCCATAGCTACGCCTTGTGTTTGGAGGAAATGGGAGGAGTCAAAAGAAAAGTTGTTGAGGGTAAGGACCAACTCTGCTAGGCGGAGGAGGGTGTCAGTGGATGGGTATGGGTTGCTCCTCTGGTCGAGGAAGTACCGGAGGGCTTTGAGACCATCCTGGTGGGGGATGCAGGTGTATAGTGACTGGACGTCCATGGTGAAGATGAGAGGATGGGGGCCTGGACAACGGAATGTGCGGAGCCGACGGAGAGTGTCTGAGGTGTCTTGAACATAGGTGGGGAGGGATTTAACAAAGGGGGATAGGATGGAGTCAAGGTATGTGGAAATGTGTTCGGTGGGGCACGAACAGGCAGAGACAATGGGTCTGCCGGGGCAGTCGGGTTTGTGGATTTTGGGGAGAAGGTAAAATCGGGCTGTGCGGGGCTGGGGAACGATGAGGTTGGAGGCTCGGGGGGGTAGGGAGC
Organism: Raja brachyura; assembly: GCA_963514005.1. The sequence goes on along the minus strand of OY740783.1, from coordinate 25,121,001 downwards.
CGGAGTTGATGAAGCCGGTTATGGTGCTCGAGATGGTGGCCTGGTGCTCGTCAGTGGGGTCATGGTCCAGGGGTAAGTAGGAGGAGGTGTCCGAGAGTTGGCGCGTGGCCTCTGCTTTGTAGAGATCGACGCGCCAGACTACCACAGCACCTCCCTTGTCGGCGGGTTTGATAACCCAGTCTGGGTTGTTGCGGAGTGAGTCGATGGCAATACGTTCGGAGGGGGAGAGATTGGAGTGAGACAGGGGAGTGGAGAAGTCGAGGCGGTTGATGTCCCGACGGCAGTTCTGAATAAAGAGTTCTAAAGCTGGAGGGCCACGAGGGGGGGTCCACGAGGAGGGGGTACGTGGGAGACAGGAAAAGGGATCATCAGTGGGGGGCGAGGACTTGTTCCCGTGGAAGAACGCTGTGAGGCGGAGGCGACGGTAGAAGAGCTCCAAGTCGTGGTGGGCGCGGAACTCATTGTTCCTTATCTCTCCACATCACTGTTTATATCTCTCGTTTCCCTGATCCCTGACCAGTCTGAAGAAGGGTCTCGACCCGAAACGTCGCCTATCTCCTTCGCTCCTTAGATGCTGCTGCACCCGCTGAGTTTCTCCAGCTTTTTGTGTAACCCTCGATTCTCCAGCATCTGCAGTTCCTTCTTTAACAATTTGTCTACTCCACTGCGATATCTCCTCAAGGTATGCCTACTTTGAAGAAGTTCTCCTCCTCCCTACGAAGACAGTTTCACAACCTCCTCTCTAACTGCTCCCCCTCTGTGATACCCCCTTCCCTCCAACTCTCACCAATACTTTTTTGCATATCTTTCACTCATTGTTCCTTATCTCTCCACATCACTGTTTATATCTCTCGTTTCCCTGATCCCTGACCAGTCTGAAGAAGGGTCTCGACCCGAAACGTTGCCTATCTCCTTCGCTCCTTAGATGCTGCTGCACCCGCTGAGTTTCTCCAGCTTTTTGTGTAACCCTCGATTCTCCAGCATCTGCAGTTCCTTCTTTAACAAACAGGTGGTGTTTTGTGTTGGGACCTTTCTTCAGACTGAGCAAGATCCCATCTGAAGACGGGCATCGGCCAGAACGTTATCTGTCCCCTCCACAGATACTGCCTGACCCACTGAGTTTCTCCAGCACTTTGTGTTTTGCTCAAGATTCCACCATTCAGACCTGCAGTTGCTTGTGCCTTCATATCATTGATGATCTGACTGCGTCTGTCTAACTGAAACCTCTCTTGTCTCCCCACGCATGTCTTTCACCCCACTTCTCTCTCCCCCACCTCTCACTGTCTCTCCGCCAGTCCAGTCTCTCCCCCTGCCTCCCACTCGCATCTTCCCCCGCTCTCTCTCGCTGTTACACTCCGCTCTCCCGCAACCTGTCACCCCCGATTCACTTTCTCTTTCCCGAATGACCTTTGACGAATCACATGATTCCTTGCGTTTATCAGAATACTGAACTGGCTTATTCACTGGATGTTTTCAAGAGAGAGTTAGAATTAACTCTTGGGGTTAACAGAATCAAGAGATATAGGGAAAAAGCAGGAACGGGGTACTGATTTTGGATGATTAGCCATGATCATATTGAATGCTGGTGCTGGCGAAAAGTGCAGGACCTACTCCTGCACTTATTTTCTATGTTTCTTTGTTTCTTTGTTTCACCCTATCTATTCTCCTTATGATCTTATACACCTTAATAAGATCACTCCTCAGCCTCTTGTATTTCAACGAATAAAGTCTAGCCTGCCCAACCTCTCCCTAAAGCTCAGGCCCTCGAGTCCTGGCAACTTCCTCATTTTTTCTGCAACATTTCTCCATTCTTGAACCCTGAATAAGGTTAAAGAGCTTATTATGGTTGACATTACTTGTTCCATTCAGACTTCTAAAAATGGTGATTTAATCACCTCACAAATATTCAAATTACATATTTATATGGAGTTTGCAAACAGTAATCTTAATTCATTAATTTATTTTTACCAAATGTGCCTTTGTAATAGCAGGTAGCATACTCCTAGTACTGAAACAAGCCTTTTGAATTTAAATGAATGACAATATAATGGGCTTTTTTTTATCAATAGCTCTTGCAGTTTATCTTTTTATTTGATGTTTAATAATCCCCTCAGCTTCAGAATTGGCAGGCAAAATTATTTGATTGAATTCTCTTGAGTTTCTTTTCTTTATGCAGTAACTGTCAAATATGAAGAAAGAGTTTCTTTAGAGATCATACCAAAAGTCACCACTCTGTGTTTGTATCTAAAACGCATACAACCGGGAGAAGAAAATTATCCAAACATAATAAATATGTAGGATAAAGCCAGCCGCTACCACTAGCTGGAAGAGTGTTAGACGTTCTCTGACTGAGAACATTGTATAAGTCTCCTGAGAACACTCAGGTTTAAATTTTGTATTGAGCTTATTTATTTATTTTTTTTCATTTTGACTATTTCTGAATTGAAATCCCAAAGCAATACAAAGATAATGAAGCATGTTTGCATGTTTTTGTTTCAAATTGGTATAATTAATATTAATGAAGACAAAACAGAGTGTAGATGCTGGAGCCTGGAATAACAAACAAAACAGCAGCTGTGGAGGCAAAAGATGTAAGTCATAGAATTAGGCGTAGAATTAGGCCATCAGCCCATCGAATCTACTCCACCATTCAATCATGGGCTGATCTCTGCCTCCTAATCCCATTTCCTGCCTTTTCCCCATTACCCTTGGCACCCATTGTAATCCAGAATTTGTTTATTTCTATCTTAAAAAATAACCACTGACAGCCTCCACAGCCCTCTGTGACAATGAGTTCCACAGATTAACTACCCTCTGACTAAAGAAGATCCTCCTCACCTCCTTTCTAAAAGAGCACCCTTTAATTCTGAGGCTATCATCTCTGGTCCTAGACTCTCCACCAGTGCAAACATCCTTTCCACATTTTTTTTCTCTTCTCCTCCTCCTCCCCCTCCTCCTCCTCCCCCTCCCCCTCCCACTCCTCCTCCTCCTCCTCCTCCTCCTCCTCCTCCCCCTCCTCCTCCCCATCCCCTCCTCCCCCTCCCCCTCCCCCTCCCCCTCTCCCTCTCCCTCTCCCTCTCCCTCTCCCCCTCCTCCTCCTCCTCCTCCTCCTACTTCTTCTCCTCCTACTTCTTCTCCTCCTCCTTCTCCTCCTCCTCCTCCTCCTCCTCCTCCTCCTCCTCCTCCTCCTCCTTCTCCCCGAGCTCCATTTGATGGGTGGTAGAGCGGGCACTGAGAGATGACATAGTTGGCTGTCTGTTGTTCTGCTCCACATTCACAGGCTGGGCTCTGATGGAGCCCCCATCTCCACATGCTGTAATTGAAATGCCCAACTTCAGTACAAAGTCTGTTGAGTTTTACCCAAGCTCCAATTATTCTGCAAGTTTCAATGAGGGGTCCCCTCAACCTTCTTAACTCCAGCGAGTATAGGCCCAGTGCTGTCAAACGCTCATCATATGCTAACCCCCTCATTCCTGGAATCATTCTTGTACATGATAGGGAGGAGAAGGCTTCACTATCACCTACCAACCTCTGTCCCAGCCCCACACCCCCCCCCCCCCCATTCTCTTTGTATTTTTATACACTGAAAATCTTTTGTTCCTTCTAAGTCCGGATGCAGGGTCTGACCCAAAAGTGTAGCTTGCAGCTTTTCCTCCACAGATGCTGCTTACCCACTGAGCACTTCCAACAGTCTGTTTGTAATTAATAATAATGCTAGACCAAGAAACCTGTGGCCTTCTGAAACAAAATGGAGTCATCCCATATTAGAAAAGATCTGTGTCAATGCTCTAATTCTCCTGCATTGTTACTTTTCAATTTGATGATGATACAATTAACAACATTTTATTTTTATACACTGAGATTATATCAGAAATATATAAAAATATCTCATATCGGCAGATACATACTCGTTATTACGGACCTCTTTATAATGGATTTTGGTTATAGTGCACGGTCCGTCCCCACAATAATTAGACATCACTGTCTATTTAAGAATACAAGCTGCTAGTTACACTGCAGGATGTCAATGAAATTGACAAGCAATTGCTTCGATCGGCACTTCTGCAATGATGAAGTTCACAAAATGCTGGATTAACTAAATGCATCTTAGGTGACATTTCGGTCGAGACCCACCGCTGGATCTGTGGTGCACCTGAACCGAGGCCAAGACCTGCAATGATACTCTATTACTCAGTAATCCCTTAATTAGTTACAGGGGACAATCGGCAATAACAGACAGCATTCCACCACCCTAAGGTCCATTACAATGATAATTTGCTATATATTAGATTATTCAGACTATTCTCTGTATAAATTCAGAATAAAATGTATACATTAACAAAATGAATACTGATTTTTGTCTCAGAACATATTTAGCCTTCATAAATGTTCACAATTTAATTTGAAAATGCAACTTAGTTTTGTGTCTTGTTATCGCTAAATTATTATTTTTTTGACAGAAAATTGTTCAATATCACAATTTTCCCTTGGAAATTTATATTTTAAGGCATCATTAATCGCGACGACTGAAGGCGGAGAGGACTCGAGGACTTGCTCGGAAATACTTATTGACTGAAGTTGGCAACTGCCCAGGAAAATAACTCAGATTATCTTCAATAGTATTGAAACAGGGTCATTACGACAGCTCCTTTATTGTTTATAAACAGGTTGCATCGACATTAAAGTAGCCAAATAATGAAGATCTTAAGTTCTTTAAAATATATTTTATTGACTCACAAGTAGGATCTCATAACATTGAATTAGAATGCATATTGAAAGAAAGCAAAACCACAAATGGAAAACAGCAATAGCCATTGAGCAAACCCCTAAAGATATATTTAGGAAAAAAAGTGATAAATACCTTAGTAGTATTCACCATGCAAAACCTGTTAGTTGAGCTCAAGTTTTCAATATGAATGTCATCCATCATATAACATTCAATAAGCAGTGTTATGCCTTAAGGAGTATGCTCATAGATAATTCAAAGAACTTTCATTTCTTTACCTCAGTTGGCACAGTAAGTAAAATATGCATGTGCTCTGGGAGAATGATTAACCTGGATGCTGTCGGTAAATAGAGTTATAATGACATTCAGCAAAGAAATAGCCCCGTTGGCCCACCGTGTCTATGCCAGCCACTGAGTATCTGGCCATGGTAATCCCATTTTCCACCATTTGTCTCTAGCCTTCTGGTTTTTCTCGATATTTTGTAAGTGTTGCGAGAGTGTCATGCTGCTCTATTGCCCCCATAGAATCCATCCAGATTTTAACAACCCTTCGGGTTAAAGAAAAAATTCTGTAGATCTCTTCCAAATCTACTCCTTATGTTATACTTATGCCCTCTGGTTACAGACAAGGGGAAAACTCTCATTAGTTATGTTCCTCATAATTTTGTACACCCGAATCAATAAGCGAGTTTGGTATTCTGTAAAACATAAGGAATCATGGGATTTGTCAAAGGTGATGTGTGATAAAGAAAAAGCGAAAGAAGCGCTGGATGTACAAACTGTGTATAAGTTAACACCTAAGTGTTAAGTATCCTACCAAAAGTATTCAGCACCCTTTACTCTGATACCCCTAAATAAAATCCAGTGTAACCAATTGCCTTCAGAAGTCACCTAATTAGTAAATAGAGTCCAATTGTGTGTAATCTAATCTCAGTATAAATACAGCTGTTCTGCGAAGGCCTCAGAGGTTTGTTAGAGAACATTAGTGAACAAACAGCATCATGAAGCCCAAGGAACACACCAGACAGGTCAGGGATAAAGTTGTGTAGAAGTTTAAAGCACGGTTAGGTTATAAAAAAATATCCCAAGCTTTGAACATCTCACGGAGCACTGTTCAATCCATCATCCAAAAATGGAAAGAGTATGGCACAACTGCAAATCTACCAAGACATGGCCGTCCACCTAAACTGACAGGCCGGGCAAGGAGAACATTGATCAGAGAAGCAGCCAAGAGGCCCATGGTAACTCTGGAGGAGCTGCAGAGATCCACAGCTCAGGTGGGAGAATCTGTCCACAGGACAACTATTAATCACCCTTTGTGATGTGAATTGGCCAAGATAGACTGGCAGGTGATTCTTAAAGGGTTGACAGTGGATGTGCAATGGAAGGTATTTAAAGACTGCATGGATGAAGTACAAAAGTTGTTCATACCAGTTTGGCAAAATAATAAATCGGGGAAGGTGGTGCATCCATGGATAACAAGGGAAATCAGGGATAGTATAAAAACAAAAGATGAGGCATACAAATTTGCCAGAAAAAGCAGCCTACCGGAGGACTGGGAGAAATTCAGAATCCAGCAGAGGAGGACAAAGGGCTTAATTAGGAAAGGGAAAATAGATTATGAAAGGAAACTGGCAGGGAACATAAAAACTGACTGCAAAAGTTTTTATAGATATGTAAAGAGAAAGAGACTAGTTAAAACAAATGTTGGTCCCTTGCAGTCAGAAACAGGTGAATTGATCATGGGGAACAAGGACATGGCAGACCAATTGAATAACTACTTTGGTTCTGTCTTCACTAAGGAAGACATAAATAATCTGCCGGAAATAGCAGTGGAACGGGGGTCAAATAAGATGGAGGAACTGAGTGAAATCCAGGTTAGCCGGGAGGTGGTGTTGGGTAAATTGAACGGATTGAAGGCCGATAAATCCCCAGGGCCAGATAGTCTGCATCCCAGAGTACTCAAGGAGGTAGCCACAGAAATAGTGGATGCATTAGTGATAATTTTTCAAAATTCCTTAGATTCTGGAGTAGTTCCTGAGGATTGGAGGGTAGCTAATGTAACCCCACTTTTTAAAAAAGGAGGGAGAGAGAAAGCGGGGAATTACAGACCAGTTAGTCTAACATCGGTAGTGGGGAAACTGCTAGAGTCAGTTATTAAAGATGGGATAGCAGCGCATTTGGAAAGTGGTGAAATCATTGGACAAAGTCAGCATGGATTTACGAAAGGTAAATCATGTCTGACAAATCTGATAGAATTTTTCGAGGATGTAACTAGTAGAGTGGATAAGGGAGAACCAGTGGATGTGTTATATCTAGACTTTCAGAAGGCTTTCGACAAGGTCCCGCATAAGAGATTAGCATACAAACTTAAAGCACACGGTATTGGGGGTTCAGTATTGATGTGGATAGAGAACTGGCTAGCAGACAGGAGGCAAAGGGTAGGAGTAAACGGGTCCTTTTCAGAATGGCAGGCAGTGACTAGTGGGGTGCCGCAAGGCTCAGTGCTGGGACCCCAGCTATTTACAATATATATTAATGATTTGGACGAGGGAATTCAATGCAACATCTCCAAATTTGCAGATGATACCAAGCTGGGGGGTATAGTTAGGTGTGAGGAGGATGCTTGGAGGCTGCAGGGTGATTTGGATAGGCTGAGTGAATGGGCAGATGCATGGCAGATGCAGTACAATGTGGATAAATGTGAGGTTATCTACTTTGGTGGCAAAAACATGAGGGTAGACTATTATCTGAATGGTGGCAGATTAGGTAAGGGGGAGATGCAACGAGACCTGGGTGTCATGGTACACCAGTCATTGAAAGTAGGCATGCAGGTGCAGCAGGCAGTGAAGAAGGCAAATGGTATGTTAGCATTCATAGCGAAAGGATTTGAGTATAGGAGCAGGGAGGTTCTACTGCAGTTGTACAGGGTTTTGGTGAGGCCACACCTGGAGTACTGCGTACAGTTTTGGTCTCCAAATCTGAGGAAAGACATCCTTGCCATAGAGGGGGTACAGAGAAGATTCACCAGACTGATTCCTGGGATGTCAGGACTTTCATATGAGGAAAGATTGGATAGACTCGGTTTGTACTCGATGGAATTTAGAAGATTGAGGGGGGATCTTATAGAAACCTACAAAATTCTTAAGGGGTTGGACAAGCTAGATGCTGGAAGATTGTTCCTGATGTTGGGGGAGTCCAGAACAAGGGGTCACAGTCTAAGGATAAGGGGGAATTCCTTTAGGACCGAAATGAGGAAAACATTCTTTACACAGAGAGTGGTGAGTCTCTGGAATTCTCTGCCACAGAAGGTAGTTGAGGCCAGTTCATTGGCTATATTTAAGAGGGCGTTAGATGTGGCACTTGTGGCTAAAGGGATCAGGGGGTATGGAGAGAAGGCAGGTACGGGATACTGAGTTGGATGATCAGCCATGATCACATTGAATGGCGGTGCAGGCTCGAAGGGCCGAATGGCCTACTCCTGCACCTATTTTCTATGTTTCTATGTTTCTATTAGTCGTGCACTCTACAAATCGGGCCTTTATGCTAGAGTGGCAAGAAGAGAGCCATTGTTGAAACAAAGCCATAAGAAATCCCGTTTGCAGCTTGTCACAAGCCATGTGGGGGACACAGCAAACATGTGGAGGAAGGTGCTCTGGAACGACCCTAAACATACCGCCAGAGCTACAATGGAATGGTTTAGATCAAAGCATATTCATATGTTAGAATGGCCCAGTCAAAGTCCAGACCTAAATCCAATTGAGAATCTCTGGCAAGACTTGAAATTTGCTGTTCACAGACGCTCTCCATCCAATCTGACTGAGCTTGAGCTATTTTGCAAAGAAGAATGGGCAAAAATTTCAGTCTCTAGATGTGCAAAGCTGGTAGAGACATACCCCAAAAGACTTGCAGCTGTAATTGCAGCGAAACGTGGTTCTACAAAGTATTGACTCAGGGGGGCTGAATACTGTTGCATGCCACACTTTTCAGTTTTTTTTATTTGTAATAAAATTTGGAAACCATGTATCATTTTCCTTTCACGTCACAATTATGCACCACTTTGTGTTGGTCTATCACATAAAATCCCAATAAAATACATTTACGTTTGTGGTTGTAACGTGACAAATTGTAGAAAAGTTCAAGGGGTATGAAAACTTTAGCAAGCCACTGTACCTAGTGGAGGAGAATGAAGAACCAGAGGACAAAGGAATAAGGTGAGTGTGGAAATACTTTATAAGAACCTGAGTGGTAACATTTTCACACAGAGGATGGCATATGGAACAAGCTGTGATAGGAGGTAGTTGAGGCAGGTACTGTAACACTAGTTATAAGACAAGGGGAGGAGTCACTGTGGTGGATGTTTATGTTAAAATGTGTTTGTGTGTTCTGTTGCTTTTATTTGTATGACATATTTGGCAAATGAAATTCCTTGTATGTTGCAAAACATACTTGGCTAATAAAGCATTATTGTGTGATTGTGATTGTGATTGTCATTGTTACTTCATAAGTCATATAAAATAGAATAGTGCAGAATCAAAGAATTGCAGATGCTGGTTTATACCACAGATAGGCGTAAAATGCTGGAGTAACTCAATGGGTCAGGCAGCATATCTTGAGAAAAAGGATGGGTGATGTTTCGGGTCGGAACCCTTCTTCTGAGTCTGAAGAAAGGTCCCAACCTGAAACATCACCCATCCTTTTTCTCCAGAAATGCTGCCTGACCCACTGAGGTATTCCAACACTTTCTGCCTATCATAGAATATTGTAGATAGACACAAATTGCTGGAGTAACTCAGCATCTCTGGAGGATTCCTTCTCTCCAGCGATATTGCCCGTCCCGCTGAGTTATTCCAGCAATTTGTGTCCATCTTTGGCGTAAACCAGCATCTGAAGTTCATAGAATAGTGCAGCACAGGAACAGATCCTTCAACCCAGAATATCTGTACTGAACATGATGACAAATGAATCACAAAAACAACGTAAGAAAGTTTCAATGACATCCAATACTTAAAGGGTTAGTGTGAAGATATGCATTGATGCAGCTTAGAGGAGGAAGCAATCCACTATTGTCTTGTTGGACGTATGTTTTCGTTTATTTCTAGTTGTGTATGTGTGGGGGCGGGGAAAACTTGTTATAGTCTCTTCCTCTGGGGGGGGGGTGCGACATTTTCTTTGTCGTATCTCCGCCTCCAACTGGGGCAGCTCGAGGCTCCGGAGGCAGAGCCAGGACTCACCATTGCGAAGCTGGCCGACTTCGGGGCAGTGGTGGCGCTGCGGCGGCGGCCCGACTTCAGAGCCTCGGAGGCTTTGGCTGCGGGCCCAGTGGACACAACAACGGGAGCTCACAGGCCCCAGGTTGGTGACCGATTCTCTGGAGCTCCTGCAACAACAGTTTCGTCCGCTGGATTGGCGGGTGGCAGCTTCGACTGCCCCGAGTCGTGGAGTTTGAACCAGCCTGTTCGCGGTGTTCGGATTCATCTGCGGGATTTACCATCACCCGGCGGGGGGGCCAACATCGAAAGCCTGGATTGCCTCAACGCAGAGGGAGAACAATGAGGGAAGAGACAAGGACTTTAAGACTTTTGCTTTCCATCACAGTGAGGAGTGCCCGGTAGACTCACTGTGGTGGATGTTAAACTGTGTTCATTGTGCGTTCTGTTATTTTATTCTCTGACATGACTGCAAGATATGTAATTTTGTTCAAACTAACAAGTTTGAATGACAATAAAGGATACCTTTACTTTATACTTTATACACTGAAAGGTACGCGAGGATACAATTGGAAGTACACGGAACATTTTATTCTTCTTTCCAGTGTCACACAATAAACCTGTATGAAGGATTGATTGTAGGTGAGATTTACCAAGGTGACACCAGTGATGGTTTAAATAACAAGGAGAGCCCAGAAAAACTAACATTTGTCATCAGGCTGAATAAGATTGAGGAAATCTGTCTAATGAGGTATCAAAGGAATAAAAAAGACATAGAGAGCTTACCTTGGCTGTCAGCTGGTGGGATAAAAATACATTTCAAGGATGGGAAGAATATTATTTTTACAGTGGGCTGTTACATATACCATATAAAAGATGTAAATTTACCATTCACAATCTCAGGTCACAACAAAACAGCCAATAAAGTATTTATTGAAGAATAAGCATCCCGCACTGGCCAATTTGCGCACAACATCATGTGTGTTGGTCTCACTTGTGGAACATTAATTGATGGATAAATGTTCTCTAGACAATGAAGGGAACATTTACCTACCTGGCAAATACTTCCAGTGGCAAAGCTGAAAATAGAATGCCTCTCTTAGGACGCAAATTGCTGGAGTAACTCGGCGGGTCACTCTGCCTGACTTGTTGAGTTACTCCAGCACTTTCGGCCTATCTTTGTTCGTAACCAGCATCTGCAGTTCTTTGTTACTGCACTACTCTATGTTATATGTCTTATGAAGTATCTATTAAATGTAAACCAGTATGTGCAGTCCCTTATATCTGCCTGTTTTAGGAGTCTTTTAGCAAACGTGCAAATGACATGGAGCTGAGTGAATGCAACAAGGACCTTGAAGAAGGGAACATTGTTTTTGAGGGACACTGACATTGATTAAGCCCCTGTCTCACGGTGCGAGTCCACCCACGAGTGACCCCGAGTGAAAGAAAAATTCTGACTCATGGTTGTGTACGAGATTCCAAGTTTATGGTCAAGAATTTAACCGAGTTCCCACGGGTATGTCTAAGTTTGCCGTTTACTTCTAATTTCTGCGATGTACCAATTTCGTCTCCCGAGTTACTCTTGAGCCAACAACCTCTACCGACGTGTGGAAAAATCATCACATGGCAAAAGTGATGTCATACAGTTTTTTTTCACTATAAAAAGACACAGCCTGAAGAAAGATCTCGACCGGAAACATCACCTATTTCTTTTCTCCAGAGATGCTGCCTGACCAGCTGAGTTAGTCCATCATTTTGTGTCAGTCTGTGGTTTAAACTAGTATTTGCAATTCCTTCCTTCAAACTTTTAGAGCAGTTTGTTTCAAGAACCAATCCTTCCAAAATTGCATTCAAAAGTCCAATTGAACTGCATTTGTTCAAGGTCTGGCATCAATCATAGGCTGTTTTGTGTCGGGAGGAACTGCAGATGCTGGTTTACACCGAAGATAGACACAAGAGGCTGTAGTAACTCAGCGGGACATGCAGCATTTCTGGAGAGAAGGAATGGGTGATGTTTCTGGTCGAGTCCCTTCTTCAGACTTTGACCCTTCTCTCCAGAGATGCTGCCGGCTTGGCTGAGTTACTCCAGCTTTTTGTGTCTAGTAAGATTGTTTTATTCCCTTAATTTATCTCTCATCAAAACGTTGGTAAACATCTAACAAAAAGGTTAGGTAAATTGAACATTAACGTTATTTTTTCCCGCGACAGCAAGGTCCGGAGACCAGAGGGATAGCAGTGTGTGTCTCTCTACTCACCCAGTATGTCCGTCAGAGCAGCCGTCCCACCGTCGCGACTTAAACTGTAGAAAAAGTAGCGGCTCAAAACATTGATGATTGGGCAGATCTGACCAGAAACCACCCCTTTCACACTCACCCCAGCCCTGGGAAACAAAGTTTTCAGAGCCCTACAGTCACCCCAGCCCGCCCGCAAACCTCTGAATGAAAGACAAAGCTCAAACTCTACACCGAGGTCAGGATCGAACCCGGGTCTCTGGTGCTGCCAGGATCATAAAAAATTATAAATTAAAAGAATTGAAAGCAATAGCTACTGATGATAATTTTTTATCAGTTAATAAACAGCAAAAGCAACTTGAGAATGTTTAATTGATAAAAGATGTTGTGTCTGAATTGGTTTAAATCTGATATTTTTACCCATCTTTGCATAATGAGGTGTGGAAGGGACAGCTTTGACCTTTAGTCGTTCTTGTTATGCACTCAACATGCAGGACTATTTGGTTATTTTTTAATCTTTATCCTGAGATATGAGAAATAAACAAAAAGATCACTATTGACATGCTCTGAGTCGTCATCTATCATTGCAGAAATTTCCACGCGGTTAATATAATTGTAAACAGCAGCTTTTTAAATCCTTCTTCCCCATTTCGTCACAATAACCATTTTAATTTTGCGCATTGTTAGTCTTGTTACCTTGGATATAAGATTTTTATCCCATAAATAAGAACCAATAATAGTGAGGTGTTTGCTTCAGATTCTTCTGTTCCTCTGATTCTTTCTATTTCTCTCTCCTGTCCTCCTCTCTCTCTCCCTTCTCCCCCTCCCTCTCTCCCCATGGGCAATCACTACCAAAGTGTCTGCCCACACAGTCAGTACACCTATCATACACTTGTCTCCCGTACTAAGTCACCCCAACGCCCCCCACTACCCCCCCCCCCCCCCCCACCTCTCCCTCCCAACTCCAGTCCCATCACGACCCCCTGGGAAACTGAAGGGAGCGACAATCAACTGCCACGGATACAAATAATGTCATACACAAGAAAGGGCAGATGCTGGTTGACACAAAGTGAACACACAGAGCTGGAGTAACATAAAGACGCAGCTGAATTTTGGACACGTCATCCCGTCACCCATTCCTTCTCTCCAGAGATGCTGCCTGACCCGCTGAGTTAAAGAGTGCCCGCGGTAGACTCACGAATCACTACGGTGAACTCACGGGCTACTACGTTCTTACAACGAGTTTAAACGTTTCAAATTTTAACTTCAAGAGTAAATTTGACTTGTGGAAATCTTTAATCATGTTTAAAGTTTTTCAAGAGTTAACAAGTTTCACGGGTACCTGCTGTTAGCGCCATGAGTCGCTAAGTTGAGTCCATGATTTCCAACATTCCAGCTACTTTAATTGTACATGATTACCACAAGTTTAATTTTTTTAAAACTCTGGGTCACTCGTGGGTCAACTCGCACCGTGAGACAGGTGTTTTAGCTAAACCTTCCCATGAATTTCCCATTCATCTAGCTGGGACAGTATTGTGTATCTTCCCAGTGCCTGCTGTAGGTAGCCCATGGCTTAGAAGCAGGGATTATTCATCTTCAGTTCATAGATTTATGCAGCATGCAAACAGGACCTTTTGCCCAACTTGCTCAAGCTGACTAGGAATCCCCATCTTTCCCAGCCCCACCTGCCCACGTTTGGCCAATATCCTTCTAAACCCGGTCAGATTGATTGAAGTCATTGGCGATGATGTACAGGACATCAGGTTTCGCTGACTCGAGGGGGTTGACAACTGTGTATAATTTGCCCAGTGCCACTTTGGCGTTGAGTTGGGATGGTACGCAGCAGAGCGACAAGGTGGTAGAGTTGAATTCCTTCTGTAGTTACAAAGGTGACATTTTGTAATCAGGTACTCCAGGTCCAGGAGCTGAATTGAGCTATGACCTCCACATCAATGCATTACAAAGCATTAACCGCAAAGCAGATGCTGCTGCCTATCCCCTTGCCTGGGTTTCTGTACGCTCCAATCTCTGCTGTTGATTGTGCCTACATTCCTTCCTCTGGCTTTACAATTCACAACTCTTCAAAGCTGCCTCGCAGTTTCCTCTTTCATCTGTAACATTTTAGTTTTGTTTTGTTTAGAGATACTGCATGAAAAGAGGCCCTTCGGCCCACCGAGTCTGCACCGACCAGCTATTCTCGCACATTAACACTACCCGACACACAGGGGACAATATTTAAAAATTAATACCAAGGTAATTAACTTACAAACCTTTACGCCTTTGGAGTGTGGGAAGAAACCGAAGATCTCGGAGAAAACCAATAGACAATAGACAATAGGTGCAGAAGTAGGCCATTTGGCCCTTCGAGCCAGCACCGCCATTCACTGTGATCATGGCTGATCATCCACAATCAGTACCCTGTTCCTGCCTTCTCACCATATCCCCTGACTTCATTATCTTTAAGAGCTCTATCTAACTCTCTCTTGAAAGCATCCAGAGAATTGGCCTCTACTGCCTTCTGAGGCAAAGAATTCCACAGCTCTCTGGGTGAGAATTCACAACTCTCTGGCTGAAAAAGATTTTCCTCATCTCCATTCTAAATGGTCTAACCTCGGATTGTACTCACTGGAATTTAGAAGATTGAGGGGGGATCTTATAGAAACTTACAAAATTCTTAAGGGGTTGGACAAGCTAGATGCAGGAAGGTTGTTCCCGATGTTGGGGGAGTCCAGAACAAGGGGTCACAGTCTAAGGATAAGGGAGAATTCCTTTAGGACCGAGATGAGGAAAACATTCTTTACACAGAGAGTGGTGAGTCTCAGGAATTCTCTGCCACAGAAGGTCATTGAGGCCAGTTCATTGGCTATATTCAAGAGGGAGCTGGATGTGGCTTTTGTGGCTAAAGGGATCGGGGGTATGGAGAGAAGGCAGGTACGGGATACTGAGTTGGATGATCAGCCATGATCATATTGAATGGCGGTGCAGGCTCGAAGGGCCGAATGGCCTACTCCTGCACCTATTTTTCTATGTTTCTATGTTTCTATGTTATTCTTAAACTGTGGCCCCTGGTTCTGGACTCCCCCAACATCGGGAACGTTGGTAAACCCACGCGGACATGGGGAGAACGTACAAACTCCATACAGACAGCACCCCTAGTCGGGATCTAACCCGGGTCTCTGGCGCTGCAAGCGCTGTAAGGCAGCAACTCTACATTGCACCACCGTGCCGCAGATATTCCAAACATTCTGCCTATCAAACCCTCTCTCGCCTGTGTTTATCTATTAACTGACACACATTGTTCTGCCTCTCCTCTCTTCCATCTTTCTTCCCCCCCACAATCAGTCTGGAGAAAGGTCCCGCCCCAAAACGCCACATATCCATGTTCTCCACAGATGCTGCCTGACCCGTTGAGTTACTCTAGCATTTTGTGTCCCTTTGTAAACCAGCATCTGTATTTGTTTCTACAGCAATCCCTGATTTCCGTTTGAAATAGCAGCCTTGGTGAAAGCTTTTTAACTTTGTTCTTGAGTGATTGAATGTTGCAGGAAAGGAATGGCCAAAATCTCTGTTGTTTCAGATACATCTGGAGCCCCCTCTGAATTTTGCTTCCTTATTTTGTCACCTCCTTAATCAAATTTCATGGCCTATGAAATGTGCTCAGCCTGGGTGCTTTCATCCCAGGATAGGGTTGCCTGATGGTATCTCATGGACAATAGACAATAGGTCCAGGAGTAGACCATTAGTCTTAGTCTCTCCCTTCGGGGGGATGCGTGTCCCCTGTCATTGTCTGTGCTGAGGCCTAATGGGGGAGCTGCGGAGGCGGCCTGGTTTGGAGCTGCGGTGCTCCAGCGGCGGCGGCGGTCCGCTTAGAGCTGCGGTGCTCCATCGGCGGCGGCGGCCTGGTTCGGAGCTGTGGTGCTCCAGCGGCGGTGGCAGTCTGCTCAGAGCTGCGGTGCACCAGCGGCGGCGGCAGCCCGCAGAGCTGCGGTGCACCAGCGGCGGCCTGGTTTGGAACTGGGGTGCTCCAGCGGCGATGGCGGCCTGGTTTGGAACTGGGGTGCTCCAGCGGCGGCGGCGGCCTGGTTTGGAACTCGGGTGCTCCAGCGGTGATGGCGGCCTGGTTTGGAGCTGCGGCGCTCCAGCGGCGGCGGCGGCCTGGTTTGGAGCTGCGGTGCACCAGCGGCGGCGGCGGCCCAGCTCAGAGCTGCGGTGCTCCAGCGGCGGTAGCCTGGTTTGGAGCTGCGGTGCTCCAGTGGCGGCGGCGGCCTGGTTTGGAGCTGCGGTGCTCCAGCGGCGGCGGCGTGGTTTGGAGCTGCGGTGCTCCAGCGGCGGCGGCGTGGTTTGGAGCTGCGGTGCTCCAGTGGCGGCAGCAGCCTGGTTTGGAGCTGCGGTGCTCCAGCGGCGGCGGCCTGGTTTGGAGCTGCGTTTCTCCAGCGACGGCGGCCCAGCTCAGAGCTGCGGTGCGGCGGCGGCCTGGATCGCCTCAGCGCAGAGGGAGAACTAGGAGGGAGGAAGACAGGGACTTAAGACTTTTGCCTTCCACCACAGTGAGGAGGTGCCTGGTGAACTCATTGTGGTGGATGTTGGATATGTGTTTATTGTGTGTTTTGTTTTTATTATATGTATGACTGTATGGTAACAATTTCATTCAGACCGTAAGGTCTGAATGACAATAAAGGAATCTAATCTAATTAGGCCCTTCAAGCCAGCTTCAAGCCAGCTTCCATTAGGCCCTTCAAGCCAGATGGCTCCAGCTAGCTCAGCGCAATGAATGACAAAGACTAAACCTGAAAGGAAGACACATGTGAAGAGATATTGACTGTGATCCAGAATCATGTTTCAGGTGGCAAAGTGACAGAAATAATTTTAGTTTTAGAAATACAGCATGGGAACAGACTATTCGGCCTATCGAGTGCGTACTGACCATCAGTCGGCAATTCACACTAGTTCTAATTGATCCCACTTTGGCATCCAATCCTTAGATACTAGGGGCAATTTACAGAAGCCAATTAACCTGCAATCCCACATGTCTTTGGGTTATGGGAGGAAACAGGAATACCTGGAGGAAACCCATGCGGTCACAGAGAGAGCATGCAAATTCCACACCGACTATCTGAGGTCAGGATTGGACCCGGGTCTCTGGCATTGTGAGTCAGCAGCTCTAGCAGCTAAGCCACTTTGCCGCACAAAGGATTTTAAGAAAATAGGTGAAGCAGATGGCTCGGTAATAATGAAGTAACACTGGAGAAAGCCACTTGAAGTGCATGATCGACCCAGGGGATAAACAAGTTAAGTAGTTTAACCCTCTTAATTACTGCTTAAATATTGATATGTATCAACATCATTTGTGGTTAAGCTAAAGACCTATGGTAAGAATTTGACCTCAATCACACACAGTAAGCCAATACACATCACACACTACCTCCATAATTTAGTTCCATTGAAGTTAATGATATCAATTTGAGAAATCGAGTGTGACATACAGCCACCACGAGATTGCTCATTTAGACAATAGACAATAGACAATAGGTGCAGTAGTAGGCCATTCGGCCCTTCGAGGCAGCACCGCCATTCAATGTGATCATGGCTGATCATCCACAATCAGTACCCCATTCCTGCTTTCGCCCCATATTCCTTGGCTCCCATTTCTTAAAGAGCTCAATCTAACTCTCTTGAAAGCATCCAGAGATTCGGCCTCCATTGCCTTCTGAGGCAGAATTCCACAGATTCACAACTTATCTGGGTGAAAATGTTTTTCCTCATCTCTGTTCTAAATAGCCGACCCCTTATTCTTAAACTGTAGCTCCTGGTTCAGGATGCCCCCAACATTGGGAACATGTTTCCTGCATCTAGCGTGTCCAATCCCTTAATAATCTTATATGTTTCAATAAGATCCCCTCTTATCCTTCTATATTCCAGTGTATACAAGCCCAGCCACTCCATTATTTCAACATATGACAGTCCCGCCATCTGGGCATTAACCTTGTGCACCTACACTGCTCTCCCTCAATAGCAAGAATTAACTTCCTCAAATTTGGAGTCCAAAACTGCACACAATACTCCAAGTGTGGTCTCACCAGGGCCCTGTACAACAGCAGAAGGACATCCTTGCTCCTATACTCAACTCCTCTTGTAATGAAGGCCAACATTCCATTCGCTTTCTTCGCTGCCTGCTATGCCTGCTATACCTGCATGCATACCTTCAGTGACTGATGTACAAGGACACCCGGTTCTACTTCAGTTGTATAGGGTCTTGGTGAGGCCACACCTGGAGTATTGCGTACAGTTCTGGTCTCCAAATCTGAGGAAGGACATTATTGCCATAGAGGGAGTGCAGCGAAGGTTCACCAGACTGATTCCTGGGATGTCAGGACTGTCTTATGAACAAAGACTGCATAGACTCGGTTTATACTCTCTAGAATTTAGGAGATTGAGAGGGGATCTTATAGAAACTTACAAGATTCTTAAGGGGTTGGACAGGCTAAATGCAGGAACATTGTTCCCGATGTTGAGGAGGTCCAGGACAAGGGGTCACAACTTAAGGATAAGGGGGAAATCCTTTAGGACCGAGATGAGAAGGAATTTTTTCACACAGAGAGTGGTGGGTCTCTGGAACTCTCTGCCACAGAGGGTAGTTGAGGCCAGTTCATTGGCTATATTTAAGAGGGAGTTAGATGTGGCCCTTGTGGCTAAGGGGATCAGAGGGTATGGAGAGAAGGCAGGTACGGGATACTGAGTTGGATGATCAGCCATGATCATATTGAATGGCGGTGCAGGCTCGAAGGGCCGAATGGCCTACTCCTGCACCTAATTTCTATGTTTCTATGTTTGTTGTACTTCCCCTTTTCCTAACTTGACACCATTCAGATAATAATCTGCCTTCCTGTTCTTGCCACCAAAGTGGATAACCTCACATTTATCCACAATAAACTGCATCAGGTGGCACTGCGTGTCGGCTGCCTCACCAGCAGTGGATTCGTCATTTCGACTTTTTTTGTTTTTTTAGTATGTCCAAATGCATGTTTTATGCGGTGGTGGCAGGGAATAGGGGGAAACCGTTTTCAGTCACCTACCTTGACGGAGATGCAACTTTTTTCCTTGGTGCTTCTTCGCCTCCCTCGCGGCCTAACAACTTGGATTGGCGCGGCCTTTTCCGGAGTCGGGCCCAGAGCTTCAGTAATGGGCACAGCGTGGAGTTTCCATCGTGGTGCGGGGCAATCCCTTTCCGGGGATCGCCGGAGAAGAGCTCCGATTGCTGGCCTGCTGCCTATAACATCCTGAAGCCTCGGTCTGCAGAGTTCTAGCAACAGGCATGGTGCGGACTTTACCGTCATGGAGCGGGCCGATCCCTTGGTGGGGATTGCCGGAGTAGAGGTCTGACCGCTGGCCTGCGGCCTGTGACATCCTGAACCCATGGTCTACGGTAAGGAAGTGGCCGATTCAGGAACTCCAAGCCGCAGAGTGTGTTCGATCTGTCCTGACATCGGAGCTTCGATCATCCCGATGAGAGGGCTTGCACATCGGGCCGTCCGTAGCGGCGACTATGAAGGGTTAAGGCCCCCAACCACATGTGAACAAAGGAGGAAGACTGACTGTACTTTATTCCCTCTATCATAGTGAAGAATAATGCGGTGGATGTTAATGTTAAATTCTAATGTGTATTGTGTTCTTTTTAATTGTATGGCTGTATGGCAACTAATTTCACCGTGCCTTAATTGGTGCATGTGACAAATAAATGTGAACTTTGAACCTTGAATCTTGATCTGCCATGTATCTGCCCACTCAACCAAGCTGTCCAAGTTACCCTGCATCCTCATAGCATCCTTCTCACAGCTCACACTGCCACCCAGCTTTGTGGCATTTGCAAATTTGCTAATGTTACTTTTAATCACTTCATCTAAATCATTAATGTATATTGTAAATAGCACAGTCCCAGCACCGATCCTTGTGGTACCCCACTAGTCACTGCCTGTCATTCTGAAAGGGACCCATTAATCCCTACTCTTTGCTTCCTGCCTGCCAACCAATTTTCTATCCATGTCAGTACTCTATCCCCAATACCATGTGCTCTAATTTTGGCCACTAATCTCCTATGTGGGACCTTATCAAAGGCTTTCTGAAAGTCCAGGTACACTACATCCACTTGCTCTCCCTTGTCCATTTTCCCAGTTATATCCTCAATTAATTCCAGAAGATTAGTCAAGCATGATTTCCCCATCGTAAATCCATGCTGACTCGAACCGATCCTGTTACAGCTATCTAAATGTGCCGTTATTTCATTTTTTATAATGGAATCCACCATTTTCCCCACCACCGATGTCAGGCTAACTGGTCTATAATTCCCTGTTTTCTCTCTCCCTTTCTTAAAAAATGGGATAACATTAGCTACCCTCCAATCCACAGGAACTGATCCTGAATCTATAGAACATTGGAAAATGATCACCAATGCATCCACAATTTCTCGAGCCACTCCCTTAAGTACCCTTGGATGCTGACCATCAGGCCCTGGGGATTTATCAGCCTTCAGACCATCAGTGTACCCAACACCATTTCCTGCCTAATGTGAATTTCCTTCAGTTCCTCTGTCACCCTAGGTCCTCTTGCCTCTAGTACATCTGGGGGATTGTTTGTGTCTTCTTTAGTGAAGACAGATCCAAAGTACCTGTTCAACTCATCTGCCATTTCCTTGTTCTCCATAATAAATTAACCTGTTTCTGTCTTCAAGGGACGCACATTTGTCTTTTCCTCATCACATACCTAAATAAGCTTTTACTATCCTCCTTTATATTTTTGGATAGCTCATATTTTCTCTCCCTATTGCCTTCTTAGTTATCTTCTGTTGCTCATTAAAAGTTTTCCCAATCTTCTGGCTTCTTTGCAATGTTATAATTCTCTTTTATTTTTGTACTGTCCTTGACTTCCCTTGTCAGCCATGGTCGCCCCTTACTCCCCTTGGAATCTTTCTTCCTCTTTGGAATGAACTGATCCTGCACTTTCTGTATTATTCCCAGAAATACCTGCCACTGTTGTTCCATCATCATCGCTGCTAGGGTCTCCTTCCAGTCAACTTTGGCCAGCTCCTCCCTCATGCCTCCATAACCCCCTTTGCTCAACTGTAATACTGACACTTCTGATTTTCCCTTCTTCCTCTCAAATTGTAGATTAAAACTTATAATATTATGGTCACAACCTCCTAATGGCTCCTTTACCTTGAGTTCACTTATCAAATCCGGTTCATTACACGCAGTCACGGATGAATTGCTTCTTAGTTGGCTTCACCTCTGAATACCTTACAGACTCGGTCGAGTTTATTTAAATGGGAAAAACAAAGACGTTTTGAGTCAAGAATGAGTTCCACTTCTGATTAATACAATTCTCCTTCCAACTGTGAACAACAGAATAGAACATCTTGAAGAAAACATTTGGAGCACAGTGATTAAAATCATCGTTGGTGTATGTTTAAAATAAATGTAATGCTTTTATAAATACTGACTTGATTACCAAGGTTAAACCACCTTATGTTATGGCTTTGTTCAATACTGCAAATTTAAATTATGACCTCAAACTTCCTAAAGATCTGTGGAGTGTGAAATTACGAGCAAACCTATAATTAGTATTAGAAACCTTTGTAAGTTTCAATTCTTTTGCAAATTCCCTGCAGTCCTGGAGAGGATGAAAATCATGCAGATGTGTTAGAAATGTATAATAGTGCGCATTTTGGTGCAGTCCTAACTGTGAGGTGAACATCTTGCACTGTTGCCTATGTGGAAATCATACAGCAATTTTCAATGACTGCACGTCAATGGCTAAATGTGGAAACCAGAAAATTGCTGGCGGAGATGTTACATTTCAGCAAGTGTTTTTCGAAAACAGCATGTTATCATTTACTCATCCATTCAACAATCCTGAATAGTGTGATGTTGCACGAAAAAGTAGTAAACTAAATCCAACCAAAAAGTCGATGGAGCTGTTCGTTCCAGTACAATTATCTGTTTGGCAGCAGGATGAGCATTAAGAAGCCATCTCTCTGGGACTTGATATTAACCTGCAGTTATGGACCCTTGTTTCTTCAGAATTTAATTATTGTTGGAGATTAAAAAACCTAGGGTGGCACAGTGGTGCAGAAGTAGAGCTGCTGCCTCACAGGACCAGAGACCCGGGTTCGATCTTGACTATGAGTGCTGTCTATATGGAGTTTGTGAGGTTTTCTCCAGGTGCTCTAGTTTACACCCACATTTCAAAAACGTGCAGAAGTCAAGTCAAGTCAAGTCAAGTCACATAAAGTGCAAGTGAAATGAATTTGCCAGCAGCGGTACAATTAAAAAAAAATACACAATACACAATGAAAATTCAACACAAACATCCACCACAGCATTCATCACTGTGGTGGAAGGCACAAAAATTGGCCAGTCCTCCTCCATGTTCCCCCGTAGTTGGGACCTCCACCCTCCGCAGCCGTCACTCCGGGCGTCCAGATGTTTAGACAAGGTAAAAAGTCCAGGTAAGTCCTGAATCGGTGCCTCCCCACCGGAGACACGGCTTCAAGTTGGTGTAGGCCGCAGGCCGGCGGTCGAAGATCTAAAGTCCCCGCCGCGCCGCAGCCAGATGCACCGCAGACTGCACGGCCGGCGGTCGGAGCTCCTCTCCAGGGATCACTGCCGAGGAATCCCAGGGTCTGGATGGTAAATCCCCTCCACGCCCGCAGTTAGTAGTAGGCCGCGGACCGATGGTCAGAGCTCCTCTCCAGGGATGCCCAGCGAGGGATCCCGTTCCGGATGGAAGTCCCCGCCACGCCCACGGTTAGAAGTAGACAGTGGGCCGGCGGTCGGAGCTCTTCTCCCGGGTCCCCAACGAGGGATCCCAGGCTCCGGATGCCGCCAGCTGGAGCTCTGCAGACCGCGGCTTCAGTCGGCCACGGGCCAGCGAAACGAGCGCTGCCCTCCGGCGACCCCCGACAAGAGCTCGCCCACTCCATGACGAAAGTGTCCTTGCTGTGCCCCCGGGCACGTATCTGGGAAAGGGCACACCGATCCTCGACGTTAGGCCACGGGGGAGGTGACATGGAAAAAGTCGCCTCTTCGTGGAGGAGGCAACCAAAATGGTTTCCCCTTTACCCCCCACGCACCACCCCCCACACAAGACACTCAGAGATACATTAAAAACACACATTAAGACACACTAAAAATACAAAAAAAGTAGAAAAAACTAACACGCTGCTGGCAGGGCTGCCGACTCGCAGCGCCCCCACCGATCAATTAGGTAAATTGTGGGTTAATTGGCTTCTGTAAATTGCCCCTGGTGTGTAGGTTGCAACAGTGGGATAAAATGGAACTAGTGTGAGGGTGATCACTGGTCGGCATGGACTTGGAGGGCCGAAGGGCTAGTTTTGATGCTGTACCTCTAAACTAAACTTAACTAAACTAAATGGCTTAATTTCATTTATCCTCTCTGATACTTTTATCTCTTTCAGTTAACACAATTTTTTGTACCCTCTCTTTGGATGGATGTGTTGAATGCAATTCTCTAACAGGTATTTCCTAGCTAGAAAGAGTGTTGAAAAGGTTTACGAAGATGTTACCAAGACCTGAGGGCTCGAGCCAAAGGGAGAGGTTGAGCAGACTTCCTTGGAGTGCAAGATGCCTCTTCTTCTTCTTGCGTATGGCGTGCACAGCCTAAAGTTGTCGGACAACTATTTGATCTTATTTGATTGTGCACGCCGGGTTGATTTGTCGAAACAGGGCGGATCACGTGAAGGTTGCAATCTCCCACCCCTGCAAGATGCTGAGGAGTGCTATTATTGTGGTGTATAAAATCATGAGGGCAATAGAGAATGTGAATGCACAGTATTTTCCCCAGAGTAGTGGAATCAAGAACCAGAGGACATAGGTTTTCAAATGTCATTAGAAACGGGAATAGTCCCCGAGGATTGGCGTACTGCGCATGTTGTTCCATTGTTTAAAAAGGGTTCTAAGAGTAAACCTAGCAATTATAGACTAGTTTGACTTCAGTGGTGGGCAAATTAATGGAAAAGATACTTAGAGATAATATATATAAGCATCTGGATAAACAGGGTCTAATTAGGTACAGTCAACATGGATTTATGCCTGGAAGGTCATGTTTGACTAATCTTCTTGAATTTTTTGAAGAGGTTACTAGGGAAATTGACGAGGGTAAAGCAGTGGATGTTGTCTATATGGACTTTAGTAAGGCCTTTGACAAGGTTCCTCATGGAAGGTTGGTTAAGAAGGTTCAACTGTTGGGTATAAATGCAGGAATAGCAAGATGGATTCAACAGTGGCTGAATGGGAGAAGCCAGAGGGTAATGGTGGATGGCTGCTTGTCGGGTTGGAGGCAGGTGACTAGTGGGGTGCCTCAGGGATCTGTGTGGGGTTCTTTGTTGCTTGTCATGTACATCAATGATCTGGATGAAGGGGTGGTAAATTGGATTAGTAAGTATGCAGATGATACCAAGATAGGGGGCATTGTGGATAATGAAGAGGATTTCCAAAGTCTACAGAGTGATTTAGGCCAGTTGGAAAAATGGGCTGAAAGATGGCAGATGGAGTTTAATGCTGATAAATGTGAGGTGCTACACCTTGGCAGGACAAATCAAAATAGGACGTACATGGTGAATGGTAGGGAATTGAAGAATACAGTTGAACAGAGGGATCTGGGAATAACCGTGCATAGTTCCTTGAAGGTGGAATCTCATATAGATAGGGTGGTAAAGAAAGCTTTTGGTATGCTAGCCTTTATAAATCAGAGCATTGAGTATAGAAGCTGGGATGTAATGTTAAAATTGTACAAGGCATTGGTGAGACCAAATCTGGAGTATGGTGTACAATTTTGGTCGCCCAATTATAGGAAGGATGTCAACAAAATAGAGAGGGTACAGAGGAGATTTACTAGAATGTTGCCTGGGTTTCAACAGCTAAGTTACAGAGATAAGTTGAATAAGTTAGGTCTTTCTTCTCTGGAGCGCAGAAGGTTAAGGGGGGACTTGATAGAGGTCTTTAAAATGATGAGAGGAATAGACAGAGTTGATGTGGACAAGCTTTTCCCTTTGAGAATAGGGAAGATTCAAACAAGAGGACATGACTTTAGAATTAAGGGACAGAAGTTTAGGGGTAACATGAGGGGGAACTTCTTTACTCAGAGAGTGGTAGCGGTGTGGAATGAGCTTCCAGTGGAAGTGGTGGCGGCAGGTTCGTTGGTATCATTTAAAAATAAATTGGATAGGCATATAGATGAGAAGGGTATGGAGGGTTATGGTATGAGTGCAGGCAGGTGGGACTAAGGGAAAAAGGTTGTTTGGCACGGACTTGAAGGGCCGAGATAGCCTGTTTCCATGCTGTAATTGTTATATGGTTATATGGTTATATGGTTTTAGGTAAGAGGGGAAAGATATAATAGGAATCCGAGGTAACATTTGCACGTAGAGGGTTGAGTAAAGTAGAAAAAGCTATCAGAAGAGATAGTTGAGGCAGGTACTATAACACCATTTAAAAGTCAGTTGCACAGTACACATCGATAAGCAAGGTTTGACGGCATATGAGCCAAATGCAGCAGATGGGATACCCCTTGGTCGGTGTGGGTAAGTTGGGCCTGTTTCCGTGCTGTATGAGCTGAAAGTCCCAAGTGCAACTCAGATAGTTCTTCGTTCAGAGTTTGCAAACAATTGTGTTCTGTTGATAAGGAAGTCGAGGATCCAGTTGCAAGGGGATGCACAGAGACCTAGTTCTCTGAGCTTGATAACAAGTTTGGAGGGGATAATGGTGTTTATTACCCAGCTGTAGTCTATGAACAACAGCCTGACATATATGTTTTTATTGTCCAAGTGGACCAGTGCACAATGGAGAGAGCCAGCGAGATCGCATCCCCTATTGATCTACTGTGGAGATTGTAGTTGATTCAGTTTCTTGCTAAGGTAGGAGTCAGTATGTGCCATAAACAAACCTCTCAGAGCACATCATCACAGAAGTTAGTGTCACCGGTTGGTAGTACCACTGGTTGGGGGTCATTGAAGCATGTCACCTTACTAGTCCCAGATGACACTGCAGGTGATAAGCAGAGGGGAAGATCCAGCCAAAAAAAAAAGCAAGACTCGGGGCTGGTGCATGTAATGGATTGCAAAGGACATTTTCTTGGTACTCAAAGCAAAATATAGCAATTGCATAATCACTGGAAGAAAAGATAATTTTGCAGTCCTCATTTCAATTAACCTGGTCTCAGATGCTCAATACACAAGTGTTATTTCATAATCTGCTGGTTGCCTAAGGAATTTAGTGCAGAAAGATCAGTGGACAAACCTAAAGTTCATGTATTATATCCTAGAAAGGAAAATCAAGAAATGATTCTGCAGATTAAAGTACATGTTTTAGCAGCAACAGTGCCTCAACGAATAACACATTGAGTTATAATATAGTAAGACCTTATTAACTGATGCGGGGCAAAAATACACACCGCTTGTAGAAACGATTTTAATAGATATACTTCCCTGACCCGTGTTTTTCACAGAGGTATGTTCTTAAGCCCTGTAAAGCAGAAATAAATGTAGGAATGGTTGTAAGGATTTCAGGTTGACAAAGCTTTGTGTAAATTCCATAAATTCACTCCGTACTGACATCTATTAAAGACACCTCACCACAGGAGTAACATCATCATATTTAGAAGTTCATGGCAATGATGGATTTGGCTTGCTTGGCAGAAAATTTTGTAAGCTGCCAGTCACGCCAGGAGCCGAATACTCTGGGAACAATATCAGGATTTACAGGATGGGGAAAGGAGGTGAAGGGCCACATACGTTGAGGGTGTCTATTCTAACAACTTCATCTTTGCAATAAATATAACTTTTCATTTCTTACATCGAGCGTGTACGTCCTTGAATGTTTGGACACCTTTAACACAATATAATAATATAAGGAACAGCAACACAGAAAACGAGCTAAAAGCATAAAGCCTTATATTCTGTTATTGTAGTTTATTTTTACAACATTGAATAGCACAGGAACATGTCCTTCAGCCTACGATGTCTGTAACAAATATGATGCCAAATTAAATTAATCTCTTCTGTCTGCACAGTATCTATTTTCCTCCATTCCCTGCATTTCCTTGTGCCCATCTAAAAGCCTCTTAAACATCATTATTGTATCGGCTACAAGCACTAGTGCTGGTTCTGCCATTAGCTGTGTACTTGCCCCATACATATGTCCTTCCAAATGCAATGGATGCAACTTGATTGGCATTTCTCCACCCACATATGTAACTAATAGTAAGATTAAACGAGAACTTACCAGTTTGAAGTTTGATCTTTATTTTATGAGGAGTTACGATGAGGGATTACGTGAAGACCCCGCCAGCACGCATGCGCGACATTTCTTCAAAGCAGTGGTGTGAAATCACAGAAATACAGTCACAATGACTAATATAGTAAGATAAACAAGAGAACTTCCATACCAGGTGATCTTTATAATAGAGGGTTGGGAGCGGAGGGCACGTAATCCCTCATCGTAACTCCTCATAAAATAAAGATCAAACTTCAAACTGGTAAGTTCTCGTTTAATCTTACTATTTTACTTCGGAGTCATGTGAGTGACTACGTGAAGATTTCAAAGCTCTGTGATTTCATGCCCTGGAAGCTCCATGCTCACACACCGCTAAAGTTGGGATAAGAGGATGAACGTAATTCAGACAAGACACTGGCTGAAAAACAAAGAAGGTATTTAGTCATACCTAAAATGATATGCCCCACATTGGGTAAATCATGTAACAGAAACCCAACATATTCCCCTGCAACGTCTCAGGAGCGGCCACGGGTTATAAAAGAAGTGCTGAAAATCCGTTCACTCTCCAACCCGCTGTAGCAAAGGATGTGGTCCATAGGAACTCCCATCATCCTAGCCGCTGACGTGGATGCAGCCTTAGCTATAAGACTGGACCCGTTGTGCTGTTACAAGTGCCATAAACATAACCATATAATATGTAATTATCCAGAGAGCGCCCCAATATTGGTGTCCATCCTCGAAGCATAGTAAATTTTATGCCTAGGTCCCATGTATGGGTGGATCTGGTCTAGGGGAAAATATTAATACCCCTCATCAGATTGATACCAGAGGGTGTGATCCTATACGCAGGTGATCACCCCCTCGGTCCAGGTTGGTAGGTAGGGCACTCCTGCAAATTTAATGGCACTATAGCTCAAACCTTCATGGAAAGAAGGGTGGCCAGAACTCCTGCAATCCAGTGATGGTGGCCGAGTCATATGAAGTGTTTGTCCTGAAGAAGAAACACTCCCATCTGCTGACATATGTCAGTGCTGTCCCTGGTGGACTCCCTCACGACGAGTGATGACATTGATCGTCCTGTCGGAGTATCCGAAGTCCAGAAATGGCCTGTTCAGAAACAGCATCAATAGGTTAATGCGATCATGGCACGGATAACTTACCCGTCACAGGGTGTGCCAACAGGCCCGGCCGTTTGAGGATCCGAAAGCAGTGTTCTGCGGCCATCTTTGTACTGCTGGGGACCATGGTTGGGTAGGCCAATCGGGAACCCGAAATACCAGTTGCGGAGTCTATTAAATTTTTGTAAGACCCGACTGATGAGGCAGAAGGGGGGAAATGCTTAGCAAACAATCCCCCCAATGCAGCGAGAAACATCCATCGCTGCTGGCCCCGGTCCCGATCCAACATCCATTCATTGTTGTCGTTGAATTGCGTGACCTGGTGTTCGCCACCGTATTTAGTTTACCTGAAAGGTAAGTGGCTGAGATCCAAATCTCTCTATCCAGACACCAGTGCTAGTTGTAAAAAAGGCAATTCATCACATGATATCGATTTTATTCCACACAAAAGATTAATATAGGCCACCACTGTGGTATTATAATTTGTAACCATACATGCAACTGGTGCATATCTAAGCAGTAGGCCCCCGGGTTCCACGAATGCTTCCAGTATTTCTAGATAATTAATCCCTAGTGCTCCCAACAGGGTTAAATCTTGTGCATTCCATCTGCCACCACAACAGTGGTGGTATTAGCTGCTCCCCACCTTTAACACTGGCATCAGTCTGTAATGTAACCGAGGGATTTATGATAGTGATGGATTTGGAACAGAATTGAGCATTTCCCATCCACCAATTTAATTCAACTCTTGCCTTTTCTAATAACTTCATAGGCCTGTTGAAATGGTATGACTTTTGAGAGCTATAATTTTAGCTCTTTGTAGGTTTTGATAATGTAGTGGTCCGAATTGCACTACGGGAAAGCAGCCACTATCTTCCCAATACCATGGCCACCTACCGTATGGATGGATCCCTGATGCCAGTAAGGCTTCTGCAAGCTTCTACCAAGTCCACCACCTTGTTCGGTGGTAAGGTGGTAGACATTTGCACCGAGTCAATGGTGAACCCCAAGTAATCCATGGTAGTAGAGGGTTCCAACTTTGATTTATCTGGATGTATGATGAACCCCAGCTTTTGAAAGAGATGTTTTATGGCTAGAAACTGCCAATGTAGCCGTTTCCAATTATCCCCGACAATGAGGATATCATCAAGATAGGCCATAACAGTATGATTTTGTTTCCTTAAATAGGCCAAAGCTGGTTCCAATAATTTGTTGAACAGCCTGGGTGCTGATGATAACCCATTGGGTAAGGCTATATATTGCCATAATTGTCCCATCCAGATAAATTTAAGGTATTCCCTATGATCCTTGTGTATTAGTACTGAATAGTATGCATCTTGAGGTTAATGCATGCCATGTAGTACCCATAGCTATAAGCTGGCTACTGTGTCCATTTTGAAATGAACATACTGAACAGAAGTATTCAG
The DNA here is from genome assembly GCA_963514005.1 of Raja brachyura. Next base: position 25,091,005 of record OY740783.1, on the reverse strand, counting down.
TTCGGTCAGGTCTATGATTATGCGGCATCCGCCCTCTTTTATTTTTGGTAAATATATTAGATACGAACTCCTGTGATTCTCTCAATAACCCCTCTTAATAGTTCAGCATGGCCCGCCGTTCTTTCTTTGTGAAAGTATAACTTTCGGCTAGGCGAATGCTGGACCGGGGCAGGGAGTTCGTGAATGAATTAATTTTATAGCCCTGAATACTTCCGAATATGTAAGGATCAGAGGTAAAAGTGCAACCGGTCTCCCCCATAAGATGAATTTTAGACATATGATGTTCCTGGGGGAGGCAGACCCACCTACCTCCAAGGTATTGCCGGCGTAGTGGTCCAATACCACCGTTATTTCTTCTGTTTGAGTTGATGCGTTGTAGGGGTGGCGCATTTTCCAAGAAGGCCGGGCTGGGCCATGGCCTAAAAAGGCTGTTGTGCAGGTGGGCCGGCCTTCGAGCTTTGGGTGTGTAGGGGTGCTGTAGCTGTTGGCAGTGCGCTTGGAGGTACTGGGTACCTTATCAGCCCTATGGGCTCTTTGTCCAGGTCTTTCACCTGTTTGGGGAGCTCCGCACAGCAGATATGGTGGTTGAGCGTACCTGGTTTGCATAACCCCGCAATTTGGGGTGAATTGCTCTTCCTGTAGTTATTTTCAAACTGTGTTCACAGTAAGGCCAGAGCATCCTTTTCCTACCGGTAGCTCTATACCCACCGCAGTACTGGCACTGCTGAAATACCGGCGGTCAAAAAGCTTCAGGATCCTCTGAAGTTTGACTCCTTGCCCTCTAATCGTAGGGCTCATGATCCCCCAAATAGGGTATTTACCACGGGAACAATAGCGAGTACAATTATCAGGAGCAAAGTACTTATCAGCTATAGCATAGATGGCTGCTCCTGAAGCTGGTTTGTAGTCATATAATTAAACTAGCTGCCAGCTTAGGGTGGATAGGTAACCTTTTTAGAAGGAACTGCATGTTACTTACCATATCCAGAACTCTTCACTGCACCCCTGACACTGTTGGTTTGTTCAGCCAACTCCCCCTCTTCGGGTCAGCCCAGTTCTGACCCCCAATGCTCCCCTCCGAAGAGGGTGAGACATTTAGGCAGTCCATAATAGGATCCTGCCGTGGGCCTGCGAAGAGGCCCACTGTGACCCTGCCCCTGCTAAAGCAGGTCACGCTGGAGCAATTGCTCCACCATCCGCTCCATGCGGGTAAGACGACCTCCGTTGCTGCAGCGAACGGGGTTTCCTCGGGACTGGACCCAGCTGAGTCGACAGTCCCGATCGGCTTCCGGGTGGATTTACCGCCTGTCCGTGGCGAACCAGTCCCGGTGGATTTACCGCCTGTCCGTGGCGAACCAACCGCCCTCCCGGGCAGAAGTCGGGAGCTGCAGGTAGCACCTGCAGCTCGGGGAAAAGTCGGGTGGATTTACCGCCTGTCCATGGCGAACCAGCAGCCCTCCCGGGCGGAATTCGGGAGCTGCAGGTAGCACCTGCAGCTCGGGGAAAAAAATCGGGTGGATTTATCGCCTGTCCATGGCGAACCAGCAGCCCTCCCGGGCTGAATTCGGGAGCTGCAGGTAGCACCTGCAGCTCGAGAAACGAACGGGTGGTTTTACCGCCTGTCCGTGGCGAACCAGCAGTCCTCCCGGGCTGAATTCGGGAGCTGCAGGTAGCACCTGCAGCTCGGAGAAAAAACGGCACGCTGCTGGCTGCGCTCTATAGCAGCAGCTCTTGCCGTTACTCTCGCCGCGCTCACCACTCTGGTGAGTCTTACCGTTCCATCGCTGGAGGAGCCCCGCTCCTCCCGACTGTCGCTTCCGCATGCGAACGACGATATGTCGCGCATGCGTGCTGGCGGGGTCTTCACGTAGTCACTCACGTGACTCCGAAGTAAAATCTATATCCTGCTGCATTCTTTGTCAGCCTTCCTCATCAACTGCAACTCCACTATATTTTTGGCACTACCTCAGATTGCACCACAATCTTTATGCTACTCTGCTGTTTCACATTCATTTTTGCATTTACTTTTGTAACTATCATTAAGATGTTTAGTTTCTACTCTGCAAGCTTCAGACAAACAAGGAATTTCATGGCACCCTGGTGTACATACTATAAACTATTCTGAATTTGAATTTGAAGCTTTATATTTGTTAGATCTGGAGAAGTCCAACTCGACACAGCCACATATTTTCATATACAAATAAAATTGATTTGCACAACTTAAGTTTTGTATTCTAGAAGTAAGATACTGGAGATATTTGAAATCTCAAATAAAACAGAATGCTAGAAATATTCAGCAGATCAGACAATACCTATGGGAAGATAAAGAGAAAGGCCAACTACATTTGCCACAGCTGTTGCACCTGCCTGACTTACTTCCAACATTTTCAGTGTTATTCCTTTGGTGTTTGTTCGGTGTGATTTGTTAAGTATATCTAATGTGCTTTAATGTGTATCTGGCCTTTCAAAATGCCTTTGACAAGGTCCCACATAAGGGATTACTTCGCAAAATTAGAGCACATGGAATTGGGGGTTGGGGTATTGACATGACAATAGACAATAAACAATAGACATTAAGTGTAGGAGTAGGCCATTCGGCCCTTCGAGCCAGCACTGCCAATCAATATGATCATGGCTGATCATCCCTAATCAATACCCCGTTCCTGCCTTCTCCCCATATCCCCTGACCGTTATCTTTAAGAGCTCTCTCTTGAACGTATCCAGAGAACCGGCCTCCACTGCCCTGTGAAGCAGAGAATTCCACAGACTCAAAAGTGAGACTGCAGAGTGACTTGGATAGGTTGGGTGAGTGGGCAGATGCATGTCAGATGCAGTAAATCTGTGGATAATTGTGAGGTTATCCACTTTTGGTGGCAAGAACAAGAAGGCAGATTATTATCTGAATGGTGTCAGATTAAGAAAGGGGGACATGTAACGAGACCTGGGTGTCCTTGTACATCAGTCACTGAAAGTAAACATGCAGGTACAGCAGGCAGTGAAGTAGGCTAATGGCATATTGGCCTTCATAGCGAGAGGATTTGAGTATAGGAGCAAGGAGGTCCTACTACAGTTGTACAGGGCTCTGGTGAGACCACACGTGGAGTATTGTGTTTAGTTTTGTTCTAATTTGAGGAAGGATATTCTTGCTATTGATGGAGTGCAGCAGAGGTTAACCAGGTTAATTTCCAGAATGGCGGGACTGATATATGATGAAAAAATTGATCAACTGGGCTTATATACACTGATATTTAGAAGGATGAATTAAAAAAAACCATTTACGATATGTTACGACAAAACATTATTCATCTCCGGAGGGAAATTGGTCTGCCGACAGTCACAACAACACACATAAATGCGAAAAAAAAAGAAAAATACAAGCGACTGTTGTCTGGCTGCCATGTGCACAGCGACTTCACCGGGGCAAATGAACAAACAAACAAACGAACACAGACTTATCCCCTGGGCAGAGGATTCTACACGAGAGTGCCCACCCCCCCTTCCCCCACTCTGGGTCCCCCTTTGTTCTCCCACCGTCCCCCCATGCTGAGTCCCCATTGTCTTCCCCTCCACCCTCACGCTCATCGCCCGCCAGGCCCCACCGCCACCGAGGCTCCCGTTGCCACCGAGGCCCACGTTGCCGAGGCACCGGCTGCTGCCACCGAGGCTCGCTTCACTGCCACCGCTGTGGCTCCTTCGGCCCAGACGGGCCTCGCCACCCGGCTTCGCCACAGGGGCGCCGTGAGCCTGTGGGGCAAGTCAGGTCGACTGGGGTGCGTCACGGACTTCGGTCGGCGTTCTGATCGGCGGCGGCGTGGTTGTTTGGTGGATGGATCGGAGCGTCTCCCCGGTACACTCCCACCGCGCGCACAGGTCCCCGGGACACTCCCGCTACGCACGTGGCTCCCCGGGATGTAAAATAACGTAAGGAAAAGGTGGCGCATACCACCCCCTACCCTAGTGCTTTCCCTTGCAACCACAGGAAATGCTACACTTGTCACTTTGCCTCCCCCTTTCAACTCCATCCAAGGACCCAAGCAGTCTTCCCAGGTGAGGCAGAGGTTCACCTGCACCTCCACCAACCTCATCTATTGCATCCGCTGCTCTAGGTGTCAACTGCTCTACATCGGTGAGACCATCGCAGGCTTGGCAATCACTTTGCCCAACACTTCCGCTCAGTTCACATTAACCAACCTGATCTCCAGGTGGCTCAGCACTTCAACTCGCTCTCCCATTCCATATCCGACCTTTCTGTCCTGGGCCTCCTCCATGGCCAGAGTGAGGACCGTCGCAAATTGGAGGAGCAGCACCTCATATTTCACTTGGGTAGTTTACACCCCAGCTGTAGGAACATTGACTTCTCCAAATTCAGGTAGTCCTTGCTTTCTCCCTCCTTCCCCTCCCCTTCCCAGCTCTCCCACAGCCCAATGTCTCTGTCTCTTTGTTTCTTCTTCCTGCCCCCCCAACCCCCACATCAGTCTGAAGCAGGGTCTCGACCCAAAATGTCACCTATTCCATCGCTCCATAGATGCTAGCCTCCATAGAGGTAGCGTGGAGGATGTGGAATCGATATGGGTAGAGCTGCGAAACTCTAAGGGGCAGAAAACGCTAGTGGGAACTGTGTACAGGCCACCTAACAGTAGTATTGGAGTTGGGGATGGCATCAAACAGGAAATTAGAAATGCGTGCAACAAGGGTAACACGGTTATAATGGGTGACTTCAATCTGCATGTAGATTGGGTGAATCAAATTGGCAGGGGTGCTGAGGAAGAGGATTTCCTGGAATGTATGCGGGATAGTTTTCTCAACCAACATGTGGAGGAACCAACGAGAGAGCAGGCTATTCTAGACTGGGTATTGAGTAATGAGGAAGGGTTAGTTAGCAGTCTTGTTGTGCGTGGCCCCTTGGGCAAGAGTGACCATAATATGGTTGAGTTCTTCATTAGGATGGAGAGTGACAAAATTAAGTCAGAAACAAGGGTTCTGAACTTGAACAAAGGTAACTTTGAAGGTATGAGATGTGAATTGGCCAAGATAGACTGGCAGGTGATTCTTAAAGGGTTGACAGTGGATGTGCAATGGAAGGTATTTAAAGACTGCATGGATGAAGTACAAAAGTTGTTCATACCAGTTTGGCAAAAGAATAAATCGGGGAAGGTGGTGCATCCATGGATAACAAGGGAAATCAGGGATAGTATAAAAACAAAAGATGAGGCATACAAATTTGCCAGAAAAAGCAGCCTACCGGAGGACTGGGAGAAATTCAGAATCCAGCAGAGGAGGACAAAGGGCTTAATTAGGAAAGGGAAAATAGATTATGAAAGGAAACTGGCAGGGAACATAAAAACTGACTGCAAAAGTTTTTATAGATATGTAAAGAGAAAGAGACTAGTTAAAACAAATGTTGGTCCCTTGCAGTCAGAAACAGGTGAATTGATCATGGGGAACAAGGACATGGCAGACCAATTGAATAACTACTTTGGTTCTGTCTTCACTAAGGAAGACATAAATAATCTGCCGGAAATAGCAGTGGAACGGGGGTCAAATAAGATGGAGGAACTGAGTGAAATCCAGGTTAGCCGGGAGGTGGTGTTGGGTAAATTGAACGGATTGAAGGCCGATAAATCCCCAGGGACAGATAGTCTGCATCCCAGAGTACTCAAGGAGGTAGCCACAGAAATAGTGGATGCATTAGTGATAATTTTTCAAAATTCCTTAGATTCTGGAGTAGTTCCTGAGGATTGGAGGGTAGCTAATGTAACCCCACTTTTTAAAAAAGGAGGGAGAGAGAAAGCGGGGAATTACAGACCAGTTAGTCTAACATCGGTAGTGGGGAAACTGCTAGAGTCAGTTATTAAAGATGGGATAGCAGCGCATTTGGAAAGTGGTGAAATCATTGGACAAAGTCAGCATGGATTTACGAAAGGTAAATCATGTCTGACAAATCTGATAGAATTTTTCGAGGATGTAACTAGTAGAGTGGATAAGGGAGAACCAGTGGATGTGTTATATCTAGACTTTCAGAAGGCTTTCGACAAGGTCCCGCATAAGAGATTAGCATACAAACTTAAAGCACACGGTATTGGGGGTTCAGTATTGATGTGGATAGAGAACTGGCTAGCAGACAGGAGGCAAAGGGTAGGAGTAAACGGGTCCTTTTCAGAATGGCAGGCAGTGACTAGTGGGGTGCCGCAAGGCTCAGTGCTGGGACCCCAGCTATTTACAATATATATTAATGATTTGGACGAGGGAATTCAATGCAACATCTCCAAATTTGCAGATGATACCAAGCTGGGGGGTATAGTTAGGTGTGAGGAGGATGCTTGGAGGCTGCAGGGTGATTTGGATAGGCTGAGTGAATGGGCAGATGCATGGCAGATGCAGTACAATGTGGATAAATGTGAGGTTATCCACTTTGGTGGCAAAAACATGAGGGTAGACAATTATCTGAATGGTGGCAGATTAGGTAAGGGGGAGATGCAACGAGACCTGGGTGTCATGGTACACCAGTCATTGAAAGTAGGCATGCAGGTGCAGCAGGCAGTGAAGAAAGCAAATGGTATGTTAGCATTCATAGCGAAAGGATTTGAGTATAGGAGCAGGGAGGTTCTACTGCAGTTGTACAGGGTTTTGGTGAGGCCACACCTGGAGTACTGCGTACAGTTTTGGTCTCCAAATCTGAGGAAAGACATCCTTGCCATAGAGGGGGTACAGAGAAGATTCACCAGACTGATTCCTGGGATGTCAGGACTTTCATATGAGGAAAGATTGGATAGACTCGGTTTGTACTCGATGGAATTTAGAAGATTGAGGGGGGATCTTATAGAAACCTACAAAATTCTTAAGGGGTTGGACAAGCTAGATGCTGGAAGATTGTTCCCGATGTTGGGGGAGTCCAGAACAAGGGGTCACAGTCTAAGGATAAGGGGGAATTCCTTTAGGACCGAAATGAGGAAAACATTCTTTACACAGAGAGTGGTGAGTCTCTGGAATTCTCTGCCACAGAAGGTAGTTGAGGCCAGTTCATTGGCTATATTTAAGAGGGCGTTAGATGTGGCACTTGTGGCTAAAGGGATCAGGGGGTATGGAGAGAAGGCAGGTACGGGATACTGAGTTGGATGATCAGCCATGATCACATTGAATGGCGGTGCAGGCTCGAAGGGCCGAATGGCCTACTCCTGCACCCTATTTCTATGTTTCTATGTTTCTATGCTGCCACACCCGCTGAGTTTCTCCAGAAATTTTGTCTATCTTCGATCTGCAGTTCTTTCTTTTAAAAAAAACTTAAGGGATTGGACAAGCTAGATGCAGGAAAAAATATTCCCCATGTTGGGGTAGTCCAGAACCAAGGGTCAAAATTTAAGAATAAGGGATAGGCCATTTAGGGCTGAGATGAGGAAAGACTTTTTCAGCCAGGGAGTTGTAAATCTGTGGAATTCACTGCTATAGAAGGCAGTGGAGGCCAATTCAGTGGACGTATTCAAGAAAGAGTTAGATAGATCTCTTAGGTATAACAGAATCAAGGAATATGGGGAGAAAGCAGGAACGGGGTAATGATTTTGGATGATCAGCCATGGTGCTGGCTCAAAGGGGCAAATGGCCTACTCCTACACCTATTTACTATGTTTCTATGTTTGTAACTGAAGGAGAGAACCCCCTTCACCAGTATCCAGCTATTCTCCTTTCTCCCATCTCTCCTCCCCTCACCCCACACAATCAGTCTTAAGAGGTGTCCCGACCAGAATCAGCACCTATCTATGTCCTCCAGAGATGCCGCCTGATCCATTGAGTTACTCCAGCACAGATATTATTGTAATATTTAAGAAGCATTTACATTGGTACATGGATGTAGTGGGATTAGAGGGATATGGTCCAAATGTGTGGACCATGCTGACAGGTGTGACTAATGCAACCTGTTGGGCGGCATGGGCAAGTTGGGCTGAAGAGCCCGTTTCCATGCTGTATGACTATGACTCTTTGTATCCTTTTGTGTAAACCAGCATCTGCAACTCCTTATATCGATGAGAGGATTGCAATGCTCATAGATGTTGGAAAGCTCCCAAAAACAGTTTCTGGAGAAAATCTTCACATTAACACTCAGGATGTTTTTTTTCTGATATGGTAACATAACTCTTAACATTTTCTTTTATATCCAGAGGTTTATTAAGATTATGCCAACAAGTTATTTTAGGAATTCACTATGTCTTTCTAGGCAAATGTACCATTCATTTTCTGACTGATTTACATTTATTCTGGAAAACATGCTTTATCATAAGGTGGAAAAATTATCTGGAGTACTCTTTTGCAATAATCGTAAGATTGTGAAAAATGAAACCATATCTTGTGTAACAAGCAACTTTTAGCAATAGGTTAGAATGATGATTAAGGAGAGCATCAATACAAAGAAACAGAACGGTGTTGATGCCCACTGTTTGGGCTGAACAGTGTGTTTCTGTGCTGTCATTTTTATGTAATTTCTTTTAGGTTAGTTTGGTGTGATAATTGCTAGTTTCTAAGCTTCCCCCAGTCTACTTTCAGTAAAAACACTGAATCGAGCACTTGAAACGACAACATTTTATTTTACCAAAAGCGCGTTACAAATCAACTACTGTAACTATCCCACCACGGGTTTGATCCCTGTATCTGCCAGTTCAAGCCCTCTAGGCCTAGCTCAGACAGAGACACTCCAGAAGTTCACGCTCCAAGCGTTCTTCCAGAAGATCGACGCAGAGCCTCGTGACCGCGGACTTTTATATGACCCGGGACCTCGAGGAGCTGAGCCACATGGGGGTGGTCTCTCGATAACCCAATTACAGATGTTAATTAACCCCATACATAACAGGCATTCCCCTAACCCAATGATACAACAACTCAATACATTGTATTCAAAACGGACTTCGAGAGGAAGACAACTTAGAAACATTTACGCTGATTTACAGAAATCCCAGGCAAGGTTCAACACCTCATCCAATCCACACTTGGCAAAGTCAAACTCTGCAACATTATGTACAACTATTTACAAGGTGTATGTCTGGTTTGCAGCCTCCAATCCATTCTATGCATTTTGCACCAAATTGACAGGGTTTGCAGATCTTCCCATTTTTTGCTTGCAAATTGTATCTAAGCGCTAGACACTTGGGCACACTTCGGTCCAATTTGACCAAATCACCCAGCAACCCTGAAACTTAACCCCATTTTGAAGTCCTAGCTGTTCCAGTTTAGCCAGGATTAACATTTCTTCCTTTTATCATAATGATAACCCATCATTAATGATAACCGAAGTGGCTCAATAATCAGCTAACCAGATATACATGAGTGTGCTTTACATTTCCCATCTATCAGTAACACAAGATGATGATGTTTCGTCTCAGAATCAAGCATCCTGTGTTTTCATGGGTGTAACTTCACAAGTTCTGTCTGAGGAGCCTTCACCTCCCGAGTTTTCGTGGGCGCGAATTCCCTTCATCCGTGTTCCTGCCCAGTCTGCCGTCACCTTTCACAGTCGAACCTAAACCCTAGAAAATCCTAAGAAGCTTGGGAGAAAGCAAGTTACCATCATGCACTCATGCTTTCCCACACACTTGCTATTCCTATTTCACTTGAACCTATTCCTATTCTATTATCTATCAAACCTATTATATTGTGCTCTATTACTGTTCCCTATTCCTATTCTGTTCCCTAAAATCTCTAATATATTCTTTATCATTCTAAGATCAACAATAATTACCCTTCTTTACTCACACGATGTTATAATACGTATATCTGATGACAGGTAATCATATAAATTTCATCTGGATTCAGTCCAGATTCCCCTACAGGTGTGACTAATTTAAAGCAAACCATGATAAATTTAATCAAATTTAGCCTTCAATTTACTATCTCAAATTTCAATGCCCATTTCCTCTTTCTCATTCCACAGCATTGTAGCCGATAATACAATTCCATTCCAATTCCTGTGGAATTCCCAGGATGTTCAAATTTAAACAATCAATTTCCTTTGCTATTAATTTTGTCCTAAGTCCAATTAAAAATGCCAAATCCAAGGACAATTTCTTTCCACCTTAATAATATAAGCTGCTTTATCATCAAGGGTTAAACAATCCAAATCCATCCGGCGAATATACATCGGCTCTGCTATTCCCAATACAATTCAAGTTTCCCTCTACAGTTAACCAAGTCTCTCTTCCAGTATCTCCTCTTATCTATATCTGCACTCCTCACTATGGTACATCATTACTATGTTGATTCTCCACCATATTGGTTCTTTAGTCTATTAACTCTTACTATGTTGGCTTCGTTCTCTGTCTGGGGGTTCTCGCTTTTATTCTATTGGCTTTGTTCTTTGTCTAGGGGTTCTTATCTCTAAGTAGCTCTTCTAGATGGTTAGTATTGATCTTCCGAGGGGAGCCTGTACATTTTCAGTCTACCTCATCATTTTATACTACCACCTTATGTTTCCAGTCAATTCTCTTAACAATTCTAAGACTGTATCCCATAAGCCCTATTTGTATTAATGTACTTATAACTAGATTTTGGCGAAAAGTGAGTATTTTGCCACGAACCACAGAGAAATTCCTGTTTTATTCAAATCCAATTCTAAAGAGCCATCCCAATAGTCATTATAAGTTGTCAGTGTTATTTATTTCGGAGATGATTAAAGTGTCCTTTGTTCTCCTTCCTTTTATTCCTCCAGTAGCTAGGTGATATTAAGGTTAGGCACTAGGGTAGGTACTTTTCTTCCTCCTTTCTACTGATGGTTTCAGTTACTAGGGAGTGGAGATACTGAGGAGCAGGTTGCTCCACCTGCTGGCCTTCCCAAATGTTGTAAAGGGGCATGACAGTATAAATTCTTCCCGCTAATCACCTTTTTCTGGGGTGCTACATTACCTTTCACTGTCTTCTTCCCATTCTTAGGGGTCTGTGAATTATTTTACCTCACTCCCCAGTCTAGTTTCTTGTTGATATACTGTCCTGCAGGCAAAAAATTCAGCAATACATTAATTCAATATATTTTTTCCCCACTCCCATTCCTCCTGCACGGTAAGTTTGTTTCTGCCATTTCCATTCCTTAGTGTCATCCCTTTTCATGCTAGCTACTATGTTCCTTTTCTTACTTTCTTCATTGCCCCTTGGTTTTTCTTCAATTCAGCTATGTTCTGTCTTCTCGCTGGACACTCCTTACTCCAGTGACCTGATCGGGTGCAGTTGAAACAAGCTCCTTGATTTACAATCTTCTTTGCTCTAAAGGGTTTTCTGGGGATAGTCATAAGAGGGTTTATAATTTTCTTCCATAGGATTTTCAGTTTTTACTACAATAGTATATCCAATTCGCTCATTCTGGTAAATTACTTGAGGGGGAACTACAGAAGGGGCCATCTCTCTCTGGTTTCTTGGGTCCCAGTAGTCTCTTGAATTAAAGGACCTCCCATAATTCCTTGGATTTCGGATGTCTCTATATTCTCTAGGATCTCTAAATTCTTCATAATCCTGGAAATCCCTTCTTTGACCCCTCTCTTTCATTCTTTCCTTTGTTGGACAGGCCTGACTCCAATGTCCCATCCCTCCACAAGTATAGCATTGGTTAGGCAGCATTGTTGGTCTTATTCTACCCCTGGGTTCCATTGAAATGGGCTAGAGATTGGGAGTTTAGCGGTGATAGTAATCTGAATAATCTGGGACCCTAATTTGCTGGCACGATGGGGATCCATGGTTCAGAGTTAGATTTTGGTCATTCTTCCTTCACTGTGCGTTCACTTTCTCTCCTAGTTACAGGATAATTTTCTTGGTTCCTACCTTCCTTTCAATAATATCTCACAGCTCTGGCTATTTGACTGCCTCGGCTCTCAGACCAGTTCCTGTTAATAGTTTTAATTAAATCCGCTATTTTAGTGGGGAGAAAATTCAACAAGACATCATAATATTTAGGGGAACTTACTCCATTCTGATAGTCTAAACCACCTGGGTACACAAAATGCGGGAGAAACTCAGCGGGTGCAGCAGCATCTATGGAGCGAAGGAGATAGGTAACGATTCGGGCCAAAACCTTTCTTCAGACTGTTGGGGGGTCGGGGGAGGCGGGGGGAAGAAAGGAAAAAGGAGGAGGAGGAGCCCGAGGCCTGAGGGAGAGGTAGGAAGGGGAGGAGACAGCAATGGTCAACAGAATTGGAAGAATTCAATGTTCATGCCAAGAGGATCCAGACTCCCCAAGCAGAATATGAGGTGCTGTTCCTCCAATTTGCGGTGTTGCTCGCTCTGGCCGTGGAGGAGGCCCAGGACAGAGAGGTCGGATACGGAATGGGAGGGGGAGTTGAAGTGCTGAGCCACCGGGAGGTCGGGTTAGTTATTGCGGACCGAGCGGAGGTGTTCGGCGAAACGATCACCAAGCCTCCACTTGGTCTCACCGACATAGATCAGCTGGCATCTAGAGCAGCGGATGTAATAGAAGAGGTTGGAGGAGGTGCACGTGAACCTCGGTTGGACCTGGAAGGACTGGTTGGGTCCTTGAAAGGAGTGGAGGGGGGAGGTGAAGGGACAAGTGTAGCATCTCTTGCGGTTGCAAGGGAAAGTGCCCGGGGAAGGGTAAACTAGTGGATGTTGTCTATATGGATTTCAGTAAGGCCTTTGACAAGGTTCCCCATGGAAGGTTGGTTAAGAAGGTTCAATCTTTGGGTGTTAATGGCGGAATAGCAAGATGGATTCAACAGTGGCTGAATGGGAGATGCCAGAGAGTAATGGTGGATGGCTGTTTGACAGGTTGGAAGCCAATGACCAGTGGGGTGCCTCAGGGATCTGTGTTGGGTCCACTGTTGTTTGTCATGTACATCAATGATCTGGATGATGGGGTGGAAAATTTGATAAGTAAGTATGCAGATGATACTAAGATAGGTGTTGTTGCGGATAATGAAGTAGATTTTCAAAGTCTACAGAGAGATTTGGGCCATTTGGAAGAGTGGGCTGAAAGATGGCAGATGGAGTTTAATGCTGATAAGTGTGAGGTGCTACATCTTGGCAGGACAAATCAAAATAGGACGTACATGGTAAATGGTAGGGAATTGAGGAATGCCCTACCATTTACCCTGGTCCCATCTACCTGCACTCAGACCATACCCCTCCATTCCCTTCCCGGCCATATACCTATCCACTTTAGGGATCTAGGGATAACTGTGCATAGTTCCCTGAAGGTGGAATCGCACATAGATAGGGTGGTAAAGAAAGCTTTTGGTGTGCTTGCCTTTATAAATCAGAGCATTGAATATAGGAGTAGGGAAGTAATGTTAAAATTGTACAAGGCATTGGTGAGACCAATTCTGGAGTATGGTGTACAATTTTGGTCGCCTAATTATAGGAAGGATGTCAACAAAATAGAGAGTACAGAGGAGATTTACTAGAATGTTGCCTGGGTTCCAGCAACTAAGTTACAGAGAAAGGTTGAACAAGTTAGGTCTTTATTCTTTGGAGTGCAGAAGGTTAAGGGGGGACTTGATTGAGGTCTTTAAAATGATGAAAGGGATAAGCTTTTCCCACTGAGGGTAGGGAAGATTCAAACAAGAGGGCATGACATGAGAATTAAGGGACAGAAGTTTAGGGGTAACATGAGGGGGAACTTCTTTACTCAGAGAGTGGTGGCTGTGTGGAATGAGCTTCCAGCAGAAGTGGTGGAGGCAGGATCGATTTTAACATTTAAAAGTAAAGTGGATAGGTATATGGCCGGGAAGGGAATGGAGGGGTATGGTCTGAGTGCAGGTAGATGGGACCAGGGGAAAATAAATGTTCGGCACGGACTGGAAGGGCCGAGAGGGCCTGTTTCCGTGCTGTAATTGTTATATGGTTATATGGTTAAGGGGTGGAGCAGGAGGGACAAATTGACAAAGGAATTGCGGAGGGAGCGGTCTTTGCATAAGGCGGACAGGGGGGGAGATGGGAAGATGTGGCGAGTAGTGGGGTTACGTTGGATGTGGCGAAACTGGCGGAGGACTATGTGTTGGAATTGCCGGATGGTGGGGTGAAAGATAAGGACCAGGGGGACTCTGCCCTTGTTGCGAGAGGGGGGATGGGGAGAGAGGGCAGTGTTATGGGGTATGGAGGAGACCCTGGTGCGAGCCTCAACTATAGTGGGGGAGGGGAATCCCCGTTCTCTGAAGAATGAGGACATTTGTGATGCCTTGGTGTGGAACACCTCATCCTGGGAGCAGATGTGGCGTAGACGGAGGAATTGGGAATAGGGGATGGAGTCCTTACAGGAAGCAGGGTGGGAGGAAGAGTAGTCCAGGTAGCTGTGGGAGTCAGTAGGTTTATAGTGGAGTCTAAATCACCTGATTGGTCCATATATAATTTTGAAAAGCGGTCTAGAAATTCGTCTGCTCCTTCACCCTTCTCTGGTTTTATTTCCAGGACTCGACTTAAATCGCCTGGTTTCTGAAACGTTTGTGCAAGGGCCGTTAAAACAGCCTCTTCTTTTGCACTGTCATCTATTACTGCGTTTGCCAATGTTTCATGAGTCGGGTGTCCTTGGGCTACTAGAAATTTGGTATTCTCAGCTGGAGTAATTATCTGTCGTGTGGTCTCCCACAAATCCCGTGAATCTGCATGATATACACGCATTGTGGCTCGCAAGTACTCTATAAAAGCAGCAGGCATCTTCTTTCTATCAGAGATTCTGTTTAGTGCTGCCATTATTTCACGGGGCTTCCACGGCATATTTAGAATCTGTAACGTGGGGATTATTCATACTCACTGCGCTGGCCGAATCTGCTGTACCTACACCTTCCCTTACCGGTAACTGCCTATGGGATACCTGTTCAATTCTTAAGCTTTCGGTTACATCAAAGTCTATTTCAGTATCTCGAATCACTGTCTCACCCTCAGATAAATCTTCCAGTTCACTAGGGATTTCCCAAATAAATCATTCCTTCCCATGGCTCATAGAAATACTCTAGCGGTTGCACTATATCTAACGTACCTTTCTTTTCTTTAAACACCGGAGCGTACAGTTTTGGTCTCCTAATCTGAGGAAAGACATTCTTGCCATAGAGGGAGTACAGAGAAGGTTCACCAGACTGATTCCTGGGATTGCAGAATTTCCATATGAAGAAAGACTGGATAGACTCGGCTTGTACTCGCTGGAATTTAGGAGATTGAGGGGGGATCTTATAGAGGCTTACACAATTCTTAAGGGGTTGGACAGGCTAGATGCAGTAAGATTGTTCCCGATGTTCGGGAACTCCAGAACAAGGGGTCAAAGTTTAAGGATAAGGGGGAAGTCTTTTAGGACCGAGATCTTTTTTCACACAGAGAGTGGCGAGTCTGTGGAATTCTCTGCCACAGAAGGCAGTTGAGGCCAGTTCATTGGCTATATTTAAGAGGGAGCTAGATGTGGTCCTTGTGGCTAAAGGGATCAGGGGGTATGGAGAGAAGGCAGGTACAGGATACTGAGTTGGATGATCAGCCATGATCATATTGAATGGCAGTGCAGGCTCGAAGGGCCGAATGGCCTACTCCTGCACCTATTTTCAATGATTCTATGATTCTAACCTTTTTGTTCTACTCCGTGTGCCATAAGCCACTGGACAATCTATCAGTGATGGCATGGATAGGATCGAAGGATCTGGTACCACACTATCTGCTGTTGGCAAAACCTGTTCAGATGTAGAATCTGCCGGAGTTGTGATAGATTCTGCAGACCTAAAATATCTATTATGGACACAAGTCATACACAGTGCAAATAAAGTCTGGGAAATGCAAGAGGAACATGGTGGGAGCTATGAACTTCCACTGGCGTTGATGTTTGTCCACTCTTCTAAATACTCATCCTCTTCCCATTCGAAGTCAGCGTCAACCATCAGATTCCTAATCTTTAATTTTATCGGGACTACTTTTCTTCCAGGAGATCCACCTTTCCCTTGTTCTGAATGTTTCCCTTAATCTCCGCTCCTGTCCTTACCACTACCTGGAGGTCGATCTACTTTACCTTCTTTTACTTCTAATCCAAGTTTAGCGATCGCTTTTTCCCAACAAACCATTCTTTTGACATCCTTATTCGCCTTCTGATCCTCTAAATATTTTCTCCATAACCCTATTAATTATTTTGCACCCTCGTTATTACTATGCTGCTAAATCATTCATTCTATGTATTTTATCCCATTTATTGTTCTAATGCCCCCCAGCAGCCATTGCTTACTTCCTAATTTCTTATTTAATTCTCCTGATAAATCTCTTAATTTCTCTGCCTTGTGAGGAAATTCATTACACATTAGTTGTAATGAGCTTTTCTCTTGTTCTGTTACATCTCTCTCTAAATTATTCCCCATACTTCCGAACACCTGAAACAGAATTTTAAAATCCTTCCTTTTTATCACTAAATTTACCAACCTCGCTCCGAGACAATGGCTAATGGTTCAAAGCGATCACAGCCTCGCAACTCGTTGCTCCTTCGCTCCGCCAGTCCTGTTATCTTATTCAAATTCTTCTCCTATCTCCCACTCTTAAGTCCACACTCTTTTAACCTTATAACTTTCTCAATCATAACATCTAAAAATTATTTTCAGACATGTAAGTAACACAGTCCACAAACAGGATAACACACTATCTATCACTATCAGGCACAACCAGACTCCTAAATAAACCACAAACATTTGTCTATTATAAACCACGCACTTTAAGAAATCTTCCTCGTGGCGCAATCAATCAGCAAGATGACTCCTCCCCCGACGCAGCGATCGATGGAGTACAACCCCTTATCAAACCACCCCGATTCAGATTCTTACAATACAATCTTAAACACTACAAATATCTAACTTAAACACACTCTCACATCGTTTTAAATCTGTAAACACTCGCACAAGCAGCAACACAAATGATCGTCTACAGACCTAACAAGATCTAAATCTTAACTTTTAATTACTCTGTTTATTTACATACAGAGAATATTTCTAAAATCTGGATTCTATGACAATACGGAAAGCTAGATTTTTACAATTTACAAAATGATTTAAAGCACTAGTGCACAATTCACGAACACTCGATCTTGACGCCACATCATGCTGTTATCATGCAGTGAATCTCTCCCTCCGATACCAAATATTTCCCCTTCCTAGTTTACTCTTTGCTGAGGAGTACTATTCCTTAAATGTTAACTTTTCCTCCCGAATGTTACTATCCCTCTGCTTAAAATTCTTAAGGGGTTGGACAGACTAGATGCAGGAAGATTGTTCCCGATGTTGGGGAGGTCCAGGACAAGGGGTCACGGCTTAAGGATAAGGGGGAAATCCTTTAGGAGCGAGATGAGAAGGACTTTTTTCACACAGAGAGTGGTGGGTCTCTGGAACTCTCTGCCACAGAGGGTAGTTGAGGCCAATTCATTGGCTATATTTAAGAGGGAGTTAGATGTGGCCCTTGTGGCTAAGGGGATCAGAGGGTATGGAGAGAAGGCAGGTACGGGATACTGAGTTGGATGATCAGCCATGATCATATTGAATGGCGGTGCAGGCTCGAAGGGCCGAATGGCCTACTCCTGCACCTAATTTCTATGTTTCTATGTTTCTATGTTTCTAAGACTGGACTTCTATCGGGGGACCTCTACCCCTCCTCTCTAAGTTCAACAGAATTAGGGGTACCCTTCGCTATTCGGATTACTTTTCATCAGGTAAGGAGGCTCCCTCTCTCAGGTACTCTTCGCTATCAGGTACTCGTCAACAATCGACCGGAGGGTTTCTGTTGATCGGCCACTATTCGAAATCAATCACGGACATGCACCAAGTTTGAAGTTCTATATACAGGAACTCGAATTCCACCTTACGCAGAAATTCAATATGAAATCCAGTATTTGAAAATTTGGCTGCTAATGCAGACTCAGACTCAAACTCGATCTCCTAATTTTTAGTGCGTATCTCTCTTACCACGCGGGTTCTCGATTCAGCTAAAATTGCCCAATTAAATTCTTGAACGAACTGAAGTATTCCGGCCAATCTATCTCTGTTCGTCAAAGTCCAGTACCTTCTCGAGTTCTTCATCGACCAGGGAGAGACTCAGATACCTACACACAGATACACCCACCCTTCTGCTAAGTACCGAGGATCCAGCGCCTAGCCGCTTCGCGCTGCGAATTATCGGTGCTGTTTTTCAAAGCGCACCTTTTCAACTCGCGCTCCCGGCAATGATCTGATCGAAGGCGATACCTGTCTTTTAATACCCCACCAATTCCGATACCAAGTCCAACCCTGGGCCACTCATCGCCCGATGAAGCGCGTTTGGCTCTCGTTAAAGGCAGCTGCAGTCTGCCCAACTATGACCGGTTTTGGGCCTCTAACCCAGGAAAGAGCCTCTAACCCAACCTCACCTGGGCCTCTAACCCCAGCCTGGTTTTATGGGCCTCCAACCCAATGGAATGCTAACCACACCCCCTTGCTTGCTAGACTCTGTTCTAATGATCTTGATTAGACCCTTTCCCAAGCTCATGAATGATCGATCCGCTCTGACTCACGAAGTGTGGAAAATCAATGCGAAAACCACACCATGGACCCAATTTCTGCACTCGCATTCGAAACAGCTCAACACCCTTGATCGCAAACTTGTGTTTGGGGGTCATTTGAGATCCTGGACGAGCCCCTAATGATAATTGCTCATTTCTAAGCTTCCACCCAGTCTAATTTCAGTAAAATCACTGAATCTAGCACTTGAAACAACTAAATTTCATATTACCAAAAGTGCATTACAGATCAACTACTCTACCTATCCCACCGTGGGTTTGATCCCCATGTCTGCCTGCTCAAGCCCTCTAGGCCTCGCTCAGACAGAGACGCTCCAGAAGTTCACACAATCCCAAGCGTTCTTCCAGAAGTTCGAAGCTGAGCCTCATGATCACAGACTTTTTATATGTCTTGGGACCACATGGGGGTGGTCTCTCAATAACCCAATTACAGATATCGATTAACCCCATACATAACAGCATTTCCCTATCCCAATGATACAACAGCTCAATACTTTGTATTGCAAACGGACTTCGAGAGAAAGCCAACTTAGAAACATTTACCCTGATTTACAGAAAACCCAGACAAGACTCAGCACCTCATTCAATCAACACTTGGCAAAGTCAAACTCTGCAACATTATTTACAACTATTTACAAGGTGTATGTCTGGTTTGCAGCCATCCAATCCATTCTATGCATTTTGCACCAAATTGACAGGGTTTGCAGATCTTCCCATTCTTTGCTTGCAAATTGTATCTAAGCGCTAGACACTCTGGCACCGCTCCGCAACTTGTCCCAGCTCTGCAGGGAGCAATTCCAATTTGACCAAATCTCCTAGCAACCCTGAACCTTTGAAGGCCTAGGTGCTTAAATTTAGCCAGGATTAACAGGAGTGCCAGAGGAAACTGGAAATCCCGGAGAAAACCCACGCAGGTCATGGGGAGAACGTATAAACTCAGTACTGACAGGCACCCATAGGCTGGATCAAAACCGGGTTTCTGGCGCTGTAAGCGCTGTAACGTTGCCACTCTACCACTGCACCACCGTGCCACCCTACGGCCTATTAATGTTGCCATTAATTAAATCACGCAGCTGTCAATGCCTGTGTTGTAAACACTACCATATGGGTTTGTTGCTAAGCTACTAATAGAATGCAATACGTCAGATAGAATAGCTATTATTATAGATCACATGAACAAATATTCCCGAGCAGCAATTCAGCAGACTCATAGATCAATTGTTATCCTATCAAGCATGCTGCAAATTGGCTGTTGATTTGCAAAGTGCCTAATTCATGGTATTGGCAACTAAAAATCATCAGTCAATTGCCAATTCTGTTACATTTTGCCACCAAACTTTTTGTGTTGCATTTTTTTAGTCATCCTTTTCCATTCATTTATGCTGATCCTTAGTTGTCTCTGACGTAAAATCTTTGTCAATAAATTTGAACATCATAAGAACTCCACTAAATTTCAGTGATATATGTAGGTCTGTCGACAGGATAGTTCTGGCATCTTAAGTATTGATGGGAGACACCAGACATCTATCTATTCATTCACTATCTCGTCCGCCCACAGGCATTTTTCATCGTAGCTAGTGTGTGGGTTGCAATAAGCTATCGGTAGCGATTGTAACAATAACGAGTGCATAAAATCGCGCTTATGTTAAAGCACTTGCCGGTGATGGTTTGACATAGAATACAATAGTATGCATACTCCCATGAAATTATATCTTAATATCTTGACTAAATTAGATCTCAATCCTTTTCATGCGGGTTTTAATATATAATTTTCTGCGAATATGCATACTTTTTTGCGTTCTTTGTCAAACCATTAAAATGACTGCACAGGAACTGGTCTTTTGATCCAAAATAGATGTGCCAAACATGATGCCAAGTTAATCTAATATCCTCAGCCAGCATGTGATCCTTAATCCTCCATTCCCTGCATATCCATGTGATTCCATGTGATTGTCTAAAAGCCTCTTAAATGCCACTAAGTTATCTACCTCCAACCACCGCTCTCTGTGTAAAAAACTTGCCCCACACATTTGAATGTTGCCACTCTCTCATGACAAAAATTTATGAACCAAAATGTTGTCTATTTCCTTCCACAATGGCTGCCCCATCTGCTGAGGGCTTCCAACAGTTTTTTTTTCTCATGGATTGAAGTTTTTTGATTTATGGAGGTAGACACAGTGTTTAAGTTGTAACATTAAACACTGGTGAATAATTAGGGAGTTCTTGGCATTCTTGATTAGTAAGGGTGTCAGGGGTCATGGAGAGGAGGCAAGAGAATGGGGTTGAGAGAGAAAGATAGATCAGCCTCTTTGATTGAATGGAGGAGTGGACTTGATGGGCCAAATGCTCTAATTCTTCTCCTATAACTGCACACAATGGTGTCTTTTTGTTTTGTGCCCCACCACTGGTGTGATTGGTCAGCACTCTGAATGGGAGCTGGCATAGATAAATAAATACCTCACTGGATAACCTTAGACATCACTCGAAGGTGCTGACATTTGCGAACATCTGCAGGTGACATTCATAAACAATAGAGATTAAAATGTTGTCTGGGCACGGGGTTTTGTGTTCACAGATGGTAAATTCAGGAAAGTTGAACTACTCATCAAAAAGTATAATTCAAGATGAATCATATTTTTAATTTTTTTTTTTGCTTTTTGCCACCAACAGCATTTAGAATCAGCAATAAAAACTGTATCTATATGGTTTATCCATATATCAATAATCTTTACTTTGGCTTTTGCCTGGCAGAAGTTTAGTTTAGTTTAGAGATACAATGTAGAAACAGGCCCTTCCACCCACCAAGTCCGCACCGACCAGCAATCTCCGCACATTAACACTATCCTACACACACTAGGGACAATTTTTTTACAATAATACCAAGCCACTTAACCTACAAACCTGTACGTCACTGGAGTCTGGCAAGAAACCAAAGATCTTGAAGAAATCCCACGCAGGTCACGGGAGGAACATACAAACTCCATACAGCCTAGCACCCGTAGTCAGGATCGAACCCGGGTCTCTGGCGCTGAGAGGGAAAAATAGATTAGCCATGATTGAATCGATGCCAAGTGCAGCCCTGAATTAGTTTTGGGGAAAGCTATGAAAAGCCAGAGACCAAAATAAAAAGGTGTGTGTGTTTCAGTGCTGTTGAGCTTAAAATTACGTTTAAAATTGTGCTTAAAATTATGAACACACCCCATGCTAATAGTTAAAATTGTGAAAGTTGATTTCACATGGCTCTTCCCTTCCATTGGAAGGGATAATTTTTGATCTTATCTATTTACCTTTGCTGGATTCAAATATTGCAGCTGAAAGAATGGAGAATGTGGTTTTACTCATCAATGGACACATTCTGGGTGATTTCCGGAGTGTAATTGGAACATCATAAGAACAATAAATCTGCCATTCACCCAGGGAAAAAATTGCTTCAGAGCAAATTCAGCCACCTGAGAAGGTAACAATCTGAAACCAGTCATGTTCACTGCCATGAAAAATCCCACAGCCTGTAACAAAACACATGCTTCATCTGCAATTCAATTCCCCAGGTCAGGTAAGCCACAATGGCCATTCTCATTCCTACTGCAGGATAACATGGCAATTTGTAAGAAAACAACCAAGTTAGTGTTACAAGGGAACAGGTTCAAGGATCTGACTAGCAGAGCAGAAAAAAGGCACACTCGTCCGTTAAGTTACAAATTGGTTTGATTGGCACGAGAGGGAACAGATACAATACTTATCTCGGTGTGCGCGGGGGGCAATAGACAATAGACAATATGCAATATACAATAGACAATAGATAATAGGCCGTCTTACAGCAGCGTACCTCCCTCTCTCTTGGCCTCCGTCCACAGTGCTGATCGCACCCCAGCCCGTCAGTGAACCCCTCTCATCAAGAACTACCAGTACCTTATGGCCTTATACAGGCAGAAATCAGTTTTTAAAATAACCGCCGGTAAGTCCTGGCCAATATCGCTGCTCCAAAATTCAACTATAACCAATGGAAGGGGACTGCACTGAAGCAAGGCCTTTTGGTACAAAACACTTTCAGCCGCAGACTAGCGTGTAAAGCGATACACAGCACTACTCACTTGGTGAGCAAATCAATACACACAGCGCTACAGATTTGCCACGGAAAGGTAGTACACATGGCGCTACCGGTTTGGCACGCAAAGGTTTAAAAAGAGCGCTGTCGGCTTAACACATGGGAATTTAAACAAAGTGCTGTCAGCTGCAGCGTTATGGGGTTTAAACGTATCGCTATGGCCTTTAAACATAACACTATGCACTAAACATAGCGCTATGGCCACAGCGCTATGGGTCCCAAACTGTTCAGTCAAAATTCTCATCCAACTTTCCACCCCTCGAACAGTCTGGTTACCGCCACATCCGGTCTGCAGGCGTTACCTCGTCATATCCGGCCCACAGGCTTTAGTAAAATCCACGCGGGTCGTGATGTCAATCCGCACATGCAACGCAGTAATATAATTGCCAACAAGATTGTCCCAGTGGCCAGTCCCCAGTGCACCACTGTTGTCAACCAACCTCCAAACATCCCGAAAGGGTTTGCCATCATGGTACTGTTCCCTGACCTTTCGGATCTTATCCACGGCTTCCTGGATGTCATCAGCGAGGTTGGTGATGCTCTCTGAATCATCTGGAATATAAGTATAGCAACCCTGCCCGATCAAAGCACAATACCCCCCTTTCTTAGCCAGGATGAAATCTAGGGCCATGCGGTTCTGTAGGGCCACCGTGCGAATGGGCACTACTTCCGCTGATTGTTCTGTGATGGCCTTTTACCCCACCCAAGGTGTGTGCTGTCTCATTGGTTATTTCTCCCATGGCTGAAGCCATGTTAATCGCTACCAGTGCCAGCTTCATAATACCACAGGAGGGAAATGCAATAGTCCGAAACCTCTCGGCCTCCGTGATAGCCCGGTTCACATGTCCTTGCTGGGGGTATGAGGGTAGGGATGGCAAGTCTCAGGTGGGGCACCACATATGCCAGGTAACAACATTCCCTCCATGGCATTGGTCTCTCCCATACCCTGAAGTTCACTCCTGGCATTCCTGGGATCCAGAGGTAGGCCCACAGGCCATACACCCAGTAGGTTCCATTAACCGGGTGTAGGGGTGCTGCCGTGGTGTGTGTGGTATCGGCACTATCGGACTTATCGGCCCCAGTTAGGCAGAAGCGGGGCTTCCTTTCCACCCGAGTGTGGTTGAATGGCGGAATATACCACCGGTCAGTTAGTTCTTTAAAAATAGATTGCAAGCACTTATTTATGTTTTCAGTTTTAATTGCTTTATATTTTGGTTGTACCATTTTCCAAGTACAGTTTAGATATGGTGCAGCTGCCATACATTGCAAGTCATTTTATTTGTTGCAGATTTCTATTAAAAACATAGAAACGTAGAAATAGATGCAGAAGTTGGCCATTCAGCCCTTTGAGCCAGCACTGCCATTCAATATAATCATGGCTGATCATCAAAAATCTGTATCCCGTTTCTGCTTTTTCCCCATATCATGGAAACATAGAAACATAGAAAAATAGGTGCAGGAGTAGGCCATTCGGCCCTTCGAGCCTGCACCGCCATTCAATGTGATCATGGCTGATCATCCAACTCAGTATCCCGTACCTGCCTTCTCTTCATACCCCCTGATCCCTTTAGCCACAAGTGCCACATCTAACGCCCTCTTAAATATAGCCAATGAACTGGCCTCAACTACCTTCTGTGGCAAAGAATTCCAGAGACTCACCACTCTCTGTGTAAAGAATGTTTTCCTCATCTTGGTCCTAAAGGAATTCCCCCTTATCCTTAGACTGTGACCCCTTGTTCTGGACTCCCCCAACATTGGGAACAATCTTCCAGCATCTAGCTTGTCCAACCCCTTAAGAATTTTGTAAGTTTCTATAAGATCCCCCCTCAATCTTCTAAATTCCAGCGAGTACAAGCCGAGTCTATCCAATCTTTCCTCATATGAAAGTCCTGACATCCCAGGAATCAGTCTGGTGAATCTTCTCTGTACCCCCTCTATGGCAAGGATGTCTTTCCTCAGATTTGGAGACCAAAACTGTACGCAATATTCCAGATGTGGCCTCACCAAAACCCTGTACAACTGCAGTAGAACCTCCCTGCTCCTATACTCAAATCCTTTTGCTATGAATGCTAACATACCATTTGCTTTCTTCACTGCCTGCTGCACCTGCATGCCTACTTTCAATGACTGGTGTACCATGACACCCAGGTCTCGTTGCATCTCCCCTTTTCCTAATCTGCCACTATTCAGATAATAGTCTACCCTCATGTTTTTGCCACCAAAGTGGATAACCTCACATTTATCCACATTATACTGCATCTGCCATGCATCTGCCCATTCACTCAGCCTATCCAAATCACCCTGCAGCCTCCAAGCATCCTCCTCACACCTAACTATACCACCCAGCTTGGTGTCATCTGCAAATTTGGAGATGTTGCATTGAATTCCTTCGTCCAAATCATTAATATATATTGTAAATAGCTGGAGTCCCAGCACTGAGCCTTGCGGCACCCCACTAGTCACTGCCTGCCATTCTGAAAAGGACCCGTTTACTCCTACCCTTTGCCTGCTGTCTGCTAGCCAGTTCTCTATCCACATCAATACTGAACCCCCAATACCGTGTGCTTTAAGTTTGTATGCTAATCTCTTATGCAGGACCTTGTCGAAAGCCTTCTGAAAGTCTAGATATAACACATCCACTGGTTCTCCCTTATCCACTCTACTAGTTACATCCTCGAAAAATTCTATCAGATTTGTCAGACATGATCTACCTTTCGTAAATCCATGCTGACTTTGTCCAATGATTTCACCACTTTCCAAATGCGCTGCTATCCCATCTTTAACAACTGACTCTAGCAGTTTCCTCACTACCGATGTTAGACTAACTGGTCTGTAATTCCCTGCTTTCTCTCTTCCTCATTTTTTAAAAAGTGGGGTTACATTAGCTACCCTCCAATCCTCAGGATATCCCTTGATTTCTTCAGCCCTAAGAGCTAAATCTAACTCTCACTCGAAAATATCCAGTGAATTGGCCTCCACTGCCTTCTGTGGCAGAGAATTCCATAGGTTCACCACTCTCCGGGTGAAAAAATGTATCCTCATCTCAGTACTAAATGACCTAACCCTTATTCTTAAATTCTGTGAAATAAAATTGATTCTTGCAATCTGAAACAAGTGGTGAACTTGATTGATGTTGCTGGAGAATTGGGGTGATTGGTTCTCTGCATAACCTATCCCCTCTGAATGCAACTGTGATCTGCCATCAGTGTAAAACAAAACAGATCATTGGCTCCAAAACTATTGCCCATGAAGACCAGGCATTTAGTTTATTTTAATTAGATTGGTTAGTGATGATCATTAACAGAATCAAAAGATGTTAAGCACAGTAATTCTCCAGAAGAATAATATGACCAGAAATGCTGTTGGTCAAACATGGAGCTCAAGAAAGAGTGTTAAAGAAGGAACTGCAGATGCTGGAGAATCGAGGGTTACACAAAAAGCTGGAGAAACTCAGCGGGTGCAGCAGCATCTAAGGAGCGAAGGAGATAGGCGACGTTTCGGGTCGAGACCCTTCTTCAGAGAGCTCAAGAAAGAGTTGCAAGAAGGGCAATGGACCTTCATATAATTATTTAAATAAATATGACAGACGCATACCTTGCCCTGCGGCTTTAAGAGCACAACTTTGAATTGTATTTGCAGTGTTTGTAAGTGTAAGAGAACCCTAAAGCAACGAGTTTGGCATGTGCAATGACTTGGATAGATTATTGTATCAGGCTCAGCAGATAGTTGAGAATTACTTAGGGCATCATGGTGGCGCAACGGTAGAGTTGCTGCCTTACAGCACCAGACACCCAGGTTCAATCCTGACTATGGGTGCTACCTGTATGGAGATTGTACGTTCTCCCCATGACTTGCGAGGGTTTTCTATGTGATATTCGGGTTTCCTCCCACACTCCAAAGACGTATCGGTTTGCAGGTTAATTAGCTTAGTATGAATGTAAATTGCACCTAATGTGTGTAAGATAGTGTTAGTGCATGGGGATCACTGGTCGGTGTGGACTCGGTGGGCAAAAGGGCCCGTTTCCGCACTGTTTCGATAAACTGAACTAAACTACTACATTTTGGAAGGTTTTTGTATTGTTGTTGCTTGCTTATCCAGGCAGCATTACTAAAGAGTCTACAATGGAACTGACGTTCAAATGCTGTTGTTTGTGGAGCAATGATCCAATGCAAAGAAAACAGAGAACAGGATTTCATGGGCAGAGAACTGATGATAGTAGGAGCGGATCAGTCAGATATATTGATTCATTTGAGAAGCACAAAGAAACACTGCCACCTGCTCTGTTTGTGGAATGAGTGAAGGTCCTTCTGAAGGCAAACAATATTGTCAAAGTCTGGGCTGAGGACACTGAACATGTCAACACGGAATAAATGAGAGAGGTAGGTGATATAGCTGTTCGTGTGTAGACATGACATTTGAGTTATTCGTGAATCCATGAATTGTGGATTAGGCCTCATATAAGGACATAGAACATAGAACAGTACAGGTAGACACAAAATGCTGGAGTAACTGACCCAAAACATTACCCATTCCTCTCCAGAAATACTGCCTGTCCCGCTGAGTTACTCCAGCATTTTGTGTCTACCTTCGATTTAAACCACTATCTGCAGTTCTTTCCTACACAAGGAACAGTACAGCACAGGAAAAGGCCCTTAGGCCCACAATATCTGTGCCCAGCATGATACCATCACTTATCCCACTGCGCATAATCCATATCCTTCCATTTCCTGCATATCTATATGCTTATCCAATGGTATTTTAAGTCACCATCTTGTATGCTGCAACCACTACCACTGGCAGCTGCTTCCAGGAATTCAGTTCAGCCTGTGCTTATATTCAATGGAAAGTGAACATAACCCATAACTGTAGATAGACATCCCCCTCGGCTCTTGAGGGACAGGGACGATTGTCTGGCCACAAGGTTTCCCGAGGGCTGCTCGCAGCCATTCTGTGTGTTTGCCATGATTGATTAAACTACTTCTGAACCTGCCTGGCATCTGGCCTTTTCCTGACCTCAACCAGGCCACTACACTATCTTTGATTTAAACCAGCATCCGCAGATCATTTGAGTATCATGAGAGAACCATTTTAACTATGTTTCAGCTGGGCTATCACAAAGAGAATAGACAATGGACAATAGACAATAGGTGCAGGAGTAGGTCATTCGGCCCTTTGAGCCAGCACCGCCATTCAATGTGATCATGGCTGATCATCCACAATCAGTACCCCATTCCTGCCTCTCTCCCCATATCCCCTGACTCCGCTATCTTTAAGAGCCCAGTCTAGCTCTCTCTTGAAAGTATCCAAAGAACCGGCCTCCACTGCCCTCTGAGGCAGAAAACTCCACAGACTCACAACTCTGTGTATGAAAAAGTGTTTCCTCATCTTCGTTATTACCCCTTATTCTGAAGTACACTATATATTCTTAGCCAAAGAATATATAGTGTACTTAGGCTTAGCATGGCAGCAAAATAATATATAGTGTACTTATGCTTCGCATGGCAGCACAAACAAGAAGAATAAAGCTGCTGTATGTGTTCAGGAGAAAAGCTAAGTGTCTTTATGATTCACTACTATAGAATGATAGAAACAAAATGCTGCAGATACTGGTTAATACACAAATGGACACAGTGCTGGAGTAACTCAACTGGTCAGACTGCATATCTGGAAAACAATTCAGGTCAGGATCCTTCCTCAGACTGATTGTGGGTGTGGGGGGGGGGGGGGTGGGGTGTGAGGGGGAAGAATGCTGGGAGAGAAGTGAGGCAGGACAAAGCGTGGCAGGTAATTGCTGGACATAGTGGAAGGGGGTCCTCTATCTCGGTTAAAATACATTAGATTTACTTAACAATCATACCTGATAAATGGCAAAGGCAATTAGAAATTGTTATGACTTTGTTTGTGGTATTCAACAAAGTACAATAAGCAATGCAACCACAACAGTTATTTTTAAGATTTGTCAGCACCTCCTTTAAGTTTCATGTGAAGAGTTTAATATTTACAGGTGACAGCAAGAAAATTGTGATCTGGAACACATGCAATGTGTTCACAATTCTAAAGGCGATTATATCAAAGCAACAATTCCAGCATGGGATAGTTGACCAGATGTGTGCTATGCACATGTGGAGAGGAATGTTGATGAGGAATTTCTTCAGCCAAGAGGAGGTGAATCTATGGAATTCTTTGCCATGGACTGCTGTGGAGATATTTGCTATATTTTTGAAGTGGAGATTGATAGGTTCTTAATTTGTAAATCAAAGATTACAGGGAGAAGGCAGGAGAATGGGATTGAGAGGGGGAAAAAAACAGATCAGCCATGATGGAATGGTGGAGTAGATTTGATGGGCCAAATGGCCTAATTCTGCATATGTCTTATGGTTCCTTTGAGACCAGAATACATTCTGTCATGTGATATTGATACATTACTGTATCAAACTCTGCCATCAGTTTTCCAGCTTTCAATGGAGGATATTCTGTTTATTATTCTGCCTCTGGTACCAGCAACACAAAAGAGAACCTGAACATCTCATTCACTGCACATGCCCCAAACTCAGCTCAGATGTTTGTACTTATTCAGCAGAATCCAAAGAACCGCTGCAGTCCCGTCTTAACACTCCAGCATGCATTATAGGTATTGCCATTTGCCAGTCACCTGCTTTTCTAGGGAGCCCTTGTATCCTGAGTGCACTTGAAGATCAAATTTACAATAATTGAAATGAACGCTGCCCTATCTTTGTTAGAATGCAAGCCTACAATTTGAAAGCATTTTATAAATATCTGCAAATCCTTCAAAACAATAGATGCAGATGATCTGCTTCATGCAGATGTTGTCAGGCTGCGATGTGGAACCGGCACTTTATAGCTGTTTTGGGAGATGACTTAA
Organism: Raja brachyura; assembly: GCA_963514005.1. Next base: position 25,061,535 of record OY740783.1, on the reverse strand, counting down.
GGAAATAACAATGCAGTGTTGATTCCTGAGATTAATGTACTAGATGTAAAACACACCACCTCCCTGTTACAGCTGCCAGAATATAAAAGTGCAAATTAAATGTTGGAATTTTCCACTTGTGAGAAAAGGCTTTACTTCCAGGTCATATTCTTTTGATGAGCTTAAGACTTTAGAGATACAGTGTGGAAACTGGCCCTTCTGCCCAGCAAATCCACGCCCCATACACTAGAGACAATTTACAATTTCACCAAAGTTAATTAACCTGCAAACCTGTACGCCTTTGGTGTGTGGGAGGAAACCGGAACACCCGGAACAAACCCACACGGTCACAGTGAGAACGTACGATCTCCGTGCAGACAGCACCCATAGTCAGGATCAAACCCGGGTCTCTGGCGCTGTAAGGCAGCGACTCTACCACTGCACCACTGTGCCGCTCAATATTGTTCTGATATTGATAGTGGTATACAACCCTCAAACCTTTCTTATGAATTAGACTCGATGAACAGTGAAAAGAGCAAGTGGAGACTTGTGCTGAGCAGTAACATCACACAATGAATAACTTTACACCTCATGTCTATTAATTATGAAATAATTTTGACCCTGTAAATGAACTGACATTTTTTTACAAAGAGGCTAAAACGAACCTGAGAGAAGTGTGTTCAACTCTACTTACGGTTTGCATGGAATCGGGCACCAATCTGTTCATATTTCAGTCTGCTGAAGAGGTAAATATTTAAATGAGTCAATGGGCCTGCACCTTTACATTTGATCTATTTTTAGTTTAGTTTAATTTAGTTTAGTTTAGTTTAATGTCACATGTACTTTGATATAGTGAAAAGCTTTTTTGTTGCATGCTAACCAGTCAGCGGAAAGACAATGGATGTTTACGTCCACGGTGTACAGATGCAGGATAACGACAATAACTGCATTAATCAAGCAGTTCCGTTTATTTAGGGAGAAGAAAATCCAGTAGGGCAAAGGACTTGAATACTGAACAAACGTAGAAGGTTGTGGGCCACATGCTGGTAATGGGGCTGGTATAAATATGTGCAAGGGTCAGCATGGGCATGCGGAGCTGAACAGTGTGCTTATCACGTTCACAAGTTATAGGAGTAGAATTAGGCCATTCGGCCCATCGAGCCTACTCCGCCATTGAATACTGGCTGATCTCTGCCTCCTAATCCCATTTTCCTGCCATCTCCCCATAACCCCTGACACCGGTTCTAATTAAGAATTTGTGTATCTTTGCCTTAAAAATATCCACTGACGACCTACATTATAGTTCCACAGATTAACTCTCCTCTGACTAAAGAAGTTCCTCCTCACCTTCTTTCTAAAGGAACGCCCTTTAATTCTGAGGCTATGACCTCAGGTCCTAGACTCTCCCACCAGTGGAAACATCCTTTCCACATTCACTCTACCTGTGCCTTTCATTATTCTGTAAGTTTCAATGAGGTCCCTCCTCAACCTGCTAACCTCCAGTGGTAGAGACCCAATGCTGTCAAATGCTCATCATATGCTAACTCCCTCATCCCTGGAGTCATTCTTTTAAATCATCCCTGGACCCTCTCCAGAGCCAATCCTGGCCAAAATAGAGCTAAAATAAAGCAAAGGATTTATGCATCCACAGGGCCTGTTAGCTTTTTTCTGTGAGAAGCCTCAAGCTGCAAGCTGGTGCCAAGCAGCCTACGTCCCAGATCAATACATCAGATAAGGAATGTCCAGCTGTCCTCGCAATTGATAATATGTATGAGGACTTTGCAAAGAAACTCTAAGGTGCTGTAGATACATGGGTTTGATTGGATTACCGCAAAGGTATTGTAAATAATGTAAATAATGTTGCAAGACAGTTGCCCTGCTGTTTGATGATTGGCTGAAGTGTGAAGTCCTGGCTGAATTGTTTGTACTGCCAGGGTAAATGTTGCATTATTATGTTAACTGACTTCCTTCCAGAAGCTTCTGGAGAAACATTGTTTGGGACACTTTGTAATTGGGTTGGGGGACTGTCAATAATAATTTAATGTAATCGATGTGTGTAATTGGCTTGTAAGGGGAACAACCCCTATGTAGTTCGGCCCCTCATGGTTTGTTGACCTATAAAAGGTAGCCCCCATTTGAATCGGTGTAGATCTTCTGGAAGGGCGCTTGGGACTGCGTGACCTTTTGGTAGTGTCTGCTTGCACAAGGCTGAAGGGCTTGGCCAGGCAGAGACAAGGATTGAACCTGCGGTGGCTTGGGTATCGTATAGGGGGATTTGTTGTTCGTTCAAAAATAAAGTTTAGTTGGTCCAGATCTTGACTCAGTGTTTTATCTGAACGAGACTAAGGGGGGTAAGCTTTAGGAGCATATTTACACCAGCACACATTTCCTCAGATATTATTCTGCACTGTAGCACTCTATGGCTCTGAGGGAGAGAGAAAGCCAGACTGCATAAGATTAAAGATAATACGAGGGTCAACAATGAGGCAGATAGTAGCTCAGGACCACTCAATTGTTGATTGGTTGGTTCAGTTGCCTGATAACAGCTGCAAAGAATGTAATGTAGTTTTATTGGTGTTTCAGTAAATATTTCTTCTCCTCATTGTTAAGTGTTCTCTTGATATTGTTTGAGTGTTCCTCCATCATTAATCTAAATCCTCAAAACCTGCTCATACGTTGCTACAAAGGCTAGGTTATGGGCCTGTCCCACTTAGGCGATTCTTTAAGCAACTGCCAGGGATTAGTTTTAATGGAATTCACATACAACACCTGACGACAACCTACGACAGCACCCACAACAACCTACGACAGCCCAAATAGTCGCCACTATCACCGAAACATTTTCAACATGTTGAAAATTTTGCTGCAGTCGCTTGTAGTCACCCAAAAAAATCACCTATGTGGGACAGGCCCATAATATTGTTTCATGGACAAGGTGTCCAAATGGATTTTGGATTGGCACAAGCCTTGCTCAATTGTGCCTGAAAATTGTATTGGTCATAGAATTGTTGAATTATGTGGTACAGAACCTCAATTGAAACATTTTAATAAATCTGTTTCAGGCTACCATATTTGGAATTTAGTTAGCTACCTGTAAATACCCATTGTTTGCAACAGCACACTACCATGACTGGATCATTTTTGTTTGAATTGTCTTCCTACTTAGAAAAGCCCATTTGTAAATTTACTCAAGTAGGCATCAGTCTGTTGGCGAAATTAATCAGTTTCCTCCGGATGTAGTCTGGCCTATTGAATTTTTTCCAGCATTTTCTGTTTTTATTACCAGCCAATTGGTACTAGGATTTGTAATATAATTCTTCTATTATAATCCTCATTCTTCTATTCTTGATGCTCTGCTGAAGAAATTTGAAGTGCCTCATCAATAAGTTTAGTTTAGTTTAGAGATACAGTGCAGAAACAGGCCTTTTGGCCTACCAAGTCCACTCCAACCACCGATCTCCATACACTAGCACTACCCTATACACTAGGGACAATTTACAATTCTTACCCAAGCCAATTAACCTATAAGTCTGAATGTCTTTGGAATGTGGGAGGAAACCAGAGCTCCTGGAGAAACTCACACAGTCACGGGGAGAATGTATAAACTCCACACAGACAGCATCCGTAGTCAGGATCGAACCTGGGTCTCTGGCGCTGTTAGGCAGCAACTCTACCGCTGCGCCACTGTGCCACCCCCTGTGCCACCGTACCGCCCCTTGCCACTCAAAAGTGGGATGCAACAGACAGAATAGGTACTTTAGATTATAGAATGGTGCAACAAAGGTACAGACCCTACGGCCCATGATGTCTGTGTTAAACATGGTGCCAAATTAAACTGTTCTCTTCTGCCTGCACATGATCCATATCCCTCCATTCTTTACATTATCGTGTGGACATCTAAAAATCTTATTTATATATAAATGACTGATTAAAATAGTCATGCTCCTCTAAGCTAAGTTTCAATTAGCTCAATGCCACCAACCTTGTTCACATCCCTACTCAATATTAAACTGAGCTTATGCAAGCTTGGTGGTAGATGTACTAATTTCATAATGGAAATACAGACTAACATATCATTGCAGATCAATTACTAACACTCTTTTTTTTAAAATGTAAATCAGCATTGCTTAATAGCTCTGTCAGCCACACACTGACAAAAGGCCAAAGCACTAGTCCTATGCTGACAAATTACTTTTATTTCAAGTGGGCTTTCACACTTTAATGTAAAATCTGATTAGCTGTTTATAAGTGAGCAACAAAGAATAAAACAGGGATGTGTAATTTTCTGGAAAAATGAATGAAAATTATATATTAACTGATGTGTGTTGAAAAGAAAGTGATAACCCACATGAATGTGTTATTAGTTTTACTTCACGTTATAATTATATGGAGAAAATAACATCTATTTTTAGCAATTAATTTAAGAAGATTTAATTATATTCATGGGAGATTTTAAATAGTACTTACTATATGTGTTTAGTGTCTAGATAAATACTCCAAGCTTTGCCTCATGAATATAATTTCCCAGCCTTTTATTCTAATTGGAATAAATGTATCTTCACATATTTCTAGCTCTCATTTTTACACCAGTCATGTAAATGATCAGTAATAAAGCTGACATAGTCTGTGTCACATAGTAATTGCAAATAGATTAGATTCATTCTTGACTGCACCTCATCCAGCAAGACTGGTGGTATTGATGGAAAACAAAATACTTCAGAACAATCTTTCGCAATGCCTGGTGCGTCGATAATGTGAACCTGACAGAGTTTGCAATCGTTTTGTTTGGTAAAACTTTAAAAAATATATATATAATAACACAAGATATATATGCTGGATTGAGCTGACGGACAACAGCTTTTTCCATCAGGTGCTGCTGACTGTTATCCATTTACGGCTAAGCTCATCCCACAGTTCAAGATGAGCTTGGCCTAACATGGATATCTGAGTGAATCGGGCCGTCAGATAACAAAGTGTCTCTTCTCCTAGTCTGTCACTAGACTTACCATCACAGAGCACTGAACTGCTCGGGAGGAGGACAAGATGCAAAGTGCTTCCAGCCCTCTCCAAGCTCACAAGACTGTACAGAGTTTGTACGTTCTTCCCGTGACCATGTGGGTTTTCTCTGGGTGCACCGGTTTCTCTGGGTGCACCGGTACACTCCAAAGATGTGCAGGATTGTAGGTTAATTGGCTTTGGTAAAAATTGTAAATTTGCCCGAGAGCATAAGATAGTGTTAATGTATAGGGTGATAGCTGGTCGGCACCGACTTGGTGGGCCGCAGTGGCTGTTTCTAAAGTTTAAATTAAAGGCTACAGTAAACAAGCAGGGTTGGTGAAGGTTGGCAACACATTCACTTGGCTGTGGCTCCTGATCTCACAAAATAAAAGCAATGTTCAAGTAAGTGCTTGTGTAATTTTACATTAGATTAATGACTCCAATTATTCGTGAAACATCGAGCTGGGGTAACTCAGCAAGTCAGGCAGCATCTCTGGAGAGCATTGATTGGTGACGTTTCAGGTCCTGACCCTTATTGCTTGAGTAAAACCCTTGTTTCCAGTACCTGCAGTTCCTTTTGTCTCAACTTTAATTATTTGCTGGTACTTAATTACATTTTAATAGATTTTTGTTTGCAATTTATAATGTTTAAATCTATATGAATAATCTGTAAATATCACTGAGTGTATTTGGAACATTTGACAGGCATAGGCCATTTGGTCCCTCATGTCTGCTCTACCGTACTGCAAGACCATGGTTGACCTTTTACCTCAACATCACTTTCCTGCACCTATCCCATCTTTCTTATGTCCTTTAATATCTAAAAATGTATTGATCAGGAAAATACAAATAAAAACAGTTGAAAAGCCGTGACTGACTAAGGGTGTCAGTATATCTTAGGATCCTCTTCTGAGTGGTACACTTAACACTAACTCCACTTTGCAGGGCACATATGGATAGGACAGGATAGGTTTAGAGGGTTATGGGCCGGTGGGACAAGTGTAGATGGGACATGCTGGTCGGCGTGGTCAAGTTGGGCCGAGGGGCCTGTTTCCATACTGTATGACTATGACCTCACCAATGTGGAGGCTCAGGTCACCCAGGTTTCTGCATCTGGAAAATGCTAACTCAAGCACACAGGAACTGCAGGTGGTAAGACTGAGTACTGGGATGATTCCAATCCTCTGCTATTTCTTTTCCCATTCAGCTCCGATCACCTATGACCCAACCCACACAACATTTTAGTAGTTAGTCCAATTACTGCCACAACCTCAATGCTAAACTAGAATATACAGTACACTATAATTATTGCGCTCTTATATGTATGAATGATTGTGCTTATGTATAATATGATCCCACTGAATTGTAGGCAGAACAAAGAATTTCACTGTATCTAGTGTGGCACCTGACCAATAATGAATGCACTGGTGCGCACACCCACGGTAAGTTGAACTCACCCAATGGGCTTTATTTTTAGAGTCAAACATGAGACTCCCCCACCGCCCGGCTCCAGCATTTATAAAAGGTAGGTGTAGGAAGGAACTGCAGATGCTGGTTTAAGATAGACACAAAAAAGCTGGAGTAACTCAGCGGGACAGGCAGCATCTCTGGAGAGAAGGAATATGTGATGTTTCAGGTTGACACCATTGAAAGTTATAGGAAAGGGAAATGAGAGATATAGACGATGATGGAGAAAGATATAGAACAATGAATAAAAGATATGCAAAAAAGTAACAATGATAAAGGAAACAGGCCGTTGTTAGCTGTTTGTTGGGTGAAAATGAGAACATTGTGCGACTTGGGTGGGGGGTGGGACGGTGGTATGAATATTGATTTCTCCTACTTCAAGTATTCCCTCTCTCTCCATTCCTAACAATGGATCTTTATAGAAACATAGAAACATAGATAGAAAATAGGTGCAGGAGGAAGCCATTCGTCCCTTCGAGCCAGCACCGCCATTCATTGTGATCATGGCTGATCGTCCGCTATCAATAACCCGTGCCTGCCTTCTCCCCATATCCCTTGACTCCACTAGCCCCTAGAGCTCTATCCAAATCTCTCTTAAATCCATCCAGTGATTTGGCATCCACTGCCCTCTGTGGCAGGGAATTCCATAAATTCACAACTCTCTGGGTAAATTTTTTTTTTCTCAGTTCAGTCTTAAATGACCTCCCCTTTATTCTAAAACTGTGGCCTGCTGGTTCTGGACTCACCCAACATTGGGAACATTTTTCCTGCATCTAGCTTGTCCAGTCCTTTTATAATTTTATATGTTTCTATAAGATCCCCCCTCATCCTTCCAAACTCCAGTGATTACAAGCCTAGTCTTTTCCATCTTTCCTCATATGACAGTCCCGCCATCCCAGGTATCAATCTCGTCAACCTACGCTGCACTGCCTCAATCACAAGGATGTCCTTCCTCAAAATAGGAGACCAAAACTGTACACAATACTCCAGATGTGGTCTCACCAGAGCCATATTCAACTGCAGAAGAACCTCTTTACTCCTGTACTGAAATCCTCTTGTTATGAAGGCCAACATTCCATTAGCTTTCTTCACTGCCTGCTGTACCTGCACGCCAACTTTCAGTGACTGGTGTACAAGGACACCCAGGTCTCGCTGTACCTCCCCCTTACCTAACCTAACCCCATTGAGATAATAATCTGTCCCCTTGTTTTTGCCGCCAGAGTGGATAACCTCACATTTATTTATATTATACTGCATCTGCCACGCATCTGCCCACTCACTCAACCTGTCCAGGTCCCCCTGCAACCTCCTAACATCCTCTTCACAGTTCACAGTGCCACTCGGCATTGTGTCATCCGCAAACTTGCTAGTGTTGCTCCTAATTCCCTCTTCCAAATCATTTATATATATTCGTAAACAGTTGCGGCCCCAACACCGAGCCTTGCGGCACTCCACTCGCCACTGCCTGCCATTCTGAAAAGGACCCGTTCACTCCTACTCTTTGTATCATTATGTTTTTTTGCATATCTTTCATTCATTGTTCTTTATCTCTCTACATCATTGTCTATAGATCTTGTTTTCCTTTCCCATGACTTTCAGTCTGAAGGAGGGTCTCAACCCGAAACGTCACCCATTCCTTCTCTCCAAAGATGCTGCTTGTCCCGCTAAGTTGCTCCAGCTTTTTGTGTCTGTCGGATCAGGTTAATTTGTCCAATGACTCTTAATTGGACTTGTTTGCTGGGAGAGGAGCAAACCTTAAAAGAGATATGTCATTACACAAATGCAATATAGTACCATTCAATTTCAAGTTCAAGTTGTATTTATTGTCACATGCACCAATTGGTATAGTGGGATTTGAGTTACCACACAGTTATACGAATAAAAAAGAACACAATAGACGATAGAATTCGACATAAATATATCCACACAGCGGAATCAATGTTTCCCACTGTGAGGGAAGGCAATAAAGTTCCGTTAACATCCTCATTGTTCACCCGAGATCGGGGCATTTGAGGCCTCCACAGTTGCCGCTACGGCAGCCAATCTTCAGGCCCTCTTGCCGGGATGATGGAACTTTGTCGTCGGAACAGAAGAACACACTCAGCGGCTTGGAGTTTCCGAATCGGACGCAACTCCTGAAGTCCACAGGCCGAGCTGGGCGGAGATTCAACACTAGAGTTTAGAAGGATCAGAGGATATCTTATTGAAACATATAAGATTATTAAGGGTTTGGACATGCTAGACACAGGAAACATGTTCCCGTTGTTGGGGGAGTCCAGAACCAGGGGCCACAGTTTAAGAATAAGGAGTAAGCCATTTAGAACGGAGACGAGGAAACACTTTTTCTCACAGAGAGTTGTGAGTCTGTGGAATTCTCTGCCTCAGAGGGCGGTGGAGATGGCTCTCTGGATACTTTCAAGAGAGAGCTAGATAGGACTCTTAAAGATAACGGTGTCAGGGGATATGGGGAAAATGGGGTACTGATTGGGGATGATCCGCCATGATCACATTGAATGACGGTGCTGGCTCGAAGGGCCAAATGGCCTACTCTTGCACCTCTTGTCTATTGGCGACCCTCGGCAATGGATCCCAGGACTGCGATGTTAAAGTCAGTGCCGCCCGCGGCTGGAAGCTCTATAAGCCACAGCTTCACGGTGTTAAACAGCAGGCCCAACACTCCGGAGCACCAACACGGCAATCCCCGGTAAGGCATCGCCCGCTCCGCTATGTTAATTCAGTGCTGGCCGCTGTTGAAGCTCTGATCGGTCTCCGACAGGAAAAGCCGCGCTAAACCAGATGGTAGACCGCGAGGGGAGGGGAGGGGAGGAGATGCGAGTTAGAAAAAAGACACATCCTCGACCAGGTAGTGACTGGGAAACGGTTTCCCCTCTCCCCCCCCCCCCCCCCCACCCCGCACATAAAAAAAGACTAAGAAACCTCCAAAAACATACTTTTTAGACAGACTATAAACAACGGACTGGCGAGGCTGCCACGCGTGGCGCCATCCGATAGTACCGTTGAACCATTGCTTAAAAATCATTGCAGAATTGCTATGATTTCCCTCTAACTGCTTCCTCAATATATTTATTTTACATTTACACACCTGTTGTTGCTTATACCGGGAAGTGGACAATTTAATATTTGCGTAGGAAGGAACTGCAAATGCTGGTTTAAACCAAAAATAGACACAAAATGCTGGAGCAATTCAGTGGGTCAGGCAACATTTTTGGAGAGAAGGAATAGGTGACGTTTTGGGTCGAGACCCTTCTTCAGAATTTGTGAATTCAGAATTCAGAATAGAAACCTTTCTGTTTGTGACACTGCCAAGGTCAGGGTACTTCTAATGTAAAATGTGAAAGATTAAAGTTTTCAGCTTATTAGTCCTATAGTTTAAATTAGAGTTAACCATGTGGAAAAACTTAATTTGGTGATGATGATAATCGCCAGTGAAATAGATATTGATGTTGAGCTATCTTGACACTTTCACATTTCCAAAATAATGGATTTGATGAAAACAGCTTTCACTGTGAACAGTTCTGACACTAAAATATATCTTCATAAATTCAAAATGGCCCTAAACCATTTGCAGTAGAACCCAAAGTTGAGCAGAGGGGCAATGGTGCCAGAGGATTGTCGTACATTGGCCCTGATTATTTTTATCGATCAAAGTCTGATCCTGGTTCAGGTTAATCTGGTTTCCCAAATGTTGTTCTTGCTGTTATCCAACTTCCATCCTCCATAAAATTCAAACCACACAGAACATTGTAGACCAAATAAAATCAATTTAACCTGTTCAGTGCCATTCCGCAGTATACTTGGGTCATGGCCAATAATGTAAGAAAACTTGGCAATGAACAGGTTAAAAGTGCAGCACACTTTAGCATCTTCATCAATGGCAAGCTGGAACATGAGATAACTAACTTAAACATCTACATACTTATTTTTCAATTCCCTTGTGGACTCAATCTATCCAAAATATATGACGGCTCTGACCATTCTACCAGACATTTTAGTTGACTGACATTCCCTGCTTCACAAATGGAGCTAGCTTTTTTAAAGAATAAAATGCTATGTTTTTGAATTGTTTAATTAAGTCATGGCATGAGGGCTCTGTGAGCAAGGCCAGCATTGGCTGTCCATTCATAACTGCACTTTAGAAGATTGTGGTGCTGAACTACCAACTAAAATTGCTGCAATTGTTCTGCTGAAGTTACTACCACTGCACATTTGAATGGAGACTTTGAGGATTAAAACCTAAGGAATTAGGAAACATATCCTAAGTACATTGATAGGACAAGTTTGGAGGAATATGGACCAAACGCAAGCAGGTGGGACTAGTATAGCTAGAACATGTTGCCTGGTACGGTCAAGTTGGGCCGAATGGCCTTTTCCACACTGTGTCACTCTGTGACCCTATGACTCCGTAATCAGGATGATGTGCAAATTAGAAGAAAACCTGTAAGCGAACGAGTAAACCTTGTAAATGTAGGTTGTTTCAGAACTGAGAGGTAGTCAGAGAATCATAGAATCAGACAAGTGCAAATAGGTCCTTCGGCACAACTTGCTCATGACAACCAAGATGCCCCATTTACACATGTCCCACCTGCTTGCATTTGGCCCATATCTTCATAAACCTATGCTATCCATGTACCTGTCAAAATGTTTCTTAAACGTTGTGATACGACTTCCGGTGGCGCCATGCAGCTGTGAGAGGCACAGCATTCAGCTCCGCGCCTGACGAATGCGTTAAATCGCTAAAAAAGACAATTAGGAAGACGGGACCAATCTAAAAATACTCACCAGAGATGCCTGACATCGCGTAAGTGACATAATCAGAAATCGCCGCTAAATAACGGAGAACAACAGGACTTTTAAATGAGAAAGAGGTATCCTCCCCAAAGACCTACTACAAGACCTCTTATAAGCTCTGTGTTAAAGAGCTGGGTAAAACTCTGCAATCAACATCAGAAAGCTCAGAAGAAGAAACTGAAGCTCAAAGATTAGCTACTGAAATGGCTACAAAGGAAAAACAAATGGAACAAATGTAACAATCTATAAGAGCTTCGGTAGTGAAAGACTTTGCTGAGATGCTACACAATGAGATTTCTGCACTGGATACTAGTCTGATTAAAAATATGAAGTTTGGGAATCGGGAAGTTATCGAGACAGTCAGTACGCTAAAGAAACGTATTGATGAAGTTGAGGCCGACTTAAGTGCTGAAATCGGACGGGTTGAAAAGGAGTGCAATGAAAAATTGGACTCTGTTCTTCATACCATGAAAGCATACAGCACTGCTATGAAATAAATGGAAACTGCGGTGAAGGAAATGTCCGAAGAGATAAAGAGTATGAGAAAAGCCCAAGAATGTGTCTCGGGGCAACTGGCTAAAATGACTGACAGATGCCTTGATTTGGAAGCCCGATCAAGACGGCAGAATTTAATGATAGTTGGAGTGCGAGAGGGAAACGAGACGAGAATGGATTCCCGGGAGTTTGCTGCCAACTTACTTAAAACAGTATTCAAGCTGCCTGACAAACCAAAAATAGATGTTGCATACCGGATTTGAAGAGCTCAAACTAGGCCAGGAGTTGAAAGTAATAATGTACTAATTTACTAATAAAAAGAATAAAAAGATATTCATAATCATATATTTACACATAAATAACTGAATTAACCTAACGATACCACTCTAATAAGAATTAGTAAAGCCAAATAATGATATACATCTCCGGGGGGGGGGGAAGAAGGGGTTAATCTCAAATTATTAATGAATCTGTAGATCTATGGCGGCCAGTTAAATATATTGATATATGTTAATATCATACTAATATACTAAAACATGTGTAACCGACTTGGGAAGGTAAATTTCCAGCTATGCTTAAGATAACCAAAGAATGAAAATAGCTGGAAGAGAGTGATTTAAACAACTGCCAACTAGCCAAGAGTGTAACTTCGGTTATCCCCTTCCAACCAGCAGGTTCTTATTTTAAAACACTGGGTTTTGATTGTGAAGTTAAACATAGTAACTGTTAGTATATAGTAAATACATGTTTATTTGAAGATTTAAGTAGATTCACATGTTTGACGTTTCTCTATATATCACCTGGTCTTGAACTGGCCCTTCTTCCTTTCTACAATATCTGTTTAAGGGAGCAGAGCTTAATGTAATTTAACATCGACGGAAGTTCTCAAGAACATTTCTACCACTAATTGGTGGTCTCTATTTTGCATTGTCTTTTTTAGATATTGTAATATCACTATTTTTATTTTTATGTCACTTTACACATTTTAGTTTTTTTTCCTAAGGTTACTTTCACATAGGATATGGCAACAGAGTTTCGTAGCTGCGAGTACCCACCCAACACCTAGAAGCCTGAGGTATTGTGTTGCACTATATGACATAAAGGTACCAAAGTAACTCATAATGCAAGACGATATACAAAACAAAATTGGAGGAATCACGTTTTGTAGCTGGAATATAAGGGGTGCTAATGAGCCAATCAAAAGCGGTAAGATTTTTGCCCAATTAAAATCACTTAATGCCGATATAATTTTCTTCCAGGAATCACACTTGAAATCCCAAGCTCAGACCAGGCTGAAGGCAAATTGGATTGGCCAAATATGTCATTTCATTTCGGAGTCACGTGAGTGACCGTGAAGAGCCCGCCGGCGCGCATGCTCGGCATATCGTCGTATCGCGTTGCTGCGACGGCTGGCGGTGGAGCGCGCTCCTCGCCAGCCCTTCATAAGGGAACCACTGAGGTAAGTATCCTACCTTAAGTTGGTGGTCCTTGTTGTGTTACTTTGTGTTTTGCAGCAAGGACATGGATGGGAGATCTAAGGGCCGGAGAACGTCTGGACGAGGTCGCCGGTCAGTAGTCCCGGAGCCATTGATATCGGCGGTACCTGCAGCGCAGGCCGGGACACGGGCGGGAATGTCGGTAAGCCCTGTGTTTACAGGTCCGGATCCGCCAGCACACCACAGTTCGGAGGAGTTCGACGAAGAGGAGTGTGGTGTGCGCCAGAGCAGGAGGACCCTGCCATGGCAGTCAGGTCGTCAGCAGGCTTGCTGGCGACCTCGAGCAGAAGGGTACGTGCAGCGGCACGGCCCTTTTCACTCAGCCCTCCGAGTAGGGGAAGGGCAGGAGCCCAGAAGTCTAACCCTGTCGGGGCTAAGGCTTTGCCTGCCGCCGGGGAGCGGTCAGGTTCCAGGGCGGGACCCGGGGCGGCTGTGAGGTCCAGTCGACGCCCCCCAACTCTCGAAGCCGGGACGGGTCGGTTGGGTCGGGTCTCGTCACGGTCGCCGAGCCCCCCATGGATGGGTGGGCGAGACCATGCGTCGGCGAGGTCCACGACGTGGGCTGCCGGCAAGCCTGCGCGGGCATCAGGTATCCATGCTGCGGCTGGTGCCGACACCACGCCGCAAGTGCCCTTAGTGGCAGCGGCTTCAGCTCCCGCTAAACGGAGGCGGTTGAACACGCCCGCGCGGGAATCGCGCAGTTTCGATTCGGCGGCTGTTAGCGACGACTACTGGCACCGGGTGGGCCTCGATGAGGTGCGGGCCGATGATAGGGGTCCCAGCAATTTTTCAGAGCCGGAGGACTCCGACCACTTAAGTGTTCAGGGTGAAGGGCGTATTGACCGTATGGAGCGGCTGCTGGAGCTCCTGCTTCATGGTCAACAGCAGCAAGCGTCCAGCAGCGACAGGCACAGGGCTGTTTCACCAACTTCCACCTTCAGTCTGGAGCAGCAGGATGAGGAGGTTTTGGTCGATCCCATACCACCTCCGTCAGATTTACCAGCGGAGGAACTTCTCGATGCGGCCGCTAAGTTCGCGGCCCCACACTCGTCTGGGCTTCCCCTGAACTCGAAATTGGCAGCCACAGTGGACTTCCTCAACAGCCATCAGCTCCAGGAAGAAGTTCTCATTCAGGCCATGAGCCGTCACAAGGCTCCATCCAACTGCAACTCCCTCAACGTGCCTGTGGTCAATACGCCGATATGGGGCAACATCAGTGCGGCTATCCGTCAACAGGAGCTGAAAATTCAGCGGATCCTGAAGCTCCTCACGGCCGGTATTACCGCCTTTGTGCGGTCGGTTGATGGGGATGAATTAAATTTGGACCAGGAGGATGCTCTGGCTCTATTGTGCGCAACTCAACATGAGATCAATGGGTTCCGCAAAAGCAGCATCCGCCTGGCGCTCAACCCTAAGTTTGCAGGGTTGTGCAAACCACCGCCACCGCCACCGCCCCATCAGCTCTTTGGAGAAGACCTCTCGAAGAGGGTCAAAGAGCTTGACGAACAAGCCAAAACGGTGGGAATCATGCGCTCTCACAGTGCCCCCAGGCCATTGGGCTCGAAAACTCCGCTTGTTCGTCCACGAGGGTCTGCCAGCACCTCTACAAGGACCTATCCTCCAGCTCCACCCCATTACCAACAGCCCCAGCAGCAGGGGGCTTTTTTAGGACAAGGTCGGCAGAAACCCTGGTGGAAGATGAGGACGCCGCGCCCTCAAGCCAACCCAGCACCTCCACGTCCACCCATACGTGTCAAGGACCGCCGGTAACCACGGAGGTGAGGCGGTCTGGTTCTCTCTTTTCTCTTTGTCTAACCTCACATGTTGGTGGGCGCCTTCGGTTCTTTTTGGGTGCATGGGGTGATATTACTGGTGATGAGTATGTGTTACAAAATATTCAGGGTCATAAAATTGAGTTTCTTAATGGGGACATTCCTCCATCCCAGCATAGGCCTGGTCGAACATTTAAATTGTCTGCTGCAGAGCAGGCAGCAGGCTATAAGGAAATTTTGAGGCTAGAACAGAAGGGAGTGATAGAGAAAACGGTTCATGAGCCAGTTGAATTTGTTTCTAATATATTCACTCGACCCAAGAAGGATGGAGGCTGTCGAGTCATCATTGACCTGACTCGTTTAAATACTTTTGTAACATATACTCATTTCAAAATGGACACTTTTGAAACAGCCAAATCATTGATTTCACATGGTTGCTTTATGGCATGCATTGATTTACAAGATGCGTACTATACTGTATCCATTCAAAAATGTTATAGGAGGTTTCTGAAATTTATCTGGATGGGTCAACTCTGGCAATATAGGGCTTTGCCAAACGGTCTTACCACAGCCCCTAGATTATTCACTAAATTGGTGAAGCCAATTATGGCTTATTTACGACAACGACATCATATAGTAATGGCCTATTTAGATGATATCTTAATTGTCGGCCACACCCTGGAATTGGCTCAACAGGGTGTTGCAGCTGCTGTCAATATATTTCAGCAGCTGGGGTTCATTGTCCATCCAGCCAAATCAAAGTTCTGCCCCTCCCAGGTAATTCATTATCTGGGGTTTACGGTGGACTCTATTCACATGAGGGTCACCATACCAACTAATAAGGTTGAGGAGGTCACCCAGGTGTGTCAAGGTTTAATCAGCGCTAGTATACCATCGATTCGACATACAGCTACAGTAATTGGCAAGCTTGTAGCATTGTTTCCGGCAGCCCGATATGGGCCTTTGCATTATCAGAATTTGCAAAGGGCCAAGATCGCTGCGTTAAGACAGCACGCTGGTCATTATGATCGACCAATGCAGCTGCCGCCCGAAGCGAAGGATGAGTTACGATGGTGGGTGCGTCACATTAGTAACTCATTTAAGCCTATTATTGAGGCTAATCCGGTGGTATACTTGCAAACTGATGCGAGCTCTTCTGGCTGGGGAGCTACGGATCATTACTCTAGTTGCGGGGGCAGATGGGATACCCTTGAGGCTACTATGTTGTTGTCTCAAGGGATAAACTATTTGGAGCTACTTGCAGCATTCCACGGACTTCGTGCTTATTGTTCCAAGGTTTTTGGAGCACATGTCCGTCTCCAAATAGACAACACCACTGCGGTGGCTTATTTAAACCATATGGGCGGTACCAGGTCAGTTTCATGTGATAAATTGGCTAACTCAATTTGGCTCTGGTGTGTTCAAAGAGACATTTGGATTTCAGCTACCTATTTGCCAGGTGAGCTTAATATTGTGGCGGACACCAGGTCACGCAAGTTTAATGACAATATTGAATGGATGTTGCATCCTGAAATTTTTGCCAAAGTTACAGCCAAGTTTGGGAAACCGGATATTGACCTTTTTGCGTCACGGTTGAACCATCAGGTACCAACATACGTCTCGTGGGAACCAGATCCTGGGGCTATGGCGCTAGATGCATTCTCGCTGGACTGGGGGAATTGCTTTTTCTATGCATTCCCCCCGTTTTGCCTCATCAGTCGGGTATTACGAAAGATTCAGATGGATGCAGCCAAGGGCATCCTTATTATACCCGACTGACCTACACAGCCGTGGTATCCGGTGGTCTTTGACATGCTCAGTGAGCCTTGGGTCCTTTTGAAGGGTTGCCCAGAATTGGTTACTCGCCCTGTGTCAGGGGAGCCACATCCCTGCCATGGCTATTTAAATTTGTTGGCTTGCAGGTTTTGAACAGGCCGTTAGTCCAATACGGCCTCTCAACTCGGACCATGGATACCATTGGGGCGTCGTGTCGAGAGTCCACAAGGCGAAGATACCGCTCAAATATCAAGAAGTGGGAAGCCTACTGCAGCCGCTCTCGCATCACGTACGATGACGTGACTATAACCGACGTCCTGGAATTCCTCGCGGGGTTGCACCATGATGAACACTTAAGTTACAGTGCCATCAACAGCGCCAGGAGTGCACTGTCATTCTACCTCAAGATTGAGGTGGGATCCAACAGGCTAGTGTCCAGACTCATGCGGGGTATATTCAATATGAATCCGCCTACACCACGCTACAATATCACCTGGGATGTCAGGGACGTATTAACCCTGCTCAGGACGTGGTCTCCCATGGAAGGGCTCCAGCTGGACAAACTCACCATGAAGCTGGTGATGTTACTAGCGCTGACTTCAGCACAGAGGGTACAGACACTGCATAAACTACGTGTCGACAGAATGATGTCTACCCCTACAGAAGTAGTCTTCTTTGTTGATGAGCTACTAAAGCAGCATAGACCTGGGTGCACAGGGCTGCAGCTGAAGTTCCCGGCATACCCCGCAGATGCTAGGCTGTGTTTAGCCTCACATATCCGTCACTATGTCAAGGTGACGGCATGCATCAGAGGAATGGAGAGATACCTGCTCGTCACTCATAAGAGACCTCATCATCGAGTGACAGTCCAGACGATATCCAGGTGGCTCCGGGTCGTCTTGGGTAAGTCAGGTATCGACACTAATGTGTTCAAGTCTCATTCCACCAGGGCTGCATCGACGTCAGCGGCGAGGATTATGGAGGTGCTTATGGACCATATTCTCGCCACAGCAGGATGGGCTAATGAAGCTGTGTTTCAGCGATTTTATAACAAGCCTGTTGCTGCTCCTCTACAGTTCGCGGAAGCCGTGCTGAAAGCAGGTCAAGAACGTGGAGGTGTCCCCTCATGAGGGGTTTTTGATTTGTTGTTAATAAATATGCTCTTGTTTTGCAGTATGAACTATTTGAGCAAGTTTGTTCCTCCCATCCATCCCTGCTAGTGGTGTGTCAGCATGGACGTGGTCCAGGGCGTGTAATCACAGAAGCTTTGAAGTCTTCACGAAGTCACTCACGTGACTCCGAAATAAAATAGTAAGATTGAACGAGAACTTACCAGTTCGAAGGTTGATCGTTATTTCATGAGGAGTCGCGGTGAGGGATTTCGTGCCCTCCACACCCAACCCTCAATCACCTTCACCTGGTAATTTGAGTCTCTTTCATCTTACTATGCCAAGTCATTTCTGTTACTGGTTTCTGTGATTCCACACCGCTACTTTGAAGAATGTCGAGCATGCGCGCCGGCGGGCTCTTCACGAAATCCCTCACCGCGACTCCTCATGAAATAACGATCAACCTTCGAACTGGTAAGTTCTCGTTCAATCTTACTATTCCTGCTATATCTCTAATTCTAGAGGCACGGCAATTATAATTCGCAAAGGCATACCATTTAAACTAAAGAATACAATAGTAGACAAAGAGGGGAGGTATGTTACAGTAGAGATTTACAGGAGTTACAGGAGAGATATACTCTACTTCACTTACTATGGTAAATATTTATGTGCCTAACTTTGATAACCCACAATTTTTCAATAAAATTCTGAATACAATTTCTGAGTTTAATTATCAAAATGTGATAATTGGGGGAGACTTCAATTGCTTTCTGGATCAATACCTGGATAAATCTGCACAACAAAAGAGACTTAACATAAAATCAAAATCCAGTGAACTCTTAAATACATACACAAAAATCACAAATATATCAGATGTATGGAGGATTGCAAACCCAGCTGGAAGGGAATATTCCTTTTACTCAATGCTACATAAAACGTACTCACGCATTGATTATTTCCTAGTGGATACGAAATTAATCCCCTTCACAACTAATTCTAAATATCATAATAGCATCATCTCTGATCACTCCCCATTAACTTTCTTTCTAAAACTAGAAGGAATGGCCAATAAAAAATCGTTTTGGAGGTTCAATCCCCAAATGTTAAACAACCCAACCCGCAGGGCTGTACATATTTAAAACAACAATTAGTTTTTTTTAATACTAATGCCACCCCAGGCATCTCACCCACTTTATTATGGGAATCTTTTAAGGCATCAGAGGATCTATAATTGCATACTAAAAATAAAATAAAAAGAATAAGACTGAACAATTGGAACTAGAAGAACAAATTAGACAATTGGATTTAGACAATGCGAAAGAGCCAACCATAGACAAACACAATAAGATAACAATACTGAAATTTAAACTAAACAGAATCTTATCTGCAAGAGGGTTCTTGGGGGTTGGACAGGCTAGATGCAGGAAGATTGTTCCCGATGTTGGGGAAGTCCAGGACAAGCGGTCACAGCTTAAGGATAAGGGCGAAATCCTTTAAGACCGAGATGAGAAAGACTTTTTTCACACAGAGAGTGGTGAGTCTCTGGAACTCTCTGCCACAGAGGGCATTTGAGGCCAGTTCATTGGCTATATTTAAGAGGGAGTTAGATGTGGCCCTTGTGGCTAAAGGGGATCAGAGGGTATGGAGAGAAGGCAGGTACGGGATACTGAGTTGGATGATCGGCCATGATCATATTGAATGGCGGTGCGGGCTCGAAGGGCCGAATGGCCTACTCCTGCACCTAATTTCTATGTTTCTATGTTTCTATAGCCTATATTACTCAAAAACCAAACAGAATAAAATGGTTCCAAATGTTTCCCCCATCTGTGATAAATGTTTATCTCAAGAAGACAGCGCACTCAAGAAATCTTTGAAATCTTTACAAAACTATTTAAAATAAAATTGTACCCAAATATAGAATTGATTGTTTTCGGAACAACGGAAGCCTGCCCCGAGCTAACTTCATTTCAAAGTCGTTTCCTTAACTATGGCTTGATAACGGCAAAAAAAAGTATACTCAGATTTTGGAAAAATGCACCTACCCCAACGCTTAAAATGTGGATCGCAAGCATGTTTGAAACGTTACGTGTCGAAGATATGAGATTCGTCCTAGCAAGAAAATCAGAGCAATTCTTAAAGATATGGTCTCTTTCATCGATTTATTACAAGTATAATATGGTGCAACGTAACTCTGGAAATTAACCATTTCTGAACTGGGTGAGGGGTGTGGAAAGATATGAAGTAGGTATACCTTTTTGTATTTTTTGGTTTTCCTGGTCTTTTTTTGTCTTTTTTTTCTTTTCTTTTACAACTTCATGGGTTCCTTCTCTCCATCTTTTCACAAACTTTCAATTGTCAAATCCTGGAGGTTCAAACTCACAGGGGTTTACACATCACTACTTTCCTTACTCTTTTCTTTTCTCTCTTTCTCTTTCTTCTTTTATTTTTCTATTATTATTAAATTTAAAACAAGAAGTTGTGCACAAAATGTATTATGTTATACTTTATGGTTTATACTACTGTACATTTCTTCCAATAATTTTTTTTTAAACAAAAAAAACCGTTGTGATACAATCTGTCTCAATTACCTCTTCCAGCGGGTCGTTCCATACACCCATCACCCTTTGTGTTAAAAGGTCGCCCCTCAGGTTCCTATTACATTTTTTCCCCCTCGCCTTAAACCTATGTCGTCCGGTTCTCGATTCTCCTACTTTGAGTAAAAGACTCCGTGCATTTACCTGATCCATTCCTCTCATGATTTTGTACACCTCAAAAATATCTCCTCATCCTCCTGCGCTCCAAGGAATAAAGTCCTAGCTTGCTCAACCTCCCCCTAAAGCTCAGGCCCTCGATCTGGGAGTACGGATGCATGAATCCCTTAAAGTGGCTAATCAGATGGACAATGTGGTGTAGAAGGTATTTAGCATGCTTACCTTCATTGGGAAAGGTACTGAGTACAAACGTTGGCACATCATGATGCAGCTGAACAAATCATGAGCAAGTCAATGCTTGGAGTACTGTGTGCAGTTCTGGCTTATGGCATAGAGATCATTAAATTGAAAAGGGTGCCAAAGTGATCCTCCAGGACATTATCTGGACTTGTGTGCTTGTGTTATAGGGAGACGTTGGATACAAGTATACTTTTTCTGTGAAGTGTTGAAGGCTGAGCATTATCCTTATTGAGATGTACAACGTCATGAGGGGATAGATAAAGATAACATTCACAGTCATTTTTCCAGAGTAAAGGATTCTAAAATAAGAAGCAAATGCTTCAGGTGAGGGAGAAATTAAAAGCAACCTGAGAAGCAACTTTTTTCATCAGAGTACAGTCCATATCTGGAATGATTTGCCAGATGAAGCTATGAAGCAGGTATTTTTACACCTTTTACACATATGGACAGAAATATGGATACAAGGAATTTAGAGAAAGGAGTTAAATCATAGGAAATGGGACTAGCTCACTGTGCCAACTTGGTCAGCATTGGCAAGGTGAGCCAAGGGCCTGTTCCCATATTGTATGACTATGACTCTGTGCACACCAGTTTTATCCTTCACTCTTGCATAGGGAATAGAGTTGAGAGATGCATAGACACTTGGCAAGTAAATGCACTGCACTTTTTGAAGATAATGCACTTATGCAAATGTCTAGCTACATGTCAGTAATGGAGAAAATTAATTTTTAGGGTGATGGATGTGACAGCGAACAAATAATTTTATTAGTTCTGCATTCTGCTGAACATCTTGAATGTTACTGTTACACCCATTCCGGTAACTGGTGAACATTCCAACACACATCTGACCTGTGTTTATCGATGAAGAAACTGCAGATCTGCAGAACTGCAGAATGCCGACACCTTGAGCAAAGCTCAACGTGCTGGAGGAACTCAGCGGGTCAGGCAGCATCTGTAGAGGGAATGGACAGTCGTCGTTTTGGTTTTATAACAATAGACAATAGGTGCAGGAGTGGGCCATTTGGCCCTTTGAGCCAGCACCGCCATTCAATGTGATCATGACTGATCACCTCCAATCAGTACCCCGTTCCTGCCTTCTCCCCATATCCCCTGACTCCGCTATTTTTAAGAGCCCGATCTAGCTCTCTCTTGAAAGCATCCAGAGAACCTGCCTCCACTGCCCTCTGAGGCAGAGAATTCCACAGACTCACATAAAAGTGTTTCCTCATCTCCGTTCTAAATGGCTTACTCCTTATTCTTAAACTGTGGCCCCTGGTTCTGGACTCCCCCAACATTGGGTACATGTTTCCTGCCTCTAGCGTGTCCAAACCCTTAACAATCTTATATTTTTCAATGAGATCCCCTCTCATCCTTCTAAACTCCAGCGTGTACAAGCCCAGCTGCTCCATTCTCTCAGCATATGACAGTCCCGCCATCCCGGATACCTTGTAAACCTACGCTGCACTCCCTCAATAGCAAGAATGTCCTTCCTCAAATTAGTTGACCAAAACTGCACACAAAACTCCAGGTGTGGCCTCACAAGGGCTCTGTACAACTGCAAAAGGACCTCTTTGCTCCTATATTCAATTCCTCTTGTTATAAAGGCCAACATGCCATTCGCTTTCTTCACTGCCTGCTGTACCTGCATGATTACTTTCATAGACCGATGTACAAGGACCCCCAGATCCCGTTGTACTTCCCCTTTTCCCAACTCAAAGCCATTTAGATAATAATCTGCCTTCCTGTTTTTGCTACCAAAGTGGATAACCTCACATTTATCCGCATTAAACTTCATCTGCCATGCATCTGCCCACTCTCCCAATCTGTCCAAGTCACGATGCATTCTCATAGCATGTTCCTCACAGTTCACACTGCCACCCAGCTTTGTGTTATCTGCAAATTTGCTAATGTTACTTTGAATCCCATCATCCAAATCATTGATTTATATTGTAAATAGCTGCGGTCCCAGCACTGAGCCTTGCGATACCCCAGTAGTCACTGCCTGCCATTCTGAAAGGGACCCGTTAATCCCTACTCTTTCTTTCCTGTCTGCCAACCACTTCTCTATCTATGTCAGCACTCTACCCCCAATCTGACGTGCCCTAATTTTGCCCAATAATCTCCTATATGGGACTTTATCAAATGCTTTCTGAAAGTTCAGGTACACTACATCTACTGGCTCTCCATTGTCCATTTTCCTAGTTACATCTTCAAAAAATTCCAGAAGATTAGTCACGCATGATTTCCCCTTCGTAATCCCATGCTGACTCGGACCGATCCTGTTACTGCTATCCAAATGAACGGCTATCTCATCTTTTATATTTGACTCCAGCATCTTCCCCATCACCGATGTCACGCTAACTGGTCTATAATTCCCTGTTTTCTCTCTGGATTTCCCTGGATTTCCTTTAGTTCCTCCATCACCCCAGATCCTCTGACCACTACAATGTCAGGAAGATTGTTTGTGTCCTCCTTCGTGAAGACAGATTCGAAGTACCTGTTCAACTCATCTGCCATTTCCTTGTTCCCCATAATAAATTCACCTTTTTCAGTCTTCAAGGGTCCAACTTTGGTCTTAACTAATTTTTCCTCTTCACATACCTAAAGAAGCATTTACTATCCTGCTTTATACTCTTGGCTAGCTTACATTCGTACCTCATCTTTTCTTCCCGTATTGTCTTTTTGGTTATCTTCTGTTGTTCTTTAAACATTACCCAATCCTCTTGCTTCCCACTCTACAAAGTCCCTTTCTTGGGGTCCAGTTCCAACCTTATTTTCCCAGTCTACCTGCATGTTGAAATCTCCCCTAACAACCACAGCATTACTTTTGCTACATGTCAGTGTTAACTCCTGATTCAACTTGGCCCTATGTCCAGGATACTGTTTGGGGGCCTGTAGATTAGTCCCATTAGGTTATTTTAACCTTTATAATTCCTTAGTTCTATCCATACTGACTCCACAACTCCTGTTTCAATGTCACCCCTTGCAAGGATCTGAATTTCATTCCTCACCAACAGGGCAACCCCACCCCCTCTGCCCACCTGTCTGTCTTTTCGATAGGAGGTATACCCTTGGATATTCAGTTTCCAGCCCCAGCCCTCTTGCAGCCATGTCTCAGTAATTCCCACAACATCATACTTGCCAGTTTCTAACTGAGCCTCAAGCTCGTCCACTTTATTCCTTAGACTTCGCGCATTCATATACAGCACTGACCTCCGTATTCACTTCCCCCCTCTCACCGCTCGCAATTGGACCTGACCTTAATCTGTTGTCCATTTTCCAGCTTTCCTTCCTATTAATTCCCATTAATCCCATTAATTTAATTCTCATTACAGCTGGCACTTTTGTTGCATTGCAACAGTGATCGTTGTTCAAAAATAACTCCAGTGGTTTTAACGTGCTGCAAGACTCACTGTGATGCTTCAGAAGGAGTGTGCACAAGGAAGGATATCATCCTATGACTCTCTGAAATTAAAATTGCATCTTGAGTGCAAGGTGATGTTCAAAAATATCTGGTCAACTTACTGGATTGATCAAAGAAAGTCAGTGGGTGCAGTCCATTGTTACACTGTTGCTGGAAACTTTAAATGAAGGTCACTATCTGCTCACCCAGGTGGATGGTGCAAGTTTTGATGAAGGTTTTGATAACTCAAGTATTCTCTGTAGAGAGAGAAGCAGACCTAATGTTTAAGGTTGATGACCTGAACTATGACAGTATGAAAACAAGTAGCAGAGAGACCATCACCTGAACTATGAAGTATGAAAACAAGTAGCAGAGAGAGGGGGAAGAGGGTGCCGAGAATAAATCGGACATGGAGTCATAGAGTGACATAGCTTGGAAACAGGCCCTTTGGCCCAACTTGCCCATACCAGCCAATATGTCCCAGCTACACTCGTCTCACCTGCCTGCATTTGGTCCATATCCCTCCAAAATTGTCCTATCCATGTACCTGTCTGACATGTGTTAGGGTGAAGACCCTCTTTGCTGCTTAAAATATGGTTTTATTGCATTGCTGAATTATGATGGTCGGTCATCAATGTGAAATGTTAACTCTTTTTCTTTCTTTGCAAATGTTACGGGAGCTACTGAGAGCATCTAACACTTCCTGATTTATTTTTGCAGTGGACCAGCATTTTGATTTTTCAATGTGACACAAATTCTTAGGCTGTCCGTCATGATAGAGGATGACTTGATTCCTTTCCAGTTTCCTGGGTTCCGAGGTGACTGATGAGGCCAATGTGGTAACTGCAGTCTCATCAATGAGAATACGCAGGTGCTGATGCGGCATTTGGGTAAACTGTGAGGAGATAAGCTTAGACAGCATCTGCAGCTTTTCACTTTTCATATCTCCAATGCTTTGATGAATATTTATCCCTCAATCAACATTACTGCAAGTTAATCTGGTCATTATCTCATTGCTGTTGATGGGAGCTTGCTGTGAACAGATTAGCTGGCACTTTTGTTGCATTGCAACAGTGATTGTTGTTCAAAAATAACTCAAGTGGTTGTAACGTGATTTGCAATGTTCCTCATTGCACAGTTCTATGCAAGCTTATCTTAAAAAAATACTTATGTGGATAATGAAAAGAAATAACAATAAACAGAAAATATACGGCTAGACTGATGCCCACTGTGAAGAGAATAAAGGGCCTGTTAATTCTGTTAAGGGCCTGTCCCTCTTTCACCGCCTAATTCATTACCTTTTTTACTCGTGGACATTTTTCATCATGCTAGAAAAAATGCCCCGACCTACTTGATGCCACGAGTACCTACGACCTACCTACAACCTCCTACGACCCACCTACGACCTCTTATGACCTACCTATGACCTCCTACAACCTCGTGACGACCATGCTGCGAGTATGAGTCAAGGGCAAACTCGGCAGAGGTCACGAATTAGGCCGTGAAAGTGGGACAGGCCCTTAACAGAATGAATGTTTTCTATAATCTATTCTGATGAAGGGACATTCATCTGAAAGGTCAATTGTGTTCTCTTACCACAGATGTTGATCAACAGAATCACACAGAACGACACACAGAACAAACTGATGGTGGGTCAGACAGCAACTATTGAGGCAAAGGGTTGTTCAATGTTGTGGGTTGATCACAATGGCCATGGTCTCTGTCTCCATAGATGCTGTCTGACCCACCGATTTCTTCCAGCACATTTGATTTTTGCTCTTGATTACAGCATCAGCAAACTCTTGAGTCTCCAAAATATTTCTAATATTTTCAGTTTTAATAGCAACTTGATCTTATTTCATGCAAAAGGTGAATGTGTGGAATGGGCATGAAAGCAAAGATTGGTAGGATTGGAGTCATACAGCATGGACACAGACCCTTTAGCCCAACCCATCCATGCCGATCAAGATGCCCCCTCTAGGTTAGTTCCATTTGCCTGCGTTTGGCCCATATTCCACTGAATCTTTCTTGCCCATGTACCAGTTATTAATAACCTGTTATTATTATTGTTTAAAAGGTAATGTTCACAGGGAGGGAAGCTGATGGAGGGAAGTTAATATTTGTGCTGTGAGGCAACATGCTGTTTACACAACAATAGACTCATATTCTTGGTCCAGGGAAATAATCAGCCTTTGGGCCTCTCCAAACTAAACCCTGGATCATTGAGTTTGAGCTTTGTTAGTTTTATACATTTTAGCTAAGGTGAGAGTGATTGCTTCTGATACCAAGGCAGCACTTGATTGAGTGTGGATGAAGGATCCAGGGTTATAAGGCATCAAGGTGATAAAAATGCAATCAACGGAGTCATAACTCACACAAAGATTGTGGCTATTGAAGGTCAATCATCGCAGCATCACTGCAAGAGTCAGTTAGGGCAGTATCCTCACCCCAGGCATCTTCAGCTGCTTCGTCATGACCTTACTTTCATTGTATGGCCAGCGAGGCCAAGCGCACACTCAGCGACCATTTCGCTGAATACTTGCACTCGGTCCATCAAGGTCTACAGGAACTCCCGGTTGCTAACCATTTTAACTTTCCTTTCCCATTTCCATACTGACCTATCTGTCCTGGGCCTCCTCCATTGCTAAAGTGAAGTCACATGCAAACTGGTGGAACGTCATCTCATATTCCACATGGATAGCTTACAACCCAAAGTTATGAGCGATGAATTCCCCAATTTCAGATAATCCTAGACTAAACTCCCTCCCCTCTTTTATTCCCTTCACCACCGCCCCTCTCTTCCCACTCTCTTCCCTTCCCTGGGCCCCACCTGGACTCCATCATTCTGTCCCCTACGCATCCCCCCACTCCTCACGCTATTTACCTCCCCCTGACTTCACAATCCGCAACTCTTCTAACCTGTCACACACTTATTGTTCTTATCACAGATATCTGTTCTAATACCCCCCCCCCCCCCCCCCCCCCCCCCCCCGTCTGACCTGTTGAGTTATTCCAACACTTTGTGTCCTTTAGGGGATGTTTACTGATGGCTTCACAATGCTCAATTCCATGAACAATTCCTCTGTAAATAAAGCACATCTTACCTCCATTCAGCAAGTGTTGGACACCATGCAGATATGCAATGATAATGGGCAATGAATAGTGATCCACAAAAGTGCTAAGAAGTTACCTACTCCAATATTTGTATGTTATTGCATCATAAATGACTCTACTATGCGGCATTACAAAAAACAAATTTGACTTAGTGTTTTCTCAGGCTAAGGAAAGGCACATTGAATTTGTAATTCAATGTTCACAGATAGTAGAGTAGAGGTGCCCAGCTTAAAAGCAAAAATAGGGCATTAGGCAAATAGAGACCGTGAGGGTCGTTGGGAGGTATTGAATGTGGAGTTGTGATCCGTTTGGGATGGACTGCCAGTGTTGTAATAGAGTTGTGGAAACTGGTGAGAGTTGCACCCGGGATGAAATGGGCAGGTGGCTTGAGGGACAGTTATTGTAGTTTAGAAGACAAGAGTTAAGGCTGTTTAATGCCATATGTACCAACAATTAAAAAATGAAATTCCTACGTGCTGCAGCATCACAGGCCTGTAAGTACAATACACATGGATAAGACATAATAAAGAAAAAAATCAATAAATTGTCAACAAAATATTAATGCAGAGGTGTTCATCTTAAACAGTACTAAGAAGTAGTATCTTGTGGGATGTTATTAAAAGAATGACATTTGACGCCCCTAAATATGTCTGAAGTTCTCCATGCATTAGAATATCGGATGAATGGAAACCAGAAGGAAATTGTGACTTTCACAATGTATACAAAGTTACATATGTTATTTAGCTCTATATTTATCGTAGAAATTCAGTTGTAATATTGTGCTGCAAAATAGAATTTCCAAGCCATGGTATTTAGCAGTAACATCTTTTATCTGTGAAAGATGCCCTTTAATGATGGCAACTGAAATGCTTATCTAACTGCTGAATAATCGTGAAAGATCCAGCACATAAAGAAGTATAGCCAAGCCAAACTAAGAAGCTCATGTATTTTGTGATTCAACAAAATAAAATAATTTCCTGCAGATCTATTAAATCTGCTTTTACAAATAAATAATGAAATTCTATTGTAGAATGAAGCACTGTCAAATATTATATCGGCAAATTTATCAGATTGTAATTTAATAAAATGTGAACTAAAGAAAGAAAATGCGACACAGCTTTCAGTTGTCCAATGCTCTTACTGAATGCATCCTTATCCTTCAACTTTCATTGCATAAAATGGAATGTAGTCATAATTCCTAATTTCAAAAACATTCTGTTCATATGCCATGCCTTCCTTTATCTCCCTTAAATAATTGCAGTTTAATCAGAATAAAGTTTGTGCTTTAAAAACAGCCTGGACACAGAGCGGCTTGAAAAATTGATTTGTTTCGCTTGATTAAAATTACGTAGGTATTTATATAGAGTCAAGTGCAAATCATTTTTATATCCAAAGTGACCTTCTAAAAGTATTGGCCAATTATTTTTGGCTTTGGATGATTGAGCATAATTCACTAAATTCATATTCCATATATTTTTGTTACAAGGACATTTTTTTGCTTGCAAATGCAGCTATCTTAAATATTTTGTATGAGCAATTACTGGTTTGCCAATTTATATTGCCAGCTTGTTGAATTGTATTTTGCATTGTTTTGAATGGATAATGTGAATTCTTGAGGAGATGACCTTTCACCTTCTTGGTGATAACTGTGTTAAATTTGTGGCTTCAGTGCCTGAGAGTTATCTGCAAGTTGGATACCTCAGAATATTCTGTTTAGTTAGTATTTACAGTAGTTAGCATATTCTGTGTACAACTGTGGACCAGAGGACATAGGTTTAAGGTGAAGGGGAAAAGATTTAATAGGAATCTGAGGGGTAACTTTTCACACGAAGGGTGGTGGGTGTATGGAACGGGCTGCCAGAGGAGGTAGATGAGGCTGGGACTATCCCAACGTTCAAGGAACAGTTAGACAGGCACTTGGATAGGACAGGTTTGGGGGGAATATGGACCAAACGCAGGAGGTGGGACTAGTATAGCTGGGACATGTTGGCCTGTGTGGACAAGCTGGGCCAAAGGGCCCGTTTCTACACTATTTCACTCTTTGACTATGATTCTAGTTTCAATTCTATAAAATAATAAGCATGCAATTTAAATTTAGCAGAGTGTAAACCACATTTAAAATTCATGTTTTGGTGCTTGTTGAGGAAAGAGACATTTATTTTCAGGAACAGAAATACCCAATTATTGACACCAGATGCTGGGAACTGGAGCGAAGAATAAACTGCTGTAAGAACAAGTAGCATCTGTGAAAGAAAATGGATGTTGTGTTTCGGGTCGAGACCCATATAACCATATAACCATATAACAATTACAGCACGGAAACAGGCCATCTCGGCCCTTCAAGTCCGTGCCGAACAACTTTTTTCCCTTAGTCCCACCTGCCTGCACTCATACCATAACCCTCCATACCCTTCTCATCCATATGCCTATCCAATTTATTTTTAAATGATACCAACGAACCTGCCGCCACCACTTCCACTGGAAGCTCATTCCACACCGCTAACACTCTCTGAGTAAAGAAGTTCCCCCTCATGTTACCCCTAAACCTCTGTCCCTTAATTCTAAAGTCATGTCCTCTTGTTCGAATCTTCCCTATTCTCAAAGGGAA
The DNA here is from genome assembly GCA_963514005.1 of Raja brachyura. The sequence continues at coordinate 25,031,558 of OY740783.1, read as the reverse complement.
AAGCTTGTCCACATTAACTCTGTCTATCCCTCTCATCATTTTAAAGACCTCTATCAAGTCCCCCCTTAACCTTGCTCTGGACTGAGGGCAGATAGCCAATATTTTGAGATGTAAGTGTGGGATGGGGTGGGATAAAGATTGATAAAAGGTGGATCTAGAAGGGGTTTAATTAACAGGTCTGGGTGAGAGCATGGTCAAATAGCAGGAGAGCAGTAAAAAACACAGAGGGGGAACAGTAAGAGAGGGTCTCATTGAACTCTCGTCGAAGGGAGATGGAACACTTATTCAAAGTGGACATACCTTGAACAGAGGGTTACACAAAAAGCTGGAGAAACTCAGCGGGTGCAGCAGCATCTAAGGAGTGAAGGAGATAGGCGACGTTTCGGGTCGAGACCCTTCTTCAGACTTCACAGTGAATCAGTAGAATGGAGACTCGAGAGAGACTCCAGTTGTTGGAATCTGGAGCAAAAAACATACTGCGGATATTGTGTTGCCTGATCCCCTGGATAATGTTTTGGTGCACTACCTTGAAAGATAATTAAATATAATGTGAGTGGAGGTTGTAAATTATGTATCTCAGGCAAAATAATGCAATAGCTTTTTCTCCAGATTAAAACACACAAAGGAAAATAAGTGAAGCGTTTGGAGTGAGTTAATGGTCAGGATGGTTCATTTACTGTTAAGTTAGGTAATTGCCGAGAAGTGATGACCACATTGTCAGCAGTTTTCTTGTACAGAAGGTGCTGTCAGTAAAAAGCTGTCAGCCGTTCTCCTTATAGAGTAGGCACTGTCAGTAAAAATAGTGAAATCAAATGAAGATTGATCTGCTATTAAAGCCTGCAGCACCTTTATTGAATCCTGTTCCTTATTTATTCCGTCGTAAGCAATTAATTGACTTGCAAAAAATTAAATTGTTTTAGGCATTGCATGTTGAGATTCTCGGCCTGTCGTGCCAATGTAAGTCATTGACAAATTTAATGCTCTGAAGAGAATTTAGAGATTTTAGTATTCACCCAGTACTAACCGTGCAGTTTATTGCACTGGTCCATTTGCAAAAAGTCAAATTTTTAGAGTGAATCCTTGAAAGTAAGCTTGCAGATGCAATGGGCACTTCTGAAGAAGTTTTCAGTCTGAAGAAGGGTCTCGACCTGAAACATCACCTATTCTGTTTCTCCAGAGATGCTGCCTGTCACTCTGAGTTACTCCAGCATTTTGTGTCTACCTTCAAGCTCTTCACACTGGTGCGCTTGGCTTTCTACCTGAGGCGTAAATGAGAGTATGCGGGAGTAAGTGTGAAAGAGCACCTCATTATCATGAGGGCAAGAGGCAAAGGAACTCCATAAGCACATCCATGTTTCCTGTATAGTTCACAAGTTCACAAGTTAAAGGACTAGAATTAGGCCATTCGGACCATCGAGTCTACTCTGCCATTCAATAATGGCTGATCACTGCCTCCTAATCCCATTTTCCTGCCATCTCCCCATAACCCCTGACACCCGTTCCAATTAAGAATTTGTGTATCTTAAAAATATCAACTGACTTGGGCTCCACGGCCCTCTGTGGCAATGTGTTTGACACATTAACTACTCTGACTAAAGAAGTTCCTCCTCACCTTCTTTCTAAAAGAGCACTCTTTAATTCTGAGGCTATGACTTCTGGTCCTAGGCTCTTCCACCAGTGGAAACATCCTTTCCGCATCTACTCTATCTGTACATTTTATTATTCTGTAAGTTTCGATGAGGTCACCCCACCCCAACCTTCTACATTCCAGTGAGTAGAGGCCCAGTTAATAGAAACCAAAGCAGTTGGCCTTCTTACATCACTTCAGCAGAATGAGTTTCAGGTTGTGGAGGGTGCCAAGGTAACATTTAACCATATAACAAACCATATAACAATTACAGCACGGAAACAGGCCATCTCGGCCCTTCTAGTCCATGCCGAACACTTACATAAGACTATAAGACAAAGGAACCAAATTAGTTATTTTTTTTCCATTGAGGCTACTCTGGGTTGGTGAGAGTTGATTAGAATATGAGAAGAAGATTTACCAGATGAGTTGAAGCAGGGCAATTTTGGAGTGCATGATCACAAATCTCAAAGGTAAAAGGAGAGGTTGATAAGACCATAAGATAAGAACATTTCCTCCTGTTATTGAAAAGATAGGTTACCGCAACCAACAAAGCGTTTCTTCTCAGCTACGGACAAGCAAGATTCTCCAGATCAAGCATTTATTTGCCTCAACTCTTCACTGAGCCATTATCTGGACTATCAGCAGGATAATTGTTGGATATATAAGGAATTACTGAGCAATTTTACTTCGGAGTCACGTGAGGGACTACGTGAAGAAGCCCCGCCAGGCGCATGCGCGTCATTACGTCCGACGCATGGCGCACTGACGGGCTGGGGAGCACAGCTCCACCAGTGGTAAGTAATAAACCGGCAGGTAAGTGTTTTAAACAACTTTCTGCGGGTACTTAAACTCTGTAAGGCTGGTTCAGGAGCTAGCGGGAGTACTCTCAAAATGGAGAGAGTTGTGAAAAAGAGTGCTGCCGTTCTCTTGATTCTTTTGTAATTTCATTTGTAATTTCCCTCTGGGATAGAGGGGTTATTACTGTTTTGTTTATTATTAAAATGTTTATTGAATAATTTAAGCAATGTTCAATACATTATTTGTTCAATCCTCTGTCAACTGAAGCAGTGTGTCGTATGGAACTGGATCTATGGCATGAAATCACATAGCTTTGAAATCTTCACATAGTCACTCACGTGACTCTGAAGTACAATAGTAAGTTTAAACAAGAACTTACCAATTTCAAGTTTGATCTTTATTTTATGAGGAGTTACGATGAGGGATTACGTGCCCTCCACTCCCGACCCTCATAATCACAAAGATCATCTGGTAGTTCTAGTCTTCTTAGTCTTACTATATCACTTCGACTGTAGTTACTGTGATTTCACACCGCTGCTTTGAAGTATGACGCGCATGCGCCTGGCGGGGCTTCTTCACGTAATCCCTCATCGTAACTACTCATAAAATAAAGATCAAACTTCAAACTGGTAAGTTCTCATTTAATGTTACTATTCAACACTATGAGAATCAAATAAATGTGAAAGTAGTAAGCACAGTCATGTCATGAAATAAAAACCGTTAAAGCTCAGCAGGTCAGGCTGCATTTATGGAGAGAAACACAATTAATGTTTCATGGCAATAACCTCAATAATCACTGTTTGCCTGGCCAGCTGCATGTCTTGAGCATTTTCTGTTATTTCAGATTTCCAGCATCTGCATTTTTTCCTTTTATCCCCTTTTAAATGCAGGCAATGGGTCTAGTGTAGATGGAACATGTTGATTGGTGTGGGCATGTTGAGCCTAAGGGCCTGTTTCCACACTGCATGAATTTGTGACTCTATGATGACAGTCATGGTGTGATGAAGAATAAGGTATAGATATTTTAATATTTGATAGTGTCTAAAAGTAAAGAACTCATAAATGACTTTGAGATTGTTCATATGTTAGGAATTTATACATATTCGAAAATGTTTTAACTGTTGGCTACAAAAACAATCAGAAATAAATGTTTGGATTGGGATTGTTCTGTCCAACCATGCAGTTTGACATATGTAACTGTTGTAATGTCATTCTGCCAGTTATGTAACATTGTAAATTCATACATATCCTTGTTCCTGCTGTGACCTTTTAGTTTGGCAATGTAGTGTTAAGTTTATCAATAACATCAAATGATGAATTTTCAGAATTTTTAACATAACTTAAATGCATTAAAAACAAAACAAAAGTGATCAGCCAGGAGCAGGACGTACAAACTTTTACAAGGCCAAAAGGTTGAACCATTTCCCATCTGCAGTCTCAGCTGTCCTCTGCATGAAAATGGCACATTTGGCAGCAGCTCACAAAGGAAGTGCTGTGCTGTGTATCCTATTAAATCCTGTCAACTGTGTTCAGTAATGAAATGTGCACTCAGTTTTAAAAATAAAATGAAGATTGTGCATTAGCCTCAGAATGCCCCTTCACTGTTCTCTCAGATATACCAATTAAAGTGCAGGTCAAAGAATCATCGAGGTTTACAGCAAAATCTAACAAGTTGGTTCCTGGTGCCATACCAACTTTCTAAATATCTATCTGAAGCCGATAATTGTTAAATCAAAGAAATTTATGACAGAGGAAGAGGCCACTTCACTCATTACCAGCTTGCTAACTCTTGGTCCATTGCCCAATAGGTTAGAGCAGATCGAGTGATCATCCATGTACAATTTTAAATGTTGTGATGGTTTATGCCTTCAACTACCTTGCGGATAGTGAGTTCCAGATTCTAACTACCCTCTGCATCCATATATCACTGTTCCTTCATCATCAAAATTCCTCCCTATCAATACTTTGGGTATACACCCCCTCCTCCACCCCCACAATGCTGCAGCAGTTCAAGAAGGCAACTCACCATTACCTTCTCAAGGGGAATTAGGGATGGGCAATTAAATGTTGGCACAGTCTGCAAAGCCCAAATCCCTTGAATGAAGGAGTAAAATAAAAATTCTCATCAACTTCCCTATAATCCAATTACTGAAGTATATAGCACTTAAATATTTACTTCTCGTTAAGGGAAAATAGATCTTTCCTATTCACCCTGTGGACTTCTAATAATTTTAAACAGTTAGAGTAAATCTGCTCTCAGATGCCTCTGTTGTGAAGAAATAAATCTCCCTTGATAGAAGTCTCCGCTTCTGGCGACATCTGTATATCTCCACCACCTCTGGAGCAGTCTAAGCTGTCTTCTCATTTGGTTACTGCAACTCCATACAATACTCTATAGGGCCTGTCCCACTTAGACGATTTTTTAGGCGAGTGCAGAAGACTCTGCGTTCGTCTCATGATCACCACATGGTCGCCACATGTTCGCTGGTGGTCTCTGGTGAGTCTCCTCCACAGTCGCGAGGAGTTCCCGCATTCTGGGAACTAGTCACGACCTTAGTATGGTTGCCGCAATTTTTTTCAACATGTTGAAAATTTTTCCGCGACCTAGAATTGGTCAACATGGAGAAAATCGATAATCCTGTAGACGTAGGTGCAGTTGTAGTGGAGTTGTCATGTAGTTATGGATAGTCGAGGTAGTCATAGTTAGTTTTAGTTAATCATCTTTGCTGTTCGGGCATTTTCATTGACTCATTGGTGAAAGAAAACGTAAGCATGAGTTTTCAGAACCAAGGATAACCGACCGGTAATGTTAAATGCCCGCCGAACTTCACAGCTGTGTATCTCTGGCTTATTAAAAGTTGTCTGGTTTCTTAAAGGTGTCTCCACCCCTTCTCCCCCCCCATTCTCCCCCCCCATCTCCACTCCCTTCTCCCCCCTCCCCCCACTTTTAAATGACTTACCGTGCTAGCCGTCTTAACCTTCCTGTTCATCGCGGTGTGTGTCTGTATCACCTAGGCTTTGCACTTTGTGAAATTCAGACAGTGCACCCGCTACCCCTCCTCCTCCCCGCTCCTTCCCCCCCTTCTCCTCTCCCCATTCTCTCCCCTTCTCCTCCCCCCTTCTTCCCCCCTTCTCCTCCCCCCCCTTCTCCTCCCACCTTCTCCTCCCCCCCTTCTCCTCCCACCTTCTCCTTCCCCCTTCTCCTCCCCCCCTTTCTCCCCCCCCTTCTCCCCCCTCTTTCTCCACCCCCTTTTCCTCCCTCCCCCCATTTTTAAATTACTTACCACGCTAGCCGTCTTAACCTTCCTGTTCATTGCGGTGTGTGTCTGTATCACCTTGGCTTTGCACTGTGTGAAATTCAGACAGTGCTCCCCGCTTTCCCTGGCCCTCGCCTTTGCGATGTGTTTGTGTGTGTGTGTTCCACTCTGACACTCGCTGTTCCAGTTCCCGGTTTTTCAGGCGAGTGCCGCGAACATGACAGTCACCGGCAGTCCGCTGAAAAATTACCTAAGTGGGACAGGCCCTTATGAGTGACATAACTATGGGTAGAATTTTGTCGGCACATGTAATAGCAGTGCAACTAGTTTCCTTTAGTTTAGAGATACAGCGCGGAAACAGGCATTTTAGCCAGTGCCGACCAGCGATCCTCATACACTAGCATTTGTCCTACACACTAGAGACAATTTACTATTTTTTAACCTAAAAACCTGTACGTCTTTGGAGTGTGGGAGAAAACCGGAGCACCTAGGGAAAACCCACGCGGTCACGGGAGAAAATGCAAACTCCATACAGACACACCCATAGTCAAGATCAAACCCGGGTCTCTGTCGCTGTAAGGCAGCAACTCTACCACTGTGTTACTCTGCTAGTAGCAACCAGACCAAGTGAGTTAATTAAATCAACGTGGATATTTTTATTTTGCTACCATTTAAATCTTGATAAGGTTACTGTGGAATTCATGGTTCTTTTTTTTAATCGGTTCATGAGTCAGCAGGGTCAAAAGCTCAAGGTCATAGTTGGTAGTATTGTTTCGCTTGATAATATTAAGATGCTAGTTGAAGTATACTGGCCAGAAGCTTATCTTAATCCACAGTAAGTCAATTGAGCCCAGGTCAGCTTCTGCTGCAGTGCTGGAAATATGAGATCCGCAATACGTCTTTTGCGGACTTCCCAACCAATATGGAGGAAAAGGCTTCTGGTGTTGAAAACCAGCATCAGAAACATCCACTTTAATTTGAAAATTTAACGTTTGTGGTGGCTCCCCCTCAGGGCCCCAACACACCTTCTCCACAAACCCCAATATTCTCTGGCCCAAATCCTCAAAGCCCTCTCACCAACTCTGGTCAACCACAATGCTTCTCATTCGATGCCATGTTGGTTATTGAGGCAGCAGGAGCCAAGGTTGTGACTCTTTCTCTGCCCCCGCACCTCTGGCCTCACAACACATCACATTTCCCCAGCAAAATCGGCTCATGACCTTCCTGCATACTCCACAGACTGCACAGGTACAAAGAATGTGAAAGACAGGCCTTTGAGGCGTTACATGTGTAGGGCATTTTGTGCGTGAAACCTTGGACCTTGCATAGAATAGAAGTTTACAAAGGTGCGACCTCAAATGAAACACACATTGGCCCTCTACAAGGCTCTTGGTTAACATACTGTAACTTTCCATGTTATAATTAATAATATTTTCTGATGCATTGAAACACGTTGGAAGTAGTTTGTACCTTAAATATCTCTGCACAACAAAAATGTTACATTCATTATATTGTTCTGAAGCTGTGTTTTGATAATAGTGCCCCAAAGCAAAAATAATATTACAACCATAGCTTGATCAATTTGTTCTCATCATGTATCTAAATGTGTTTACCTTTTACTCCCAATGCCTATTTATCAAACATAACTGCTGTTCCTTTTTTCATTTTATCAAGTAGAATGTACAGCTCCATATTTTATTACTCTAAGGTTGGAAAAACAAATCTTTCAGCAATCAAACCACTTTATAAGTATAAACAATAAATCTACTGCTGTAAATGAGAGATAAAACTGACTATTAATCCTATCGTCACACCACTTTGAATCCCTTCTTTTAGTTTTAGGATATCACTGACTTGAATTATCTTATCAATCAGCTCTCTTCCATGTTGCCTCTTTTTTTTAAATCAGAAGACTCAAAACAGTTTAGAAGGACATTATTGAATGGCTTATTTCATTCACACATGGTCTGTTTTACCTGAAAGGCATACATTGTACTGTATTGCAGAGATACTTAGCGGAGAGCCAAATGATAAAGTTGTTTGTTCTCTGCACTGTCATTCCTTCTCTTGGCTGTCACTCCTTCAATAAAAAGCAAAGTACTTGAGCTTGGGGAATGGAAGCAGAAAATAGGTTTGGAGTTTCTGATGTGCAGTTCAATAATCCCATTTGCTCTGAAGCAAGTAACATGCTAACTTCGCTGTACCAAATCATTCAAATAATGGTTGTGTCCAGCATGTTGAGGTGATTTGTGCCTCAATAAATTGAGTCAGTTTTGTGTAGAAAGGAACTGTAGATGTTGGTATATACTGAAGATAGCAAGAAGATACCAAGTGCTGGAGTAATTCAATGGGTCAGGCAGCATCTCTGGAGAAAAAGGATGGGTGAGGTTTCGGGTCGGGACCTTTCTTCAGACTGTTTTGTGCTTGGCTGATCACAGAGGAAGCCACCCTGAACTATTTAAAGCCAGACTTTACCATGTAAATGGGAAATAGACTGTGGCACAGTAAAGCTGCAAGGAGAATTTAATCCTGATCTCCAATGTTGTCTGTGTGGAGTTAGCATGCTCTTCCTATGCTCATGAGGGTTTCCTCTGGGTGCTCCAGTTTCCTCCCACATTGCAAAAAAATACGGGTTGTTAGTTTAATTTGCCACAATAAATTGCTGCTAGTGTAGGTGACTGATGAAATGTGGGGAGAGCTGATAGGAATATGGGAAGAAGATATTAGTGTAGAATTGGACTAATTCTACACTGTAGAATTGGACATCATTAGACTTGATGGAAGGTTGAAGGGCTGTTTCTATGATCCATGACAGTATGATTATAATTCATGTTCATAAGTTCAAAAGTTTAGTTTAGATTAGTTTAAAGATACAATGCAAAAAAAAGGCCCTTCGGCCCACCGAGTGCGCACGGAATAGCCATCTAAACACACTAACGCTATCCTACACTCGGGACAATTTATATTTATACCAAGCCCATTAAACTATAAACCAGTATGTCTTTGGAGTGTGGGAGGAAACCAAAGATCTCTGAGAAAACCCATGTGGTCACGTGGGGAATGTATAAACTCCATATAGATAGCACCCGTTGTCGGGAACGATCCGGCGCTGTAAGCGCAATAAGGCAACAACTCTACTGCTGCTCCACCATGCTTTAAAAATACCCAAAGACTTGGCCTCCACAGCTATCTGTGGCAATGAATTCCACAGGTTCACCATCCTCCTCATCTGCTTTCTAAAGGTACATCCTTTTAATCTGCGGATGTGCCCTTTGGTCATAGACTCTCCCATTAGTGGAAACATTCACATCCAATTCCTGTTTCCGCGCTGTATCTCTAAACTAAACTAAAACCTTACCCGTTATCATATACACCACATTTCAGACACAAAAAATTCATAGATGGAGGAACAGGACAACAATTCAGAAGCAGTTTCTTCAGGCTGGAGTATCCAGAACACTGAACATGGTCTCAAGTAATCAATCTGCTACTTACCAGTGAGAGGAAATTGTGTTGCAGAATATTACAGATCTTGAGAATACTCTACCTCAGCCAAAAAGCTTTTCATTGTACCTCGGTACACGCGAAAATAAACAAAATTGAAACTGAAACTGAAACGGAAACAGAATCGTAAAGGACTTCAAGGTTCAAGGTTAGTTTATTGGTCACATTGGTCACCAATTGGTGCAGTGACATGTTTCTTGCCATTGCAGCACATAAAAAAATAATACAGACATCACACTAATAAAGAGATTTAAAACATAAAAACCATCCCCCCACAATGGTTCCCATTATGAGGGAAGGCACAATGTCCAGTCCCCAACCCATGTCCATCCATAGTCAGGCCTATTGAGGCCTCCGCAGTCGCCTTCACGGAGGCCCGATGTTCCAGGCTGTTCTCGCCGGGTGTTGGTGCTCCGGCATCGGGAGAATCCTCTCAGCGGCTTGGGACATCTGGAACGGCTGCTTCCTTACCGGAGTCCGCGGCTTCCGAAGCCAACAAGGGCACGCTGAATGGTGCTCCCCCACTGGCTCCCAATGTTGAAGTTCAGCGCCGCCGCCCGTGGCTGGCCACTCCACAGACCCGTAGCTCTGCAATGTTTTCCTCGGCGGTCTCACTCACCGGACTCAGCGCGGCGACCCAGGCAAGGCATCGCCCGTTCTGTGATGGCACTCCAGCGCTCCGCCGCTGCCGAAGCCGAGGTTCTGGGCAATCTCCTCAGGAAACGCTGCTCCAGGCCCGCTGGTAGGCCGCAAGGACGGGTCAAAAGTGCAGCCCGGAGAAAGGCTGCCTCCCTGACCAGGTAGGGTCCCTGAAAAGTAGTTCCCCCTTCCCCCACACCCCACATAAAAAAGAATAGAACTCCAAAAACAAAACACTTTAAATCACTAAAAATAAAGAAAAGAGTGAAAAACATACAGCTGCAGGCTGGGCAGCCATACCATACAGGACGGCACCCGCTATCGATTTGATAGGACTTGAAGGAACACACGGACACCCCACATAAAAAAGAATAGAACTCCAAAAACAAAACACTTTAAATCACTAAAAATAAAGAAAAGAGTGAAAAACATACAGCTGCAGGCTGGGCAGCCATACCATACAGGACGGCACCCGCTATCGATTTGATAGGACTTGAAGGAACACACGGTGCATGGTGAAGGGCAGCACGGTGACACAGCGGTAGAGTTGCTGCCTTACAGCGCCAGAGACACAGGTTCCATCTGTACGTTCCCCCCATGGCCCGCGTGGGTTTTCACCGAGAACTTTGGTTTCCTCCCACACTCAAAAGACATGCAGGTTTTATAGGTTAATTGACTTGGTATAAATGTAAAAAAAAATGTCCCTCATGTAAGATAGTTTTAATGTGCGTGGATCGCTGGTTGGTGTGCACTCGATGGGCTGAAGGGCCTGTTTCTGCGCTGTATCTCTAAGCATATAACCTCCCTCTAAATTACAGTGGCTTGCAAATGTTTTCATACCCCTTGAACTTTTCCACATTTTGTCATGTTACAACCACAAACGTAAACATATTTTATTGGGATTTTAAGTGATAGACCAACACAAAGTGGCGCATAATTATGAAGTGGAAGGAAAATGATACAAATAAAAAACTGAAAAGTGGAGTATGGCACAACTGCAAATCTATCAAGACATGGCTGTCCACCTAAACTGACAGGCCAGACAAGGAGAGTATTGATCAGAGAAGCAGCCAAGAGGACCATGGTAACTCTGGAGGAGCTGCAGAGTTCCACAGCTCGGGTGGGAGAATCTGTCCACAGGACAACTATTAGTCGTGTACTCCACAAATCGGGCCTTTATGGAAGAGTGGCAAGAAGAAAGCCATTGTTGAAACAAAGCCATAAGAAGTCCCGTTTGCAGTTTGCCACAAGCCATGTGGGGGACACAGCAAACATGTGTAGGAAGTGCTCTGGTCTGATGAGACCAAAATTGAAATATTTGGCCTAAATGCAAAACACGATGTGTGGCGGAAAACTAACACTGCACATCACCCTGAACACACCATCCCCACTGTGAAACATGGTGGTAGCAGCATCACGCTGTGGGGATGATTTTCTTCAGCAGGGACAGGGAAGCTGGTCAGAGTTGATGGGAAGATGGATGGAGCCAAATACAGGGCAATCTTGGAAGAAAACCTGTTAGAGTCTGCAAAAGACTTGAGACTGGGGTGGAGGTTCACCTTCCAGCAGGACAAGGACCCTAAACATACAGCCAGAGCTACAGTGGAATGGTTTAGATCAAAGCATATTCATGTGTTAGAATGGCCCAGTCAAATGCCAGACCTAAATCCAATTGAGAATCTCTGGCAAGACTTGAAAATTGCTGTTCACAGACGCTCTCCATCCAATCTGACTGAGCTTGAGCTATTTTGCAAAGAAGAATGGGCAAACATTTTAGTCTGTAGATGTGCAATGCTGGTAGAGACATACCCCAAAAGACTTGCAGCTGTAATTGCAGCGAAAGGTGGTTCTACAAAGTATTGACTCAGGGGGGCTGAATACTTTTGCACGCCACACTTTTCAGTTTTTTTTTTGTAATATTCCTTCCCAAGACCCATATTCTTGTGGTTCTATAACCATCCACATATACCTGGTGGGATCACTCACTTCTTACTCACTGTTCTATCTTCACCTAAGCCTATGTCTTCCACTTGCAATTTAGCCAGGCAACGTTGCAAGATTAAGGCAAGAATGAAAATGCGGAGCCACAGTCAGTGTAATGCTCAAAACCAGCAACTCAGATGCCAGTACACTGTGTACTGTAGAGTTTAATAGAGAGACAGATGTGTACCTGTTGAATCACTGGACACAAATGTCTTGCAGTAAAGATAGACAACTATTTAAAAAAGGAGAGAGAGAGAAAACAGGGAATTGTAAAATTGTTGCCCTGTCTGCAGTGAGGTAAATGCTATAGTCGACTATGAAATGTAAAAACAGAACACTTTGAAAATAGCTACACAGTCAAACATCAGAGACTGCTGATGCTGGAATCTTGAGCAAAATACAAACTGCTGGAGGAACTTGTTGACCTGCTTGGTTCCTACAGGAGTTTGTTTGTTTTTTACTCAAAGAATATCAGCATGGATTTATGAAAGAGAACTCAAGCTGGAAAAATAAACTGGAATAACTTGAGGATGTAACCTGCAGAATAGGTGGGGGTGAACCCCAGTGTATCTTCTGCATTTGAACTTTCAGATAGGGCTTTCAATAAGATCCTAACTGAGACATTAGCCTGAAGAATTAAGCATGTGGGATTGGGGATAATGCATTGTCATGAGTGGGGACACTAGACATAGAACTACTTGGCAGATCAGAAATGAAGAGTAAGAACAAATGCATATTTTTCTAAGTGGCAGGCAGTGATCAATGGCCTACTGTAGGGTTTGATATTTGAATCCCACGGATTCAAAATTAATGTTAATCATCTAGATAGTGAGAGGGGCAAAGTTAAAAGGAGATGTGTGGGGCAACTTTTTTACACAGCGGGTGGCGAGTGCCTGGAACGTGCTGCCAGTGTTGGTGGTTGAGGCTGATACGATAGTAGCATTTAAGAGACCTTAGGATAGGTGTATGAATATGCAGGAAATGGATGGCTATGCATTGTGCACAGGTAGATAAGAAATGAGTTTGGAATCATGTTCAGCACAGATATTGTGGGCAGAAGGGCCTGTTTTTATGCTGTACTGTTCAATGTTCTATGAAAGAAAAGAATGCACCCATATTAGTGGCGATACAAAACTCAGTGGGGGAGTGAAGTGTGAGTGGGCTGAGAAACTCCAGTGTGCTTTAGACAGGTTGAGTAAGTGAACAATTATATAGCTAAGTTTAGTTTATTGTCACCTGTACCGAGGGGGTCGCGTAAAAAAACAACAACATTCCAACAGGACTGGGCAGATGGATGCAGGGAGGATATTGCTTAGGGAGTTATTGAGTCATTATGAAAAGCAGCATTGAAACAGCCATTTGGCCCACCCCGTTTGCATTATCAAACTCCCATTTGCAGTAATCCTATATTCATTGTTTTTTTACTATTTCTCCCTTCACCTCATCAACTGGTGCAGTGCTGGCTCGAAGGGCCGAATGGCCTCCTCTTGCACCTATTTTCTATGTTTAACTGCCGCAGATTCTACCTCTCACCTACACACAGGAGCAATGTACAGTGGCCAATCGATTGATCATCCTGCTTGCCTTTGACATGCAGTAATAATCTGGAGGAAACAGCAGGCAATGAAGAAAGCTAATGGCATGTTGGCCTTCATTGCGAGAGGATTTGAGTTTAGGTGCAAGGCGGTCCTACTACAGTTATACAGCACCTGGAGAATTGTGCGCAATTTTGGTCTCCTAATTTGATGAAGGACATTATTGTTATTGAGGGAGTGCAGCGTAGGTTCACCAGATTAATTCCCGGGGACTGACATATGATGAAAGAATGGGTTGACAAGGCATGTATTCACTGGTATTTAGAAGGATGAAACATATAAAATTCTTAAATGATTGGACAGGCTAGATGCAGGAAAAATGTTTCCGATGTTGGGGGAGTCCAGAACCAAAACCTGGTTCAATCCTGACCTCGGGTGCCAAAAATGTAGAGTTTGCACGTTCTCCCTGTGACTGGACGTGTTAGAAACATAGAAACATAGAAAAATTAGGTGCAGGCATAGGCCATTCGGCCCTTCGAGCATACAAAAGCTAAACTAAACTAAACTAAATTAAACTAAACTGAACAGAGCTAAACTAAACTAAACTAAATTAAACTAAACTGAACAGAGCTAAACTAAACTAAACTAAATTAAACTAAACTGAACAGAGCTAAACTAAACTAAACTAAATTATAGGGAACAAAAGATATGGGAAGAAAGCAGGAACATGGTATTAAACTTGGATGATCAGTCTTAATCACGTTGAATGGCAGAGAAGGCTTGAAGGGAAGAATGGCTATTTCTGCGACTATTGTCTATTCTTTTATGTTTCTAAATATGTCAAATGCCGCATTGGACCCAATTTTGCAACCAAACAACGATCTCATTGCAGTCACATTTTACTGCTTCAAAATGCAACACAGGGAGAGGATTTCTGATGGCAGAGAATAGTCAAGCAGAAACTTCAATTAATATTGCAGAAATGTTCAAATAAGCTATGTTAGAGCCTAATATTAACTCTAGACGTGTTTTTTAACAGGTAATTTGTTGCATGAACAATTCAATGGAAATGAAGACCAATGAATATTAATTCCAAGGTTTAATTTAAATCTTTCCTGTTGGTTTCCTACTCTTTCCTGCCATAACAGGAGACACAAGGATCTGCAGATGCTGGCTAAATAAAAAAGATGGGTCACATACCATCACTGGTGAACATGAATAGGTGACATTTCGGGTCTCGACCTAAGACCTATTCATGTTCTCGCGAAATTCTGCCTGACCCGCTAAGTTATTCCAGCACTTTCTGTCTTCCTTGACCCATTACGGGTAAGTAATCGATGGATGGCTCAGAATATCTTGCGGGATTCATGATTTAAAGTTGAATTAGAGGAGACGACAGCTTTGGTGGCTTGCATATTCTCACAAGGAAAATGAGAAAATGAACGTACTTTTCTGGGCCAGTCCGGCTCAAATCTATTTCTCTCTGAAGCCTGACATACATGTCGACACAAAATGCTATAGCAACTCAACGTGACAGGCACGTCTCTGGAGAGAAGGAATGAGTGATGTTTCGGGTTGAGATCTTCTTTAGACTTCTTCAGACACAAGGGTCTCACCCCGAAACATCCTTCTATCCAGGGATGCTGCCTGCCCCACTGAGTTACTCCAGCATTTTGTGTCTATCTTTGTTGTAAACCGGCATCTGCAGTTCCTTCTGAGACATTGCTTTGAAGTCTGATGAGTCAGTGATTTTCTTAATCCTGATGTTCTTCCAACCTTGAAATAACATTAAATATCTGGTCAACTGCACCGTGAGTGGTTTTTATTATTCCCTTGAAAAAAAAATACTTCCAGATAAAACACCATCCATTTATTTAGGAAGTTTATCTGTTACATGGTTGTTTTCAAATTTGTTTCCTGGGACTCTTATGGGCCTGTCCCACTTACGCGCCTTTTTCGGCGACTGCCTGCATCATATGTCCCCGAAAATTCAGTGCTGATCAAAAAGACGCTATGACTCTTTGGGCGACTGACGCGACTACTCACGACCATACAGGCGACACCCTGGCGACCATGCCGCGGGGTGAAGCCTGTACGGTCGCAAGTAGTCGCCCAAAGAGTCGTACCTTGTTCTGGTCACCGTCGGACACCTGCTGCAACTATGGTGGGTGCTGGCAAGTCACCGAAAAAATTGTTTAAGTGGAACAGGCCCATCATAATGTGACTCCCTACCATGCTGCCAGACTGAGCAAACCTGAAATTGTCAATTGTATTGTAAGAAGACAGTAAAAATGTAATCGAACATAAAAATAATCACAGTGTGGGATACTGAAACCTCTTTACATGACCAAAGAAGCCCCAATTATAGGTTAATGAAACAGAAAATTGGAGCATGGTGGCTACTTCTCAGTGATTGCATGCTGTTATTCTGGTCCTATACCTTAGCTGACATTTTAAATGAAAAACTGCTCATGCTTGCTATCTCAATGCCAATATTTCACTGCAATGTTTAATATATATTTACAACATGAGGTAGATAATTTGTTTTTTTGATTAAAATGCCTTTGCTGTTGCCAAAATCCACATATCCTGCATTTGTTTTTGAATTTCCTTCACAGTTGAAAGGTGAGGGTGAAACTTGGAAAGTATTCAGCAGGGGAAATGTGTCCACATTTGGACTAGGTGGCATTGATCCAGAATTAGCTAGTTACTCTGAACCATACATCTTATTGATCATCCTGAACATATTGCTGGAAAGGTGATGATGGAGGCCTTTCTTCAGTTTGGAAGTGAGCCCTGAAATTGCCAATCAGTCCGCGAGATAAGAAGTGAAGGACGGAAAATATGTGCACGCATTGCATGGCAATTTGGGTGTCAGTATAACTTATAGCATGCATACACATAGTTCTAAAATGTCTTTGGAGGGAGGTATATCTGCTCTGAATGTAATCACCAATCATACAACAAATTGCACACAATACTGGGATATCTATGACCACTTTGTATCATCTCAAGCTTCTCTTTGAACTTATTCACATTTCTTCAAACATATTGGTTTCACGCTCACTTGTCGTTTGCTATGATTGCATAGTCAACCATTTGGATAAGCTCTCTTTTTGGTGAGTTTGTCAATGACATGCTATAACAACATGGAGGTGAGAGATTAGTTAAGGCCAAACACTGAGTACTTACTCCACTTCAGGCCTCTTCAGTGAAGGCGATGGTGGAGTTTTATATACGGATGTAAGAAGAAGATTCGCATTGCATCTGGCCCCTCAGCCATGGCTCATGTTTCCACTTGGATTAAAGGGGTAACTGTCGGGAAGAATTCTTCTGATTTAAAAAAAATCTACTCCTTGTATTTTTAATTGGTTTTCATTTACCTGCCGATATACATGAACCTTTCCGAAGAAACATTTAGATGGGTACATCGATAGGACAGGTTTAGAAGGATTGATACAAAACGCTGGAGTTACTCACTGGGCCAGGCAACACCTCTGGAGAAAGATAACATTTCCTATTCTTTTTCTCCAGAGATGCTGCCTGACCCACTGAATTACTCCAGCGTTGTGTGTCTATCTTCGGTTTAAACCAGCATCTGCGGTTCCTTCCTACAGGTTTAGTGGGATATGGGCTAAACACAGGCAGGTGGGACTAGTGTAGATGGGACATGTTGGTCAGTGTGGGCAAGTTAAGCCGAAGGCCTGTTGCCTTGCGGTATCACTCTATGACTCTTGAAAATGTACAACTTCATATATATTTTTAATATTTAAATGTATCAGAACTTGATGGCAATAAACCTTACAAAGGTTATTCATGGTTTCTCGAGGCAGGGCCTCAGATTCACTGCCTGATGCCCACTCAACATGTACTGCATAGAGTCACCAAGCCATAGAGTGATACAGCGTGGAAACAGGCTCTTCGGTCTAACTTGCCCACACCAGCCAACATGTCCCAGCTCCATGATTCCCATCTGCCTGCATTTAGTCCATATCCCTCCAAACCTGTTCTAACCAATACTTGTCTAAAAGGCCTGTCCCACTTATGCGGCTTTTCAGCGGACTGCCTGCGACCTTCAAGCCTGAAAAACCGTGAGCTGGTACGTGAAGAAGCCCCGCCAGGCACATGCGCGTCATACTTCAAAGCAGCGGCGTGAAAACACAGAAAACAAATAGCCGAAGTAACATAGTAAGGCTTTAAGAAGACTAGAACTACCAGATGATCTCTTAGATTATGAGGGTGGGAGCGGAGGGCACATAATCCCTCAATGTAACTTCTCATAAAATAAGGATCAAACTTCAAACTAGTAAGTTCTCGTTTAATCTTACTATTTTACCTCGGAGTCACGTGAGTGACTATGTGAAGATTTCAAAGCTCTGTGTTTTCATGCCGTAGATGCACTCCACAGGACAATCTGCTTTGGTCGACACAGTAGTGAATAAATAATATATTGAACATTGCTTCAAATTATTCAATAACTATTTTAAATAATAATAACAAAAACAGTAATAACCCCTCTGTCCCAGGGGGAAATTACAAACAATGATATAAAAACAAAGCAAATGAATTAAATGGAACCCAAAACAGCATGCCTAAACTGTGGCACTGTCTGTACAGGTTTGTCATAGAATTGTGAAAATGTTGATTCTCTAGACCATCCCGCGGCCGCGAGGATTTGGTCTAGCAGCACGTCCTGATCCTTCGCCGCATATGTTGATGCCACCTTGGTGGAGAGAGATTTAAATATATGAGTGTCGACTCCCGCTTAATTAAGAACCTGTTTCAACCATCTAGAAATAGTTTGTACTGACACTCTTTTATATGGCTTTTTGTGACTAATGAGCAGTCCTGTCTCAGGACCTCTGAGATTCCTTGTTAACTCAAGATATTGGCTTAAGTGTTTAACGACGCATAATATTTGCATGCAATCTATTCGTAACAATTGTAATGTTTGTACACGTTGTGCTGAAACCAGCACCAGTAGCATAACCACTTTAAGAGTTAATCTCTGCATAGATAATGACGTAATTGGAGCCCATTTTTAGAATTTTAGAATTCAACATCCATTCTATATTGTCATTAAACTTTCGTGACCTATGGTCTGCCACCACATTGTCAACACCTGGTAGATAGATGGCTTAAACCCAGATGTTCTTTGAAATACACCAATGCCACATGAGGTTAGCCAAGTTATCACATGATACTGATCTTGCTCCTCCCATATGATTAATATATCCACTGCTGTGGTGTTATCAATCTGGAGTTGAACGTGTAAATTATTCATTGTTGAGTAATATGCCTTTAACCCATAAAATGCCCCCAATAATTCAAAATAATTAAACCCTTGTGCGTGGAGAATCAAACCTTCTTGTTCATTCCATCTACCCCCACAGCTAGACTCGGTGTCCGTAGCCCCCCATCCAAGAGCGCTTACATCAGTCTGTAAGATCACTGAAGGTTCTTGCACCAAAAAGTTATTGGTAGCTTGACTAACATTAACAATCCACCACTGCAATTCTGCTAGAGCTGTGGCTGGTAACTGCATAACCCGATGAAAATGGCCTGCATGCTCTTTTAGTGCTTGTTCTCTTGCTCTTTGCAAATGTTGATAATGCAAAGGTCCGAACTGTACTGCAGGGAAAGCTGCTACCAATTTCCCAATGACCTTAGCGATTTCTCAGATGGAGGGATAAAGTTTTTGTGCGAGGCAAGTACAGACATTAGCAATATCCACAACCTTGGCTGTTGGTAATGTTACTGTCATATCAACTGAATCAATAAGAAATCCCAAATATTCAATATTTTGGGTTGGCTGTAACTTGGACTTAGTTGGGTGGACCAAAAATCCTAATGTTTCAAACACATTTTAGGTTACTGCAACCGACTCTTCAGCTGACACTTTAGTGTTGCTGATAATTAAGATATCATCTAAATAAGCCATGACAATGTGATTATGGGCCCTCAATAGCCCCAGTGCAGATTTTAACAATTTAGTAAATAGCCTAGGTGCTGAACTTAATCCATTAGGCAATGCTTTGTATTGCCACAGCTGTCCCAAACAATTAAATTTCAGGTACCTGTGATAATGAGCATGAATTGGCACTGAATAATATGCATCTTGCAAATCAATAGTTGCCATATAACAACCCTGTGATGCCAGCTGTTTAGCAGTAACGAAGGTGTTCATTTTAAAATGCCTATAGAGAACTGAAGAATTTAAGTGAGTGAGGTCCAGAATTACTCTATAACCACCATCTTTTTTAGGTCTGGGGAACATATTAGACACAAATTGTTGAGGATGATTAATGGCTTTCTCAATCACTCCTTTTGGGAAAAAATTCTTAATCTCATCGTTAACCTGTTCAGTCTCTGGAGCAGAAAACACCAACATTTTATTTGGCTTGTGCTGTTGAGGTGGATCTATCCCTGAGATAAACTCAATGGTAGAACCTGACACAGTATTTAGTATAAACATATCAGATGTTATACAGCACCATTCATTATAAAACAATTGTAATCTACCTCCAATAGGAGGTTGTCCACCAGAAACTTTATCGTTAACAAAAATTCCCTGTACCTCTACAGTTGGCCTGTAAGTCTGTTGTCTGCCCATATTGGGGTTGTAGCCGCTCTGTCTTGGTGGGTAACCTCATTGCCCCACTGGCCTCCCCCTGATGTGCCCAGCACCTGGATCTGACCTTCGGTACATTAACCCAGGCTTTCGAATAGGTGGCATGATATGAATTGTTTTGGCCTCATCATCAATTTCATGTATTTGCTTGACAAGGTACATTCCAAACAGGAACTCAGGCGTTTGTACATTAGTCGTCTTACATAGAGCAGCAAATTTTTGATTGAGAGTTGGCCTGATGGTGATTTTTCTGATGCAATTTACCTTAAAAAATGCATTGCATAAGAGAGCCAACATATCTTTTTCAGTTTGAGTAATCATGGTCCCTTTGACCATCGTGCCAAATGCAGTAATTGCTGCTGCCACCAGTTGGAGGACGTGTTGATGCCGAACCTCCTATCCCCTCATAGAAGAACTCATGGGTGCCCAGATTGCTGGGTTCACCATGGGCACTTTCAGTGATGAACAGTTGACAGGTGTCTTATACTTGTTGGCAGTCTCTTGCATCATAGATTGCTGGAGCTGGTGAGACACTAAATAATTGATATTGTTTGCAAGGTACTCCTCCATTGCCTCACCAGTCCCCTCCGGAATAGCCAAACTCATTGCAATATCCGGGACACCCGGAGCGTGGCTCTTGTGCTCTGGTGTTCGCACATGAGCAGGGACACCAGAATCAGGGTCAGCTTCATCCTGCCCTGCTTCTCCCAAGTCATACTGTAGGGAGGCATCCTCCAGTCCTAAACAAGGCGCTGGAAGGAAATCCCCTTGCTGATACTCCACATATTCTTCTTGATATGGGCCTTCTTGAACAGCTGTCTGGGGAATCACTAGGGCTTTTGACCCTTGATTTATCAAAGTTTGGAGCATCTTCGCCATATTTTGCATCCTCCCCCACATTATTTTATTACCTGGAGGGGAGTCTCCTTCTTCTTCAGACTCATCTGACAAAACAGGTCTGATAGACTTTCTTTTTGCCCTCCTATGGAGCTGGTGTAGAAAGTTCACTCTCTAGTATAATGGTTATGGGTAAAACGGCACCTGGTATCGGAACCGGCGTTGCCGTGCTAATCTCCCAACCCGATCTAAGTTTGTGAATCCGCATCACTGGACCCACATCACTACGAACTTTCCTACCTGACCGCTCCATACCACCGACTCCTACTGACTGCTCGAGCCAGCTTGACGGAGTTAAATACTCACAGGCAAAGTTTTCAAAACCACCTACCTGCGAAGTTTCTACTTACCGCTGGTGGAGCTGCGCCCTCCAGCCCGTTCAGTGCGACATGCGCTGACGTAATGACGCGCATGCGTCTGGCGGGGCTTCTTCACGTAGTCATTCACGTGATTCCGAAGTAATATCTCCCATGACCCAATATAATTTAACTTGCCTTTTTAAAATGTTGTCTGTAAATGTATACCATAGCATGTTTAAAAGTGGTAATAATATCTTGGGAGGGAGGTATTTCTGCTCTGAATGGGATCACCAATCCTGACACAAATTGCACCCAAAACTGGGATAGCTATGCTAATTTAATTAAGCTGTGAGGGTTTAATTTAACAGAAAATTGATTACTTGTGATGAAAGCCCTGGTCCACCAAATGTGAGTGACTCAATCTTAAGTAACTGAACATGGCTTTAATTGTTGTACAAAGCCATTTGCTGGTTACTGTTGTGTATAGCAGTCAACAATTAACAAAACATATCTGAAATCTTTCAAGAAATCTTTTGTTGTCGTTGCATCTAAAAGATCCAGTTTAATTTGCAAAACCTTCATTGACTCCCAATGGCAATTATTTCAAATTGGGGATGACACCAGTTTTGAAAACAATCCTGGCTTTTAGTGCATTGGCATTTAAATTTGCTCAAATGACCTTAAAAACTTGAGTTGCAGTAAATGGACTTTGTGCTTAAAATCCCACTATGGGTTTGTGATAGTTTAATGAAGTTTGTGTAACTTATACCAACGTATCAGCACAACAGAGAAGAAACGCCGGGCAAAGGTGTTATGCCCTTGAAATAATTGAGGCTACATTTCATCTTGAGACATGTGAGATGGGCAATATGGGTTGTAACATTACCAGAGGGTTTTATAGATCAGCACATGAATACTGACGAGCCTTTTCAATGGGAAAGATGACATTAAAATGAATGCTTGCTGCAGATGTAGCCATTCATCTATGAGTGCATACATCCTACTAATTTGGATTTAATAGGCTGACTTCCAGCACAGAGATATGCTAATCAGCTGCGGCACTCTGCTCCATTGGGAATGTAAGTACGATCGAATGGTTAAATTGTCGCATTGATAATCCAGAGTATTGGACTAAAGGATTACTGGCACGACTTCAAACTCACACTGGAAGTTTGGGAATTTAAATTATGTTATTAGATTAATCCGCATTGAAAAGCTTGTGTTAGTCACTGTGATGATAATCCACAGCTTGGTGTAATATCCTTGGGGGAAGAAATATCCTGAATTTACTGCACTCAGACTACATGCAAATCCTGCCCCCAAGCACTGCGTTTGACTCTGAAGAGCCCTTTGAAAGACAATTGGGGATGGGCAGTAACTGCAGAGCTTGTAACTATGAATGAATAAAACCACACAAGAGCATTCCTGCTGCAGAATGTGCAATCCACAAGATGGACTGCAGCGATTCACTAGAACAGCTCACCCCTCTCCTGCTACCAGTGGAGTGAAAGAAGCAAAGCTGCAGGACCACCATTACTTAAGGATTCCCCACCAATGTTTAGTTTAGTTTGGAGATACAGCACTGAAACAGTACCTTCGACCCACCGAATCTGTATCCGTGTCGGCCCAACGATCACTACCCACACTAACACTACCCTACACACACCAGGGAAGATTTTACATTTATACCAAACCAATTAGAAACATAGAAACATAGAAACATAGAAAAATAGGTGCAGGAGTAGGCTATTCGGCCCTTCGAGCCTGCACCGCCATTCAATGTGATCATGGCTGATCATCCAACTCAGTATCCCGTACCTGCCTTCTCTCCATACCCCCTGATCCCTTTAGCCACAAGTGCCACATCTAATGCCCTCTTAAATATAGCCAATGAACTGGCCTTAACTACCTTCTGTGGCAGAGAATTCCAGAGACTCACCACTCTCTGTGTAAAGAATGTTTTCCTCATCTCGGTCCTAAAGGAATTCCCCCTTATCCTTAGACTGTGACCTCTTGTTCTGGACTCCCCCAACATCGGGAACAATCTTCCAGCATCTAGCTTGTCCAACCCCTTAAGAATTTTGTAAGTTTCTATAAGATCCCCCCTCAATCTTCTAAATTCCAGCGATTACAAGCCGAGTCTATCCAATCTTTCCTCATATGAAAGTCCTGACATCCCAGGAATCAGTCTGGTGAATCTTCTCTGTACCCCCTCTATGGCAAGGATGTCCTTCCTCAGATTTGGAGACCAAAATTAACCTACAAACCTGTATGTCTTTGGAGTGTGTGAGGAAACTGAAGATCGCAGAGAAAACCCACACACTTCACGGGGAGAACATACACTCTCCGTACATACAATCACCCATTGTCAGGGTCAAACTGGGGTCTCTGGCGCTGTAAGGCAGTAAATGTTCATCCATTTTATTGGGTTAGTCATGGCTCGATTGCAGACGGAAACCTATGGAGACAGTGTGCCCCACCCAAGGTTTCCGTGAGGTTCCCAGAGGTTCCTGTGAGGTTCCCGGGGGTTCCGGTCACTCTCCATGAGTCACCAGAGGTTCTGGTCAATTGCCTGGAAAGCCTCAACCGAATCGTGAGCTGCATCTACTGACCAAAGATCCTAAAGGATCTTTGCGGCTGACCGCGCGCACATACACACACACACAAACACACACACACATCGCGAAGGTGGGGGCTTTTTCTGTGTGTGAAGAGGAAAGTAAATGGCTGCCACAGAACACGGTAAGTCCTTTAGAGAGCGCGGTTGGGAGGGAGGGAAGGACGGAGAAAGGGAGAGAGAAGGGAGAGAGAAGGGGAAAGAGAAGGGGAGAGAGAAGGGAGAGAAAGAGTGGAGACAGTTTTAGGAAGTTTAATAAAGTTAGCGGGCATTTTACCTTCCGCCGGATCTTCTAGGTCCTGAAAACCAAAGAAGATAGACTCTCTTCATTCATAGACTACTGGATAGACTTGGTTTGTACTCGCTGGAATTTAGAAGATTGAGGGGGGATCTTATAGAAACTTACAAAATTCTTAAGGGGTTGGACAGGCTAGATGCAGGAAGATTGTTCCCGATGTTGGGGAAGTCCAGAACAAGGGGTCATAGTTTAAGGATAAGGGGGAAGTCTTTTAGGACCGAGATGAGAAAATCATTTTTCACACAGAGAGTGGTGAGTCTCTGGAATTCTCTGCCACAGAAGGTAGTTGAGGCCAGTTCATTGGCTATATTTAAGAGGGAGTTAGATTGAATGGCGGTGCAGGCTCGAAGGGCCGAATGGCCTACTCTTGCACCCATTTTTCTATGTTCTATGTTTCTATCACTCGAAACTCAGATTTGCGACTGGAGCCAGCAGTAAATGTAGTGAGGAGACAAGCTTGGGTATTTTGCTTGGGTAGTCGACGCCACAGCAGTGTCAACATTGCCTTCTCTAATTTTAGATAGCCCTTGTCTTCTCCCTCCTCCCCCTCCCCCACTCTCCTTCTAGTCCTACTGTCTCCGCCTGTTCCTTTCTTTTTCCCGCCCCCGCCACATCAATCTGAAGATGGGGCTCGATCCGAAACGTCGCCTATTCCTTCTCTCCATAGATGCTGCCTCACCCGCAGAGTTTCTTCAACATTTTTTGTCTACCTTTGATTTTACCAGCATCTGCAGTTCTTTCTTAAATAGACCTTGGAGAGGTCGAACAAATGAACGACCGACGGTGGCGCTCCGGGTTTCACCCCGGTGGTGGATGTTTTCTTGTAAGTTATAGTATGTTAACACGTTAATAATAACATTAATATTAACGTGTTAACATGGAAAACGTTATTGTAATCACAGTACAACTAGAGAAAATAGCACTCAATCGTGAAAAAGGCATTTCACAATCCTGGTGAAATCATGAAAAAAGGCATGAAAAGGCACATGGCATTTATGGCAAAATCCTGGCTCTAGTGATGTTGCGCAGTTATCATGTCCAAAATAGCTCTAGTTGGAGAGAATCCACACTGATTTGGATTGCAATGTTCAGTTTAGTTTGGTTTAGTTTCATTTTTGGAGATATAATATGGAAACAGGCCCTTCAGATCCCCATACACTGGCACTAGTCCACCGCACCAGGAACAATTTACAATCTTTATCGAAGCCAATTAACGTACAAACCTGTGTGTCTTTGGAGTGTAAGAGAAAACCAGAGCACCTGGTGAAAACCCATGCGATCGCGGGGAGAATGAACAAATTCTATACAGATAGTACCCATATTATGGATCGAACCTGGGTCTCTGGCACTGTAAGGAAATAAATCTACCATTATGCCACCCTTGTGGAAGGTGTTGAAGAAGACCCTGTCGAGAGGTCTGTTGCCAGGGAGTATTGATTTAATTAAATTGATGACGGGGTGACAAAATAAATGTTTCAATCAACAAGTGATGAAAATCTGGAACTCATTACCTGCAAACATGGTGGAGGCAGAAAGTTTAATCACATTTAAAAGGTTACAGCATTGAACACTTGAAGAAGCATACTGGTCAGTGCAGACATGATAGGACAAATAGTCTGTAGGTAACCTGCAAATGTCATTGATTTATAAGAGAAGAAAAGACAGAGAGAGAGAAATAATCATTCATTCTACCTTTTATACCTGTGCTGTCATTCAATAAGAAAATGGCTAGTCTTTTTCTTATGTGTCATTTTCTTACGGGTTATATCCCAAAAAATCTATCAAAGTCTGATGAAAAAGTGGTGGAGCGATAGCACTTCAAAAATCAGGGCCGTGGCAGTTTACAGTATGGACATTAATGCTGGAGAGATTAAATTTGCGGATGAACAGAGGTCAGAATAAGAGGGCAGATATCCTGAAGGCTTATTTGGATGGAAACGATTAGTCATAGAGAGACAAAGAGGGAGAGACCAGGTCAGAAAGGGAATTGAAAACAGAGGTCACATTTTTAAAGTCCACATACTGTTTAACTAAGACCTGGTGTAGGTCACCAAATGATGACAAAAATAAATACTCCCATGAGAAAGATTACATGCTGGTGCTAGCTGTTATGATTGAAAATTCTGAGAGGTAATGTGAAGGCATAGCTATAAGGGAGATAGTTTAATGGAGATGTGCAGGGCAAGGTTTATTTCACACGGAGGGTGGTGGTGGCCTGGAAAGCACTGCCAGGCCTGGCGGTGGATCCCGATCCGATAATGGCGTTTAAGGGGCCTTTGGATAGGCACATGGATAGGCAGGGAATAGAGGAATATGGATCATGTGCAGGCAGATGAAATCAGTTCATCTAGGCATCATGTTTGGCACAAACACCATGGGCTGAATGGCCTGTTCCTGTGCTGTACTACAACAAAATTCTCTTTGTTAGATGGAGCATGCAGGATATTTTATGAGAAGATAATGCAAGAAAATAATTATTTACTATCTAATTAAAGTTAAAAGTCATATTAAGACACGTAAATTGGACAAATTTAATGAATCACTGAACCTCTATAATACTAAAACTCTTGCTATTGTTTGTGTTTGTGCTGGCGATGTATCAATCTGCTTTTCCTATCTTCTTCCAAATGCTACGCCACAGCCATCCCATTTTCACATACGCTATTCACATTTTCCCGTCGTGACAATAAACATCGTCCCATCGCATTCCCATCTATATTTCCCATTATATTAATCCTCTAAATTTTAAAAACAGCCCCAAACACTCACCCATTTTGGAAAAAAAACGAGTGACGTCACAATGCACTCGCAAGGCAGGACGGGATCCTCCGGGATGGAGGGGCACTCCAGCGTTCGTGCGGCTACCGGGCCCGACGCCCGACATCTGGTGGCGAGGGTGGTACCGTGGGCCCTGGCTAGAGCCGAGCCTGATGCTCGAGCTGGAGTGAGCCGAGCCTGATGCTCGAGCTGGAGTGAGCCGAGCCCGGGGCTTGGATGGGGCCATGACCTGCGCTGAGAAAGAAGCTGCCGCTGGAACCAAGGACGCACCTGGGTCTGGGGTGAGAGACGAGCCCGGAGCCCAGGCGGCGGCCGAGCTGACAGCTGGAGTCTACAGCCATGGCCGGGCAAAGTACGAGAACGAGGCCGAGTTTCAGGCCTTGCGCTGGTCTACGACCTGGATAGGTCCTGGGGCAGGGAATGGGAATGAGCGGAGGAGGATGAGCGAAATGAGGAGGAGGGAGATGGGGTGGGGAGTGGGGTGGTAAAGGGAGATGAGGAGAGGGAGATGGGGGTGGGGTTAGAGGAGGGAGATGGGGAGGGGTGGAGGAGATGCCCCCTCCCTATTTACCCTCACTCCCACCCTTTTTACCCCCCTTCCTCTCTACCCCCTCCTTCTCCCTCCCTCACCCTCTACCTCACCCTTGCCCTCTCTCTCTCCCTCTCTACCCTCCTTCCCACCCACTCTACCCCCTCCCTCTCTCTCTCTACCACCCTCCCTCTCTCCCTCTACCCCCACCCTCTCTGTCCCTCTCTCTCTCTACCCCCTCAACCTCCCTCTCTAGCCTCTCTCCCTCTCTACCACCCCTACCCCTCCACCACCCCTCCCTCTCTACCCCCTCCCTCTCTAGGGATTGAAGAGGGAAGGTGGAGGAGGGAGTGCTGAGGGATGAGGAGAAATGAGCCGCGCCTGTGCAGTTGGGGGCTATGTGCGAGTGGTGCAATATTGCATTGGGGGAATGGCTTGCGTTGGCGTACGGGTGAGTGGTGGAATTTTGCGTTGGTCTAGTATTTTCTAAAATTCTTCTTGGATAGGTTGCTATGAGACGCAAATGGATGCCAAAAGCAGCAGTATAAATTTGTAGGCAAGTGGAACTAAAAGGGAACTAAACAGCTGTGCAATGAACGGAATGGAAGCACTCACTTTTGGGATTAAGAAGCAATCAAATGGAATGAGAGAAAAGCGATCTGTCAAAGTATGAAATGAAAGAATGAAAGGGAAGATTATGTGGATGGAATAGAATTGAAAAGGCTTTTGGAACACATTCATAAAATACAAGCAAAATAATTATGCAAGATATTGCAAATCAATGTACAGCCAACGGCAATGGCATACCATGGAAATTTGTGTCCCAGTCTTTCTCCTTAGCTTAACATGCTAAAACAGCATCCATTTGCAGTGAAATTCTTCATTGATATTCAGATCTAAAGCAGAGATTGAGCAATATATTTGAAGTGCAAGAATTCGTCATACAAATTAAACTGCTTGCAAGAAATAGCTGCAAGTAATGCTGTTAAACCTGATTATTTTTCATTTTGCTCTGAATTATAACGAATCTTGAAACATGTTAAAATCGGTACTCAATTCTTTAAAAATAGTAACATATGTAGCTTCAGATGTCACATTGAAGCTGGAAATAAAGACAATACTGTCAAACCTAAGAACAAAAAAACCCAGCAATACTGAAAATCCAAACTAAAAGGCTCAACAGCTCAGGCAACACTTTGGAAAATGAAACAGTTAATTTCCAGAGAGAAATTATGTTATTAGACTTAACAGGATGCAGCAGACACTGGATCTCATGCTACAGATAGAAAGGTATTATATGCACAGCTGTCTAAGAATTGGTGTTGTTCATACCAAATCAAATAAATAAATAATTTCTGGTACTTTCTCATTTGGATTAATTTAAGTGAATAGCATTCTATTCTGGCGCTATTCAATAGTATTTGATTGGCATCTATCATCTGCTTTCCCAGTATTTCCACAAGGTAATTGGTTGTTATTTGCAACTATGTCAAAGTAGAATCAGTGACAATTTTCAATGTATATCTCCCAACAAAATAATTGCCTGTGATATATATTCTCCAGCTCCTTATATGTCATCATATTCTACCAAATATGCAGAATATTTGGAATGGACTATCCACACAGATCGTTCTATGCTTGATGGACACAACATGCTGGAGTAACCCTGCAGGACAGGCAGCTGCCTGTCTCACTGAGTTACTCCAGCATTTTGTTCTTTTTCCTTTTAAACCAGCATCTGCAGTCCTTTCCTACACGTCCTTCAATGCTTGCTTGCTCCTTTAGTAAGTGGCAAATTATTATATGCATTGGGTATGCAAGAATGAATTTCACTGTGCTTATTCATACAGGTATGTGACAAAGTATTCCATTCCATTATTCTTCTGATTCATTTAGCTATTCCAGCAAACTAATTCATTAAGCAGCCTCGCTTGCAAGGCCTGCTTTTCTGTATCGTTGCTAACCAATGTATACTTCAATTTGCATGCACCATTTCTAAAATGATTAAACCAAGTGTAATTTATTCTAGTTCCCTTCAAATTTATTCAGTTTGCTGTTGTGCAAAGCTTTGTTTACCTATTTTGATTCCTTCTTCATCGTCAATAACCCTCATCATACATATTCCGAAAATTGAATAAATAAGAGAATATTTCAGTTTAGTTTATTGTCACGTGTACCAAGGCATAGCGAAAAGCATATGTTGCGTGACAACCAGCCAGTAGAAAGACAGCACATGATTACCATCGTTCCATTTATAGTGTACTAGACCAAGTGGGACCCGTTGGGAGGGGGGCGAGGCATCACACTGGAGGGCTGGTCCCTATATGCAGGTCGGCACTCACCCCGGAGACAGGCACCCCCGTCACCCGTTCCCCCAACGTAACCCGTTCGGCCAACGCAATATTCCACCAATCACCAATAACCCCTAACTGTGTAGGTGCGGCTCATTTCCCCTCATCCCCCAATACACCCTCCCCCTTCTCTTCACCCTCCCTCTTCTCTCACCTCCTCCCCTCCTCCATTCCCTCCTTCTCCTCTCCCTCCCTCTCCTTTCCCCTACCCTCAGTCACACCCTAACTTCAGTCACTCCCACCTACCCTCCATAACCCCTCTCCCCTCCCTACCCCCTGACCCATTGGGCCCCGTTTCCCCAACGCAATATTCCACCACTCATCCATTTCCCCAACGCAACCCATTTCCACCACTCACCTGTTCCCCCAACGCAACCCGTTCCCCCAACGTAATCAATCCTTCCCACATCGTGGGGGTGGGGGGGTGGGGGGGGGGGTGGGTTGTCAGCCCTTTCTGGAGCCAATGAATGGACTCGACCTTTGGGTCGGCGTTGGCACACCTTTGAGCCAATCAATCCTTTCCACGTGGGGCGGGTGGGGGGCAGTCAGCAAATCCCGGAGCAAATGAATGGACTCGACTTTTGGGTCGGCGTCGGTGCTCCATTGAGCCAATCAATCCTTCCCGTGGGGGGGGGGGAATCTCACTCTCTCCTTACTCCCCTTGAAGCAGTTGATCCCAATGTCTCTCTGTCACCTCTCCTTTTCCCTACCCTCTGTCACTCCCTCCCTCACCTCTCCCCTTTCACACTCCTCCAATAAAGACAATGTTTAAGTAACATTTCTTCTCCCATCCCCCACTCCGTCAACTCTAATAGCTTCTGTATTGGCAGCAGATATCCCATTGTGATGTTATTTTCGGTTGTCGGAATCTTGTGTAAATGAGATCACATTGTGATTGGACTACTGTGAGATGCCATTGTGATTTTATCACTGGAAACTGCTGGAATCATCTCCCACTCATAGGCAGTTCTTATTTTCAAAGTTGGCTTTTTTAAACCTTGAAATATCAATAACTTGTGAAATATAAGAAAATGTGAAGAAACCTGATACTGACGACCACGGGAAAAAGCTGAGTAAGATCCTGCAAAAATGTTTGTGCTATTGTGTACCATTTTGGCATAGCTCCTGAGATCACAGACTAACAAGACGAGACTTTTAATAATATACTAGCCTAACTGGGACCCGTTGGGGCCATGTCACACGGGCGTCCTGGGCCCTCAACGTAACCCGTTCCCCAAACCAGACAGAGATACAGCTGGTCAAAATACTCTCTATGGTGCCCCTGTAGAAAGTAGTGAGGATGGGATGGGGGAGGTGAGCTCTTCTCATCCGGCGCAGAAAGTGCAACCGCTGCTGCGCTCTCTTAACTGAGGCAGAGAATTCCACAGACTCACAACTCTCTGTGTGAAAAAGATTTTCCTCTTCTCCTTTCTAAATGGCTTACCCCTTATTCTTAAACTGTAACCCCTGGTTCTGGTCCTGCCCAACATCGGGGACATGTTTCCTGCCTCTAGCGTGTCCAAACCCTTAATAATCTTATATGTTTCAATAAGATCCCCTCTCATCCTTCTAAATTCCAGAGTATACAAGCACAGCCACTCCATTCTCTCAGCATACAACAGTCCCACCATCCTGGGAATTAAACTCGTGAACCTACGCTGCACTCCTTCAAAAGCAAGGATGTCCTTCCTCAAATTTGGAGCCAAAACTGCATACAATACTCCAGGTGCGGTCTCACTAGGGCCCTGTACAACTGCAGAATGACCTATTTGCTCTTATAGTCAACTCCTCTTGTTATGAAGGCCAACATGCCATTTGCTTTCTTCACTGCCTGCTATACCTGCATGCTTACTTTCATTGACTGATGAACAAGGACACCCAGATCCCATTGTACTTCCCCTTTCCCCAACTTGACACAAATTATATAATAATCTTCCTACCTTTTTCTGCAAGCAAAGTGGATAACCTCACATTTATCTACATTAAACTGCATCTGTCATGCATCTGCCCACTCACCCAACCTGTCCAAATCACCCATAATTCTCATAGAAACCTGCTCACAGTTCACACTGCCACCCAGCTTTGTGTCATCTGGAAATTTGCTAATGTTACTTGTAATCCATATAACCATATAACCATATAACAATTACAGCACGGAAACAGGCCATCTCGGCCCTTCAAGTCCGTGCCGAACAACTTTTTTCCCTTAGTCCCACCTGCCTGCACTCATACCATAACCCTCCGTACCCTTCTCATCCATATGCCTATCCAATTTATTTTTAAATGATACCAACGAACTTGCCGCCACCACTTCCACTGGAAGCTCCTTCCACACCGCTACCACTCTCTGAGTAAAGAAGTTCCCCCTCATGTTACCCCTAAACCTCTGTCCCTTAATTCTAAAGTCATGTCCTCGTGTTTGAATCTTCCCTATTCTCAAAGGGAAAAGCTTGTCCACATTAACTCTGTCTATCCCTCTCATCATTTTAAAGACCTCTATCAAGTCCCCCCTTAACCTTCTGCGCTCCAGAGAATAAAGACCTAACTTATTCAACCTATCTCTGTAACTTAGCTGTTGAAACCCAAGCAACATTCTAGTAAATCTCCTCTGTACCCTCTCTATTTTGTTGACATCCTTCCTATAATTGGGCGACCAAAATTGTACACCATACTCCAGATTTGGTCTCACCAACGCCTTGTACAATTTTAACATTACATCCCAGCTTCTATACTCAATGCTCTGATTTATAAAGGCTAGCATACCAAAAGCTTTCTTTACCACCCTATCTATATGAGATTCTACCTTCAAGGAACTATGCACGGTCCCTTCATCATTAATATATATTGTAAATAGCTGCGGTCCCAGCACCAAGCCTTGCGGTACCCCAGTAGTCACTGCCTGCCATTCTGAATGGGACCCGTTAATCTCTACTCTTTGTTTCCTGTCTGCCAACCAATTTTCTATCCATGTCAGCACTCTCCCCCCAATGTGCTCTAATTTTGCCCACTAATCTCCTTATCGAATGCTTTCTGGAAGTCCAGGTACGCTACACCACTGGCTCTCCATTGTCCATTTTCCCAGTTTCGTCCTACAAAAATTCCAGAAGATTAGTCAAGCATGATTTTCCCTTCGTAAATCCATGCTGACTCGTTCCGATCCTGTTACTGCTATCCAAATGTACCGCTATTTCATCTTTTATGATTGACTCCAGCATCGTCCCCACCACCGATGTCAGGCTAACTGATCTATAAATGGTAAATGGTAAATGGTAGGGAATTGAGGAATGCTGTGGAACAGAGGGATCTAGGAATAACTGTGCATAGTTCCCTGAAGGTGGAATCGCATGTAGAAAGCTTTTGGTGGGCTGGCCTTTATAAATCAGAGCATTGAATATAGGAGTAGGGAAGTAATGTTAAAATTGTACAAGGCATTGGTAAGACCAATTCTGGAGTATGGTGTACAATTTTGGTCGCCTAATTATAGGAAGGATGTCGACAAAATAGAGAGAGTACAAAGGTGATTTACTAAAATGTTGCCTGGGTTCCAGCAACTAAGTTACAGAGAAAGGTTGAACAAGTTAGGTCTTTATTCTTTGGAGCGCAGAAGGTTAAGGGGGGACTTGATTGGGGTATTTAAAATGATGAAAGGGATAGACAGAGTTGACGTGGATAAGCTTTTCCCATTGAGGGTAGGAAATATTCAAACAAGAGGGCATGACATGAGAATTAAGGGACAGAAGTTTAGGGGTAACATGAGGGGGAATCTCTTTACTCAGAGAGTGGTGGCTGTGTGGAATGATCTTCCTGCAGAAGTGGTTGAGGCAAGATCGATTTTAACATTTAAAAGTAAAGTGGATAGGTATATGGCCGGGAAGGGAATGGAGGGGTATGGTCTGAGTGCAGGTAGATGGGACTAGGGGAAAATAAATGGTCGGCACGGACTGGAAGGGCCGAGAAGGCCTTTTTCCGTGCTGTAATTGTTATATGGTTATATGGTTATATGGTTAATTCCCTTTTTCTTCTCTCACACATTTCTTAAAAAGTGGGATAACATTTAATTTCTAGAGCATTGGAAAATGATCACCAATGCGTCCCCGATTTCAAGAGCCACTTCCTTAAGTACCCTGGGATGCAGACCATCAGGCCCTGGGGATTTATCAGCCTTCAATCCCATCAGTCTACCCAACACCATTTCCTGCCTAATGTGGATTTCTTCAGTTTCTCCATCTCTCCAGATCCTCTGGCTAGTACATCAGGAAGAATGTTTGTGTTCTCCTAAGTGATGACGGATCCAAAGTACCTGTTCAATTCATCTGCCATTTCCTTGTTCCCCATAATTAATTCACCCTTTTCAGTCTTCAAGTCTCCAACTTTGGTCTTAACTAATAACCTTCAAATCTCGGGGGCTCTCCAACAGTTCCAACAGTTTCTGGGCGGTCACAGTTGCGCAGCTGTAGTCTTGCTGCCTTACAGCTAATGCAGCGCCGGAGACCCGGGTTCGATCCCGACTACGGGTGATGTCTGTACGGAGTTTGGACGTTCTGCCCGTGACCTGCGTGAGTTTTATCCGAGATATTCGGTTTCCTCCCACCCTCCAAAGACATACAGGTTTGTAAGGTAATTGGCTCGGTAAATGTAAAAATTGTCCCTAGTGTGTGTAGGATAGTGTTAATGTGCGGGTATCGCTGATTGGCGCGGACTGAAGTGGGCTGAAGGGCGTGTTTCCGCGCTGCATCTCTAAACTAAAATAAACTAAACTTGCTGCTTATTTCTAGCAGATACAGACTGCTAGTTTCTAGCAGAGGAAGGTTTGTCCTGATGAGTCTTTACAACAGGGTATTTGCCATTCATTTAATGCCAATACTAAATTGCAGATTGACATATAGACATAAGGGACTGCAGATGTTGTTTATGCAGATTACATAAAAGGACACAAAGTGCTGGAGTAACTCAGCGTGTCAGGCAGCATCTCTGGAGAACATGGATAGGTGTCGTTTTGGGTCAGGACTCTTCTTCAGGTTGACTTGACTGATATCGGCTGTAATTGAAAGCAGTTGGAACAAAATAATTAAAGGATTGGCGTCTGAAGAGGAGTCTCAACCCAAAACGCCGCCTATCCACATTCTCCAGAGACACTGCCTGACCCGCTGAGTTACTCTAGAACTTTGTGTGATTTTGTTTTAAATTAAAGGGCTAAGGTGAATTTGCAAGCCTCTGGTAAATATGAACACTGAGCCAGCACGGTTGTGCAAAAGCCTGCCCAGGTGAAGCTCAGTCTTTAGAAAAGTCTTTCAAAAAAAGTGTCTCTTCAGCACTCACTGTGACCATCCATCCTCTGATCTCGTTTCCTTTTGCCTGCTGCTGCAGCTGATAATAGTGGAAACCTTCACTGCTGCTGCTGCAAATCTTCCACTGGCTTCCCCATCCACAAGGAACTAACAAAATATCAACCATGGGAAGTTAGAGAATGTGTGGTTGAAATATATGAATCATTCTTAGCCATGAGTGAGGTACCGGAAGATGAGTGAGTGGCTCGGTAGTTTCACACATAGACCACCATGCTGATATATAGGTATTAAGGGAATCAAAATATATGGTTTTGCTGAAGGAAATGGTGCAACTTCAGCAACCATCTAATTGAATGACAGTGCAGGCATGAGG
Organism: Raja brachyura; assembly: GCA_963514005.1. The sequence continues at coordinate 24,996,151 of OY740783.1, read as the reverse complement.
GCTAATGACATCATCTTGTACTTATTTTTATTTTCTGACAATATTTCTCGTTTCCCTTTCCCGTGACCTTCAGTCTGAAGAGGGGTCTTGACCCGAAGCATTCCTTCTCTCCAGAGATGCTGAATGTCCCGCTGAGTTACTCCAGCATTTTGTGTTTAGCAGGTGACAAAGATAGATCCATGGGTACCTCAGATGTAACAGAGTTAGCACAAGAAAAGCATGCTTTTTTTAGTTTAGTTTAGCGATACAGTGCGGAATCAGGCCCTTTGGCCCACTGATTCTGGACCTATCAGCGATCCCTGCACATTAACTCTATCCTACACCCATTAGGAACAATTGACCATATTACCAAGCGAATTATCCTACAAACCCGAACTTTTTTCAAGTGTGGGAGGAAACCGGAGATCATGGAGAACAACCATGCAGGTGATAGGGAGAAGGTACAATCTCCATACAGACAACATCCATAGTCAGGATCGAACCCAGGTCTCTAGCACTGTAAGGCAGCAACTTTACCGCTGCGCCACCGTGCCACCCAAGCTTTGCGGATATTTCTCCAGCTCTGACTGGATTGATAAGTATGGGACTAGCTGAATGTCGGTCCACGCAGCTGAATAATAAAAGGGAGTGGAGGATACTGTTGTTGTCAACTTTGCTAAATGCTCCAGGCAGGGTGAGATGGATACAGAGAGGTAGATTCCCTTTGTCAAAGTCATGCAGGGTACAGTTAGGAACAAAAACAAAAATTACTATCAATTTAGAATTGTTGTTATTGTTTAGGTACAGGGGAAAAATTGCATTCTGGTTTGGAGCTGAATGATTTAAAGTAAAGACCAATTGTAGGAAAGTCTATGCAGCACATCTGTTTGCCATCATGGAATCCAACACAGTCAATCTGTTTACAAACCAGTTGGGAATGTTCTTGTTATTTTCAAAGCAGTTTCATATCAATACGATTCTCCAATTCCAATATGTTCTCAATGCACCATTGCACAACTTGGCTTCTCTGACATAGAGATGGGCAGGCTGCCATGGCACTGTTGGCTCAAGACAAAATGCCATTAGTGATGTGTGATTGCTGAGAGGCTTTGCTTCCTCTGTTCTCAAATGGTAAGGCTTGAGTTTCAAATTAGAGCAATCTCATGGAAAGAGAAGGCATAAACAAACTATAAAATGCATTGTTTTCTGTCTCCTTTCTCGGTTCCTTGTTGTTAAAGCAGTTGGTGTTACTTTTCAGATCTGGATCATTAATTTCAAAGTTTGATTTTGAACCGACGACAAGCAGTTAATGATTAATCTTTAATAATCTGAATTGGGTTCTTGGTAGTATGTGTAGGAAGAAACTGCAAATGCTGGTTTAAACCGAAGATAGACACAAAATGCTGGAGTAACTCAGCATCTCTGGAAAGAAGGAATGGGTGATGTTTCAGGTTGAGACCCTTGTGTCTGAAGAAGTCTGAAGAAGGGTCTCGACCCATTCCTTCTCTACAGAGATGCTGCTTGTACCGTTGAGTTACTCCAGCATTTTGTGTCTAATTTGGAATTGTGTGATTGCTACATATACCAATATAAATCACAGTATTTGAGGGAAAACCTGAAGGGGCCATTCCAATTCTGCAGAAGGTTTGGAAGTATTTTTTTTCACTCAGATAACTATTGATCTAGTTTGAACACAAACTACTAAACAGAATAGTAAGATTAAACGAGAACTTACCAGTTCGAAGGTTGATCTTTATTTTATGAGGAGTTGCGATGAGGGATTTCGTGAAGAACCCGCCAGCACGCATGCGCGACATTCTTCAAAGTAGCGGTGTGGAATCACAGAACAACACAGAGAAATGACTTGGCATAGTAAGATTGAAGAGACTCTAATTACCAGTTGATTATGATCGAGGGTTGGGAGCGGAGGGCACGAAATCCCTCATCGCAACTCCTCATAAAATAAAGATCAACCTTCGAACTGGTAAGTTCTCGTTTAATCTTACTATTTCATTTCGGAGTCACGTGAGTGACTTCGTGAAGACTTCAAAGCTCTGTGATTTCACGCCCTGGACCACATCCATGCTGTCACACACCACTATTAAGGATGGATGGGAGTAAACAACTTTCCAGACTGCTTGTACTGAAAAACAAGAATAATATTTATTAACAATCAAAGCAAAAACCCCTCATTCGGGGACATCTCCACGTTCTTGACCTGCATTCAGCACGGCCTCCGCGAACTGTAGAGGAGCGGCAACAGGCTTGTTATAAAACCGCTGAAAGATGGCTTCATTCGCCCATCCTGCTGTGGCGAGAATATGGTCCATGGGCACCTCCATGACCCTCGCCGCCGACGTTGATGCAGCCCTGGTGGAATGGGATTTGAAGACATTAGTGTCGATACCTGACTTACCCAAGACGATCCTGAGCCACCTGGATATCTTCTGGACTGTCACTCGATGGTGAGGTTTCTTGTGAGTGACAAGCAGGTATTTCTCCATTCCCCTTAGGTGTCTCGTCACTTTGACATAGTGACGGATATGAGCGGCTAGACATAGCCTTGCATGTGCGGGGTATGCCGGGAACTTCAGCTGCAGCCCTGTGAACCCAGGTCTATGCTGCTTGAGTAGCTCATCTATAAAGAAGACTACTTCTGCAGGGGTAGAGATCATCCTGTCGATCCGGATTTTATGGAGTGTCTGTACCCTCTGCGCTGAAGTCAGTGCCAGTAACATCACCAGCTTCAGGGTGAGTTTGTCCAGCTCTAGCCCCTCCATGGGCGACCATGTCCTGAGCAGGGTTAATACTTTCCCGATATCCCAGGTGATATTATAGCGTGGTCTGGGCGGATTCGAATTGAATATTCCCCGCATGAGCCTGGACACCAGCCTGTTGGATCCTACCTCAATATTGAGGTAGAATGACAGCGCACTCCTGGTGCTGTTGATGGCATGTAGCTCAGGTGTTCATCATGGTGCAACCCCGCCAGGAATTCCAATACGTCGGTTATGGTTACAGCGTCATAAGTGATTTGGGAGCGGCCGCAGTAGGTTTCCCATTTCCGGATGTGGGAGAGGTATTGCCGCCTGGTGGACTCCCGGCATGACGCTCCGATGGTATCCATTGTTCTGGGTGATAGGCCATACCGCAGTAATGGCCTGTTCAGAACCTGCAAGCCAACAAGTTTAGATAGCTGTGGCAGGGATGTGGTTCCCCTGACACAGGGTTAGTGACCAATTGTGGGCAACCCTCTAAGAGGACCCAAGGTTGACTGATCATATCAAAGACCACCGGATACCATGGCTGCGTAGGCCAGTCGGGTATGATAAGAATGTCCTTGGCAGCATCCATCTGGATTTTCCGCAATACCCGACTGATGAGGCAAAATGGAGGAAATGCATAGAAGAACCATTTCCCCCAGTCCAGCGAGAACGCATCCATCGCCATTGCCCCAGGATCTGGTTCCCACGAAACGTATGTTGGTACCTGATGGTTCAACCGCGACGCAAAGAGGTCGATATCCGGTTTACCAAATTTGGCTGTAACTTTAGCGAAGATTTGAGGATCCAACATCCACTCGATGTTGTCATTGAATTTGTGTGACCTGGTGTCCGCCACAGTATTGAGCCCACCTAGTAAATAGGTAGCTGAAATCCAAATATTCCGTTGAATACACCAGAGCCAAATTGTATTTGCCAATTCATCACATGAAATTGACCTGGTACAGCCCATATGGTTTAAATATGCCACCGCAGTGGTATTGTCTATTTGGAGACTGACATGAGCGTCAGTAAGATTAGAACAATAAGCTCGAAGTCCGTGAAATGCTCCAAGCATCTCCAAATAGATTATCCCTTGTGACAATAACAGAGTAGATTCAAGGGTGTCCCATCTGCCCCCGCAACTAGAGTAGTTGTCCATAGCTCCCCAGCCATGGGAGCTTGCGTCTGTTTGTAAGTATACCACCGGATTGGGCAAAATGATGGGTTTAAATGAGTCACAAATATTGTCCACCCACCATTGTAACTCAATCTTAGCTTTAGGAGGCAGCTGCATTGGTCCATGACCTGTGAAGGGCAGAACTTTGATTTATTTGAATCTATAATTAACCCCATTTCCTGAAAAATTGCCACATTGGCTGAAACTGCCAGTTCAGCTGATTCCAGGGTGTTGCCAACAATCAAGATATCATCCAAATAGGCCACCACTATATGATGTTGTTTCCGTAGCGTGGCCAGAATAGGTTTGAATAATTTAGTAAATAATCTAGGGGCTGTGGTAAGCCCATTTGGCAAAGCCCTGTATTGCCAGAGCTGATCCATCCAGATGAACTTTAAGAACTTCCTATGGTGTTTCTGAATGGATACAGAATAGTATGCATCTTTTAAATCAATGCATGCCATAAAGCAGCCATGAGAAATCAATGACTTGGCTGTTTCGAACGTGTCCATTTTGAAATGGGTATATGTTACAAAGGTATTCAAATGGGTCAAATCAATAATAACCCGACATCCTCCATCCTTCTTGGGCCTGGTGAATATGTTGGATACAAATTCAATTGGTTCGTGTATAGTTTTTTCTATCACGCCTTTTTCTTCTAACCTCAAGATTTCAGCATAGCCTGCTGCCATTTCAGTGCTAGACAGCGTAAATTTCCGATCGGGCATATGCTGGGATGGAGGGATGTTGCCATTGATGAATTCAATCTCATGGCCTTGAATACTTTGAAAGATAAACTCATCTGAAGTGATAGTTTCCCATGCCCCCGTGAAGAACCGAAGTTGCCCACCAACATGTGAAGTTAAGCACACAGGTGCTTGAAAACCAAACCGCCTTACCTCCATGGTTACCGGCGGTCCTTGACATGTTTGGCGGGACGTGGAGGTGCTGGGTTGGGCTGATGATGCGGCGTCCGCATCTTCCATGGTGGCCGCTGCGGGCCTTGCCCTAAAAAAGGTTGCGGCTGCTGGGGCTGTTGGTATTGAGGTGGAGCTGGAGTATAGGTACGTGCCGGTCCGGTGGCAGGGCCTCGTGGCCTGTAAAACGGCGCTTTCTTGGCCGCCTGCCTGGGCGCGATCTGAGACCGCATCAGTCCCACCGTTTTGGCGTGGTCGTCCAGCTCCTTGACCCTCTTCGGGAGGTCTTCCCCGAACAACTGTCTGGGCGGTGGCGTAGGAGGCGCCTTACACAACCCCGCGAATTTCGGGTTGAGCGTGGGTTGGATGACACTGTTCCGGAAGGCATTGATCTCGTGCTGAGTGGCACATAGCAGAGCGAGAGCATCTTCCTGCTCCATGCTTAGGTCCTCTCCGTCCACTGACCGCGCAAACGCGGTAATCCCAGCAGTAAGCAGCTTCAGGATGTGCTGGAGCTTTATCTCCTGGGTCCTGATGGCTGTGCCGATGTTGCCCCAGATTGGCGTATTGACTGTGGGCACGTTGAGGGAGTTGCAGTTGGCTGGGGCCTTGTGCCTGTTGATGGCCTCCGATAGAACCTCCTCCTGGAGCTGATGATTGGTCAGGAAGTCCACGGTGGCAGTCAGTTTGGGGTTGAGGGATAATCCCGATGTCTCCGAGGATGCGAATTTCGCCGCTACATCAAGGAGTTCTTCCTGTGGGACCTCTGATGGAGCTGATGTAGGGTCCAGAATGTCCTCATCCTCTGGCTGCCTGCGGCTCCCTGTTGACAATGGTGAAGCCTCCCTGTGCCCACTGGAGCTGGATGCCTGCTGCCGTTGATTCTGTTGCAATAGGAGCTCCAACATCCGCTCCATTCGGTCAATACGCCCCTCGCCCTTAGAACTTGGGCTCATGTTCTGCTGAACTGCTGAGGCTCCGTTCATCGGCCCGCAACTCGTCGAGGCGAACCCGGTGCCGGAAGTTGTCGCTTCCAGCCGCCGCAGAAAAGCTGAGCGATTCCCGCATGGGAGGTACGCTCATACGCCTCCTTTTGGCGGAGCCTGATCCCGCTGCCTCAGAGGGCAAACGCGGTGGAGAGTCGGCACCCAATACCTCAGCACGCTTGCCGGCTGCCCACATCGTGGACCTAGCCGACGTACGGTCCCGTCCTCCCATCCATGGAGGACTCGGTGACCGTGGCGGGACTCCTCCCAAGTGACTCTTCCCGGTCTCGATGGTTGGGGAGTCAACACTGGTCCTGATAGGTCTCCCAGTGGACTTGAGTCCCGCCATAACACCAGTCCGCATTTTAGCGGCAGGTGACGTCTTAGCCCCTAAAGGGTTAGACTTACGGGCTCCATCCCTCCCTCTCCTCCGAGGGCTCAGGGAGAAGGGCCGTGCAGCTGCACGCGAGCCCTTGCCCAGGTCTGCCAACGAGCCCGTTGGCGACCTCGATACGGAGGCAGGGTCTACCTGCTCCGGTGGTACACCGAACTCCTCAAACTCGTCACTGGAGCTCCGGTGTATCGGCGGGTCGGGCCCTGTAGCAACAGGGCTCCCCGACTTCCCCGCCTTCTTCCTGGCCTGACTAGCAGGTGCAGCCGTTGATGAGGGCCCCGGGACAGGTGGCCGGCGACTCCGGACGGACGTCCTACGGCCTTTGTTCCTCCCTTCCATGTCCCTGTTGAAAGAACACACTTCCAACAAGGACCAACCAACTTAAGGTTAGTATCACTTACCTTAGCGGCTCCTTATGAAGGGCTGGTGGGGAGCCGCGCTCCACCGCCAGCTGTCGGCAGCAATGCGTTGCGACGATATGTCGCGCATGCGTGCTGGCGGGTTCTTCACGAAGTCATTCACATGACTCCGAAATGAAATTACAAGGAACCTTTGTTTATGTTCAGGAATGCTCAAATATCCTTGGGCCCAACCTTTGCTTTTTAAATTGTTCAAATGTATCCCCTAAGCGACACAGATTTGGACATTTGAACTTACTGTCCCCTTTGCTATGCTCTGTGTAAAGCAGCTGGGTTTTATTTTATTGGATCCGTATACGTGTGTGTATTTTAGACATCTATTGCATTATTTACCTCTTCTATGAAGGAAGAACCAAGCATTCTTGATTAGTACTGGTGTCAGGTGTTCAGGGGAAAAGGCAGAAGAATGGAGTTTAGAGGGAGAGATAGATCAGCAATGATTGAATGGCGGAGTAGACGTGATGGGTTGAAAGGCCTAAATCTGCTCCCATAACATTGACATATGAATTTATGGATGTTACTCTGAAGGTAATAAGGCAATCAAATGTATGGAAGAATTGATCTCAAAGCTTTATTATAATTGAATAAACTTCTGATTGGGGGATATTTCAATACATTGGGCAGCACAGTGGCTAAATAGTAGTGCCTTACAACGCCAGAATCCCTGGTTAAATCCTGACTGCGGGTGCTGTCTGTACGTAGTTTGTACGTGGGGTTAATTGGCTTTAATAAATTGTTAAACAGTCCTTCGTGTGTGTATGTTAATGTACGGGGTTATGGATGTTCAATTGTTACATTTCAGATCCCTTCAGAGGGAAGGGTCGGCTCTGAAGAAGGGTCTCGACCCGAATCATTGTTTACATATGTATACATATCATATGAGGCTTATTATTTGACAAGAGCAGGAAAATCGGTCAAAAAGAAACAGTCCTTGGCACAAATAAACTGTGAAGTTACTGATGCTAGGCATTTCACCTTCCCAGCATGGGCTGTAACCTGACAAAGTTAATTGTCAGGTCTTTATTGAACTTGTCCCATCTTACTCCCCAGGCTACTTACTTTACTGAGTTAGGAAAATATATTTCCAAACGAGATTATTTTAAAAAGAATTGTCTTCCTTTGAAGCATATCGCCTTCTAATAAATTTGAGTGAGCTGTGTGTTGGGAGTTTTGGATAAAATTAATGTACGGTATTGATGCTTTTCGCAACTGAAGTTGAACCAAAGCTATCAAAGTAAAAAATAATTAGAAAAGGCTCTTCAAAGAATTGTATTTGTCACAATGATTAATATTGTGCCTTGATCTTTGAACAATTTTGATAACACTGGTTGTCAAATCATTGTAATGTTTCATATTTATTCCAGGGATGTTGTGCATTTATCCTTTGTGTCTTTTAGATGAGATTAGACTAATTGGGACCTGTTGGGTCCCATGTTCACATGAGACGGCTGGTCCCCCAACGCAATATTCCACCTCTCCACCAATTCCAATATTGGTGGCCTGTGTGGGGGGGGGGGGGGGGGGGTGGGGGCTTTCTGAAGCACTAGGTGTGGTTGGCCAAAGGGACTGGTTTCCAGAGGGCTAGTATGGATATTGTGGGCCGAATGGATTCTTGGGCTGGCAGATCAGTCACTCAGGCCTGGTGGGCTGGCAGCTCAGTCAGTCTGGCCTGGTAGGCTGGCAGCTCAGTCACTCAGGCCTGGTGGGCTGGCAGCTCAGTCACTCAGGCCTAGTGGGCCGGCAGCTCAGTCACTCAGGCCTGGTGGGCTGGCAGCTCAGTCACTCAGGGCTGGTGGGCTGGCAGCTCACTCACGGCTATTCCGTGAAATTCAAGCAGAGTGCAGGCCACAAAATTCAGTTTTATAGCATTTCAAGCAAAGTGGAGGCCACCAAATTCAGTTGCATAGCATTTCAAACAGAGTGCAGGCCACCCAATTCAATTTCATAGCGTTTCAAGCAGAGAGCAGGCCACCCAATTCAGTTTCATAGCATTTCGAGCAGAGTGCTGGCCAGCCAATTCAATTGCATAGCATTTCAAGAAGAGTGCAGGCCAGCCAATTCAATTTCATAGCATTTCGAGCAGAGTGCTGGCCAGCCAATTCAATTGCATAGCATTTCAAGAAGAGTGCAGGCCAGCCAATTCAATTTCATAGCATTTCAAGCTGATTGCAGGCCAGCCAATTCAGTTTCATAGCATTTCAAGCAGAGTGCAGGGCAGCAAATTCAATTTCATAGCATTTCAAGCAGAGTGCAGTTCAGCTAATTCAATTTCATAGCATTTCAACCTCCTAACAAATAATTTATTGCAAGTACATTGCAGACTCACAGTTCAGTTGATTCACAGCTTAGAATCACAGTTGTGGACTCTCCCTTGCGATCTTCCAGAATGACTGACTCATGTTCAGGCATCCGTGGTTTTATATTCCTGCCCCCCCTCCCCCGGAAGGGGCGTTACCTTCATCGTGGTGATTGACAGGCAGGAGGACCAATCAGCTGATCTCAAGATTTGTTTATACACTCATAACGTTTTTATTTTTCATCGATCGGAATAATCCTTGGGGCTGCCTGAGCGGAGGAAGACTGTGAGTAAGATGGTCAAAAATCATAGCGAGATAGGGTAGCATTTTTTTTAAAAATCGATATACAGCGCAGACAGGAAGTGGTCAAGATGAGACTTTTAGTGTGAATACAAAAGAGAGAGAGAGTTAGATGTAGCTCTAAGGGCTAAGGGAATCGAGGGGAAAAAGCCAAAACGGGATACTGAGTTTGGATGATCAGTCATGATCATATTGAATGGTGGTGCTGGCTCGAAGGGACGAATGGCCTACTCCTGCACCTATTTTCTATGTTTCTATGTTTCCATAGGAACAGTGATTCCATGTAAAGTATCTCATTTTATTTTGAAGAGGAGCAGGGGAGTTATGTTCAAAATCTTAGACAAGGTTTAACCTTCAACCAACATAACGTAAACTGAAAGTTAGCACACTGCTGATTGTGGCTTTGTGAAAATCGATTGCTACATCTTCTAAATTGCAACAAAAATTACACATCATTAAGTACTTCCTTGATTGCAAAATGTTTTCTCTGGCCATGAAAGTCATTTATAATTGTTAATGTATAGAAAGGAACTGCAGATGCTGGTTTATACCAAAGATAGAGGCAAAGTGCTGGTGTAACAGCGGGACGGGCAGCATCTCTGGAGAGAAAGGATGGGGGAGTTTTGGCTCAGAGCAGTTCTTTAGACCCGTTATAATTGTTAGTCCATCTTTCGTAATAATCTTACTTTGGAAAGAAAATGCTCAACATGTGAGGTAATAGCAACACAAAATAAGGACAGCAAGTCAATTGTGCACAATCGACCCATTAATATGCCTAGGAAGGAACTGTAGATGCTGGTTTTCACTGACGATAGACAACAAAATGCTGGACTAACTCAGCGGGACTGGCAGCATCTCTGGAGAGAAGAAATGGCAAAGTTTCTGGTCAAGACTGAGGTGAGAAAAAGCGTTTTCATCCAGAGAGTTGTGAATTTATGGAATTCCCTGCCACAGAGGGCAGTGGAGGCCAAGTCACTGGATGGATTTAAGAGAGAGTTAGATAGAGCTCTAGGGGCTAGTGGAGTCAATGGGGTATGGGTAGAAGGCAGGCACGGGTTATTGATAGGGGACAATCAGCCATGATCACAATGAATGGTGGTGCTGGCTCGAAGGGCCGAATGGGCTTTTCCTGCATCTATTTTCTATGTTTCTATGTTTCTATGAGACCCTTCTTCATTCAGATCTTCAAGTCTTCAGGTCCAAAGAAGGGTCTCGACCAGAAACCCAATCATTATTATTGCAGGCAGGGTGTAGATGAAAACCCTTGTTTCTTTCTGTTCTTACCTCCTTGTACATACCTTTGCACATGTAACAAATGCGGCAAATTAAATAGAGTTATATGTCTCAGCTGTTTCAATTCAGATAAAAACAAGCATTTTGTGATGTTGAACAAACTGCAGTGTAAACATAATGAGTTTCTGAAATATGTCTTTGTCAGTGATAATCCAAATGGGATATGGAGTTTGTGGTAAAGAATGTGTAGTGAACACTGAAATGAAAGCAAAAATGAAAGCAAAACACATTTCAGAGACAATGTTTCAAGTCAATGACCCTTACTCAGAAAGTGAAAAACTGAGAAACCTAATATGCTTTAAGTTGCAGAAAAGGAATTGGGGAAGTGAACAGAGGAAATGTCTGTGCAGATCAGGGCAGATGAAATGCAACAATGGTGGTGACAGAGGATGGTGAAGGCTGAACAAATGCAATGGGTATGAAATAGAGGGAAATTCATGGGAAGAAAGATGACCGTAAAAAAGCTTGGAATGTGAGGTACAAAACATTGCAATTGTTAGAAATCTGATATAAAAGACAACGTTGGAAGTACCCAGATGGTCACGCTGTTGAGGGAAGAGTAAAAATAAAAGAGCTAACTGCAGATTGTTAGCCCATCTGTCATCAGCACTAGCTATTTCTGACACACTGAAAATGATGCTTCTCAGCAATTAAAGACACAAAGTGCTGGAGTAACCCAGTGGGTCAGGCAACATATCTGGAGAACATGGATAGGTGCCATTTCGGGTTGGAACCCTTCATCAGGCTTCAGTGATATTTCGTGTCGAAACCTTTCTTCAGACTCCGGCTTCAACACTCTGTGTCTTTTTTTATATTGTGGTGTCAGCCTATACATGGGCCACTTATGCTCGAACCCTCGTCAGGAGATTCGAGGGTGGGCACGTGACGTCATGGGCAAGAGGGAGTGTCCTAGTACTTAAGGTCATCTCACCTCGAGACCTTGAGGTGTCAACTGGTAGCTAAGCCCGAGTGAACAACCTCGCTCAGCTACAGCAACACAGTAATATAGTTAGCGCACCCACCTAACGTGTCGCCACTGAATAAACAACCATTTGAACCGACCTGACATCTCACCTTTTTTCACCACGTTTGGTTCCGCTACATTGATGACCCCCGACTGTCCGAATGAAATTTTGATTCATCTGAAGCACGCAGCCTCGGGCGACCTGATGTCTGCAGCCGGCTGCTCAGCCCTGCAGAACTACGCTGCCGCCAACCCGGCCCTGCGGTGAGGTATGCCGCCACCTCCCCACCAGCTGCTGCTCACCGGCCTCGCTTCCAACCAGCACACCGCTCCAGGCCTTGTGTGACGGCCGCCGAGCTCCTCTGCATGACCTGCCCGGAGCCGACCGCCGGAGTGGACAGGTTATACCAGCCGCTGCTGCCCCACCAGCAGCTGCAGGAGCTGCGAGCGTAGCAGCCTCCTGCCCACAGCAAGGCCGACACACGCCCTGGGAGCAGAGAGTACCTGCCGCTCTCCCGCTCCCGACAACGGACCCGGGCCCGGCCTCGCACTGCGAACATGGCTCCGGGCCTTGCACCACACCGGGCTTCACGCTGGACATGGTTTCAGCCCCAGCACCGCACCAGGCCTCACCGCGTCGCGAGGTCCTGCACCGGACCCGGCTCCAGGCCCTGCACTACAACAGTCCTCACTGTGGCCACAGTTCCACGCCCTGCCCTGCACCGCACCTGGCCCCGCCAGCCAGGGCCTAGCCACCAGATAGGACGGCTTAACTGGGGCGCCTGCCGAAGACGCCCTTCTGCTCCTCGCCAGTCTTGAATCGCTGGACCAGTCTGCTTCAGCCGGCCGGCAAAATGGCCGCCGCGGCCTCCTGAACAAGCAGCCACACGTTACAAAAATAGCCGCCGCGGCCAGCCGGAAGAGAAGCTCTAACTTATGAACTTATCATTCACAGCACCACCTTCCGGCCGGATGCCGTCACTGCAGCCTGACCACCGGCAACAGCGCCACCGTCAGAGCGGCTGCCATCATTGCAACCTCACCGCCGACCACAGCGCCACCTTTCGGCCAGATGCCATCACTGCAGTCTCACCGCCATCCACAGCGCCACCTTCCAGCCGGATACAGTCCCTGCAGCCTGACCATCAGCAACAGCGCCTCATTCAGACCGGAGGCTGTCACTGCAACACTATCCTGCACTATGAACACTGGACAATTTGAACTTTGGACACTGATTGCACTGTAATTTGTTTTTTTTCATTTTGTGTTCACTGTATTTCCACGCCCGGTTCAGAAATTAGTTTGTTTATTTTATTTAGTTTTTTTTCCCTCATAGTTGCTGGGGGCCATATTTCACAGGACACTCTCCCTTAGCTGGTCGAGGAGATGCGACCGTGTCTCTTCCATCTGGCGGCTTCTGAATCAGTTTCCTCGCACCCCTCGGTACCTCAGCATCACCCATGAGAGCGTCACTACACATGTGGAGAGCTCCATCCCGACCCACGCTCGGGGTGTTCCAGACCCACATGCAGGAGCCATCCTTGACCATGCTATTCCTTCCTCCGACTCTGGGGGGGTCCAGTGGCATCAGCCTATACATGGGCCACTTATGCTCGAACCCTCGTTAGGAGATACGAGGGGGGGCACGTGACATCATGGGCTAGAGGGAATGTCCTGGTACTTAAGGTCATCTCACCTCGAGACCTTATGGAGTCAACTGGTAGCTAAGCCTGAGTGAACAACCTCGCTCAGCTACAGTAATACAGTAATATAGTTAGCGCGCCCACCTAACGTGTCACCACTGAATAAACAACCGTTTGAACCGACCTGACGTCTCACCTTTATTCACATTTGGTGCTGCTGCAATATCCATGTTCTCCATAGATGCTCTCTGACCCGCTGAGTCACTCCAGCACTTGTTGTCTTTTTTTTGTATACCAGCATCTGCAGTTCCTCATGGCTACACTTATCAGCAATTGTTGAATTCAATGTTAAGCCCCAAGGGCTGTACCATCTCATTAGTAGGTAAGATACTCCAGTTATTATGATTTTTGGTGGAACACTAAAAGAGGATGTCCCATAATGTTCATTTAGTTTCTCTCCCTACAGATTTCCAGCATCTGAAGGTTTTTGCTGTGTGTGCACTGACCACTGTTTGGTGGCCTGACAACACAAAGGATGCTTGTGACTTGTCTATCAAAACGATTTCGCTCAGAATTCATTAAATAAAAAGCTTTTTTGCTAATTTCTTAAAAAAGCTAATTTGAGCCCCCCTTATCATCAAGTCATACAGCATGCAAACAAGCCCCTTGGCCCAACTTGCCCACACCGCATCATATGTCCCATATGCATTAATCCCACCTGCCTGTGGTTGGCTCATATCCCTCAAAACCTATCCTATCCATGCATCTTGTCTAAATGTTTCTTAAACGTTGCCCCAACTACCTCCTCTGGCAGTTCGTCCATACACCCACATCTTGCGAGTAGCTTGGTTACTTGAATCTGAACTATTGTCAAACACAAAGAGTTATAAAATAGAACACAGAGCACCGAACGTAGAGTAGTACTGCGCAGGAACAGGCCATTCGGCCCATCATGTCTGTGCCAAACATAATGCCAAGGTAAAACTAACCTCATCTGCCTGCACATGACCCATGCACCACCATTCCCTGTATATTCATGTGTCTATCTAAAAGCCTACTAACCGCCACTATCGTATCTGCCTCCACCACCTCTCCTGCCACCACATTCCAGCTGCCCACAGCCCTCTGTATTAAAAACCTGCCCTGCAAATCTCCTTGTCCTTTCTGTTTAAAAAATACAAATCTCATACTGTTTGTTAGTTTTGCCAAAAAAAACTGAAGTTGCAAAAGGAAAAATAAAACTTAATCAAAGCAAATTAAAATTGTGTTTTATTTCCGGTTGTCTCAAAGACACACTCAAAGCAGAGAGAACATAATTGTATTTCTAATATCCTGTTACTTGAATACAATGACCTTAACGCTTCCATGTTCTCCAGGGATGCTGCCTGAACTGCTGTGCTACTCCAGCACTTTTTTTATGTGTGCTTACTTCCCATCACAAACCAACCTTGCCTCTTGCCCCCATCAATTCCATCTACACTTCATGTTCTCTCCGGAAAACAGCACCATTATTACACATTCCCCGCCATTCTCTTTTCTCCCCTCTCCCATCGGGCAGAAAGTACAAAAGTTTGAAAGCATTTACCATCAGATTAAAACGTACCACATTGTTATCAGACACTAGAATGGAACTCATGTGCTAAGGATGAATACCCAATCCTCCAATCTACCATGTTGTGATTTTTATCTTTTGCAAACCCAGCATCTGCAGTTCCTTGTTTCAATGATCCTGAAGCTTTTGATTGTAATCCACCCAGCAAGGAAAGGGGGAGGGGGCAGAAGTGGAACAAGACTATAAGAGCTCAATGGATAAAACTTCAAGCTGCTATTGAAGTTATTTATTTTGCAGCCATTTTTTGAGAAATGAAATTGACATTACTGGAATTTTATTTCTGCCACTATTCACGAACCTCGAAGTCAAATTCAGCGTGTCTGCAATGTGTGAAAAGTAGTTTGAAGAATGCGATAATAAGATGTGAGTATAATGATCCTGTGGTTATTTAAAGCTTCGTGCTGTATGTTTTCCTGCAAATGTGATAATTTTCTTGGTGTTACTGCTGAGTACAAAACCAGGGATTGAAAATCCTCTGATCTTGAGGGATGCCAGTTAACAGGATCAATCCTGTGGGCACACGGATCATGAATCGCCCCAGGGGATACCATGACAGAACTTAGCAGTTGCTTTCTTTTATGGTGGAACAATATGGTATTCTGAGAAAAGGGGATGATCATAAAAGAGAAGGTGACCTGAAGATTTACACGTGAAGAGAGGTACTGTGCGAGTAATCAGAGGGGATGTGACAAGTTCATGAAGAGCGCTGTATGGCAGCAAGGGAGTCGATTATTTTACTGTGTATATTTGCTGAAGATGTATGATAAAAATAAGATTGCACAGAGGATAACAAGTATAAGATTCTCAAACTAATCCAGTGGCTCACAGATATCGGCAGTCAACAATGACGTGTATGTACACATGAAGAATCAGAGGCAGCCATTTTCTATCACCCTGGTAGTGCCTTGAATGAGCTATCTGTGTCCATTGTTAATATCGTAGCTAATAAGTTAATTCACATGGCAGCCTGTGGTTAGTAGTAGGAGTTAAGTATATAGCAAATTGCTGCAAGCTCAACAAAATAAATCTGATATAGGGACACATGAGATTGGAAATGCCAGAACCTCGAGAATAAAATAAATAAACTGTTGGAGGAATTTAGCAGATCAGGCACAGCATCTGCGAATTTAGTTTAGAAATACTGCGCGGAATCAGTCCCTTTGGCCCACGGAGTCCAAGCCCACCAGTGAATCCCGCACATTAACACTATCCTACACATACTAGGGACAATTTACATTTATACCAAGCCAACTAACCTACAAACCTGTATGTCTTTGGAGTGTGGGAGAAAACCGAAGATCTTGGAGAAAACCCATGCAGTCAGTTGGGGAACATACAAACTCTATACAGACAGCACCCGTAGTCAGCATGGAACCTGGGTCTCCGGGGGGGCTGCAAGCACTGTAAGGCAGCAACTCTACCGTTGCATCACCTTGCCGCCCTGATGGACGATGGTCAATCAATGTTTCACTTCAAGATCCTTCTTCTGGATTAGGTGGAATAGTTTGATCAATCCAAAAAAGGCCTTTGAACCAAAACCTCAACTCTCCATTTCCTTCCACACATGTTGCCATAAATCTGAATTATTTGTGAATGCAGAACATATGTTCACCATCTTTATGCATTTGTTGCAATTAACCATGATGTTTGTATTTAGAATAATAGAGTGATAGAGACATTCAGTACATTCAGAAACAGGACCACTGGCTCCATGCCAAACATCAGCCACCCATTTATACTAATCATATATATATTTTTTTATCCCTGTAAATAAGCTCTACTAATCTTCCCCCTAGTCTAGTTCAGTTAATAAACCACTGATTTAAGCACTGGAATGACTAATATTGATTTTATGGCTAGCACAACAAATTACACTATAAGATACCTAAACCACTGCAGGTTCGATCCTTGTATCTGCTTGGCCAAGCGCCTCAGCCTCATGCAAGCAGAATCACTCCAAAAGGTCATGCAGTCCCAAGCACTCTTCCAGAAGATCGCCAAAGGTCCTCATGGGGGTTACCTTTTGTAGGTCCCCAAACCTTGAGGGGCCGAACTACAGAAGGGTGGTCTCTTTACAATCCAAACAAACATAACAAATTACAACAATACATTATTAACAGTTACACAGACCAATAACAGAATTCCCCTTACATTGTTGCAGGGGAAGCTTCCAGAAGAAGCTAACAGAACTTGAATAATGCAACATTTACCCTGGAATTCAAACAAACCAGACAGGAGTTAACATTTCAACCAATCAACAATTAGCAGGGTAACTGTCTCACAACATTATTTACAACATGTACACTTAGTTTGCATTTATCCAATTAATAACTTCATGCATTTTACATTTCCTAGGATGTCCTCTGCAGAAATCCCATCCATCTGTCAACTGAATATGCAACACCGATCAGGGCCCTAGACTTACTGGCACCATTCAGAAGCTTGTTTTATGAGTCCTTACTAAACTTTGGGTACCATGGCTGCTTGGTTTCAGCCAGGATTAACATCCCCACCTACTTTC
This sequence comes from Raja brachyura, assembly GCA_963514005.1. The sequence goes on along the minus strand of OY740783.1, from coordinate 24,978,884 downwards.
TCATCAACTACCAGATTCTACCACTCACCTACACACTAGGGGCAATATACAGTGGGCAATTAATCTACCAACCAACACATCTGTGGGATGTGGCAGGAAACCGGAGCACCCAGATTAATTGTAAATCACGAGAACAATGTGAAATCTTCATATGGACATTGGAGATATTGGCATCTGTTTACTATTGTCATGTGTATTGAGATACAGTGGAAAACTTTGTGTTGTATGCTATCCAGTCAGATCATACCATACATGAATAAAAAGGGTAGTCCATAAGAGAAATTAAACAGAAAGCAGAATATAGTGGCACAGCTCCAGATAAATCACAGATAAAAAAGAAGTGCAAAGGCTGCAGCAAGTAGATTTGAAGATTGGGAAATCATCCTGAGCATATGAGAAGGAAGGAACTGCAGTTGCAAAGTTTACACCGAAGATTGACACAAAATACTGGAGTTACTCAACGGGTCAGGCAGCGTCTCTGGAGAAAAGGAATAGGTGACGTTTCAGGCCAAGACCCTTCTTCAGACCAGTCTATTGTCCAGAGATGCTGCCTGACCCACTGAGTTATTCCAACATTCTATCTTCTGAGCATATGAGAGGTCCACTCAAAAATTGGATAACAATGGGGGTAATCTTGAATCCCGTGGTAAGTACGTTCAAGTGTTAGTATCTTCTGCCCAATGGGAAAGGGGAAAAAGTAGAATGACTCGGGTTTGCGTAATCCTTGATAATTTTGGTTGTTTTTTCGAGGTAGCATGAAGTGTAGATGGAATCCATGGGGAGGGAGATTGGTTTGCGGTGGGGAGCAGGCACACAGGTTTCTGGCACAGTAAAACAAGAGCTCTCCTGGAAATGACTTCACTGCCCCTATATCATCCCAACTGCACTGCCCTTAATCACTTTCCATATTTCCATTGATGAAATATGGCAACACAGTGGAGTAGTTGTAGAGCTGTTGCCTTACAGTGCCAGTGATCCGGGTTTGATCCTGATTATGTTTTCAAGAGAGAGATAGATTTAGGGCTAAGGGAATCAAGGGATATGGGGTAAAAGCCAGAATGGGGTACTGAGTTTGGATGATCAGCCATGATCATATTGAATGATGGTGCTGGCTTGAAGGGTCAAATGACCTACTCCTGCACCTATTGTCTGTTTATATATTTCTATGCTATCGGTACGGAATTTGTACGTTCTCCCTGTGACTGCATGGGTTTTCTCTGGGTGCTCCAATTTCCTCCCATACTCTGAAGACATACAGATTTGTGGGTTAATTGGCTTTGTTAAAAATTATATATTGTTTCTAGTGCATAGGATGGTGTTAGTATATGAAGTGATCGCTGGTCGGTGCGGACTTGGTGGGCCAAAGGGTCTGTTTCCGTGCTATATCTTTAAAGTCTAAAGTCAATATTCAGGAGGGATAGACAGAAAGGAAAAGGAGGTGGAGTAGCGTTGCTGGTTAGAGAGGAGATTAACGCAATAGAAAGGAATTACATTAGCTTGGAGGATGTGGAATCGATATGGGTAGAGCTGAGAAACACTAAGGGGCAGAAAACGCTAGTGGGAGTTGTGTACAGGCCACCTAACGGTAGCAGTGGAGTTGGGGATGGCATCAAACATGAAATTCAAAATACATGCAACAAAGGTAAAACAGTTATAATGTGTGACTACAATCTACATATAGATTGAGTGAATCAAATTGGCAGGGGTGCTGAGGAAGAGGATTTCTTGGAATGTAGAGGAACCAACGAGAGAGCAGGCTATTCTAGACTGGGTATTGAGTAATGAGGAAGGGTTAGTTAGCAGTCTTGTTGTGCGTGGCCCCTTGGGTAAGAGTGACCATAATATGGTTGAATTCTTCATTAGGATGGAGAGTGACATTGTTAATTCAGAAACAAGTGTTCTGAACTTAAAGACAGGTAACTTTGAGGGTATGAGACGTGAATTGGCCAAGATAGACTGGCAAGTGATTCTTAAAGGGTTGACGGTGGATATGCAATGGAAGGCATTTAAAGACTACATTGATGAACTACAACAATTGTTCATCCCACTTTGGCAAAAGAATAAATCAGGGAAGGTAGTGCATCCATGGATAACAAGGGAAATCAGGGATAGTATCAAAACAAAAGATGAAGCATACAAATTAGCCAGAAAAAGCAGCCTACCAGAGGACTGGGAGAAATTCAGAGTCGAGCAGAGGAGGACAAAGTGCTTAATTAGGAAAGGGAAAATAGATTATGAAAGAAAACTGCACGGAACATAAAAACGGACTGCAAAAGTTTTTATAGATATGTGAAGAGAAAAAGGTTAGTTAAAACAAATGTAGGTCTCTTGCAGTCAGAAACAGGTGAATTGATCATGGGGAACAAGGACATGGCAGACCAATTGAATAACTACTTTGGTTCTGTCTTCATAAAGGAAGACATAAATAATCTGCCGGAAATAGCAGGGGACCGGGGGTCAAATGAGATGGAGGAACTGAGTGAAATCCAGGTCAGCCGGGAAGTTGTGTTAGGTAAATTGAATGGATTAAAGGCCGATAAATCCCCAGGGCCAGATAGGCTGCATCCCAGAGTACTTAAGGAAGCGGCCCCAGAAATAGTGGATGCATTAGTGATAACTTTTCAAAACTCTTTAGATTCTGGAGTAGTTCCTGAGGATTGGAGGGTAGCTAATGTAACCCCACTTTTTAAAAAGGAAGGGAGAGAGAAAACGGGGAATTACAGACCTGTTAGTCTAACATCGGTAGTGGGGAAACTGCTAGAGTCAGTTATTAAAGATGGGATAGTAGCACATTTGGAAAGTGGTGAAATCATTGGACAAAGTCAGCATGGATTTATGAAAGGTAAATCATGTGTGACGAATCTTATAGATTTTTTCAAGGATGTAACTAGTAGAGTGGATAAGGGAGAACCTGTGGATGTGTTATATCTGGACTTTCAGAAGGCTTTCGACAAGGTCCCACATAAGAGATTAGTATACAAACTTAAAGCACACGGTATTGAGAGTTCAGTATTGATGTGGATAGAGAACTGGCTGGCAGACAGGAAGCAAAGAGTAGGAGTAAAGGGGTCATTTTCGGAATGGCAGGCAGTGACTAGTGGGGCACCGCAAGGCTCAGTGCTGGGACCCCAGCTATTTACAATATAAATTAATGATCTGGATGAGGGAATTGAATGCAACATCTCCAAGTTTGCGGATGACATGAAGCTGGGGGGCAGTGTTAGCTGTGAGGAGGATGCTAGGAGGCTGCAAGATGACTTGGATAGGTTGGGTGAGTGGGAAAATGCATGGCAGATGCAGTATAATGTGGATTAATGTGAGGTTATCCACTTTGGTGGCAAAAACAGGAAAGTAGACTATTATCTGAATTGGGGCCGATTAGGAAAAGGGGAGATGCAACTAGACCTGGGTGTCATGGTACACCAGTCATTGAAAGTAGGCATGCAGGTGCAACAGGCAGTGAAGAAAGTGAATGGTATGTTGCCATTCATAGCAAAAGGATTTGAGTACAAGAGCAGGGAGGTTCTACTGCAGTTGTACAGGGTCTTGGGAGGCCACACCTGGAGTATTGCGTACAGTTTTGGTCTCCTAATCTGGGGAAAGACATTCTTGCCATAGAGGGAGTACAGAGAAGGTTCACCAGACTGATTCCTGGGATGGCAGGATTCCATATGAAGAAAGACTGGATAGACTTGGCTTGTACTTGCTGGAATTTAGAAGATTGAGGGGGGATCTTTTAGAGACTTACAAAATTCTTAAGGGGTTGGACAGGATCGATGCAGGAAGATTGTTCCCAGATGTTGGGGACGTCCAGAACAAGGGGTCACAGTTTAAGGATTAGGGGGAAGTCTTTTAGGACCGGGATGAGAAAATCATTTTTCACACAGAGAGTGGTGAATCTGTGGAATTCTCTGCCACAGAAGGTAGTTGAGGCCAGTTCATTGGCTATATTTAAGAGGGAGTTAGATGTGGCCCTTGTGGCCAAAGGGATCAGGGGGTATGGAGAGAAGGCACGTACAGGATACTGAGTTGGATGATCAGCCATGCTCATAGTGAAGGGCGGTGCAGGCTTGAAGGGCCGATTGGCCTACTCCTGCACCTATTTTCTATGTTTCTATGTTTCTAAAGTCTAAATAGGTTGAGTTATTTGAGGAGTGTGGAGGAGTCGCTGTGGTGGATGTTTGTGCTAAAATGTATTTGATGCGTTTTGTTGCTTTTTATTAGTATGACTGTATGGCAAAACGAATACCTCGTATATGGTGCAAAACATACTTCGTTAATAAAGTAAATCTGATGTAGAGACAAAAGAGATGGGTGATGGTGAAATCTGCAGTGAAGAAAGCAAATGTCTGTGATGGGATTAGTTGAAATGGGTTAATATGGTCATATAATAGAGTTATGCTGCGAGCAAATGCAAGGAACTGAACAAAAAAAAGATGCAAGGTGCTGGAATTATTCAATGGCTCAGGCAGTGTCTCTGAACATGGATAGGTGATGTTTTGCATTGGGGTCCTTCTTCAGACTAAAAGGTGAAGAAGGGACCCTATCCCAAATATCACCTATCCATGTTCTTCAGAAATGCTGCCTGACCTGCTGAGTTACTTCAGCACTCTGTGTCTCTTTATGCTGAGAGCAGCCTTCTCTACCTGAAGAAGTCAATGGTGATAACTCTTCAATTCCTGCAACCCCACAGTCTACATTCTGAGGAAGGGTCCTGACCCTAAACGTCACCTATCCCTTTTCTCCAGAAAAGCTGCCTGACCCGCTGAGTTACTCCGAACTTTGTGTCTATCTATGGTATAAACATGCATCAGCAGTTGTTTGTTTCTACATTCCCCCCAAATTACCTACCTTTCTGCTCAATCTGTGCAAAGCCTGCAGATCTCACATACCACTCTCGGTACCCACAGAGCTGGTGTGGAAGGAGGCTCAGCGGGAGACTGCCTAACGGGCCCGTCCCACAGGCTATTTTTTTGGGCGACCACAGGCGACTGCCGCAAACTTTTCCACAAGTTGAAAATATTATGGCGACAGTGGCGACAATCTTTGCTGTGGTAGGTTGTCGTAGGTTGATGTAGGTGTTGTCGTAGGTTGATGTAGGTGTTGCCGTGGGTTGTTGTAGGTGCTGTCGTAGGTTGTCACCGGGTGTCGTAGGTGAATTCCATTAAAATTAGTCCCTGGCAGTTGCCTAAAGAGTCGCCTAAGTGGGACAGGGCCATAAGAAGTAAAGGAATCCCAATCCTTGCCTGAATGGCCTTGTCTCCTTCAGAGCTGAGTAAACTATCCATGCCTTAACCCTGGCCAAGCCCCTCTGATCCATTACATTTGTTCTCTTGTGGGCTGTCATCATTATAGAGTCATAGCATCATAGAGTCATACAGTGTGGAAACAAGCCCTTCGGCCCAATGTCCCACACCGACCAACATGTCCCACCTACACTAGTCCCATCTGCCTGCGTTCAAGTGACCTTCTGTTTCTCGCTCTGCCTCTGTTACTTGCCTTTGCAAGCAGTAACGTTAAATAGCCTGCAACCACGGCAGTGACTCCTCTTCACAGTAATTAATTGGTTGTAAAGAATTTTAGGAACAATTTCTGAGTTCCATTTCTGATCAAACACTTCAATTTCTGGCAGCAATCCTAATACACCCTGTGGTGTAATGGAAAGAATGTAACAAGGTATAACGTAAGTGGGTTTACAATGAAGCATGAATATCATTTTACATTATGTGAACATAAAATATATTGCATTGATTACAATAAGCCAGATCATATACAGTACGCAGGCACAGGATCATGCTTCAACAGACGATTGCTTTAATAACGTAAAACAAAGAACAGTACAGTCCGGGAACAGGCCCTTAGGCACACAATATCTGCATCGAACATGATGACAAGTTAACCTAATGTTCTCTGCCTGCACGTGATCCCCATCTCACCATTCCCTGTGTATCCATGTGAAGGTGCAAGATGCTGGAGTGACTCAGCGGGTCAGACAGCATCTCAGGAGACCATGGATAGGTGACATATTGGTTGGGACCCTTCTCCTTTTGTAAACCAGCATCTGCAGTTCCTTAGATAGACACAAAGCAGGTCAAGCAGCATCTCTGGAGAAAAGGGATAGGTGACATTTGGGTTGGGACTCTTCTTCAGACCATGTCTTCAGTCTTAATAAGGTTCCTGACCTAAAATGTCACCTCTCCTTTATCTCCAGTGATGCTGCCAGACCCGCTGAGTTACTCCAGCACTTTGTGTCTATCTTTCGTATAAACCAGCATCTGCATTTCTTTGTTTCTACAGCTGCAGTTCATTGTTTCTTTATAACCATGTGCCTATTAATAGTTTCTTAAACGCCTATGTCATATCTGTCTCCACTTCTACCACTGACAGCATATTCCAGGCACCCACCACCTCTGTGTGTAAAAAAATCTTGGCCCATACATTGTGACGAATAAAATTGACTTGTGACAAATTAAATTTTGCCCCTCTCACCTTAAAGCTCTGTTCTCTAGTCTTTGACATCTCCACCCTGAGATAAAGGTTCTGACTGTCCACCCTATCACTGCCTCTCATAATTTTATATAGTTTTAATATTTTTGGATTTTTGAAAAAACAGAGGGGATTTACAACCATGCAGATTCATTGTCAAAATTGTACATGAGGAGTGATCGAATGGTTTAATAGTTCAATGGTACTTTTTTGTCACGTGTAAATACCTAAGGACAGTGAAATTATTTTTTTTGCATGTAGATCAGTGACAATTCTGCTATACATTAGGCACAATCATACTAAATACAAGACTATTATCAGTAGACCTCACTGAGTCCATACACAAGTGTCGCCAGGTTTTAGCTGCTATCTTGTACACTTTAAATCCAATGTATGTTTTAATGTTACAATCGTAGCTTGGCCATACAAGCCAACATTAGTATGAGAGTCATTCTTCATGGTTTGCATTAAAATCTTCCCTCCATTGAAGATAACTGGAGAGCAGGTGTTGAAAATCTGAAATAAAATGAGAAAAATCTGTAAATAGTCAGCAATCTCAACATCTGTGGAATGAGAAAGAATTATAATTTCACGTTAGGCACAAAATGCTGGAGTAACTCAGCTGGACAAGCAGCATCTCTGGAGTGAAGGAATGGGTGCCATTTTGGGTCATGACCCTTCTTCAGACTGATATCTGGGGAGAGGGAGATACATATATTCTATTACCCACTCTGTCTCTCCAGAGATGCTGCCTGTCCTGCTGTGGTACTCCAGCATCTTTGGTGTAAAACAGCATTTGCATTTCCTTCATACACATAATATTTCATGTCAATCGCCTTTCATGAAGACTGGGGAAAAAATTGAAATCAGGCATGTTTTAAATTGCATATAGAGGGGAAGGGTGGAATAAATGAAGGGAATGTTTCTGATGGAAGAGGAGATTTAAATTACACTAGTGGTGGTGTTGGTTGAAGACAACCGTAAAAAGGTGCTAAAGGCAACTGTTAAACGAAAGCTGATGAAATTACAAAACAATGCAACCTGAAATAAAAGAGAGAATGCTGGAGACACTACTCAATAGGTCAAGCACGATCTGTGGAGAGGTTTGAAGAGTTATCATTGCATGCTGGTGAGCTTTCATCAGAACTGGCCAGTTCTAATGCAAACTGGAAAAGCTGGTTATCTGTTAAATTTAGTCATGATAGCAAGATGATGCTCCACAAAACAAAATTAGCTTTCATTGGAAGTAAGAGAGCAAAAAAAGAAACATAGAAACATAGAAACATAGAAAATAGGTGCAGGAGGAGGCCACTCGGCCCTTCGAGCCAGCACCGCTATTCATTGTGATCGTGGCTGATTGTCCCCAATCAATAACCCGTGCCTGCCTTGTCCCCATATCCCTTGATTCCACTAGCCCCTAGAGCTCTATCTAACTCTTTCTTAAGAGAGATGGGGAAGATTGTAGTGGGAGAGAGATGGGGAATTAAAGTGAAAAGCAACTGGAGATTTATATTGGTTGCTAACCAGAAAAATATTGCTTTCTAATTTATCTCCTGAGGTCAAATGTCAGCTCTCCAACATCCAATACATCCTTCGGGATCAACACAGCACAGGAAAACAAGCATTTGCCTTCCATAGAAGAACCACAATAGTCAGAGTATTTAATTAACATATGCCCCAGGAATTGAATCAATGAAATTTTAAAAAATGCCATACAGACATTTTTGTCTGGAGATTTTCCCTCTGTAGCATTAAACCTCTGATCCCAGGCTCTCCCACCAGTCGAAACACCCTTTCCACATCCACTCTATACCTTTCATTTTACTGTAAGTTGCAATGTGGTCCCCCCTCAACGTTGCAAATTCCCGCGAGTACAGGCCCAGTGCTGTCAAACGGACATCATATGCTAATCTTTGCTTTTGTATTCCAGTCCTCTTGATATAAATGCCAGTTCAGTGAGGGATATTTAGTGAAGGGTGCATGAATATCTTTAAACAATGTATAAATACATTCTATATTCCACATTCATTGCAGTGAACTAAGACATTTAGGTTGGAGCATCTACACTTACATGGTGCTGTCCGTCATAAGCTGCACATACTGCAAACATGGTTAAAAATGGCACACTGTGGCTAATGTAAGGGAAGCCTGTCGCTATCGCTTTTGAGATGCTATTCTGCTGGTGCTGTGTTGATACATTTTTGGAAAATTCACAATTGAGCAAAGTGTTCTCAGACCTGGAGTTCAGAGAAGCTGATACATGGAAATGATCATAACTGGAAACGATTACATGGAAATTGCACACCTGGTACCAGTAGATTAAAGGAAATAAATCAAAGATTGCCACAGAGAGCCATCGTTATAATCTGATTAGTTGAATTTAGCAAACTACTGATCTTCAGTGTATAACCTGACCGTATAACAAACCTGAGCTTTTCATGCATAATCAAGATCATAAGTGATAGCAGTAGAATTAGGCCATTCAGCCCATCAAGTCTACTCCACCATTCATGGCTAGTCTATCCCTCCTCACCCCATTCTCCTGCCTTCTCCCCATAACCTCTGACATCCGCACTAATGAAGAAAACATTATTTATCTGTGTGTGATCCTTTTTCAAGCAAGATTTTCATTGTACCTGTATCTCACCGTATTATATGACAATACACTCATACTAGACAAGATGTTGATTTGCTAAATAGGTGCACAGTTAACCAAACTTGAACACTAGTGTTGGAGTAACTCAGTGGATCAGGCAGCATTTCTGGAGAAAAAGGATGGGTGATGATTTGGATCGGAAACCATCTGCAGATTCAAGACAATTCACTGAAGCCTTTCACTTTTTGAAGAAAACGTGTTTAAAATGAACAGAACTGAATATATGTTTTCAAAAGTAAGGCCACTATTGAAGTATAGCAAAAGATAAAATAAGATGATGGTGCAGTCCTTAGTTGGATAAGTAATGCTGGAGTAACTCAGTGGATCAGGCAGCATCTTTGGAGAAAAAGGATGGGTGATGATTTGGGTCGGAAACCATCTGCAGATTCAAGACAATTAATGCAAGGACCTGAGTTAGTAATCTGAGGGAAATGATTTAAGTTCTTCAACAGCAGCTAAGTGTAGTTAATTATATAATCAGGAATTGAGTACAAAAATCTGGTCTCAGTAATGATGCACATGAATTGCCACAATTCATTTTGTTCAATTGTGCCTACAGGAAAGGAAATTTGCCACCTGTATGCAACACCAGACACACAGCAAAGTGGTTATCTCTGAACCACTGCCTCAAGTGGAATAGCAAATCACAATTATATCAAAGCACAAACACAATTGAATCCAAATGAATGACCTGACTTCCATCTTAGTGTTGAATAAGATCACACTCATCTCTAATGGCTTGTAAGTTATTCCTGATGAATATTTGGAGACTGGTATTTAAATTGAGAGAGCTGTCCCATGAAGCTATCCAGGAACACTGTGATATTTTTATTTGTATTTGCAATTGGTAGCACAGAGCCTTTTAACCAGAAGGAGTGGTTCTGTAGTCCATAACATCTGTCCCGGTCTCTCAGGCACATGGTATTGAGTCAATCAGCACTTTGCCATGTAGAACAACACTTGGAAGAAGCACTGACAGTGTCAGTTTCATTTCAGTTTAGTTTATTGTCACGTGTACCGAGGTACAGTGAAAAGCTTTGAAAAGCTTTGGTTGCATGCTAACCAGTCAGTAGAAAGACAATACGGGATTACAATCGATCCTTTGACAGTGTTTGCATGCTAGGAAATGTTGCTGTGGAATACAGATTTAAGAGTGTGGAGCGATTGTAATGTGAGTTTGTAAATCAGCTTCCGTGGCAAGTATGCAAATAATCGGGTGCTATCTTGGAAGCCGAGCACCAAAGGATCGATCAAAGGATCAACATTTATGCTGGGTGGACGATTTTAATGTCCAACTCCAAGAATAGCTGGGGAGTACTCACAGCAAAAGCAAAGCAAGTTCTGGAGGACAAGTAAATGTATCTCTAGCACAGGTTGGCACATGAAACAAGGCAAGAGATAACTTTACTTGACCTTGTTCTTACTGATCAAGCTGTTGGAGATGTAACTTACAACATTGCCAGCACGCAACAACTTCTCACCATCACCTATTAGCTTTACACCAGGATCATTCAGCTCCACACTTGAGTTGAATTGCAGGGGAGAGATTTGAATTTAATTGAATTGGAGGTACAGCATGTAAGCAGACTCTTCAGCCCACGCCGACCATCGATCACCCATCCTCACTAGTACTATGTTATCCCACACTCTCATCCACTCCCTACACATAAGAGGCAATTTACAGAGTTCAATTAACTTGAAAAATTATATGAGATTGACTGCTCTTGAAATCAAGGACACGTGACCAAGTGTGTCATGAATAAGTGCTAGTGAAAATGCAGAAAAGTAAGTAACAATTGGAGTTATATCATACACAAATGAAGATGGTTGTTGGTATTGGACATCATTGGAAATTGCGTGCTATCATGTGCAGGCTATTATTGCAAGAGTTTCTTGAGGTAGGAGTGTATTCAGACCCGTCACCTTCAACAGCTTTATCAATAACATACCTTCCATTATATGGTCAGAATGAATGATATTCTCACTGTATGTTTCCATCTGTAATTCCTTAGTAAGTGACGCAGTCAATGCTTCTGATGTTGTTATTACACTGGGTTTTGTGTCCCGAATATAAATGGAAACTGGAGTTACACGACAAATTAATATGGGCTGTTAGGAACTGTTACCCTTGGACAAGATATGTTACTGTACTCTCAGACTTAATCAGAGCTCTTCCAACTTTTCTGGGAACAGGGCTGGAATGGACTATGAGAATTTTGCATGTTGTGGAATTTTTGGGAGCCAGGCACTTTTTCAAGGAAATGGTCCTGCTTTTTATTGAATTGAATTGAATTGAATTACCTTTATTGTCATTCAGACCTTTCGGTCTGAATGAAATTTCATGCCTGCAGTCATACATATATAAAAAATAACAAAAAACACGCAATAAACACAAATTTAACATCCACCACAGTGAGTTCACCAAACACCTCCTCACTGTGGTGGAAGGCAAACGTCTTAGAGTCTCTGTCTTCATCACTCCTTATTCTCCCTCTGCGCTGGGGAGATCCAGGCCTCCAATGCTGCCGTCCACCAGACCCGCAGCCGAGCCTCCGAAACTGGGCCGCCGCACCGCCGTCGCGGAACACCGGAACACCACCACAGGGCCCGCCGCCGGAACGCTGGAGCAGCGCAGCTCCAAAGCCAGGCCGCCGCTGGAACGTCACTGGAGCACCACAGCCCCACAGCCAGGTCGCCGCTGGAGCACCGCAGCCTTGAAAGCCAGGCCGCCGCTGGAGCACCGCAGCTCCAAAGCCAGGTCGTCACTGGAACGTCGCTGGAGCACCGCAGCCCCGCAGCCAGGTCGCCTCTGGAGCACTGCAGCTCCGAAGGTCAGGTCGCCGCTGAAGCTCCGAAGCCGTGCCGCTGCCGCTGAAGCACCGCAGCCCTGAAAGCCAGGCCACCAGAACGCCACTGGAGCACCGCAACTGCGATAGCCAGGTCGCCGTCGGAACGTCACTGGAGCACCGCATCCCCGGAAGCCAGGCTGCCGCTGGAACACCGCAGCTCCCGAAAGCCAGGTCACCGCCAGAACGTCGCTGGAGCACCGCATCCCCGGACGCCAGGCCGCTGCTGGAGCACCGCAGCCCCGAAAACCAGGTCGCCGCCGGAACGCCACTGGAGCACCGCAGCTCCGATAGCCAGGTCGCCGCTGAAGCTCCGAAGCCGTGCCACCGCCACTGGAAGCTGGAAGGCCACCAGCTCTGCCATTAGGGCCTCAGCACAGACGGAGACGGTGACGGGGGACATGACGATTAAAGTCGCATCCCCCAGAAGGGAGAGACTAAAACCCCGTTTCTCCCCCCCCTCCCTACACATACACAACCTAATAAACCAAAAATAATCGCTAAAAACAGGCACGAAGACTAAAATAAAATAAAAACAGACGGACTGCAGGTGAGCCGCAGCTGCCAAGCAGCGCTGCCACTTCCGGTTATTAAAATGTTGCAGACATTTGGAAGCTTTTTACTGGATTTTTGGCACGGGTATTTGATATTTGCTAAAAGTATTTGTTACAGGTGTTCAAATTTCTGAGACCAACAGGGGCATTAGGCAACATTTTAGTTTTTCCTATAGTCAAAAGCTAAGGTGCTGGATACAGAGGAAGAAGGATCAATACCAACTGCAGTTAAAATTAAATCACAGTGGATGTTTGCTTACTGGCAGTAGCCCTAACTTTCTCAACAGTGTAGTGCACTTAGAAGAGTAACGGCATACGATCAGACTTCCCACGCCGAAAGATATTTTAGTTTGTGAAGATACAGCTTGGAAACAGGCCCTTCAGCTCATCAAGTCCACCAACCCTCAATCACCCGTATGTTCTATGTTGAACCACTTTTGCATCTTACAGACTAGGGGTAATTTACCGAAGCACTTACAGACCTGCTCGTCTTTGGAATATGGGAGGATATTGGAACACAAGGTCACAAGGAGAACATACAACTCCACACAGACAGCTGCCATAGTCAGGATCAAATCTGACTCTCAGGGACTGAGAGGCAGCAGCTCCACCGTTGCGCCACTGTGTCACTCTATAATGGCTGTGTTTCCGAAGGGATGCGGTACCTCCTAGAAAGGCATCTATTAATGCTGACATTACCTTAACTCTTGCAGTCAAGGACACTGAGCCTCCTGTGGTTTCTGTAGTGTAATGGTTTACACATTGGCCTCATGCGAGAAAGCTCCGCAGTTCAATCCTGGACAGGAACACAGTTAAGTCTTTTGAAAATTATATGACATCAGCCATTCCCATAAAGATTTACAAAAAATACTCAAAAATATTCCTGCAGATATCCAGGACACTGAGCGTCAATTCCTTTTTATTTTTCAAGAGTTATCAGGGAATATCATATGCATCAATTAGATGCTCTGCATGCTTGTGTTATTCAAGTAATTGAAGCCATGCTTGTTAAGTGCACCTTTGGAAAGATCAGTACAGGGCTTTGCAGTGTAATTGCAGATGCTGACAACAAATCTTGGGCCTCAACGATTTATTCATAACATGTTGTTTTCATGCACCACTTGAAGTTTCACTGATCAATTGCGCAGCCAGTGTTATAATCAGCAGTTGTTTGTCATGCAGGTATGTACACCTGTTCTGTCAGCTGGTCTGTTTTTTCACTTTTGACAATGCTTCATCTCCTACTCTTCAGCCGTAAACAACAAACAATAGATTGGTCCCATGAAGATAAGCTTATTTGACTGCTAGGTTCTCTCAAAAACCCATGTTCCATGGCTGAAATGTGCTGTGATGAGACCTTAGGCTCAAGCAGAGTACACTGTAGCCAAATGTGGGGGATTCCAAGAAGCAAACTATAGTCTGTGTAGGAAGAAACTACAGATGTTGGTTTATACCGAAGTCTAGACACAAAGTGCTAGAGCAAAGGTGCTGGAGTCATAGAGTGACACATTGTGGAAACTGGCCCATCGTAGATGTCCCAGCTACACTTGTCCCACTTGCCTGTGCTTGGTCCACATACCTCCAAACATGTTCTATCCATGTAACTGTTTAACTGTTTCTTAACTATTTCTTAATCGATGGGATAGTCCCAGCCTCAACTACCTCCTCTGGCAGCTTGTTCCATATACCCACCACCCTTTGTGTGAAAAAGTTACCCCTCAGAATCCTATTAAATCTTTTCCCCTTCGCCTTAAACCTATGTCCTCTGGTCCTCGATTCCCCTACTCTGGGGAAATGACTCTGTGCATCTACCCGATCTATTCCTCTCATAATTTTGTATACCTCTATAAGATCTCCCCACATCCTCTTACGCTCCATGGAATAGAGACCCAGCCTACTCAACCTCTCCCTATAGCTCACACTCTCTAGTCCTGGCAACATCCTTATAAATTTTTTCTGAACCTTTTCAAGCTTGACAATATATTTCCTATAACATTGTGCCCAGAACTGAACACAATATTCTGAATTGTCTCACCAACGTCTTATACAATTGCAACATGACCTCCCAAGTTCTATACTCAATACTCTGACTGATGAAAGCCAAAGTGCCAAAAGCCTTTTTGACCATTATCTACCTGCAACTCAACCTTCAAGGAACCATACACCTGTTCTTCAAGATCCCTCTGCTCTAGAACACTACCCAGAGGCCTACCATTTACCGTGTAGTCCTGAGTTGAGTACACGAGCAAAGAGGTCCTTCTGCAGTTGTACAGTGCTCTAGAGAGACCACACCTGGAGTATTGTGTGCAGTTTTGAGGAAGGACATTCTTGCTATTGAGGGAGTGCTATTGCTTGCTATTGTAGGTTCACCAGGTTAATTCCCAGGATGGGGGGGATAGTCATATGCTGAGAGAATGGAGTGGCTGTGCTTGTATACTCTGGAATTTAGGATGAGAGGGGATCTTATTGAAACATATAAGATTATTGAGGGTTTGGACTCACTAGAGGCAGGAAACTTTCCCGGTGTTGGGGGAGTCTAGAACCAAGGCTACAGTTTAAGAATAAGGGGTAAGCCATTTAGAACGGAGATGAGGAAACATTTTTTCACACAGAGATAATGGAAGATTTTGATAAAATGGAAACTTTTAGTACTGCTAAACAACTGGTTTCCAAAGGGTGTTATATGTCAAGCATAGATCAGAAAGATGCATATTATTCAGTACCAATTCATCACCAATACCGTAGATACTTAAAATTTAGTTGGATGAGACAGCTGTGGCAAATTAAAACTTTGCCCAATGGGTTAACCTCAACCCCTAGGTTATTTACAAAATTGTTGAAACCAGTATTAGGGCTACTAGGAGAAACCAGTACTAGGCTCAGAATCACATAGTGATGGCATACATGGATGATGGTCTGATCATAGGCAAAATTCAGGAAGCAGCGGAAGTGTCGGTTTCAGTTATCAAACACCTGTTTGAGAGGTTAGGTTTCCTCATCCATCCAACTAAATCCAAATTAGCACCATCTAGAAGGATTGACTATTTGGGGTTCATAATTGATTCAACTAACATGTCAGTGACTTTGCCTACGGCCAAAACCTTAGAAATAATGGAGGCCTGTAGCAATCTGGTAGATGAACAGCAACCCTCCATCCAACGAGTAGCCAGTGTTATTGTTAAATTAGTGGCGGCTTTCCCTAAAGTGCAGTTCAGGCCTCTGCACTATCAGAATGTGCAATGAGCTAAAGAATAAGCACTCAAAGAACATGCAGGTCATTTCGATAGACCGAAGCAGTTGCCAGTTGAAGCTATCACCGAGTTGCAATGGTGGATAACTAATGTCTCATGATGTACTAGAGACATTCTGACTCAACAACCTTCAGTTATTTTACAAACTGATGTGAGTGCTTCGGGATGGGGAGCCACTGATACCGAGTCTAGCTGTGGCGGCAGATGGAGTGTGCAAGAGGCATTAATCCTGCAGAGGCATGGGATAAACTACTTAGAATTGCTGGGTGCATTCTATGGCCTAAAAGCATACTGTTCAACAATGCATGGTTTACATGTTCAGCTCCAGATTGACAATACAACAGCTGTTGCATATATCAATCACATGGGTGGAATTAGGTCATTATCATGTGACAATCTGGCTAACATCATCTGGCACTGGTACATTACAATAAACATCTGGGTCTCAGCTTTCTACCTACCAGGTAGAGATAACATGGTGGCAGACACCAGGTCACGTAAATGTAATGACAACACAGAATGGATGCTGAATCCAAAGGTTTTCAAAATGATTGTCATCCGGTATGGATTGCCAGCCATAGATCTGTTTGCATCCAGGTTAAATCACCAGTTACCTAAATACGCCTCATGGGAACCGGATCCAGGGGCAGTAGCGGTGCATGCATTCTCGCTACCTTGGGGACGTACGTTCTTTTACGCTTTCCCCCCATTCTGCCTCATCAGTCAATGTCTCACCAAAATAGAGCAGGACTCCGCTTCAGGCGTTTTGTTAGTTCCTGACTGGCCCACACAGCCATGGTTGCCATTGGTTCTGAGACTGACACAGCCATTCATGACTATCCCAAAATGCAGCGACTTGTTGGTTCACCCTGTGACAGGAGAGAGTCATCCTTTACATGATCGTATTAATCTGTTGATTTGCAGATTCTGACCAGACCATTCCAGGGGCTCGGACTATCGAGTAGGATATGTGATTACTGCGGCCTGGAGAGAGAGTACTAAAAAGCAATATGTATCTTATATTAAGAAATGGGAGATGTTCTGCTTACAGTCAAATATATCTTATCATACTGCAGGCATACCGGATGTATTGGAGTTCCTTGCTACATTGCATTTTGACAAGCAATTGAGCTATAGTGCCATTAATAGTGCTCAAAGTGCTTTGTCCTCCTATTTAGGGCAAGGGTTGGGACAACACTCTGTCGGATCTCATCCATTGGTGTCCTGATTCATGAGAGGTATTATTAACAAGAACCCTCCCAGACCTAGATATACGGAAATCTGGGATATGAGCATAGTTCTCACACTGCTTCCGCAATGGGCTCCAATTACATCTCTGTCTTTCCAGGAGGTAACGCTCAAAGTGGTCATGCTCATGGCACTAGTTTCAGCGCAACGGGTTCAGACTTTGCTAAAGCTACGACTGGACAGCATGCATTCTTCTGTAGATAATATTACGTTTTATGTATATGATCTAATCAAACAAAGCAGGTCAGGGACAGCTGGAACCAAAATAAGCTTTAAAGTATACCCCATTTGTAAAGAACATGCACGTACACAGAGAAATTTGAAACGCTCCAGGATATAGTTAGTAGGAATGTCACACATTTCAGTAAACTTTGCAAGTAGACATACCGGGTCCTGAGTGTTCTCGTTGACTCCGTAGACGAACGACTCCGATCGTTCCAGAGCTTTGGGACTGGCCAGGTTGAGCAAGAGAGAGGCTTTGACCGCAGGGGCAATCGCAGGGTGAGCGATGGTAACGTAGTGCTCAAAATCACGTCTGAAAATGTTCCAGCGGTGAGCGATGTCATCATCAAAGATCATGATGTCAGGTTTACGACAGGAAGAAGCCATCGTGATGCAGGGAGGGGGTACTGGGACTAAAGAAACAAAACCCGATAAACAGGAGACGTAGGATAAGAAACTTCTGACGCCATGTAAAGAACATGCACGTACACAGAGAAATCTTTACTACTACTTTATTAATTAAACACGCACATCACTGCCATAGCTGTACGTGGTCTGTCACGATCACTAGAGAGAGAGCTAGGGGTGGGAAGGTCACAGTTATACTCGATTATGGGGGAGTGGTTAGCAAGGGCTACGTCACTACTGTTAAAGGTGTACACACATATCATCTACACCATTGACCTGAGACTATGTGCAGTTACGAACCTGCGTCAATATATCGAGGTCAGCAAGAGCCTCAGAGGCTCTGAAACAGCGATGCTCATCAGCCACAAAAAACCTCATAGGCTGGTATCCGTACAAACTATTTCTAGATGGCTGAAACGGGTTTTGGATTGTGCTGGAGTAGACACTGATGTGTTTAATTCTCACTCCACCAGGGCAGCTTCAACATCCGCAGCGAAGGCGCTGGATGTGCCTTTAGACCAAATCCTTGGGGCCACAAGATGGTCCAGTGAAGGAACCTTTTCACGATTTTATGATAAACCTGTCCTCGCAATGGAAGGATTTGGGCATGCTGTTTTGGGTTCTGTTTTGAGTTCTCCTTTGTAATTTCCCCCTGGGAGAGAGGGGTTATTACTGTTCTTTTATTATTAAAAACATTCATTGTATAATTTAAACAATGTTCAATGCGTTATTTGTTTATCCTGTGTCAACCGAAGCAGTGTCGTATGGAACTGGATCTACGGCATGAAATCACAGAGCTTTGAAATCTTCATGGACTCACTCACGTGCCTCCGAAGTAAAATAGTAAGATTAAACGAGAACTTACCAGTTTGAAGTTTGATCTTTATTTTATGAGGAGTTACGGTGAGCGATTACGTGCCCTCCACTCCCGGCCCTCACAATCGCAAAGATCATTTGGTAGTTCTAATCTTCTGAGTCTTACTATGTCACTTCGACTGTAGTTATTGTGATATCACCCCGCTGCTTTGAAGATTGATGCGCATGCGCACTGGCGGGGCTTCTTCACGTAATCGCTCACCGTAACTCCTCATAAAATAAAGATCAAACTTTGAACTGGTAAGTTCTCATTTAATCTTTCTATTTTCTATTGGGACAATAATAGACATGGGTAAATTAAGATTTTTCACAGTCACTACTCCCTCTCACAAGAGAATATTTGGAAAATGGGATTCTGAAATCTTAAAGTGAATGAGTTATCAAAGCAGTCTTGCAAAAGCCTAATCCTAACCACTGGTGCTGTCTGTGTAGTGTTTGCATGCACTCCCTGTGATGGCATGGTATTCTACTTTAAATACTTATTGAAGCCTGAAGAAGGGTCCCGAACCAAATGTCACCCATCCTTTTTCTTCAGCTGAGTTACTCCAACACGTTCTGTCTATCTTTATTCTACTGCTTCTCAGGTTTCCTCTTGCAACTCAAAGACTCAGCTCAACATTTAAGAAACAGTTAGTCAGGTACATGGATAGGATAGGTTTGGAGGGATATGGACCAAGCGCAGGCAGATGGGACTAGTGTAGCTGGGACATTGTTGGCCAGTGTGGGCAAGTTGGGCCGAAGGGCCTGTTTCCACGCTGTATCACTCTATGACTATGACTTGCTCATCTGTAGAAAAGTGTGGAATCTGGGTGGAATTAATAGGAATGTGAGAGGAATTAAAACGTGATCAGTGTAGGATTAGTATGATAGGGTGCATGATGGTCAGCGTGGACTTGTTGGGCCATGGGCCTTATGTCTGAGTAAGATCCAATGAATATGACTGATGGCTGTTTGAGAGATCCAGGCAGAAACACACCCACACATAATTTTTCTTCTTTTCTTTGCAACGTTTACTTTTTTAAAAATTTAGAGATACAGCGCGCAAACAGGCCCTTTGGCCCACAGAGTCCACACCGACCAGTGATCCCCGCACATTAATACTATCCTATACACCCTCAGGACAATAGACAATAGGTGCAGGAGTGGGCCATTCGGCCCTTCGAGCCAGCTCCACCATTCAATGTGATCATGGCTGATCATCCACAATCAGTACCCCGTTCCTGCCTTCTCCTCATATCCCCTGACTCCGCTATCTATCAATCAATTTATACATACACCAAGTCAATTACCAGTACATCTTTGGAGTGTGGGAGGAAACCGAGGATCTTGGAGATGGGAAGAACATACAAACTCCGTACAGACAGCATCCATAGTCGGGATCGAATCAGGGTCTCCGGTGCTGCAAGTGCTGTGCGGCAGCAACTCTACCGCTGCGCCAACGTGCCGCCTTCAATGTTTGTATTGAATCTACTTCCACCAGTCTTTCAGTACAACATCGTGCTGATTAAAATGAATCTGGACTGAATTCCATACATTTCCTACTGGCTATTTGCCAATTATCTTAAAGCTGTGATTACTGACACAAATGTCACTATCTCAACCTCGACTGGATTCAACGATTCAACCTCTGGGCAGAGAACTCTAGAGTCACAACTCTCTGAGAAGATAAACTCCTCCTTATCTCAATCTTAAATAGACAACATCTTATTTTGAACCGATGTTACCTACAATTGATTTTCCCATAATAAAATATTTTCTCAGCATCTACTTTATCAAGCCCCTTTAGAATCCTACCAGCTTTAGTAAGGTCACCTTCATTTTTTTCTCTTTAAACTCTAATGGATATAATCCCAATCAGACCATTCAACCCCTTTATTAGAATCAACTTTCATTAGACTGCCTCCAATGCAAGTATATCACTTTATAAATAATACCAACAATATAAACAGAACATTTACTGCAACATCACAAACAACCTATGCAGTTGTATAGGATTCAGACATTCCTTTTCCTCTGTATGTTGAGTGTGTTTGCATGAAGGTGGAGAGTGTGTAGGTACTTGACTGTCAATTCATAGACGAGTGTGTGTGTACCATATCTGTGCAGCAGACCCTAACCCAAAGTTCACCTTAACCCTCCTATTCAGTTATATTGAGATTCTTTGCCAGTGGTTCAAGACTGGTGAGTACTATCACTCCAGTTAAAGAACACAAAAATATGTCATCATCAGGAACAGCTTCTTTCCCCATGTAACAGACATGTGAACAGTTCTCACATAAACTAGTGTGAAGTCCCAATCTTCCAACCTACCACAAGGTGGACATTGTGTTTTTTCACAGGAACTGTAATGTTAAAATGTTGAAAACTATATTCTGCACTCTGGAATTCTCTCATTGCTCTAACTGTTGTAATTGTGTATGCTTTGTATTAATGTATAGTATAACCTGACTTAATTGGATAGCACAAGAACAAAAGTGTTTTGCTGTATCTCAATACGCATGACAAGACTAAACCAATACCACTAATAATACAAAGGGGCAGCTTAAGAAAAAGTCATTGCTACCAAGCTTTTGTGAGTTAACTTATCAACTTGTCAGCTTTTGTGAGAACAGTTGCATTCCAACTAGGACCCGGACCTGGTTCAACAGTTACAAGCCCTGGTTTATAGCAAAACTCAGACAGCTCCGCCAGTCTAAAGAGGAGGCATACAGGAGCGGAAATGCAGACCTCTACAGGCAGGCCAAGGACAAGCTGAGAGGATGAATCAGAGCTGCCAAGGATAGGTACTCTGAAAAGTGGAGGAGCAAGTTCTCAGCTGGTGACACTTTTTCAGTTTGGAAGGGCTTGCAAGAAATTACCAGCTACAAGAGGAAAGCCCACCGCTCTTTGGACAACGACCTGAACGAGTTCTACTGCCGGTTCGATAAACAGATATTAACCCTGCTTCTCCCTCCCCCCACTCCCCAATCAACACTTTGCATCTACTCATAGCCTGACTCCAGTCTGCAAAGACTGGACCTTTCCCCAACACTGCTCCTCAAGCACCACTTCACACCCACTTAAAACATGACTCGAGTCTGAAAAGACTGGACCCTTTCCCACATCCCTCTCCAATCACCACTTAACACCCACTTACAGCCTGACTGCAAAAGACTGGGGCCTCGTCCACTACCCACCCCCTCCATGCTGCCCAACATCAATCTGGCCACCTCTCCATCACCAACAATAGAAATTGAGGAGGTGGAGAGGCTGTTTAGAAGACAGAGAAGCCGGAAATCTCCAGGACTGGACAATGTTTCCCCCTCTACTATCAAGCTCTGTGCCGAACAACTGATACATAGAAGCATAGGAACATAGAAAATAGGTGCAGGAGTAGGCCATTCAGCGTACCGAGCTTGCACTGCCATTCAATATGATAATGGCTGATCATCCAACTCAGTATCCTGTACCTGCCTTCTCTCCATACCCCCTGATCCTTTTAGCCACAAGGGCCACATCTAACTCCCTCTTAAATATAGCCAATGAATTGGCCCCAACTACCTTCTGTGGCAGAAAATTCCACAGATTCACCACTCTCTGTGTGAAAAATGTTTTTCTCATCTGGTCCTAAAATACTTCCCCCTTAGTCGTTCTCCCTCGGGGGGGGTGGGGGGGGGGGGTGGTTAGGCACCGGTCTACGCAGACATTTTCAATCAGTCCCTGCAAAACTGTACTGTCTCTGCCCGCTTCAAAGTCTCCACTATTGTCCCTGTACCCAAAAAGACAAGAATTAGTGGTCTTAATGACTGCAGGCCTGTCACACTGACCTCAGTAGTCATGAAGACCCTTAAAAGACTTGGCCTGGCCAAGCTGAAATATGTCACTAACCCCCTGCAGTTTGGAAACCGGGCCAATAGATCTGTGGATGGTGCAGTCAACCTGGGCTTGCACTTCATCCTCCAGCTGCTAGACCGCCAGGGAATGCAAGTATTTTGTTTGTTGATTTGAGCTCTGCATTCAACACCATTGTGCCAGTGCTACTACACTTCAAAGTTGACTGTGCCTGAACCCCTCTGTCAGTGGGTCATCAGCTGCCTGACAGACGGGAAGCAGCATGTGAGGCTGGGAAAGCACATCTCAGACCCGCAGACCCTCAGCATAGGAGCAACGCAAGGCTGCGTATTCTCTCCTCTCCTCTACTCTCTCTACACCAATGATTGCACCTCCACAGATCCGTCTGTCAAGCTTCTCAAGTTTGCGGATGACACAACCCTGATTGGACTGATCCAGGATGGGGAGGTATCTGCCTACAGACAGGAAGTGCCACAGCTGGCGTCCTGGTGCCATCGCAACAACCTGGAGCTCAATGCTCATAAGACAGTGAAATTGATTGTGGACTTTAGGAGAGCTCCCCCTCCCCACCCCACTCACCATCAACAACACCAGTCACATCTGTGGAGTCTTTTAAGTTCCTGGGAACCATCATCTCCAAAGATCTTAAATGGGAGGCCACCATCGACTCCACAGTCAAAAAGGCCCAACAGAGGATATGCTTCCTGCGGCAGCTGAGGAAACACAATCTGCCACAGGCAATGATGGTTCAATTCAAAACGGTCATCGTAGATTCTGTCCTCACCTTCTCCATCATGGTCTGGTTTGGTTCAGCCACCAAGCAGGACACCAGGAGGCTGTAGCGAATCGTCCGATCAGCTGAGAAGGTTATTGGCTGCAACCTTCCCTCCATTGATGAACTGTACACTGCAAGGGCCAGGAAGCGAGCGGTTAAGATCATCTCAGACCCCTCTCACCCTGGCCACAAACTCTGAATCATTTCCCTCTGGAAGGCAACTCCGGATTGTCAAACCTGCCACTGCCAGACATAAAAACAGCTTTTTTCCATGAGTAGTAGCTCTACTCAATAACCAGAAATCTGTAGCCACCTTTTGCTCTGGTATTTCATTTAATTCACATGTTTAATTGATAATGTTTTATTATTAATGTTTAATATTTTATGTGTCATTCTTAATAGTCACTGTATGTCATGTTGTCAGTTGAGAGTGGAGCAACAAGGCAAATTCCTTGTATGAACATACTTGGCCAACAAACTTATTCACTCATTCACATGATTCATGATTTAAAAACTTCTATCAAATTTACATTTGAACAACACCAGTTTTGCTGTACTTCAGTGGAACTGGTTTTCTATCAATAGCTTTATAATAAATCCCTTCAGCTGCACAAAATTATGATGTCCCGACAAATTTCTAAAATGTGGTATCCAGCATGGAGCATGAATGAGAACTATCTGCTGAAGAATTGAAAGCGCCACAATTGAAGTCAATCTGATTTCAAGCTGATATTCAACTGCACAACCCTCCCACCCCCTCCTCAACCATCCACTTTCTCTCTGCAACTCCCCAGCGCTTTGCTCAAAGCCAAACAATTTCCAATTGATTGCATACTCAAACTGTAATGACTACATTACTGATTTGTGTTGTGGCTTTCTCCCTGCTGTGCAATTGCAAAAGCTCTGAAATAACAAAGTTTAAAAAAAAAGTTGCTTGGATTTCTAACATCAATTTCTATATATTTCTCTCCATGGCTTCTTTGTCCATGCACAATAAAACTTCAGGAGATAGAACGACAACGTAATGAGCACAAATGCCATCGGAAGCCATCATTGTAACGCAATGTGTTCTTTTCATTGACGCAGGCTATTGCTTTTTATTTTCAAGCAAATTAAATAGCAACCAAGGAAATTAAATCATTCCACTGGCACCTGATAATTATTATGAATGATATGATATTTTAGATTTTGTCAAAGGTCATTCTATGTATTTCAGTGGGTGAAGTGGGTAATACTTACAGTACATTAGTTGCAAGGATATGGAGGTGATGCCAAGTGAATTGCTCAAAGATAGTGTACTGAAGAAAGCTCAGGATGTGTATGTCCCTGGTAAAGTGAAGGGCAAAGCAGGCAAACATAAGGAAGCTTGACTGAGGAAGGAAATTGTGATGTTAGTCAAAAACAAGGATGCATGGGGCAGGTATAGGAAGCTGAGATCAAGTGCATTCCTGGAGGACTTTCAGGAGCTAAGGAGTAAACTAAAAAAGGAAATCAGTAGGGCAAAAAGGGGCCAAGAGATAACTGTGGCGGGTAGCATTAAGGACAATCCCAAAAGATGTTATAAATGTATAAGGGGGAAAAGGGTAACTAGAGGAAGAGTGGGAACTCTCGGGAAGCGGTCACCTCTGTGTGGAGCCACAGGAGATGGGAAAGGTCCTAAATGAGTATTTCTCCTCTGTATTTGCCGAGGAGAAAGACAGTACGATGGAGGAAATTGGAGCAGTCACTGGAAGAGAGAGCAAGATAGGCTCTTAAAGATAGCGGAGTCAGGGGATATGGGAAGAAGGCAGGAACGGGGTACTGATTGTGGATGATCAGCCATGATCACATTGAATGGCGGTGCGGGCTCATAGGACCGAATGGCCTACTCCTTCACCTATTGTCTATTGTCTATTGAGAGCAGTCAGGGTTATTGTCGAAGAAGTACTGAAGGTACTGACAAATTTGAAGCTAGACAAATCTCCAGGGCCTGATCTGATATATCTGAGGACTTTGTGGGAAGCTAGAGAGGAAATTTCGTGACCCTTGTCAAATTTACGAGTCGTCCTTAAATACAGGAGAGGTGCCGGAAGACTGGACGGTGGCAAGTGTTGCACCTCTTTTCAAGAAGGGCTGCAGGGAAAATGCTGAGGACTATATGCCGGTGAGCTTAACATCTGTAGTTGGTAAGTTACTGGAGAGCATTCTGAGGGATAGATATACAAGCATTTTAGAGGGGCAAGGGCTGTTTAGGGAAAGTCAGCATGGTTTTATATGTGGGAGGTCGTGACTTACAAATCTGATTGATTCTTTTGAAGACGTGACCAAAACGTTGATGAAAGAGATGTAGATGTTGTGTACATGAACTTCACTAAGGTGTTCAACAAAGTTCCGCATGGTATGCTGCTCTGGATGGTTAGATCGTATGGGAACCAAGGAGAGATAGCTGAATGGATAGCAAATTGGCTCCATGGAAGGAAATAGCGGGTAATGGTGGAAGGTTGCTTCTCAGACTGGTTGCCTGTGACTAGTGGTGTGCCTCAGGGTTTGGTGCTGGGCCCGTTACTGTTGTCATCTACATCAATGATTTGGATGAGAACATACAGGGCAAGATTAGCAAGTTTGCTAATGATACAAAAGTTAGTGGGCTTTATAGATAGTAAAGATGGTTGTGAACGATTACAGCAGGATCTGGATCAATTGGCCAGGTGGGCAGAGGAATGGTTGATTAAAATTAATAAAGAGATGTGTGAACTGTTGCATTTTGGGACATCGAATAAGGGCAGGACCTTCACAGTAAATGGTAGGCCTCTGGGTAGTGTTGTAGAGCAGAGGGATCTAGGAGCATGGTTCCTTGGAGGTCAAGTCGCAGGTAGATAAGGTGATCAAAAAGGCTTTTGGCACTTTGCCCTTCATCAGTCAGAGTATTAAGTATAGAAGTTGGGAGGTCATGGTGCAGTTGTATTAGATGTTGGTAAGACCACATTTAGAATATTGTGTTCAGTTCTGGGCACCATGTTATAGGAAAGATATTGTCAAGTTTGAAATGATTCAGAAAATAGATGTTGCCAGGACTAGAGGGTGTGAGCTATAGGGAGAGGTTGAGTAGGCTGGATCTCTATTCCATGGAGCGCAGGAGGATAAGGGGAGATGTTATAGAGGTGTTAAGATCATCATCAGGTCTTTAGCCCAGAGTAGGGAAATCGAGGACCAGAGGACATAGGTTCAAGGTGAAGGGGAAAAGATTTATTAGGAATCCGATGGGTAACTTTTTCAAACAAAGACTGGAGGCTGTATGAAAAAGGCTGCTGAAGGAGGTAGTTGAGGCTGGGACTATCCCATCGTTTAAGAAACAGTTTGACGGGTACATGGATAGGATAGGTTTGGAGGGATGTGGACCAAGCGCAGGCAAGTGGGACTAGTGTAGCTGGGACATTGATGGCGGCGTAGGCTAGTTGGACCGAAGGGCCAGTTTCCACACTGTTTCATTCTATGACTCTATGACTCTATGATTGTATCGAAACAAACACATTCAAAAATATGTTTTCACTTGATTCTATATAATATTTTCACCACTGCATCACTTTTAACACGTAACATTATTGTATGCATACTCCGTTCAAAGCTGTTGATAATCGCCGATAGCTTAAAGTCTCCATTGAGCTACTGTACATTCTTTATCTGTCATGGTCTGACAATTGTAATTATCACTGATTCATGGAATGCTGAAGCTGTGTCCTCAGCAGAGCAGCAAATTTGCTTCAGACAAAAATCATCTGTGCAAAAAAGACATCAACACCCCGCGACTGCCGTCTTTGTGCCAGGGCTGATCATTCCTGATAATTGTGTATCATATCATCCGTCTTTTCCCTTCATTTAAAAATACCACCTAAACACAAGAGTGTGTTTGCTTGGCTGAACAAGAACAATAAACAAAACAAAATTGGTCAGAGATGTGGAATATTAAAAATATTTTTTCTTTAACATTTGAAAGAAGTAATTAGATTTATTGGTGTTCTGTAATTAATTTTATATCCTTTTTCCGGCTACGACATTGATTGATTTGCTTCTGAAATATTTCCTCAACTTCTGTCTTGGAGTCTGAAGAAGGGTCTCGACCTGAAATGTTGCCCATCTCCTTCGCTCCTTAGATGCTGCTCCACCCGCTGAGTTTCTCCAGCCTTTTGTGTACCCTTCTGTCTTCGATATTTGGGTTCCAATAATATTTAAGAAAAATATCCTTCAAAAAGGCATCTCTACCTCCGCAATCATTGGATTCTATACCTGCCTCAGCTGATAAATCCAACCAGACTCATTTGTTCCATTGTCTATAAATTTGAGCTAATCCAAAACTCAGTTGTTCATATTCTTACTGGTATTAGCTCTTTCCTTTGTGTGCAGACCCACACTGGTACTTCGCATGGATTTTTAAAATCTCACCTATACCTTGCTATCTCAGCAATTTCCTGAATTCTAAGATATTGGTAGTCCTATAGTTCTAGCCGTATAATACCAGTCTGAAGAAGGCTCTCAACCCAAAACGTCACCCGTTCCTTCTCTCCAGAGATGCTGCCGGTCCCGCTGAGTTACTCCAGCTTTTTGAGTTTATCTTCCCCATAATTCTAGCTTCTTGCTCATCCCTGGTGATATTAAGTCATGTCATAAGTAATAGGAGTAAAATTAGGCCATTCGGTTCATCCGGTCTACTCCGCCATTCAATCATGGCTGATCTATCTCTTCCTCCTAACCCCATTCTTCTGCCTTCTCTCCATAACCTCTGACACCTGTAGTAAGGCATCTACCACACACGGTGCCTGTAGCAGGGCATCTAGCACACACGGTGTCTCAGGAAGGCCGTCAGCATCCATAAAGACTCCTCTCACCCTTGTAATGGATTGTTCGAACTACTCCCTTCCGGCAAACGTTACAAGGCCTTCTACGCCCACACCTCCAGACTCAGGAACAGCTTCATTCCCAGAGCTATAGCGGCTCTGAACCAGCCCTGCTGAGTGCCCCGCACCCCCATGGACTGTCTCCCTCGGATGGTCAAGTCGCACAGACACATCTGCACTTTAGTCTGTTTTGACTTTTACTGGTCTAATGTTCGTTTTACAAACCTTGTTCTCGGGTATCTAAACCTAAATTTTATTAGTCGTTAAGTTATGACATCGGATGGAATTTGCAAACCAAATCTCGTTGCACATGTGTGATGACAATAAAAGATATTATTATTATTAATCAAAAATCTATCTATCTCTGCATTAAAAATATCTACTGACGGCCTCTACTGCCTTTTGTGGCAAAGTATTCCACAGATTCACCGCCCTCTGACTAAAGACATTTCTCCTCATCTCCTTCCTAAAAGAATGTCCTTTAATTCTAAGGCTATGACCTCTAATCATATACTCTCCCATTAGTGGAAACATCCTCTCCACATCCACTCTATCCAAACCTTTCACTACTCTGTTTCAATGAGGTCCCCCACTCATCCTTCTAAACTCCAGCGGGTGCAGGCCCAGTGCCAACAAATGCTCATCACAAATACTGTGTGCAGTTTTGATACTTTGGATACTTTCAAGAGAGAGCTAGATAGGGCTCTTGAAGATAGCGGAGTCAGGGGATATGGGGAGAAGGCAGGAACAGGGTACTGATTGTGGATGATTAGCCATGAAATTCTTAAGGGGTTGGACAGGCTTGATGCAGAAAGATTGTTCCCGATGTTGGGGAACTCCAGAACAAGGGGTAACAGTTTAAGGATAAGAGGGGAGTCTTTTAGGACTGAGATGAGAAGATCATTTTTCACACATAGAGTGGCGAGTCTGTGGAATTCTCTGCCACAGAAGGTAGTTGAGGCCAGTTCATTGGCTATATTTAAGAGGATGTTAAATGTGGCCCTTGTGGCTAAAGGGATCAGGGGGTATGGAGAGAAGGCAGGTACAGGATACTGAGTTGGATGATCAGCCATGATCATATTGAATGGCGGTGCAGGCTGGAAGGGCCGAATGGCCTACCCCTGCACCTATTTTCTATGATTCTATGATTCTATGATCACATTGAATGGCAGTGCTGGCTTGAAGGGCCGAATGGCCTACTCCTGCACCTATTGTCTATTGTCTATTATCATATGTTAACCTGCTAATTCCTGGGATCATTCTTGTAATCCTCCTCTGGATCCTCTCCAGAGCCAGCACATCCTTCCTCAGATATGGTGCCCAAAATTGCTCACAATATTCCAAATGCGGCCTTACCAGCGCCTTATAGAGCCTCAGCATCACATCCCTCTTGATTCACCATTGGTACTGTGCATTCAGCTGATTCAAACTATTTTCTGAAATGAACTTGTACAGCTGTACAGTAGAGAGTGTACGGACTGGTTGTACCACGGCCTTCTTCAGTAACTCGAACGCCCAAGAACGAAAGTGGCTACAGAAAGTGGTTGATATTCACCCGTCCATCAGGAGCATTGGCCTCCCCACCATCTAAGGGATATACAGGAGGGATGCAGCCTCAAGAGGGCAGCTAATATCATCCAAGATCCACGTAACTTTTACCATGCTCTCATCTCACAATGGAAGAAGGTACAAGATTGGATTGGATTGGATTGGATTCATTATTTGTCATTCAGACCTTTCGGTCTGAACGAAACTCTGTTCCCTGCAGTCACACATATAATTAAAAATAAATAAATAAATAATGACAGAACACACATCCACCACAGTGAGTTAACCAAACATCTCCTCACTGTGATGGAAGGCAAAAGTCTTACAGTCTGTGTCTCTTCCCTCTTTTTTTCCCTCTGCGCCGAGGCGATCCAGGCCTCCAATGCCGCGACCACCGCTGCCGCCGCCACCGCTGGAACCGCTCCGGGAGTCGGGCCACCGCCGCCGTTGGAACCCCACCGGGAGTCAAGTCGCCGCTGCCGCTACAGCCGCAGAAACCGCCCCGGGAGCCGGGCCACCGCTGCTGTTGCTGCCGCCGCCGCCGGAACCCCACCGGGAGCCGGGCCACCGCTGCTGTTGCTGCCGCCGCCGCCGGAACCCCACCGGGAGCCGGGCCACCGCTGCTGTTGCTGCCGCCGCCGCCGGAACCCCACCGGGAGCCGGGCCACCGCTGCTGCTGCTGCCACCGCCGCCGGGACCGCTCCGGGAGACGGGATGCCGCTGCTGCTGCTGCCGCCGCCTGAACCACTCCGGGAGTCGGGCCGCCGCCGCTGCTGCTGCCGCCGCCGCTGGAACCGGTCCGGGACAGGGGTCGGGTCACCGCCACTGGAACAGCCCCGGGGCCCGAGGCCGCCAGCTCTGCCATTAGGCCTCAGCGCAGACGGAGACAGGGTATACAACACAAAAAAAATTGCACCCCCCCCACCCACATACACACGCAATCTAACAAAACAAACGAACCCCACTAAGAACAGGACAGAAAAATAAATAAATAAATAAATAACAGATGGACTGCAGGCGGGC
Organism: Raja brachyura; assembly: GCA_963514005.1. The sequence goes on along the minus strand of OY740783.1, from coordinate 24,948,289 downwards.
CGCAGCTGTTAAACCAGCGCCGCCATCTACAAGAGCCTGAGAATCATGAATTCCTGGTCCAAGATCAGTTTCTACTCATTAACCATCAAGATCTTGAATCACACTACACAACCCTATCCTAGCCACAAACTATTGTGGACTTTATTTAGGTTGCACTACAGATTTTGCGCTGTTATGGACTGTCACCTGGTAATGTTGATAATTGTATTATTGATTATTGTATATGTATTTGGTCATGTGGCCACATTAATGTGTCTGTAATCTGCAGCAATTGAGAATTTGATCATTCTGATTCAGTTAAGTATGACATTTAAACACTCTTAGATTTAATTAATAATCAGTTTATCGTCACGTATCACAATCACACGCAACATTCATGCAGTGATCATTGACCTGCTGACCACCTCACTTGTCCACTTGCTGTCCCTGGGGCCGGCACGGCAATTGTTCAATGATTCAATAGTGCTTCATTGTCCCATGTGCAAAACACAGTCAAATTATTTTTCGAGTTGCCCGATTTGGCAACATTTCCAAAGTTCCATGATTGAATGGCAGAGCAGACTTGATGGGCTGAATGGCCTAATTCCACTCCTATCACTTATGACCTTATGACCTTCGAAAGACCGGTTCATATCCTAGGTCTCAGGAATGGTGCCCGATCCAGAACACCTAGCATCGCTCAGATACACTGGACAGTATCTCTTCCTATGTTTTCCTTTATCTTCTATCCAACTTTTCAGTCAAGAGTCAGTCAAGAGTATTGTCTGTCATATGTCCCAGATAGAACAATGAAATTCTTACTTGCAGCAGCACAACAGAATATGTAGACTTAGTACACTGTAAACAATATAATAATGAGAGAGAGAAAAAAAGTCTGTGTGTATATACACTATATACATACTCACAAATATACATATATAGATCATACATATATATATATAATAATAATGCAATAATAACAATAATAGTCTATGTAGTTCAGAGTTTATTTGGAGGTTGTAGTGTTTAATAGCCTGATGGCTGTAGGGAAGAAGCTGTTCCTCACCTAGACGTTACAGTTTTCAAGCTCCCGTGCCTTCTTCCCGATGACAGGGGTAAAATGAGTGTGTGGCCGGGGTTGTGTGGGATACTGATTATGCTGGCTGCCTTTTTGAGGCAGCGACTCCAGTAAAGCGATGGTGGTGAGGTCAGAGCTGGTGATGGACTGGACATTGTTCACAACTTTTTGCAGTCTTCTTCGCTCCGGGACGTTCAAGTTGCCAAACCAGGCCGTGATGCAACCAGTCAATATGCTCTCCACTGTACACCCATAGAAGTTCAAGTGAATCCTCTCTGACATACCGAATCTCTGTGATCTTCTCAGGAAGAAGAGGCGTTGATGTGCTTTCTTTATAAGTGCATTTGTGCCGCATCTGCCATGGGGTGTGTCCTCTAAGGACAATCATAGTGCTGGAGGAATTCAACGGTTCAGGCAGCATTTCAAGTCAGAACCCTTCTACCCAGAGCCGACATACTTAGTAGCAACAATGTAGTCTCTGTGAATTTTGCTTGGCAGTTCTGATGAGAACCTCCAAGGTCCTATTTTAGAGCATGGATTTGTATGCTAAATACCTTGCTCTGCCTCTCACTTATGTTTGGCCATTTTAATGATTTTCTGTGTCATAGAAGTGGGTAGTAGTTTTATAATCAATACTTGTCCATTACATCAAAACAGGGCGATCATCAATTTCTAGCTATAAATGCAATGATGGTGTAATTACTGCCTGATCCCTGTTTCATCATGTACATAATGATCAACTAATGCATACTGTCAGACACTAATAATAGACATTAGGTGCAGGAGTAAGCCATTCGGCACTTCAAGCAAGCACCACCATTCAATGTGATCATGGCTGATCATCCGCAATCAGTACCCCGTTCCTGCCTTCTCTCCATATCCCTTAACTCCGCTATCCATAAGAACTCTGTCTAATCTCTCTTGAAAGCATCCAGAGAACTGGCCTCCACCGCCCTCTGAGGCAGGGAATTCCACATACTCACAACTCTCCGGGTGAAAAAGTTTTCCCTCATCTCCGTTCTAAATCGATTACCCCATATTCTTAAACTATGGTCCCTGGTTCTGAACTCCCCCAACATTGAGAACATGTTTCCTGCCTCTAGCGTGTCCAAACCCTTAATAATCTTATACGTTTTAATAAGAACTCCGCTCATCCTTCTAAATTCCAGAGTATACAAGCCCAGCCGCTCCAATCTATCAACATATGACATTCTCTCCATCCTGGGAATTAACCTTGTGAACCTACGCTGTACTCCCTCAATAGCCAGAATGTCCTTCCTCAAGTTTGGAGACCAAAACTGCACATAATACTCCAGGTGTGGTCTCACCAGTGCCCTGTACAACTGCAGGAGGACCTCTTTGCTCCTACACTCAACTCCTCTTGTTATGAAGGCCAACATGCCATTCACTTTCTTCACTTCCTGCTGTACATGCATGCTTACTAGTCAATTAAAGTAATTTTACAGAGATAAATGTCAACCTTTAAGTATGTCAAGCCTATAAGTAATCAAACAAAGTCTCTTTGAACTCACCAAAGAAAGATTTTTTTTAAATGGTGGCTTAGCGGTAGAGCTACTGCCTTACAGTGCTAGAGGCCCGAGTTTGATCCAGACTACTGGTGTTGTCTGTGTGGACTTTATATGTTCTCACCATGACCTGCGTGGGCTTTCTCTGAGATCTTCGGTTTCCTCCCATACTCCAAAGACGTGCCTGTACATGTTTGTAGGTTAATAGGCTTGGTATAAATGTACAATTGTCCCTAGTGTGTGTAAGGTTGTGTTAATGTGCGGGGATCGCTGGTCGGTGTAGACTCGGTGGGCCGAAGGGCCTGTTTCTGCGCCGTATATCTAAACTAAACTAAAGAAAGTGCCTGGTTTGTAGTAATATTTTTAGAACCAGCAGGGATATGGTTTTACATGGTCGGATCAGCTGCATAAGAACAACTAAGATCCATGAGGAACCGCTTAATGTAATGGTCCCCTGGGTGGAGGATCTGAGCCAACACCCTGGCAGAGTACAATGACAACTGATGCGATCCTGATGCTCCCTTTTGTTTGCTGTTGCATCAGGGCAATGTGGCAAACCTCACCACTCAGCTTGCGGAAGGACAGTGTACAATTTGTAAATCTCTAATCAAACAGGGTGAAACTTGAGCTCACATCTTCAATAATATCGACTACTAAATCACCCTATGCAACTCCTGTGCCTTGCTGCAATTAGACAAGATCAAATAGACAATAGACAATAGACAATAGGTGCAGGAGTAGGCCATTCGGCCCTTTGAGCCAGCACCGCCATTCAATGTGATCATCGCTGATCATCCCTAATCAGTACCCCGTTCCTGCCTTCTCCCCATATCCCCTGACTCTGCTATTTTTAAGAGCCCTATCTAGCATTAAACTTCATCTGCCATGCATCTGCCCACTCCCCCAACCTGTCCAAGTCACCCTGCACTCTCATAGCATCCTCCTCACAATTCACACTGCCACCCAGCTTTGTGTCATCTGCAAATTTGCTAATGGTACTTTGAATGACTTCTATCCAGAACATTTTATTTGAACATTCCAGTTTGGCAGTATCATGGATATCACCTGTGATAGTATCATAAATATTCTGAATGTTTGGCTGTCTGGATAATAGAGTTCCAAACAGTTTGAAATTTAGGCCACTTTAATCATATGAGTTGCCTTGCACTACAATGTCCTGCATTCTAGTTACAACAGAGCAGATGGCTAAATTGATCAGTGCATTCCTCCGTAATCCCTTCTCTCTCGACCCATTGCTTCTATTTGCCTATAGCCAACGTCTGTTATTCATCCTCCTGCAGTCTTATATCCCCACTGGATGCATCTCGGTTGAATTTTTACAATTATCCGTAAAATGCTTCACTTTACATACGTTACCTGTCTCCAAATTCACGCAATAGAAGATGCCAAACCTGCAACTGGTCTGTAGCAACTTGCCCTTGCCCTTGTCCTTGTGCAAGCGGGCAAGTTGTACATGCTTACAAGGCATCTCTGGCGGTTTCAATACGAGGACAAGTTAACAAAAGAGAAGGCAATTTGACAATTAAAGTTATAATTAGAAGTAAATCAGTTGATGAACCTGTGCAGGTGTAGATCTGCAATCAGAACGTTTGAAATCGCTCCAAATTTATGTATTAACATTCTCATGAATAAGCATATTATCATCAGTTATATTCATCAGTTAATGTTGCTCTTCTATACTTTAGCACGACACATTATATAAGTAGACAGCCTCACCAGAGCATGGACTAATATTCTCATTGGCTGGGAACCTCTTCCAGGGAGTCAGGGCCTGAACATGCTTTTTCCTTTGCATACAGTTCAGTAAAGTATTGCCATACCTAAGCACAATCCCCGATAGTACAAAGCGCATGGAAATAGTCCACTAAGACCGCATGCAAGGACTGCCAGGTTTTGGTGTCATTTTTAAAGTTCAGTCCCATCCGCGTGCTGGGTTTCCTGGAGTTGCCTGATCCAGGGAAGCCCCAGGCTGCTGTAGGGCCTCCAGTTGTCGCCGCGCTTCAGTTCAGTTTCAGTTTTGTCCATTGTCACGTGTACCGAGGCACAGTGAAAAGCTTTTGTTGCATGCTAACCAGTCAGCGGAACGACAATACATGATTACAATTGAGCCACTTACAATAGACGCATGATAAGGGAATAACGTTTAGTGCAAGGTTAACCCTGCAAAGTCTGATCAAGGATAGTCCGAGGGTCACCAAAGAGGTAGGTAGCAGTTCAGCACTGCTCTCTGGTTGTGGTAGGATGATTCAGTTGCCCGATAACAGCTGGGAAGAAACTGTCAACTGTCAGACTCAGTCTTCCCGTGGATTTTGAAGCAACAGCAACAAAGAGAAGCAGGAGAAAGCACTGATTGGCTCTAGCCCAAGTGGGAGGAGAGTTCTCAGTGAGTCAGAGGGGGAGAGCAGTTCCTCAAAACTGAGGAATTTGGTTTGTAAATTAGGCAATTGAACAGTCAATATAAGCAAGGCAGCTCTTGGGGAGAGGCAGTGAGGGAGTGGTCTTGTGAGGGAAGTGCCCTGTGAGTAAAGTGTGAGTCTTTGGCTCGAGAGTCTTCGGCGAGGAGGCTGCGCAAAATACTGGATAGGGCGAGACCGAGGCAAAAGAAGATGTCAAGCAAGCTGATGCAGTGTGATGCTTGCAGTATGTGGGAGGTCAAGGACACTGCTGGTGCATCTGGATGCTACAAATGTGAGAAGTGCATCCAGGTACAGCTCCTGAAGGACCGTGTTGGGGAACTGGAGAAACAAGTGGATGACCTCAGGTTCATTCGAGAAACTGAGTCGTTTCTCGACAAGTCCTTCAGTGAGATTGTTACACCCAAGGCACTAGAAGAGAGAAGGTGGGTGACGGTGAGAAAGGGAGGAAAACATGGGATGCAAAGGTCCCCGGGTGTTGTACCTCTTGTGAACAGGTTCACCCACGTGGAAGCTGCCGCGACAGAAGACGGTATCCCACTGAGCGGCGGACTGGCTTGCCAAACAAAAAGGGCTGATGAGCCAAACCCACAGAGGCCAAAGTCGGGCAACGCCATTGTAGTTGGAGACTCCATTGTGAGAGGTACGGACAGGGGTTTTTGCGGCAACAGACGGGATTCCAGGATGGTGTGCTGCCTTCCTGGTGCCAGGATCCAGGATGTTACGGACAGAGTGCAGACAATCCTCAAGGGCGAAGGTGACCAGCCGGAAGTGGTCGTGCATGTTGGCACAAATGATGTTGGAAAGAAGGAGATGAATTTTTTGCAGCGGGACTTCAGAGAGCTTGGAAAAATGCTGAAAAGCAGGACTTCCAGGGTTGTTATCTCCGGTTTGCTTCCAGTTCCTCGTGCTGGCGAGAGCAGGAACAGGGAGATATGGGACCTGAATGTGTGGCTGAGGAACTGGTGCAGGGGGCAGGGATTTAGATTCTTAGATCACTGGGATTTTTTTTATAGTAAGGGGGAACTGTACAAAAGGGACGGATTGCATCTTAACAGGTGGGGGACCAGCATTCTGGCCGGCAGGTTTGCCACTGCTACACGGATGGTTTTAAACTGAATAAGGGGGGTGGGGTATCAAATGGGATAGTCGAGGACGGAGTTAGAGGGAAAGAGAGTAAAGCGATGGTTAATGACCCCAGAATTAACGGGGAAGAAAGCTCACAAAGGGATAGGAGAGTATGGCCAAGTGTAATAGGGATCGATGTGAAAGGGGCCACTTGTCAACATCATTGTATAAGGAGTAAGAGTGTTGTAAAAACAAGCCTGAAGGCTTTGTGTCTCAATGCGAGGAGCATTCGTAATAAGGTGGATGAGTTGAAGGTGCAGATAGCGATTAATGACTATGCTATAGTTGGAATCACGGAGACTTGGCTCCAGGATGACCAAGGTTGGGAGCTGAACATCCAGGGATATTCAATATTCAGGAGGGATAGACGAAAAGGAAAAGGAGGTGGGGTAGCGTTGCTGGTGAGAGAGGAGATTAATGCAATAGAAAGGAAGGACATTAGCGTGGAGGATGTGGAATCGATATGGGTAGAGCTGCGAAACTCTAAGGGGCAGAAAACGCTAGTGGGAACTGTGTACAGGCCACCTAACAGTAGTATTGGAGTTGGGGATGGCATCAAACAGGAAATTAGAAATGCGTGCAACAAGGGTAACACGGTTATAATGGGTGACTTCAATCTGCATGTAGATTGGGTGAATCAAATTGGCAGGGGTGCTGAGGAAGAGGATTTCCTGGAATGTATGCGGGATAGTTTTCTCAACCAACATGTGGAGGAACCAACGAGAGAGCAGGCTATCCTAGACTGGGTATTGAGTAATGAGGAAGGGTTAGTTAGCAGTCTTGTTGTGCGTGGCCCCTTGGGCAAGAGTGACCATAATATGGTTGAGTTCTTCATTAGGATGGAGAGTGACAAAATTAAGTCAGAAACAAGGGTTCTGAACTTGAACAAAGGTAACTTTGAAGGTATGAGATGTGAATTGGCCAAGATAGACTGGCAGGTGATTCTTAAAGGGTTGACAGTGGATGTGCAATGGAAGGTATTTAAAGACTGCATGGATGAAGTACAAAAGTTGTTCATACCAGTTTGGCAAAAGAATAAATCGGGGAAGGTGGTGCATCCATGGATAACAAGGGAAATCAGGGATAGTATAAAAACAAAAGATGAGGCATACAAATTTGCCAGAAAAAGCAGCCTACCGGAGGACTGGGAGAAATTCAGAATCCAGCAGAGGAGGACAAAGGGCTTAATTAGGAAAGGGAAAATAGATTATGAAAGGAAACTGGCAGGGAACATAAAAACTGACTGCAAAAGTTTTTATAGATATGTAAAGAGAAAGAGACTAGTTAAAACAAATGTTGGTCCCTTGCAGTCAGAAACAGGTGAATTGATCATGGGGAACAAGGACATGGCAGACCAATTGAATAACTACTTTGGTTCTGTCTTCACTAAGGAAGACATAAATAATCTGCCGGAAATAGCAGTGGAACGGGGGTCAAATAAGATGGAGGAACTGAGTGAAATCCAGGTTAGCCGGGAGGTGGTGTTGGGTAAATTGAACGGATTGAAGGCCGATAAATCCCCAGGGCCAGATAGTCTGCATCCCAGAGTACTCAAGGAGGTAGCCACAGAAATAGTGGATGCATTAGTGATAATTTTTCAAAATTCCTTAGATTCTGGAGTAGTTCCTGAGGATTGGAGGGTAGCTAATGTAACCCCACTTTTTAAAAAAGGAGGGAGAGAGAAAGCGGGGAATTACAGACCAGTTAGTCTAACATCGGTAGTGGGGAAACTGCTAGAGTCAGTTATTAAAGATGGGATAGCAGCGCATTTGGAAAGTGGTGAAATCATTGGACAAAGTCAGCATGGATTTACGAAAGGTAAATCATGTCTGACAAATCTGATAGAATTTTTCGAGGATGTAACTAGTAGAGTGGATAAGGGAGAACCAGTGGATGTGTTATATCTAGACTTTCAGAAGGCTTTCGACAAGGTCCCGCATAAGAGATTAGCATACAAACTTAAAGCACACGGTATTGGGGGTTCAGTATTGATGTGGATAGAGAACTGGCTAGCAGACAGGAGGCAAAGGGTAGGAGTAAACGGGTCCTTTTCAGAATGGCAGGCAGTGACTAGTGGGGTGCCGCAAGGCTCAGTGCTGGGACCCCAGCTATTTACAATATATATTAATGATTTGGACGAGGGAATTCAATGCAACATCTCCAAATTTGCAGATGATACCAAGCTGGGGGGTATAGTTAGGTGTGAGGAGGATGCTTGGAGGCTGCAGGGTGATTTGGATAGGCTGAGTGAATGGGCAGATGCATGGCAGATGCAGTACAATGTGGATAAATGTGAGGTTATCCACTTTGGTGGCAAAAACATGAGGGTAGACTATTATCTGAATGGTGGCAGATTAGGTAAGGGGGAGATGCAACGAGACCTGGGTGTCATGGTACACCAGTCATTGAAAGTAGGCATGCAGGTGCAGCAGGCAGTGAAGAAAGCAAATGGTATGTTAGCATTCATAGCGAAAGGATTTGAGTATAGGAGCAGGGAGGTTCTACTGCAGTTGTACAGGGTTTTGGTGAGGCCACACCTGGAGTACTGCGTACAGTTTTGGTCTCCAAATCTGAGGAAAGACATCCTTGCCATAGAGGGGGTACAGAGAAGATTCACCAGACTGATTCCTGGGATGTCAGGACTTTCATATGAGGAAAGATTGGATAGACTCGGTTTGTACTCGATGGAATTTAGAAGATTGAGGGGGGATCTTATAGAAACCTACAAAATTCTTAAGGGGTTGGACAAGCTAGATGCTGGAAGATTGTTCCCGATGTTGGGGGAGTCCAGAACAAGGGGTCACAGTCTAAGGATAAGGGGGAATTCCTTTAGGACCGAAATGAGGAAAACATTCTTTACACAGAGAGTGGTGAGTCTCTGGAATTCTCTGCCACAGAAGGTAGTTGAGGCCAGTTCATTGGCTATATTTAAGAGGGCGTTAGATGTGGCACTTGTGGCTAAAGGGATCAGGGGGTATGGAGAGAAGGCAGGTACGGGATACTGAGTTGGATGATCAGCCATGATCACATTGAATGGCGGTGCAGGCTCGAAGGGCCGAATGGCCTACTCCTGCACCTATTTTCTATGTTTCTATGTTTCTATGTTTCTATGTCACTGAATCTGGAGGTGTGTGTTTTCACACTTCTATGCCTTTTGCCTGATGGGAGAGGGGAGAAGATGGAGTGTGCCAGGCTGCGACTTGTCCTTGATTATGCTGCTGGCTTTGACGAGGCAGCGTGAGGTATAAATGGATCATCCATTTGTTTGGATTGTCCAGCAAGCCATCGTCCCTTGATGCACTCAAAGGAATAATGGCCTAACCTGCTCAATCTGTCCCTCAAGTTCAGGCCCTCAAGTCCTGGCAATGTCTTCAAAAATCTTCTCTGCACCCTTTCCAGCTTAAAAACATCTTTCATATAACAAGGTGGCCAAAACTGAACACAGACCTCTAAATGTGGTCTCACCAATGTCCTCTACAACTGTACCATAACCTCCCAACTTCTATACTCAATACTCTGACTGATGAAAGCCAATGTGACGAAAGCCTTATTGACCACCCTATCTACCTGTGATGCCACTTTCAAGAACTATGTACTGACACTCTGAGATCTCTCTGCTCTACAACACTCCCCAGAGCCCGGCCATTCACTGCGAAGGTCCTGCCCTGGATAAACTTCACAAAATGCAACACCTCGCATTTCTCTGTATTAAACTCCATGAATCATTCCTCAGCCCGCTCTCCCAACTAATCAAGATCCTGCTGCAAATTTTGACAATCATCTTCGATATCCACAATACCACCAATTTTACTGTCATCTGCAAACTTATGCCTTCTATGTTCTTATCCAAATCATTGATATAGATGACAAACAGCAATGGTCCCAACACTGAATCCTGAGGCACCAAATCCTAGTCACTCCAGTCCGAAAAGCAACCTTCCACCATCACCCTCTGCTTCCTTCCATGAAGCCTATTTTCTATCCAGTCGGTTTGCTCTCCTTGACACCACTTGACAATGCCAAAATAAATGTGTGGAGCAGTTTCAGTCATTACACGTGGCATTTATTGATTTGACTAAAGCTTTTGACCCCATCAGCTGGGAGGAATGTTGGTGGGCTCCTTAAATTTTTCAATCCATCTTGTATTTGCATCCCATCTTAAAACTAAGCCAATCTTAGTGGAGACTAGAGTCAAATGAATGTTACAATACCAACTACTATAAATAAATATCTGTGCAGAAATTAGAATGGCGGTGGAAGATTGCACCCTTCACGTGGTCCGCCCTGTTTCGACTAATGCAATCAGCTCGACATGCACAAACGGAGATCAAATAGAACAAGTTGTCCTCCAACTTTAGGAGGAGGAGGAGGAGAAAGAGGAGGAGGAAGAGGAGGAGGAGGAGGAGGAAGAGGAAGAGGAGGAAGAGGAAGAGGAAGAGGAAGAGGAAGAGGAAGAGGAAGAGGAAGAGGAAGAGGAAGAGGAAGAGGAGGAGGAGGAGGAGGAGGAGGAGGAAGAAGTAGAGGAAGAAGTAGAGGAAGAAGTAGAGGAAGAAGAAGAAAAAAAAAATTAGAATGCAAATATTTTAGTTGCATTGTCTATTTAATATGTTTATAAATTAATGAATTCATTTTGATTCTGCAACTAATGTACGTGATCTAGCAACCGACCATGCAGAACCTTGTCAAGTGCCTTACTGAAATCTATGTACAGATACATACTAGAATAAGTGCTGGGTCCCATGTTCACACGGGAGGGCTGGTCCCCTGACACAATATTCCACTTCTCCACCAATTCCAATATTGGTGGCCAGTGTGTGTGGGGGGGGGGGGATTTCTGGAGCGCTGGTATGGGTGTTGTGGGCTGAAGGGGCTGGTCTCCAGGGGGCTAGTATGGACACTGTGTGCCAAATGGATTCTTGGGGTGGCAGCTCAGTCCCTCAAGCGTGATATGCTGGCAGCTCACTCACGGCTGATGGGCTGGCAGTTGACTCACGGTTATTCTTTGAAATTCAATGTCAAGCAGGGTGCAAGGCCACTAAATTCACGTTCAGTTTCCTACCACATCAAGCAGGGTGCAAGGCCACCAAATTCAGTTTCATTTCCTACCACTTCAAGCAGGGTGCAAGGCCACCAAATTCAAGTGCAGTTTCATACCACTTCAAGCTGGATGCAAAGCCACCAAATTCAAGTGCAGTTTCATACCACTTCAAGCAAGGTGCAGGGTCACCAAATTCAAATGCAGTTTCATACCACTTTCAGAACGGTGCAAGGCTACCAAATTTAGTGCAGTTTCATACTACTTCAAGCAGGGTGCAAGGCCACCAAATTTGTGCAGTTTCATACTATTTCAAGCAGGGTGCAAGGCCACCAAATTCAAATGCAGTTTCATACCATTTCATGCAAAGTGCAACACCACCACATTCAAATGCAGTTTCATACCATTTCATGCAGGGTTCAAGGCCACCACATTCAAATGCAGTTTCATACCATTTCTAGCAAGGTGAAACTGCCATAAAACTACCATAAAACCACACAAAACACCACACTCACAGTTCAGTAAACATTCAGTGTGTTAGTTGATTCACAGCCCTCCCTCCCCCATCATGCAGAGACTGAACCACACCCACCCTTCCGGGTTTTAAAATCCGTCCCCCATCCACTGGAAAAGGTGTGGCCTTCATGGCATGATTGACAGGAGAGAGATTCTCAACATTTTTTAAACACTAATAACACTTTTATTTTTCATTGGTGGGAAGAATCCTCTGCACCTGATGAGCGGAGGGGGACGAGTAAGATGGCCAAAAATCACAGTCGTAAGTGGTAGCGTTTTATCTAAAATCAATCTACATTGCAAACAGGAAGCTGTCAAGTTTAGACCAACAATCATTTGCAGTGCTTTTTACTTCAACCCAAAACCCCCAAACAACCATTTGCAGTGCTTTTTACTTCAAACCAAAACCCCCAAACAACCATTTGCAGTGCTGTTTACTTCAACCCAAAATCCCCAAACAACCATTTGTAGTACTTTCTACTTTAACCAAAGCCCCCAAGCAACCATTTGCAGTGCTTTTTACTTCAACCCAAAATCCCCAAACAACCATTTGCAGTGCTTTTTACTTCAACCCAAAACCCCCAAACAACCATTTGCAGTGCCATAAACAACCATATTTTCATTTTCAAACCACATTAGGGGCACTCAAGGTCAGTAAAACCACACTCACAGTTTAGTAGACATGTGTTCAGTGTTATTCACAGCTCAGACTGAGAGATGTGACCCTCTCACTTCCCCCCATTTTTCAGAGACTGACTGAGGCACAACACTTCCGGGTTTTATTGTTCCTCCCCCCTCCCACCAGCAGGGGCAGCAGAGAGAATGTCAACATTTTTAAAACATTAATAACTCTTTTATGTTTCATCAATGGGAAAAATTCTCTGGTCCAGCTCAGTGGAGGGGAACTCTGAGCGAGGTGGCCGAAAATGATGGCCGTAAGTGGCAGCGTTCTTTCAGAAATCACGAAACGGAAAGTCAGAAAGTGGTCAAGATCTTAGTTTTAGTAATATAGATATAACATCTCCAGCTCTGCCCGCATTTGCCTTTTTGGTCACATCTTCAAAAATCTTAATCAAGGAACTATTTACTTGCACTCTTAGATCCCTCTGCTTCACAATACTTCCATAGCCCTGCCAATCGCATATTTTCTTTGGTGGCATAGGTTCTGCGGGAGTGCAATCTGAATCCAAAGAAGAGGGGAATCAATATTGTCAATGCAGAATATAATTTTGTACCTCCTGTTCAGAGAGATGAACGCAACATATCGCAGAAACTGCACAGCCCATGGACACCTCTGGTTACAGTTTCATAACTTAATTCCCATAAAGAAAACACAAATATCTCATTAAGACAGATGCTGGAAAATTTAAATATTATTTATCACAAAACATCCTTCTTTCATTGTTGCTCATTCTTCAGATTTATTCATTCAATACTCAAGCTTGACTGAAAATTGCATTACTGGGTCTTGGGTAATAGTAAAGTGACTGAGATACCTCTGAATTTCTATAATGGATTCTACAGATATACCAGACAAATTGGAGTTGCCAATAAATGTATGCAATTTTAAACAATCTTGCAGGGTGATAACTTGCATCAGCATCAAAACAATTATCATTTGAAGAATCCCTTTGCCCCTCTCCAGATGATGCTTGACCTGTAGGGTTCCTGCAGCATTTTATGTTTTCCTTCTTATTCTAGTCATACAGTAAGGAAACAGGCCCTTCGGCCCAACTTGCCCATACCGACCAACATGTCCCATCTACACTAGTCCATCTACCTGTGTTTGGCCCATTTCCATCCAAACCTGTCCTATCCATGCACCTCGTCCAGCAGCTCATTCCAATACACCCACCACCCTCTGTGAAAAAGCTACCCATCAGGTTTGTATTAAATCTTTCCCCCCTCACCTTAAATCTATGTCTTCTGGTTCTCAATTCCCCTACTCTGGGCGAGAGACTGTGCATTCCTCACATGACTTTGTACATCTCTAGAAGATCACCCCTCATCCTCCTGCGCTCCAAAGAATAGAGTCAACTTCTCCCAATCACTCAGGCCCTCAAGTCCTGGCAACATCCTCATCAAACTTCTCTGCACCCTTTCCAGCTCTAATGTTTCCATAGTTTAAGAAGCCTTGGAGCACAAAACATTTTTAAAATAATGCACTGATGCCGCTTCTACTTGAGAGTTTATGGAAAAGTGATGAAGTGCACAGGGACCAAATTTCTTATTTGACAGCTGGCCATATTGGCGTGTTGTTGCATGAGTTAGGTGGATTATACAGAGATGATGGAAGAGCAATATTACTTGTAGGGGAAAGGTACAAGGCACGGGAATGAGTCTGGATAAATCCATCCTCGTCTCTTGTGATGTTTTCTATGTTTCCTGTAAAAATTGGTATTTATTTGCTCTCCCTTTCTCATAAATTGGAAATGCTGTCAAATGTTGCCCTCCGGCTGAAGGTTTAAACGATGAAATAAAAGTACCTGTCCACCATTTGTCAGAAAGGGAGAGAGATTTCTTGAAAAAAATGCTGTGTGTTACTTTGTTTAGCTACTCGTTATGTGGCATATGCACTCAAAACACTATTTTCAGCCAGCAATCAAGATTGCACAAAATAGGTGATTCTCTTACATTGTTTCTCAAATACACGAGGGAGAATCAGGAAACTGTGAACTTGATTAGTATGATTCCTTTACATCTTAAATAAAGTGAAATGGTACCTGATTTCTAACCACCACAAGATTTAAGTTGAGGCTTGAAGGTCACTTACACTACTTTGCAATATCAGTGAATATTTCCCTAATGCAATAGTTCAGAGTATTAACCTATAAAATAGTTCCTTTTTTATTTGTGCCCTGTATACAGCTCCAGATAATAATCACAGAATGCTTTCTTCCATGTATTCCCAACAGGCTATGACAAAATCTTAGCTACCATGAGAAGCACTTTAAACTGCAAAAAAAATGCAAACATTGGTGGGGACATTTTCTCTGTTTAGTAACTTGAAAAATTTGTGAACAAAGAGAAATGCTACAATGGAGGAATTCTGAAAAGATCGCATGCCACGTGATGTGACATTAAAAGTAGTACAGAGAAATAAATACATCTCCTTGCATTTAGGGAATCTTATCTTTACTTAAGCCCACAGTTATTGGCCAAATGATTCCTTCGTATTGTTCAAAGATGAACTACCAGCAATGTAATATGTTTACAAATATTTTGAGCATTTCAAAAGATATGCCTAAAAGGAATGACATTTCCAAGTTCTAATGGGATTTATTCATGCATTCGCATAGACACGGGACTGTCAGCTAAAGTATTAGCATTTTTGTTTATATGTCAAGCTCAAGCAAGCATTAAATATATTTTAAATTTTGAAATAATATGCAAAATTTTTCTTCTAGTGCAGAACCATGCACAGGAGATTATTAAATAAATAATTCTCTCTATTAGTATGTTTTAGAAACCATTCTTGCTCTACTTTTCAATTCCTTTATTCTTCCTTTGGTACAATAATTTTGATACACATTGGTTCCTTTGGCTTGTACCATAATAATCACTGGAGTATTGTTTACTCAGCTTGGATGATTGTTTTTTGGCATTACAGTAAGGCAGTAAGCCATAACATAATGATAACACAAATGCTGGAGTAACTCAGCACGTCAGGCAGAGGAATTGGTGGCGTTTCGGGTCGAGACCCTTCTTCAGACCCAAACATAATGATAGATTGCTGCAACTATATTTTGGAGAGTTCATGTGCTGAATTACTAGTTTCCACACTGTTGACTATACATTGTGACCTTTGCTTGGAATATGGTGATAGTGTGGCCATTTTGCCATAATTTTAAACATTACTTTCCAAGAAAAAAATAAAACTAGGTACGGTTAGGACAGCATTTAATAGATCAACCTTACAGTTAGGACATCTTTGCAATTCTTCAAATCCTTTACCATGCAGATGTCAGTAATAAAGCAACACAAATACCTTAAAATGTTCCATCTTGGCTGACTGAAGATCTCAGAAAAAACTCACGCAGATCACGGAGCACCCATATTTAGAATTGAACCCGGGTCTCTGGCACCGTAAGACAGCAGTTCTTTTGAATGGTAATCTAAATTGTTTCTATTTATTTTGAACATAAACTTATAATATCACTGAACCCTCAACTTTTGCTGAGAAGTGATGTTTTATTCTTTAACGTGCAAGGCCTCTAAGTGATACTTGGAAAGTATTTCCTTTTTTTCTAGTTGTGCTGCTTCTTTTTCTCCAAACTATGCTGCATGACTCATGGGGTGCTGGGGTGAAATTGCAGTGACTGATGGTATTTCACATGACATAAGTGTCAGAACTCAAAGCTGCCAGTGAAGAATTCATGCCCATATTTGGTCCTTACCATTGACATAAAGAGATTTGTTTCTTATCCTATTAATATTGCTCTGAGATTTTGATATATGGCCGTGGACGACCAATATTTGCAATGTGAGGCTTGAATACAGGAGAAAAGGCTCCAGGGTCACATTAGATCATTTATATCTTAAATGTTGATTCACATTTGATGTGACTATAGGTTACTATGGTACACAATTTCATCTACTTTCAACCTAGGTTGCTCAGATTGCACGTGGCTACTGTTGGTGTTAAGCAAATCTCCTTCAGTTATCAGAGGCTTCTATAATGTTGTACTCAGTAGGTAGCAGAGCCACTTGATCCTGACGTGCAGCACTTGAGCTGGGAAGATCCTTCTCTCCAGAGATGCTGCCTGTCCTGCTGAGTTACTCCAGCTTTTTGTGTTTATCTTTGGTTTAAACCAGCATCTGCAGTTCCTTCTTACACATATAGTAATCTAATTTCTGAAGTCTTCTCCTAAATGCAAGACAATGAACCCTTAACATCAGACCGACCTACAACCTCCTGTTCAAACCTCAAATAAAGACAATAAATAAAATAAAGTCAGTCCTCCAGCAATCTTACAACATGACAACAGGCCATTTCTTCTTTGCCAAGAATATAAACCAAAAATATCTGCAGACATCTTGTAATCAATTCTCACAGAAGCAGAATGTTACAAATTAGCCTGCTCAGTTTTATTTTTGATGAGTTTGTAAAAGAATGTTGCCACTAGAACTTCTAACAAACACAAATCCTTTGATCATGGGTTGCATTAGTAATTTAATTGAGTTGTATTTATTATTTATTGACACATGAAATTAATCAAAATTAGTATTCATCAAAATCACTCATGATTTTAGAACAGATCATTTTGACAGAGATCAAATACAATTTTGTTATTTTGTTTTGTGATGTTTTATTTTGCCATATTGCCATATGGATAGACTGCTGAATTATATTTGCTTGGGTTTAATATAAAATTTGTTGGAGGCATAGAAAAAACTATCACTAAACCCAGTCTTTAAGTATTATTTTTGATCTATCTATCTATCTATCTATCCATCTATCCATCTATCCATCTATCCATCTATCCATCTATCCATCTATCCATCCATCTATCCATCTATCCATCTATCCATCTATCCATCTATCCATCTATCCATCTATCCATCTATCCATCTATCCATCTATCCATCTATCCATCTATTTGTTTAGTAAGTTTGAAGACAACAAGATTGCTGGAGTTGCAGACGGTGATACAGACTGTGAAAGTATACAACGGGATATAGATAACCAACAACAATGGATGGAGAAATGGCAGATAAAGATTAATCCGAGCAAGTGTGTGGTGTTGTAGTTTGGAATAGTCAAGAAGGATTATGATTTGCTTGCCTTCATTGACTGGGGCATCGAGTATGAGTGTCAAGAAGTCATTTGGTTCGGATGCATTCGAAATATTGTGTGTAGTTTTGGTCGCCTCATTACAGGAAAGATGTGAAGGCTTTGGAGAGGATATAAAAGAGCCAGGATTAGAGGGTATTAACTATTAGATGAGGTTGGTCAGATAATTTAAGCCAAAAATTGAAAGGAGGCGATAGAAATATATACTGTAAAATTATGAGAGGAGTAGATCTGGCTGACACACTTTTTCCCAGGGTGTAATTGTCAAAGACTAGAGGACAAGGCTTTAAGGTGATACGTGCAAGTTTTAATGGAGATGTGTGGGGCAAGCTTAGGAGAGTAGTGGGGGCCTGGAATGTACTGCCAGGAAAGGAGTGATATGGATTCATATGCAAGCAGCGATTAGTTTATTTTAACATCAGGTTTGAAAGATACGTTGTGGGACAGAGGGGATGTTGCTATACTGCACTATTCTGTGCTCTAAATGCATTCAGGGCAAAAGAATATCTGAGGAAAATTTAGGACAGCATTGGCAATCTGTGCATGGAGCCAGAAATTATAGGTAATGTCTTAAATGATTACTTTTCATTGGTATTCACAAAGGAAATGCATTTTGGAGTTGTAGAATTCAGCGAACAGATAAGTCAAAGTCCAATGCACAACTCCATAAATAAAGAGAAGATGCCCAATGTCTTTTTAGGCTTAAACTTGGATTATCCTAAGCTGCTATGGGAGTCAAGGGAAGAGATTGCTCGGGAATCTGACTGAGATTTTTCATCTTTGTTAAACACATTGTTTTGCAATGGTACTTTATTGGCACGTGTATCTACAGTAAGTACAGTCTATTTTGTTTTGCATACAGTTCATTGACAATCGTACTACACATTCGGCACAATCATACTAAGTACAAGTGTGTAGGACAGTAGACCACTCTAACTCAGTAATAATAATAATAATAATAATAATAATATCTTTTATTGTCATTACACATATTTGGTTTGCAATTCCATCCGATGTCATAACTTAAATGATTAATAAAATTTAGGTTTAGATACCCCGAGAACAAGGTTTGTGAAAAGAACATTAGAACAGTAAAACAGTCAAAACCAAAAGTCACCAGTACACAAGAGTCACCATGTTTCAGGCACCATCTTATAGCCTTCAAGTCCACCATTATATTTGATGGGGTTTGATGGGATTTGTGCAGAGAAACCATGGATAATTCTCAAAATATTTTCCAGTCACATGTACAAACAGGTGCACAGTTCATTGAATATGAATGATTCAGAACGCTCCTTAAGTGTGGCCCTATCTGATAGACTGAATACAGTCTATGTTAGCTATGAGCATCGGAATGAAGTGTACCTTTTGCCAAGGTCACTGTTGCAAAAGTCAGTTTGGTCTTCCTGAGGGTGAATCCACAAAAAGCAACTGGCCCGGATGGAGTCCCTGATCACATCCTTAGAAATTGCGTGGACCAACTAGTGGGAGTATTCACTGACATTTTTATTCCCTCCCTGCTCCCTTCAGAGTTACTCTATTCTATTCTACCAAGCAACCTTGACTCACTGCAATTTGTCACCATGACCGGTCCACACTGGATAAGAGAGACATCAATGTCAGACCTAGTTATAGATTACAGCTCTGCTTTTTATACCATTATCCCATCCAAGATCATCTCCAGACTTGGAGTTAGCACTCATCTCTGCAACTGGATCCTCGACTTGCTGACCAATAGACCACAATCAGTGAGGATATAGGAGAAATCATCCTCTATGATAATCCTCAACACTGGTGGTCCGCAAAGACGTATTCTCAGCCCCTTCTCTACTTCTTATACATCCATGACTGTGCAGCCAAGTACAAATTCAACTCAATTTATAAATATGTGGCTGATACTGTCGTAGTGTGCCGAATATCAAATAATGACGAGATGGAGTAGAGGAAGGAGATTGAGAACAATGGACAATAGACAATAGACAATAGACAATAGGTGCAGGAGTAGGCCATTCGGCCCTTCGAGCCAGCACCGCCATTCAATGTGATCATCCCCTATCAGTACCCCGTTCCTGCCTTCTCCCCATATCCCCTGACTCTGCTAACCTGGTAACCTCGTAACCTGGTGTCAAGACAATAACCTTTCTATCAATGTCAGCAAGACAAAGAAGATAGTGAACGACTGCGCGAAGCGAAGCAGTACACTGCCGAAGTAGAGATGGTTGAAAGCTTAAGTTCCTAGGAGTAAATATCACCAGCAACTTGTCCTGGACTAGCCATATTGAAACAAGGGGCAAGAAAGCACACCAATGCCTCTACTTCCTTAGAAGGCCTTAGAAATTCGGCATGTCCCCAAACACTCTCACCAACCTCTACATATGTCGTAGAAAGCATTTTATTGAGATGTATCACAGCATGGTTTGGAAACAGCTCCATTCAAAACCACAGGAAATTGCAGAGAATTGTGGACGCAGCCCAGACCGTCACACAAACCAACCTCCCTTCCATTGACATCATCTTCACTTCACGGTGCTTCGGCAAGGCCACCAGCATAATTAATGGCCTGTCTCATCCCTTTTGTCCCCTCTCCCATCAGGCAAGAGGTACAGAAGTCTGAAAGTGCACAGCTCCAGATTCAGGGACAGTTTCTTCCCAGCAGTTATCAGGTAACCAAACCATCCAATCAACAACTATGCCTGAGCTAGCATCTACTTAATTGTGGACCTTTGGACTATCTTTAATGGGACTTTACTGGACTATCTTGCACTAAATGTTTTTCCCTTTATCCTGTATCTGTACACTGTGGATGGCTCGATTGTAATCTGTCTTTACGCTGACTGGATAGCACGCAACAAGAAAGCATTTTACTGTACATTGGTACACGTGACAATAAACTAAACTAAACTGAGGAGTTAGGTCACAGCCTGATGCAGATGAAACTATTACAATTCAGAGAAGGACTCCAACCAGGCAGCATTTTGAATGTTGTGGTGGGAGCTGAAGGTACTTGCTCTTGACTTCGACTAAAGTTGTCCATAGAGATCTGAGGTGTTCTGTTCTATTGACTTCCTTGTTTCTTTCTAAGACTGCTGTTAGGTTTCAGTTCACTGGAGATTCCCATCCACCTGTTAACCCAACTACTTGCATGAGCAGCAAATGACTTTGAAGAACTCTTTGTTCCAAGTGAAAATCAGTTTCCACTTCTGAAACATATGGACTTGGGAATAATTGATAATGTAACAGCCATCTCAGCACTTTTCTTCTCCACAAAGGCTGTACATAAGCACTGGAAGCAAGTAAGGTACCAGATGACTGGAGGACAACAATTGTGTTTCTCCCTTTCAAGAAATGCAGCAGGGAAAAGCAGGGCAACTATGGACCTGCAAGCTAAGTGATTAGGAAGAAAATATCAAACAATCTCGAGGATTAATGATTACTTGGCAAGTAAAGGACTAATCACAGATGGACATCATGACTGAAGAAGTCTCAACCTGAAACATCACCTATTCCTTTTCTCCAGAGATGCTACCTGCCCCACTGAGTTACTCCAGCATTTTGTATCTATCTCTGGCTTTGTCAAAGGCAGATTTTACCTGATCAATTTGATTCAATTCTTTGAAAAGGTAAGAAAACACATCAATGGGGTTAGGGCACTAGATACAATTTACGTGGACATTATGAAGCCTTTGATATATCACATGAAAGAGATTGGTTCAAAAATATAAGACCCATGGAATCCAGGGCAATTTGGTAAACTGGATCCAAACTTGGCTTGGAACTAGGAAAAGAAAGGTGATGGCAGAAGGTTGTTTCTGCAAATTGGATGTTTGTGACTAGTGGTGCCGACACGGATTAATACTGAGAGCCTTCCTGTTTGTGATATACGTAAATGGCTTGGCTGTGAATGTGGGAGGCATGATCGCTATGTTTGGAGATGACATGAGGATCAAAAGGGACTATTCTCTGCATGACTCCCTGGATCGTTCATCGGCACCCACCAAATTTTCCCACTCCTTGGTACTTTCCCCTGCAATTGTAGGAGGTGCAACACCTGATCATACACTTCCACCCTCAACACCTTCTAGGACACAAGCTGCCTGGGTAGGTCATACAAAGATTTGCATGCACTTCCTCCAACCACATCAGTTGCATACAGTGCCCTCCTCTACATTGGTGAGTCTAAGCATGGATGAGGACTGTCCTGCACAACCCCTATGCTCTGTGCAGATCATCATCTTGGCTTCCCAGTTGCATGTCATTTCATTACTGCCCTGTCAGTTCACAGACTAGAAGAACACCATTTTATATTTCATCTGGTCTTCACCCTGTAACGTGCCTGTTTAGTTTAATATCCTAAACAAAAAGCAGATTTCCCTTTGTGTTGTTTTGAAATGTCAGCCTAGATTATTGGCTCTAGTTCTGAAGTGGAGTTTGAAATATTGAGTTTCTGCCTTGGAGATGAGAACGCTACCGCAGAGCCAAGACATGACCAAAAGATGAATTGAATTTATTGTGTAGATCCTTTACAATAAATGCACATGCTGGAAAGAAAATGCATGGTATGACTTGGTCAGGTCTTTTACAAAACAGCAGAATATTGATTAATGCTGTCGAAGGTCAGTCTAATGCCTTCACACATTGGTTTAACTCATTAACTGTGGATTCTGAAAGTCATCTGAGATGATAGTGACAACATGTATGCAGAGATAATTAACTTGACCATCATTGAATTCAAGGCTGAATCAGAATGAAAAGTCAAGTCACAGCTGAAAGTCTGGAAGTATATTTGTCAACAACATTTCAAGACCTCCTATTCAGTCTATTCTAATGGGTTTCAAGGCAGTAGTCATTATATGGGCAGCAAGGTGGCACAGCAGTGGAGCTGCTGTCTCACAGTGCCAAAGGCCCGTGTTCGATCCTAACTATGGATGCTGACTGTGTGGAGTTTGTACGTTCCTCCAATGCTTCCTCTGGGTGCTCCAGTTTCCTCCCACATTCCAAAGACGTGTAGGTTTGTAGGTTAAGGGGCCGTCCCACTGGGGCGACCTAATCTGCGAGTTTAGAAGAGTTTGCCCTCGACTCAAACTCGCAGCATCATTGACATGTGGTCCTAGGCGGACCAATGAGGTCACTGGAACTCTCCTTCATGCTCGAGGGAAGTTCCCGCATATTCGCGGCCTCAGCTAGGTCGCGGAAAACTTTTCAGCATGTTGAAAGAATTTCTGCGAGTACAAATTCGTCGGCATGGTTCTTTTTAACTCATAGTGCAGTGGAGTGGGGTCGCTATTTAGTTACAGGCATTCGAGGCAATCTCCTTCACTGACCGGGCATTTTAATGGCTCATGGGAGTTTTCAGGAGCACGGAAAACAGACCGGTAGGTAAAATGCCCGCTAACCTTTATTAAATGTTGTCTGACTTCTTAAAAGTGTCTCCTCTCCTTCTCCCCACCCCCCCATTCTCCCTCCTTTCTCTCCCCTTCTCTTCCCTTCTCTCTCCTTCTGTCTCCTCCTCTCTCCCCTTCTCTCCACTTCTCTCCCCCCCCCCCCCCCCGCACTCTCTAATGGACTTAACGTGCACTGTGCAGCCGTCTTTTACCTTCCTCTTCATCGCGTGGGGGAACTTCAGACAGCGCTTTCCCTGGCCCCCGCCTTTGCGATGTGTTTGTGTGCGTGTGCGTGTGTGCGTGTGCAGTCGGTCGATCCAGCTTGAGGTTTCATCGCTGACGGTTGATCCAGCTCGAGGTTTTCCAGGCAAGTGCCCTCGAGCTTGAAGGTCGAAAACACTCTTCTGAGTGGATTAGGTCACCGCAGAGGGACAGCCCCTTAAATAGGCTTCTGTAAATTGCCCCTGGTGTGTAGGTTATGAAGTTGAATAATGATCAACTAATGTTCGGGCGATAGATGGTTGGCGTGGACTCCATGGACTGAGGGGCCTGTTTCAACGATGTATCTCTAAACTAAACTAAATAACTCAGTAAAAGTGAATCACACATTATTGTTACTGGCAATGCATGGATGGGACTGAGTTAAATTTAAAATAAATGTTGCCTTGAGGTTGTGATTATTCCTTTTCAATGAAATGTGGCTGTGAATTTCAACAATCTGCTTTATTCCATCTAAATATAACAATGAAATCAAAAATATAGACTGAGGCGTCCTTTTAGGGAGACACGCAAATCATGCACTAAGATGAAAAATCATGCACAAAATGAAAAGTATTTTTGGATTTGGGCAAAACATTATTAAAAATAATCTTTTTTCAAAAAAGTTTAATTATGTCATTGACCATACAATGCGGTCTCAAGCAGAACTATAAAAATAACATGAGAATAATATGAAAAGAATAAGCCATGCTGAAATCATCTGTCATTAAATAGATTTTATATTTAAACTATAGTAAAGTGAGTAAAGTGTGAGTCTTTGGCTCGAGAGTCTTCGGAGAGGAGGCTGCGCAAAACACTGGATAGGGAGAGACCGAGGCAAAAGAAGGAGATGTCAAGCAAGCTGATGCAGTGTGATGCTTGCAGTATGTGGGAGGTCAAGGACACTGCTGGTGCTTCTGGCTGCTACAAATGTGAGAAGTTCATCCAGGTACAGCTCCTGAAGGGCCGTGTTGGGGAACTGGAGAAACAAGTGGATGACCTCAGGTTCATCAAGAAACTGAGTCGTTCCTCGACAAGTCCTTCAGTAAGATTGTTACACCCAAGGCACTATAAGAGAGAAGGTGGGTGACGGTGAAAAAGGGAGGAAAACATGGAATGCAAAGGTCCCCGGGTGTTGTACCTCTTGTGAACAGGTTCACCTACGTGGAAGCTGCCGGGACAGAAGACGGTATCTCACTGAGCAGCGGACTGGCTTGCAAAACAAAAAGGGCTGTTGAGCCAAAACCAAAGAGACAAAGTCGGGCAACGCCATTGAAGTTGGAGACTCCATTGTGAGAGGTACGGACAGGGGTTTTTGCGGCAACAGACGGGATTCGAGGATGGTGTGCTGCCTTCCTGGTGCCAGGATCCAGGATGTCACGGACAGAGTGCAGACAATCCTCAATGGCGAAGGTGAACAGCCGGAAGTGGTCGTGCATGTTGGCACAAATGATGTTGGAAAGAAGGGGATGAAAATTTTGCAGCGGGACTTCAGAGAGCTCGGAAAAATGCTGAAAAGCAGGACTTCCAGGGTTGTTATCTCCGGTTTGCTTCCAGTTCCTCGTGCTGGCGTGAGCAGGAACAGGGAGATACGGGACCTGAATGTGTGGCTGAGGAACTGGTGCAAGGGGCAGGGATTTAGATTCTTAGATCACTGGGATCTGTTTTGGAGTAAGGGGGAACTGTACAAAAGGGATGGATTGCATCTTAACAGGTGGGGGACCAGCATTCTGGCCGGCAGGTTTGCCACTGCTACACGGATGGTTTTAAACTGAATAAGGGGGGTGGGGTGTCAAATGGGATAGTCGAGGACGGAGTTAAAGGGAAAGAGAGTAAAGGGATGGTTAATGACCCCAGAATTAACGGGAAAGAAAGCTCACAAAGGGATAGGAGAGTATGGCCAAGTGTAATAGGGATCGATGTGAAAGGGACCACTTGTCAACATAATTGTATAAGGAGTAAGAGTGTTGTAAAAACAAGCCTGAAGGCTTTGTGTCTCAATGCGAGGAGCATTCGTAATAAGGTGGATGAGTTGAAGGTGCAGATAGTAATTAATGACTATGCTATAGTTGGGATCACGGAGACATGGCTCCAGGGTGACCAAGGCTGGGAGCTGAACATCCAGGGGTATTCAATATTCAGGAGGGATAGACGAAAAGGAAAAGGAGGTGGGGTAACGTTGCTGGTGAGAGAGGAGATTAATGCAATAGAAAGGAAGGACATTAGCGTGGAGGATGTGGAATCGATATGGGTAGAGCTGCGAACCTCTAAGGGGCAGGAAATGCTAGTGGGAGCTGTGTACAGGCCACCTAACAGTAGTATTGGAGTTGGGGATGGCATCAAACAGGAAATTAGAAATGCGTGCAATAAGGGTAACACGGTTATAATGGGTGACTTCAATCTGCATGTAGATTGGGTGCATCAAATTGGCAGGGGTGCTGAGGAAGAGGATTTCTTGGAATGTATGCGGGATAGTTTTCTCAACCAACATGTGGAGGAACCAACGAGAGAGCAGGCTATTCTAGACTGGGTATTGAGTAATGAGGAAGGGTTAGTTAGCAGTCTTGTTGTGCGTGGCCCCTTGGGCAAGAGTGACCATAATATGGTTGAGTTCTTCATTAGGATGGAGAGTGACAACATTGAGTCAGAAACAAGGGTTCTGAACTTGAACAAAGGTAACTTTGAAGGTATGAGATGTGAATTGTCCAAGATAGACTGGCAGGTGATTCTTAAAGGGTTGACAGTGGATGTGCAATGGAAGGTATTTAAAGACTGCGTGGATGAAGTACAAAAATTGTTCATACCATTTTGGCAAAAGAATAAATCGGGGAAGGTGGTGCATCCATGGATAACAAGGGAAATCAGGGATAGTATAAAAACAAAAGATGAGGTATACAAATTTGCCAGAAAAAGCAGCCTACCGGAGGACTGGGAGAAATTCAGAATCCAGCAGAGGAGGACAAAGGGCTTAATTAGGAAAGGGAAAATAGATTATGAAAGGAAACTGGCAGGGAACATAAAAACTGACTGCAAAAGTTTTTATAGATATGTGAAGAGAAAGAGACTAGTTAAAACAAATGTAGGTTCCTTGCAGTCAGAAACAGGTGAATTGATCATGGGGAACAAGGACATGGCAGACCAATTGAATAACTACTTTGGTTCTGTCTTCACTAAGGAAGACATAAATAATCTGCCGGAAATAGCAGTGGAACGGGGGTCAAATAAGATGGAGCAACTGAGTGAAATCCAGGTTAGCTGGGAGGTGGTGTTGGGTAAATTGAACGGATTGAAGGCCGATAAATCGCCAGGGCCAGATAGTTTTAAAAAAGGAGGGATAGAGAAAGCGGGGAATTACAGACCAGTTAGTCTAACATCGGTAGTGGGGAAACTGCTAGAGTCAGTTATTAAAGATGGGATAGCAACGCATTTGGAAAGTGGTGAAATCATTGGACAAAGTCAGCATGGATTTACAAAAGGTAAATCATGTCTGACAAATCTGATAGAATTTGTCGAGGATGTAACTAGTAGAGTGGATAAGGGAGAACCAGTGGATGTGTTATATCTAGACTTTCAGAAGGCTTTCGACAAGGTCCCGCATAAGAGATTAGCATACAAACTTAAAGCACACGGTATTGGGGGTTCAGTATTGATGTGGATACAGAACTGGCTAGCAGACAGGAGGCAAAGGGTAGGAGTAAACGGGTCCTTTTCAGAATGGCAGGCAGTGACTAGTGGGGTACCGCAAGACTCAGTGCTGGGACCCCAGCTATTTACAATATATATTAATGATTTAGACAAGGGAATTCAATGCAACATCTCCAAGTTTGCAGATGACACCAAGCTGGGGGGTATAGTTAGGTGTGAGGAGGATGCTTGGAGGCTGCAGGGTGATTTGGATAGGCTGAGTGAATGGGCAGATGCATGGCAGATGCAGTATAATGTGGATAAATGTGAGGTTATCCACTTTGATGGCAAAAACATGAGGGTAGACTATTATCTGAATGGTGGCAGATTAGGAGAAGGGGAGATGCAACGAGACCTGGGTGTCATGGTGCACCAGTCATTGAAAGTAGGCATGCAGTTGCAGCAGGCAGTGAAGAAAGCAAATGGTATATTAGCATTCATAGCAAAAGGATTTGAGTATAGGAGCAGGGAGGTTCTACTGCAGTTGTACAGGGTTTTGGTGAGGCCACAACTGGAGTATTGCGTACAGTTTTGGTCTCCAAATCTGAGGAAAGACATCCTTGCCATAGAGGGGGTACAGAGAAGATTCACCAGACTGATTCCTGGGATGTCAGGACTTTCATATGAGGAAAGATTGGATAGACTCGGCTTGTACTCGCTGGAATTTAGAAGATTGAGGGGGGATCTTATAGAAACTTACAAAATTCTTAAGGGGTTGGACAAGCTAGATGCTGGAAGATTGTTCCCGATGTTGGGGGAGTCCAGAACAAGGGGTCACAGTCTAAGGATAAGGGGGAATTCCTTTAGGACCGAGATGAGGAAAACATTCTTTACACAGAGAGTGGTGAGTCTCTGGAATTCTCTGCCACAGAAGGTAGTTGAGGCCAGTTCATTGGCTATATTTAAGAGGGCATTAGATGTGGCACTTGTGGCTAAAGGGATCAGGGGGTATGGAGAGAAGGCAGGTACGGGATACTGAGTTGGATGATCAGCCATGATCACATTGAATGGAGATGCAGGCTCGAAGGGCCGAATGGCCTACTCCTGCACCTATTTTTCTATGTTTCTATGTTTCTAACCATTCTTATTCCTAATGAAGCGCACACAGCAAAAGGCAAATACAGCTGAGATTTACAAAAAAATGTGAAATCTTCCAGCAGGTCAGGCAGAATTTGCAGAGAGGAAAACAAAGGAATGGTTCGATGGTTCAGTGGTAATTTATTGACATATAAACATAGAAACATAGAAACATAGAAAATAGGAGGAGGCCATTCGGCCCTTCGAGCCAGCACCGGCATTCATTGTGATCATGGCTGATCGTCCCCTATCAATAACCCGTGCCTGCCTTCTCCCACATCCCTTGACTCCACTAACCCCTAGAGCTCTATCTAACTCTCTCTTAAATCCATCCAGTGACTTGGCCTCCACTGCCCTCTGTGGCAGGGAATTCCATAAATTCACAGTTCTCTGGGTGAAAAAGTTTTCTCACCTCAGTCTTAAATGACCTCCCCTTTATTCTAAGACCGTGGCCCCTGGTGCTGGACTCGCCCAACGTTGGGAACATTTTTCCTGCGTCTAGCTTGTCCATTCCTTCTAGAATTTTATATGTTTCTATAACATCCCCCTCGTCCATGTACCTTAGGCGAGTGAAATTCCTTTTTTGCATATAGTTCATTAAAAATCTTGCGATACATGGCCACGATCATACCTAAGTCCAAGAGTGTAGGAATAGTATATTACACTGAGACAACACACAGGAGCTGCCACATTTCTGGCACCATTTTGTATGGTGCAAATCCCAAACTATTAAAAATATAGAGTCCTGACTTGGCCATGAAGGCCCGTTGCCTGGTGGTAGCACTGGGTCAACGTTGTGCGGACGGCGTGTTGTTGTTGGTGTGTGTAAGAAGGAACTGCAGATGCTGGTTTAAACTGAAAATAGACACAAAAAGCTGGTGTAACTCAGCGAGATAGGCAACATTTCTGGAGAGAAGAAATTGGTGACGTTTCGGGTCGAGACCCTTTTTGAGATATGTTGTTGGTGTCCTCCACTGCTCTACTGCTGCTCCACCACTGCAGTCCATGCCAGATCTGCAGGATCGGCCTCTTGGAGTCGCTTCTGATCCATTCATACCTCAGGTTGTTTCAGGGGCCCATTCCACCAACAGCTCGATCCGGCACGTTATCTCACAAACTCGCTGTCCCTCGCCTCACACAGCCACCATTCCGACTCCTCGGAGCTCAAGACTAGAGGGCATAGGTTTAAAATGAGAGGTGAAGCATTTGTTAGGAACTTGAGGCGTAACTTTTTCATACAAAGGGTGGTGTGTATATAGAACGAGCTGCCAGAGGAAATGGTTGGAGCATCCGGAGTGCTTCCGAGGGCACGGGAAGTGAAGACCAGGCTTGCTTACCGGCACCATCATTTTCCTGCCACCGCCATCTTGAATCTTGAGAGGAAGCGCTCTCGATTTGAACTGCATTTATATCCTGGATATTCATGCAGGGCACATTCCACCTCTGATCTGAGGGGAGGGGTGGGCTAGTGCTGTGGGTGCAGTTTCCCCACAAGGCAAATGTTTTGTAAGCACTCCGGTCAGTAGTGGGGGGATGATGGGGAGAGGTTCTAAAAGCAAAATGGGAGGCAATAAAATTCCCTATTTTCCCGACCATCACCCTTAATTTTATATCAAAGTCATGTGAGTGACTACATGAAGAGCCCACCAACCCGCATGCGCGTCAATACATCAACGCATGGCACGAGGTTTGGTTGGGGAGGAATGTCGGTCTCCCCAGCGGTAAGTTTAAAAACCTTACGGGTGACTACAAATGTTGAACTCATTTCCGACATTGACCCAGGTTGTTGTTATGGAGAAACCTAGGGCGAAAGGAAAACAGGCTGCTGAGAAATCAGCGGCAGAAGACGATGGCCGTCCGTTTCCACTTCGGAACAGCAAGTTCTGTTTCGGCTCCAAGAGAGAGCAGCTTGGCTACCCCGAGTGGGGGTAAAGCCAAAGCTAAGTCTGTAAGACGGGTCCTATCGGATGATCCTGGACAGGTGGATTCTGTCCCAACATCTATGGGAGATGTTGTTTGCCGTTTATCCAGACTGGAGTGGCTAATAGAACAAATGGTGGCACAAAATATGTTCCGTGCAATGGAGGCATTGCCTCTGGCAACACCTGGTTCAGGGTTGCAGTATTCCTCCCACTGATGAGGGGAGTATCGGAGCTTTTTACAGAGCTGACTCCGATTATGGGGATGATAACAGAATATCTGAATCCCGTGATTTGATGCATGATATGCATTTTAAGGAAGAGCTACCTGCTCTTGCCTCGAAATTTGCCGTTCCCTCGGGGACGGACAAGCCACTACAGGAGGAACTGGCCAACAGCATCAGCTGTATAACATCGCATCAGCTGAAGGAAGAAATTATGCTCGAGACACCTGAGAGATATCCCAGCCAGAAAATTGCAAGACCTTGGACGTCCCGAAAGTCAATACTACCATTTGGGAGAACCTTGGGAGCAGAACAAGTTCCAGAGAACTGAAATTACAGCATATCCTCAGACTATTGTCGGGAGATATTACAGTCTTTGCTAGGACAGTGGATGGGGCTCAGCTATCGGAGGCACAGCAGGATGCGATGGCACTATTGTGCAATTCTCATTTTGAGATAATCTGCTTCTGTAAGGATGGCCTTAAGGCAGAATTAAACCCTAAATTTGCATACCCATGCAGGGCCAGTAATATTCAGCCTGCTAAATACCTATTTAGAGAAGATTTGTGTAAGTCAAGGACTTGCAGGATGAATTGAAGGCTGCTGCTGGCATGGTTAAATCACCCTATATGGGTAAGACTCCTCTACACCGGCGATTTCACCCCTATGTGGCAACCAGTAGAAATCGGTTCTCTGAGGTCGGTGGGAATACCAGGTCTGCTCTTTTTATACCCAACCAGAGATCTTTTTTAGGCCTAGGCCCATCTTGTCCATCTTGGAAGATGCATCAGCCAGTGGGTCAAGAGATCAGAACAAAGGGAAGGAGACCGAACAAACCTTAGAGGCTGCTGGCTCTAGTGATAAACCACCTATGACCATTGAGGTAGGTGGATGTGCATCCATCAGTCACATGGGGTGTGCGGAGGAATTTCAAGTCGGTGGCAGGTTAAGACTATTCTTTCACAAATGGCAACAGATAACCTCTGATCCGTTTATACTGCATAGCATAATGGGTTACAAAATTGAGTTCTTGGCTGACACGTTTCCACCTCAACAAGATATGCCGAGACCGGCGTATATTCGTTCCAAAGGGGAAACTTTGGATATGCAAGCGGAAATAGTGGCATTGCATACAGAAAGAGTAATTGAGCGGCCAGTCCATGAGAAAGACGAATCCATCTCCAACATATTCTCAAGGGAGAAGAAAAATGGAGGATGCCGCATCATTCTTGATTTGGCGAGATTCAACTCTTATGTGCAGTATAAACATTTTAAAATAGAAAGTTTCCACACCACAAAACAGTTCATTACTGAGCATTGTTTTATGGCATCCATAGATCTTAAGGATGTATATTATCCGATTTCTTTTCATAGGAATCACAGGAAATATCGGAAGTTTAGCTGGTTTGGGCAGTTGTAGCAATTTAAGGTTTCAACTAATGGTTTGAGCTCAGCCTCCAGGCTATTTACCAAACTTCTTAAACCAGTGCTTGCCGTACTTAGAACTGAAGGGCATATTATTATTGGTTATGCAGATGACATTCTTATTGTCGGGTAGACCTTATGGCTCACAAAGCTAGCTGTTTCAGCTGCCAAACCTATCTTTGAGAAATTGGGATTTCTCATTCATCCAGCCAAATCCAGGCTGATACCGACAATATCTATCTCTTATTTAGGGTCTGTCATCAATTCGGCAGACATGTCTGTGACACAGCCCATAGAGAAAAAACAAAATTTGGTAGAGGCGTGTTCAAATCTACTGATTGATGAGAAGCCATCGATCCACCAGATGGCAAGGGTAATTGGCAAAATAACAGCTGCCTGCCCAGCCGCATCTTATGGGCCGTTGCATTATCGTAATCTGGAGCGTGGAAAAGATCAGGCTCTAAGACTCCAAAAAGTCATTTTGACAAACCTATGCAGTTGTTGCCAGAATCAAAAGCTGAATTACAATAGTGAATTGCAAATATTCATCATTATTCAGGCGGTTTTCTGCCTAGTAAACCCACAACAACACTGCAGAGTGATGCTAGTGAACTAGAATGGGGTGCAACTAACACCATCTCTAGTTGTGGTGGTAGATGCAACAAGGAGGAGTTATGCCTTGGTCAAAAATATGGCATCAATTATTTGGAAATGTTGGCAGCATTTCATGCCTTGAAAGCATATTGAGGAAAGGTATATGGTGTGCATATTAGACTACAGTTAGATAACTCAACAGCGGTGGCATATGTAAACCACATGGGTTGTTGTAGTTTACTATCTTGTGATCCTCTGGCAAAACCTCTTTGGGATTGGTGTCTAGATAGGAGCATTTGGATTTCAGCTGCTCATTTGCCGGGCAAATTTAATATGGTAGCAGATGCTAGATCACGGATGTTCAATGATCGAACCGAATGGATGTTGAATCAAGCAGTATTCAACAAAATAATAGCCCTTTATGGAACACCAGATATTGATTTGTGCACTTCCGGGCTTAATAATTAATTTCCACGATATATAGCCTGGCAACCAGAGTCAGGGACAGAAGTGGTAGATGCATTTTCTATGGAGGGGGGAGAGCGGGAATGTTATTCTATGCCTTCATTCTGCCTTATTGGAAGATGCTTGCAAAAAATAACGCAAGACAACGCATCAAGTATTTTAGTAGCTCCTAATTGGACTACGCAACCATGATTTCCATTATTAAAAGGATTTTAAAGGAACCACCCATGGTTGTTCACAGGCATAAGCGTATGTTAATTCAGCCTGTCACTCTGGAGCCTCATCCCCTGCATGACCATATCGACTTATTAATTTGCAGAATTTAAGAAGGCCTTTCGTGGGGTTAGGATTATCCAACCGGTCGGTTGACATAATAACTGCAGCTGGGCGAGATGGCACGAGGAAGCAGTACTGTTCATACATCAAGCAATGGGAGCAATTTTGTACGAAGGCACATATAAATTATTTCACGGCGGATATAGCCGATGTATTAGAGTTTCTTTCAACTTTATATTTTGAAAAAGAGCTAAGTTACTGTGCTATTAACACTGTTCGTAGTGCTTTGTCATCATATTTAGTGCTCGGTTCTGGACATCAAATGGTGGGCACTCACCCATTGGTATCCAAATTCATGAAAGGTGTTTCTAACAGAAACCCTCCAAGGCCTAGATATCATGAGGTATGGGGTGTTAAGATAGTGTTAAGGCTGCTTTGCAATTTAGCACCAGCCGCAACGTTATCTTTGGCCCAGCTCACCCACAAAGTGGTAATGCTTATGGCTCTCATCTCAGCTCAATGAGTTCAGTCCTTGCAGAAACTGCGACTGGATAACGCGGTTATATCCGACAATAAAGTGATCTTTTATATAGATGAATTATTAAAACAAAGGAGGTCAGGTGCGTTAGGATACAAATTGGAGCTGTTGCCGTACCCACCAGATCGGAGATTGTGTGTGGTCGGTTACCTATGTTAAGAAATGCATCGAGGTTACAAAAAACCTTCAAGGTAGCGAACAGGCTGTCTTCATAAGTTATAATAAAGCCGCACAAAAGGGTAACAGTGCAAACCATCTCTAGGTGGATAAGATACGTGTTAGCAGATGCGGGAGTGGATACTGATATTTTCAAATCTCACTCTACCAGGGTGGCAGTTACATCGGCAGTAAGTAAAATGGAGGTTCCGCTGGACCACATCCTTGTGACAGCAGGATGGGCCGATGAGCCCACTTTCCAGAAGTTTTACAATAAGCCAATTTACAGGCCTGGTTTATTTGCTCATAGTATTTTACGTTCCGTTGGTCGGACTAGTATTTATCCCTGATGTAAAGGAATTGTTTCTATTAAAGCATGTACATGTTTGCGAACTAACATCATGTTTCCATAAAGTATGGTTCTTTCAACCATGCATGGTTGATTGGTGCGGTGTGTCCACATATAGACTGGTTCAATGCATGAAACCACAGAGGTTTGAAAGCTTCACCTAGTCACTCAAGTGACTTCTATATAAAATAGAAAGATTAAACGAGAATGTTTTAAGTTTGATCTTTATTTTATAAGAAGTTGAAGCGAGGGATTACGTGCCTTCCACTCCCAACCCTGATTTTCATAAAGATCATCTGGTAAGTCTTAGTTCGTTAACCTTTCTATAGTTTAAGTTCTGCAACTAGTCTGTGGTTTCATACAGTTACTCTGAAGATTGACGCGCATGCGGGCTGGCGGGCCCTTCACGTAATCCCTCACTTCAACTTCTCATAAAATAAAGATCAAACTTCAAATGGTAAGTTCTCGTTTAATCTTTCTATTTTTGTTGAAACATAGAAACATAGAAAAATTGGTGCTGGAGTAGGCCATTCGGCCCTTCAAGCTAGCACCGCCATTCAATATGATCATGGCTGTTCCTGCTTTTTCCACATATCCCTTGATTCCTTTAGCTCTTAGAGCTAAATCTAACTCTCCCTTGAACACATCCGGTGAATTGGCCTCCACTGCCTTCTGTGGCAGGGAATTCCACAGATTCACAACTCTCCGGATGAAAATGTTTTTCCTAAACGGTCTACCCCTTATTCTTAAACTGTGACCCTGATTCTGGACTCCCCCAACATCGGGAACATTTTTCTAGCCTATCTAAACCTATAAGATTTTTTTTGTGAGGCATGACTGTTCCTTATGCTGTTGAAAAAAATATTATGGTTGCAAAAGGTAAACAAGAATCTCCACAAGGGAAACAGAGAAATAGAATATTATAGGATGACTCATAGCAGAAAAGAATATTTTAGCCATTCTGTTGGTACTGGTTTATTTCAGAAGTTATTATTAAATCTATTTCCTCCAACCCATCAGGCAGTGGATTCTAGATTGTAACTGCTTGTGTAGGCATACAGCATGAAAATAGGCCCTCCATTCCAATTCGTCCATGCCAACCAAGATGCCCCATTTAAGTTAGTCCCATTTAGCCACTTTTGCCCATACACATCAAAACCTTCCCTATTCATGTACCTGTACAAATGTATTTTAAATGTTATTATTTAGAAATGTTTTTGAGTTTCTTGTTTTTCTTTTATAACTTTTGTTTAATAGTATCTGCCTCAGTTACTTCCTCTGGCAGCTTGTTCCATCTACCCAACACCCTCTGTGTGGAAAAATCACCCCTCAGGTTCCCATTAAATGCCTTTCCTCTTTTTTTAAACCTCCCTGCCCTCTAGTGCTTGTTTTCCCCCACCCTGGAAAAGTAAACTGTTCATTAACACTTTCTATTCCCCTCATATTGTTGAACTCCTCTCTAAGATCACCTCTCAGCCATGTGAGCTACATGTGAGCCATTCTAGCCTTCCCATCTCTCCCTATGGCTCAGGCCTTCGAGTCCTGGCAACATAGTCATAAAGTAAGAGAGTCATAGTCATACGTCATGGAAACAGGTAAATCCTCAAGTGGAATTAAACATTTTTATTATCATGTTGCTTTTCTTTTAACCGTTTTAATAATAAATCTCCTGCCACTGAAAACTGTCCTCTTTTACTCAGTGAAAACCCTCACAATTTTGAACACCAGTATCAAGTCCATCCTGGCTAAGTATTTAGAAGACTCCGCTCACATTATCTGAAACTTGTGCCCGTGCATTATCAGACATAGATATCCTGAACTTCACTCCCTTTCATCAGATCTGACATTGTGTCTCATACCTGAAATGGAAACTCTGTTTCTCTTTCTTCAGATGCTGCCTGACCAGTGACCAGTGAAAACCTAGTGTTTCTAACATTTTCTGTTTTTATTACATATTAACTGTGTTGTTCCCTCTATAAATGCTGACTGCCATGTTGAATGATGTCAGCATTTTGTGTTCTTCTTTCAGACTTCCAGCAGCTGGATTTTATTGCTTTAACTATAACAAATCCACGCTGGCTTTAGTTTATTGTTCCTAACTGTTATTTGATTTTCTCTCCAGTTACTGTCTCTAAAACAAATCTCAAGACTAAAGTTTCATCCCACTTAGATGTTGCATTCGTAATAATTCCCCATTTGTCTGGCAGCAGCCCTTATCAAAGGTGAATTGAAAGATTGTGGCATGAATTTGTAAAATTTCCCATAGATGTTTTATATTTTTTGTGTATGCAGTAAACAAGCAGTAGAAATGTCAACATTGCCCTTGCATGTAATGTATCACAGCCTTCCGAGTACAGACCTTGTTTGTTTGACAAACAACCTAATTTAGCAGCTAAACAGCTTACATTATTGTGTACAGTAAAGAACAAGAGATATTGTTCATAATTTACTTTTGGATAAGCATTGTTCTTAATTTACTTATGGATTCTCAAAGCACCAGGACATGTTGATGTAATCAGATAACATTTAATAAAGTTAAATATACTGGATGAATGCACAGTGTATTGGAAGATACATAAATTAAGCGTAAGTTAAGAAGAGTAAACAAGTATCTTGGCAATGTCTACAAATCCAGGTGCCTGTGTGGAGATCCTAAAAAAAATTCAACTACATACAGTATGATGCAGATTACTTAATCATGAAAGTTAACATGAACAAAATCAAAGATATTGAAGTAACTCAGTGGGTTAGGCAGCGTCTCTTGAGAAAAGGAATAGGTGAGGTTTCGGCTCGAGACCCTTCTTCAGTCTGAAAAATTGTGCAAGGATTTTGATCCTCTCTTCCTTCACTTATTACTAGAGCACAATTTAAGTTGCAGAGAGGATAGAAGAGGGATGGATAGGACAAGGAAGTTTCCCTTGATAAGGTGAGGCGGGGGTTGGCTAGTTGATCCTGATGTTAATGGAGTCGTCTGGCTGAAAGATCAGTGAGATATGGTTAGAGAGGTGTGGACAACAAAATCATGAGAGGAATAGATCGGGTAGATCCAGTCTTTTACCCAGAGTAAGGGAATTGTGGACCAGAGGACATAGGTTCATGGTGAAGGGAAAAAGATTTAATAGGAATCCGATCGGTAACTTTTTCACACAGAGGGTGGTGGGTGTATGGAACAAGCTGCCAGAGGAGGTAGTTGAGGCTGGGACTATCCCGTTGTTTGAGAAACAGTTGGACAGACACATGGATAGGACAGGTTTGGAGGGTTATGGACCAAGCACAGGCAAGTGGGACAAGGGTAGCTGGGACATTGTTAGTCGGTGTGAAGCCGAATGGTGCTGTTAAACCCAAACATTTGCATTGGTGAGTAGATTAATTTTAAGTGCCACTTGATAGCACTGTCAATGACAATGACATCCTCCACCACTTTGCTGGGACTGAGAGGGCACTAATTGTGCCGTTATTAGCCAGAGTATATTTATTCTGCTTTTTATGGACCAACATACCTGGGCAATTGTTCACATTGTTGAGTGGGTGCCCATGCTGTAAATGTACCGGAATGGCTTGGCTAGACATGACTATGTTTTCTGGAAAATTCTTCAGTGCTTCAAACTAAATTAGGCATTCAATCCACACAATTAGCAATGAATCGTTCTGGAATATTGGCAGCTCTACCAGTGGCAGAGTGGCGTAACTGATAAATCTGCTGCAGGGGGGGCCGAGGCGGGGGGTGGGGGGGGGGGGGGTGGGGATGATGCCTGTGGGGAGTTTACATGTTCTCCCTGTGACCTTGTGAGTTTTCACCAAGTGCTCCATTCTTCTTCCACATCCTGAAGGTGGGTAGTTTTGTAGGTTACTTGGCCTACTGTTTAGGGAGTGGATGAGAAAGTGGGATATCATGGAACTAGTGTGAATGGGTGCTCGACAGTCGGCATGGACTCAATGGGCTGAAGGGCCTGTTTCCATGCTACATCTCTAAACTAAACTAAGCTAAACATATGGGCTTCCCATGACCCTGGTCCACAGCCAAACTGGTTTAGGGTGTCATAGTGTCCTGTTTTGATTATTTTGTTTTTGCCTACAAAAGAATATACTGGCCATAAAAGGAGTGGTGCCATAAGACGTGAGATTGAATAAGATAGGCCTATATTCTCGGAAAATATTAGCAATGTTCCCACAGTTCAGGCAGCAATTTTGGCAGAGAGAAAAAAATAACATTTTGGGTTGAAACCCTTTGTCAGTTCCAAGAAATTGAGAACAAAACATATCTGTTTTAAAATGCAGAGAAGGTGTGAAATATCTGTGAAAGAGTTGGGACAAGAAATGATTGCTGTGGAAATGCGTTGTGGAGGTCAAAGGCGTTAGTTGAAGAGGTCTTATGGCCAAATGAGTTAATGGAGGTAGTTTGAGGATGATAATACAAGCACAGAAGCATAATATGTTGCTATTAGCAGGACCATTGAACATGCCCAGCACATCAGGCTGCACTAATGGAGAGAAAAAAAACTGACCAAATATCACAAATAGGTATTATTCAGATCTCTAGAACCTGCAGTTTTTTGTTGAATGAGTGGAAATCTGATTTTTGTTTTTTAATTCTACAAGGCTCATCTGGCTGCATACTGTGAGGATGTTCTTCAAGGCTGGAGTCCAATACTAAAGGTCATATTCTCAGTATAAGCGGGAAAGGAATTTCAGTCTGTAATCGGTAGAGATTTCTTCAGGCAGAGGTTGTTGAATCTTTGGAATTCTCTGCACAGAAGGGTGATTGAATCTCATTCATTCCATCTAAAACAGGGATTGACAGTTTATGTTTAGAGATGCAGCACGGGACAGGCCCTTGGGCCCACCGGATCCGTGCTAACCAGCGATCCCTGCATATTAAACCTATCCTGCACACACTTGGGACAATTTACATTTATACCAGCTGATTGACCTACAGACCTGTACATCATTGGAGTGTGAGAGGAAACTGAAGATCTCAGAGAAAACCCACACAGGTCACAGGGAGAACGTACAAACTCCGTATGGACAGCACCCATAGTTGGGATTGAATCCGGGTCTCCGGCGCTGCAAGCGCTGTAAGGCAGCAACTCTACCGCTGAGCCCCCATGCCACCCTGGATATCTAGACTTTCAAGATAACAAGGGTTGATTCAATGGTTCTTTATTGTCACGTATGCACAGCACCATGAAATTCTTTTGCACAACCCACAAATGCACAGTCCAAAGTCCGGCTCACATGCTGGAAGTACTGGAGCGCCCTGACCCAGGCTGCTGCAGGCCCATGACCCGATGTCCCTCTCCTTACCCAACCACCTCCGTGTCCTGGGCCATACCTCCTGCAGCCGTCCTTCTGGCCCACCCCTCACGTCTAGTGGTTCCCTCTTCATCGGCTCTCCAGTCTGAAGAAAATCAGCTTTGAGGTAGAAGATCAGCCATGAAACCAATTAATCTTGAAGGGCCAGATGACTTACTCCTTGCTCCTAATTCTTATGTTCTCCAGGATCAGTGTCCAAATCGGTATTTGTGGAGTTGAAATTATATTACCATTGAAGCCAGACAAAATAATGGATGCTATAGCAACTAGATATGGGTGTGTTTGAGAGTCTAATGTGGAAAATATGGTTTGGGGACAAAAGATCTTTAAGGTGAAGTGGAAAAGATTTATTAGGAATCGGAGGGGTAACATTTTCACACAAAGGGTGGTGGGTGTATGGAACAAGCTGCCAGAGGAGGTAGTTGAGGTGGGGATTATCCCAACTTTTATGAAGCAATTAGACAGATACATGGATAGGACAGGTTTGGAGGGATATGGACCAAACGCAGGCAGTGGGACTAGTGTAGCTGGGACATTTTGGCCGGTGTGGGCAAGTTGGGCCGAAGGGCCTGTTTCAACACTGTATCACTATATGACTCTATGACTATGACTCTATCTGAATGGAGTGTGTTAATTAGAATTGCTTATTTGAAAATGAATCCGTGGCAGCTGAGAAGAAATGGACCATAATTGACTAGTCCAACAATGGAGTTATGGGGTGAATATTCATTATTGCCTTGTGGGCATAATCAAACTGAGCCAACCATTATACATACTTCACTTTGCAGAATAGTGAAAACACAAAATGAAAACCAGCCAGATTTGATCATGGCCATTATCACACTACAGCCACAAATTCAAACATAATTTGCATGAAGAATGCACAGAGGATATTATTTTTAGTTGCTGTCAAGGACTGCAAAGACACTATTACAGTGTTAACTTAATTACATCTTTAATTTTTTTATATCAAACCACCTCAGATTTCTTGAATTAAATAGATGAATATAGTAATGCCCCTGTCCCACTTAGGAAACCTGAACGGAAACCTCTGGTAATCTTGCGCCCCACCCAAGGTTTCAATAAGGTTTCCGGAGGTTTTGGTCACTCTTCCTAATGGTCAAAAGTGGTTTCCGCGTGGTCGAGGCTTCTTCTGTGTTCTTTCGATTATGTTAACAAAATCAAAACCGGCCTCGACTAAAAATAGGTTGTCGTTTGGTCGAAGCCAGTGGAGTGGGGTCGCTATTTACTTACAGGCAATCGAAGGCAATCTCCTTTGCTGACCGGCCATTTTGATTGGCTCATTGGAGTTTTCCCCCCTTCTCTCTCCCCTTCTCTCCCCTTCTCTTCCCATTCTCTCTCCCCTTCTCTCTCCTTATCTCCCCTCCTCTCCCCTTCTTTCCCCCCCCCCCCCACGCTCTCTAAAGGACTTCTCGTGCTCTGTGGCAGCCGTTTACCTTCTGCATCGCGCAGAGAGCGCTCCTCCGCTGTCACTGGCCGCCACTTTCACGATGTGTGTGTGTGCGCGGTCGGTACCAAAGGTCCTGTGGGATCTTTGGTCAGTAGATGCTGCTCACGCTTCGGTCGAGGCATTCCAGGCAAGTGACCAAAACCTCTGGCGACTCATGGAAACCTTGGGTGGGCGCAAGTTCATCATGGTTTCCGTTCAGGTTTCCTAAGTGGGACAGGGGCATTAGAGACTTACTCTCGAGAACACAGAAAAGTTCCATTGAATCTGTCTCTTAGTATTGAAAACCTATTTCCACCAATCCCTCATTAATTTTCTCTCTGTATTATGCTTCTCTTATTCTTATCAATTCCCCAACTCCCCGCTCCCATTCATTGTTTTGAATGGGGCATGTTTTGCCGTTCTGATATCCATGCACTCAGTTCTGCCGGGAGTCAGCGCCTGAAAGTTACAAAATGTTTCATTGTTTAGAAGTACAGCGTGAAAACAGGCCCCTCGACCCACCGTGTCCATGCCGACAATGATCATCCCATACACTAGCACCATCCTACACATTGGGATCATTTACAATCTTTACCAAAGCCAATTAACCTACAAACCTATACGTCATTGGAGTGTGGAAGTAAACTGGACCACCCGGGAAAAACCCACGCAGCACAGGAACCTACAGACAGCACCCGTAGTCAGGATCAAACCCGGGTCTCTGGCGCTGTACGCAGCAAATCTACTGCTGTGTCACCATGAGAAAATAAGAATGCATCTCTCATTAGGCTAAGATCAGACTTGATATTTGCAGAGACTTGAGGCTAGAGAGATGCAAGATGGCACCAGAGATTGGTGCCTCTTTGTGTGTTGGACCGAGAAGAAGATCTACTGTCATCATCTAAAACTGGTCAACTCTGTACGGCTTAATTGTACTCATTCATATATGGTATAATTTAACTGAATAAACAGGCAGGACAAAGATTGTTTTACTGTATCGCTGTTGGCATGACAATAATATTAAATAAATAAACAAAGAAACTCACTAATTTACCATGGCCAAGTAACCTAGCAATGGAGGCAACCCACATGATCACAGAGAGAAACGTTACAGGATTAGGAGTGAAATTGATACACCCTAGAGGCAGGAAAAATG
Organism: Raja brachyura; assembly: GCA_963514005.1. The sequence goes on along the minus strand of OY740783.1, from coordinate 24,906,533 downwards.
TTTCCCATGTTGGGAGAGTCCAGAAACAGGGGCCACAGTTTAAGAATAAGGGGTAAGCCATTTAGAACAGAGATGAGGAAAACCTTTTTCACAGAGAATTGTGAATCTGTGGAATTATCTGCCTCAGAAGGCTGTGGAGGTCAATTCTCTGGAGGCTTTCAAGAGAGAGTTAGATAGAGCTCTTAAAGGTAGTGGAGTGAAGGGATATGGGGAGAAGGCAGGAACGGGGTACTAATTGTGGATGATCAGCCATGATCACAGTGAATGACGGTGCTGGCTCAAGGGGGCGAATGGCCTACTCCTGCACCTATTGTCTATTGTCTATTTTAATGATAATAACTTTCGTAATAATAACTTTATTATACAAGTACTTTTCATGAAATTGAATGCAACCCAAAGTGCTTTTCACAAAAAACACAAGTCAAAACAAAAATATAATTAAAAACAGTAAGGACATAGACAGTTAATAATTTTCACCCAAAGAAGGTAATTGCTTCACCTATCCATGTTCTTCAGCGATTCTACCTGACCAACTGAGTTACTCCGGCACTTTATGTTCTTTTGTGCACAGAACCTGCAGTTTGACTGCTCCACTGTGAAATCTCCCCAAGGTGTGCCTATTTTGAAGATGTTCTCTCCTCTCTGGTCTGCGTTTTGTGAACACTTGTGAATCCTCTCACACAGCACCCCTTCTGTTATTTCATTTCGGAGTCACGTGAGTGACTTCGTGAAGAGCCCGCCGGCGCGCATGCTCGACATATCGTCGTACCGCGTTGCTGCGACGGCTGGCGGTGGAGCGCGCTCCTCGCCAGCCCTTCATAAGGGGCCACGGAGGTAAGTATCCTACCTTTAGTTGGTGGTCCTTGTTGTTGGTTATGTCTTGCAGCAAGGACATGGATGGGAGTTCCAAGGGCCGGAGGACGTCAGGACGAGTTCGCCGGTCAACAGTTCCGGGGCCTTTACCATCGGCAGTACCTGCAACGCAGGCCGGGACTCAGGCGGAGATGTGGGTAAGCCCTGTGTTTACAGGTCCAGATCCACCAGCACACCACAGCTCGGAGGAGTTCGACGAGGAGGAGTGTGGTGTGCCGCCAGAGCAGGGGGACCCTGCCATGGCAGTCAGGTCGTCAGCGGGCTCGCTGGCGACCTCGAGCTGGGTGCGTGCGGCTGCACGGCCCGTTCCACTCAGCCCTCCGAGTAGGGGAAGGGCAGCAGCCCAGAAGCCTAACCCTGCCAGGGCTAAGGCATTGCCTGACACGGAGGAGCGGTCAGGTTCCAGGGCGAGACCCGGGGCGGCTGTGAGGTCCAGCCGGCACACCCCGACTCTCGACGCCGGGACGGGTCGGTTGAGTCGGGTCTCGTCACGGTCGCCGAGCCCCCCATGGATGGGTGGGCGAGACCATGCGTCGGCCAAGTCCACGATGTGGGCAGCCGGCAAGCCTGCGCGGGCTTCAGGCAGCCATGCTTCGGCTGGTGCCGACACCACGCCGCAAGCGCCCTTAGTGGCAGCGGCTTCAGCTCCCGCTAAACGGAGGCGGTTGAACACGCCCGCGCGGTAATCGCGCAGTTTCGCCTCGGCGGCTGTTAGCGACAACTACCGGCACCGGCTGGGCCTCGATGAGGTGTGGGCCGATGATAGGAGCCCGGTTTTCTTTTCAGAGCTGGAGGACTCCGACCACCTGAGTGTTCAGGGTGAAGGGCGTATTGACCGTATGGAGCGGCTGCTGGAGCTCCTGCTTCAACGTCAACTACAGCAGGGCAGCAACAGGCACAGGGCGTCGTCACCAGCCTCTACCATCAGCCTGGAGCAGCAGGAGGAGGAGGTTTTGGTGGATTCCATACCACCTCCGTTGGAGGTGCCAGCGGAGGATCTTCTGGATGTGGCGACCAAATTTGCGGCCCCACATTCATCTGGACTTCCTTTAAACGCAAAGCTGGCAGTCACTGTGGACTTTCTTAACAACCAGCAACTACAGGAAGGAGTCCTCATTCAGGCAATGAGCCGTCTCAAGGCTCCATCCAATTGCAACTCCCTCAACGTGCCTGTGGTCAATACGCCGATATGGGGCAACATCAGTGCGGCTATCCGTCAACAAGAGGTAAAATTGCGAACCACCGCCGCCGCCGCCGCCCCGTCAACTCTTTGGGGAGGACCTCTCGAATATAGTCAAAGAGCTTGACGAACAAGCCAAAACGGTGGGGATCATGCGCTCTCAGAGTGCCCCCACACCGTCAGGCTCAAAAGCTCCATATATTCGCTCCCGAGGGTCTGCTAGTACCTCGACGAGGACCCACCCTCAAGCTCCACAACGACAGCAACATCAGACCCAGCACCAGGGGTCTTTTTTAGGACAGGGTCGGCAGAGACCCTGGTGGAAAACGAAGACGCCGCGCCCTCAAGCCAACCCAGCACCTCCACGTCCACCCACACGTGTCAAGGACCGCCGGTAACCACGGGGGTGAGGGGGTCTGGTTCTCTCTTTTCTCTTTGTTTAACTTCACATGTTGGTGGTCGCCTTCGGCTGTTTTTGGGTGCATGGGGTAATTTTACTGGTGACGAGTATGTGTTGCAGAATATTCAGGGGCATAAAATTGAGTTTATTAATGGCGACATTCCTCCATCCCAGCACATGCCCGGTCGAACGTTTAAATTCTCTGCTGCAGAACAGGCAGCAGGCTACAAGGAAACTTTAAGGCTTGAACAGAAGGGAGTGATTGAGAAAGCGGTGCATGAGCCAGTTGAATTTGTTTCGAATATATTCACCAGACCTAAGAAGGATGGAGGTTGTTGTGTCATTATTGATCTAACCCGTTTGAATACTTTTGTAACATATACTCATTTTAAAAAGGATACGTTTGAAACAGCCATATCATTGATTTCTCATGGTTGCTTTATGGCATGCATCGATTTGAAAGACGCATACTATTCAGTATCCATCCAGAAATACGACAGGAGGTTTTTGAAATTCATCTGGATGGGGCAACTCTGGCAGTACAAGGTTTTGCCTAATGGGCTCACCACAGCCCTAGATTGTTCACTAAATTAGTGAAACCAATTATGGCTTATTTGAGACAGCGACATCATATAGTTATGGCCTATTTAGATGATATCTTAATTGTGGGCCGCACCCTGGAATTGGCTGAACAGGGAGTTGCCGCTGCTGTCAATATATTTCAACAATTAGGGTTTATTGTCCATCCAGAGAAATCAAAGTTCTGCCCTGCCCAGGTGATTAATTACCTAGGGTTCACGGTGAACTCTATGAGCATGAGGGTTCCCATACCAATTAACAAGATTGAGGAGGTTACCCAGGTGTGTCAAGGTTTAATCCGCACCAATATACCATCGACTCGGCATACAGCTACAGTAATTGGTAAGCTTGTAGCTTTGTTTCCGGCAGCGCGATATGGACCTTTGCATTATCAGAGTTTGCAAAGAGCTAAAATTGCTGCGTTAAAACAGGACGCTGGTCATTATGATCGATCAATGCAGCTGCCGTCCGAAGCGATAAATGAGTTGCAATGGTGGGTGTGCCACATTAGCAGCTCATTCAAGCCTATCAGGGAGGCTAATCCGGTGGTATATTTGCAGACTGATGCAAGCTCCAATGGCTGTTGAGCTACGGATAATTGCTCTAGTTGTGGGGGCAGATGGGACACCCTTGAGTCAACGATGTTGTTGACTCAAGGGATTAACTATTTGGAGTTGCTGGCAGCATTCCACGGACTTCGTGCGTATTGTTCCAAGCTTGTTGGAGCACATGTCCGTCTCCAAATAGACAACACCACAGCAGTGGCATACTTAAACCATATGGGTGGTACCAGGTCAGTTTCGTGTGACAAATTGGCTAACTCAATTTGGCTCTGGTGTGTTCAAAGAGACATTTGGATTTCAGCTACCTATTTGCCAGGTGAGCTTAATACTGTGGCGGACACCAGGTCACGCAAATTTAATGACAATATTGAATGGATGTTGCATCCTGAGATTTTTGCTAAAGTCACAGCCAAATTTGGTAAACCGGACATTGACCTTTTTGCGTCACAGTTGACCCATCAGGTACCAACCTACGTTTCATGGGAACCAGATCCTGGGGCTATAGCGTTAGATGCATTCTCGCTGGACTGGGGGAATTGGTTTTCCTATGCCTTCCCCCCGTTTTGCCTCATCAGTCGGGTATTGCGTAAGATTCAGGCAGATGCTGCCAAGGGCATCCTTATTATGCCCGACTGGCCCACACAGCCTTGGTATCCGGTGGTCTTTGACATGCTCAACGAACCTTGGGTCCTTTTGAAGGGTTGCCCACAATTGGTTACTCACCCTGTCTCAGGGGAGCCACATCCCTGCCATGGCTATTTAAATTTGTTGGCTTGCAGGTTCTGAACAGGCCGTTAGTCCAATACGGCCTCTCAGCTCGGACCATGGATACCATCGGGGCGTCGTGTCGAGAGTCAACAAGGCGAAGATACCGCACGCATATTAAGAAGTGGGAAGCCTACTGCAGCCGCTCTCGCATCACGTACGATGACGTGACAATAACCGACGTCCTGGAATTCCTCGCGGGGTTGCACCATGATGAACACTTAAGTTACAGTGCCATCAACAGCGCCAGAAGTGCGCTCTCATTCTACCTCAATATTGAGGTAGGATCCAACAGGCTAGTGTCCAGACTCATGCGGGGTATATTCAATATGAATCCGCCTACACCACGCTATAATCTCACCTGGGATGTCAGGGACGTATTAAACCTGCTCAGGACGTGGTCTCCCATGGAAGGGCTCCAACTGGACAAACTCACCATGAAGCTGGTGATGTTACTAGCGCTGACTTCAGCTCAGAGGGTACAGACACTACACAAACTTCGTGTCGACAGAATGACATCTACCCCTACAGAAGTAGTCTTTTCATTGACGAGCTACTAAAGCAGCATAGACCTGGGTGCACAGGGCTGCAGCTGAAGTTCCCGGCATACCCCGCAGATGCTAGGCTATGTTTAGCCTCACATATCCGCCACTATGTCAAGGTGACGGCACGCATCAGAGGAATGGAGAGATACCTGCTGGTCACTCATAAGATACCTCATCATCGAGTGACAGTCCAGACGATATCCAGGTGGCTTCGAGTCGTCTTGGGTAAGTCAGGTATCGACACTAATGTGTTCAAGTCTCATTCCACCAGGGCTGCATCGACGTCAGCGGCGAGGATTATGGAGGTGCCTATGGACCAAATTCTCGCCACAGCAGGATGGGCTAATGAAGCTGTGTTCCAGCGTTTTTATAACAAGCCTGTTGCTGCTCCTCTACAGTTCGCAGAAGCCGTGCTGAATGCAGGTCAAGAACGTGGAGATGTCCCCGCATGAGGGGTTTTTGATTTGTTATTCATAAATATGCTCTTGTTTTGCAGTATGAACTATTGAGCAAGTTTGTTCCTCCCATCCATCCCTGGTAGTGGTGTGTCAGCATGGACGTGGTCCAGGGCATGTAATCACAGAAGCTTTGAAGTCTTCACAAAGTCACTCACGTGACTCCGAAATGAAATAGTAAGATTGAACGAGAACTTACCAGTTCGAAGGTTGATCTTTATTTTATGAGGAGTCGAAGTGAGGGATTTCGTGCCCTCCTCGCCCAACCCTCAATCACCTTCATCTGGTAATCTTAGTCACTTCAATCTTACTATGCGAAGTCATTTCTATTGTTGGTTACTGTGATTCCACGCCGCTACTTTGAAGTATGTCGAGCATGCGCGCCGGCGGGCTCTTCACGAAATCCCTCACTTCGACTCCTCATAAAATAAAGATCAACCTTCGAACTGGTAAGTTCTCGTTCAATCTTACTATTCCTGCTGCTTTCTAGCTCTACAATTTCTTATCGTCTTGGATGGAGCTGTTCCCAAACGAGGGTATGATGCAAGGTAGACACAAAATGCTGGACAACTCAGCGGGACAGGCAGCGTCTCTGGAGAAAAGGAATGGGTGACGTTTTGGGTCAACACCCTTCTTCAGACTATGAGGCTATGATGCATCCTGATAAAATAAATATATTCCTTTTTGCCATTGAATGGGACATTTAAAATGATTGAGGCATTGTGTAAAAATTTAGCCAACAAGAATAAAATGAATATAATGGTTTGAAGTAAAAAATAACCTTTGTACCTTAATGTAGTTGTATCATCCAGGAATATTCACTTGGATTTCTCAATTGGCTGAATTTACAAATTCCTGTAAATCATTAATGAAATGTCACTTCTTCAGCAAATAGGCAAGGCACAGAGGACAATGGTGAACAGATTTAATGTAACAAGAATATTCACCTAGCTCACACATTCACACTCTAATATGTCATTGATTGGAATAAAAGGTCAGGGCGTATTCCAAGGCAACCCACCAGAGGAATCAAGGCAGAAATGATTTTCAGAGTAGCTATTACAAATAAAGGTTATTGATGTGCCTGATATTTGGAAAACGTTACTGTAATGTTCAAAAGGCTTCATATGGTTGATGCTTTGATAAGCACTGAGATTCGAGTCATCGAAAGGTCACAGGTAATAACCTGTATTGGATGTATTGCTACAGGCAGCAAAATATTGTTCACATTGTTTAGCTACTCCACAGCTTCACTGCCATAGAATATCTAATTGAAGTAACACGAAAAAGGGATGATGAAGGGTCTGTCTCTGTACGATAATTTGACACAAGACTTTAAAAAAAAACTGGAGATTTTAACCTTGCAATATAATTTCACTATTTGTGAAAAATTAGAGCTTGTATTATTGGTCACACTGTGAAGCTCTTTGATTCCAATATAAGCTCTTTCAGATGAAGATTGTCTGATTTGAATCATAAAACAATTCTCTGCAGATGGTGCTTCATTGCACAAGGCCACAAAGGGAATATAAATGGATTAGACATAAAGGCCATGGAACATTTTTTCACTATTCACATTTTTTTAATCCTGTATGTAATTTATTGAACTATTGATTTAGTTTTTCCTGTTAAATTTTCTGTGCCGGTTCCAGGGTAGTGGTAAAATATTTGATTTCATACAACGTTGACAGGGTCAGGCCAAATCCGTGAACCCTGGGGTAATTAATTTTCCTTCTTATCAGTGGCTGCTCTCTGCGATAGCTTGATTATGTCAATGGCGTTTCAACTTTGACATCTGAGAAACTCCCACAGGACAAAAAGTCAGCATCATTCATTCACCCGTTGAATAGGTTATTCCTTTCTCTGATGTAAGCCTCCGGGTCTGAAACATTAACTGTTCCACAAGATATTGCCTGACCTGCAAAGAGTTTGGGCGGCCATGGTGGTATAGTGGTGTGGTTGCTGCCTTATAGCACTTGCAGCGCCAGAGACCTGGGTTCGATTCAGACTACGGTTGCTTTCTGTACACAGTATGTACGTTCACCCCATGACCACGTGGGTTTTCAATTTCCTCCCACACTCCAAAAATTTACAGGTATGTACGCTAATTGGCTTGGTGTGTGTGTAAATTGTCCCTAGTGTGTGTAGGGTAGTAATGTGTGGGAATCGCTGGTCGGTGCGGATTCGGTGAGCCTAAGGGCCTGTTTATGCGCTGCATCTCCAAACTAAACTAAAAAGACTCCAACATTTTCTGTTTTTATTCAATGATTTATTGATCCAATTATTCAGTGATACTTTAAGGTCACATGTACCTAGGTACAGTGAAATATTTTTGTCTCTGCATACAATGTACAAAGTATGGAAAGAGTCACCACATATCTGGCGCTGACAAATTTGCAAAGTGCTTGTACAAGTCCCTCTTTGTTCTCGATGAACAACCCCAACCCCCAACCCTCCCAGCCCTCAATTCGCCCCCACCGGGTCCCTCTTTCATATTTCCAGCATCTACAATTTTTGATATACCTTCCTCTATCAATGTCCATCATGCCAGTCTGTAGAAGATACTCAGGATGGAGTTATAGATTTGTGCAGCCACACAGCACAGAAACAGTCCATGCTGACCAAGATGCCTCATCTAAGCTACTTCAATTTGCCCATGGTTAATGCACTTCTATATAAATCTTTCATGTCCATGTACCTGTCCAAATGATTTTCCAATGTTGTTATTGCACCTGCTTCAACTTTTTCCTCTGACAGCTCATTCCATATGCATCACCCTCTGTTGAAAAAGTTGCCATTTAGCAATGAAATATTATGACCAATGACCATTTACCTATGAAACATTACCTCTCTCACCTTAAACCTATGCCCTCTAGTTCTTGATTCCCCTACTCTGAGTAATAGACTATGTGCATTCACCCTACCTATGCCTCTCATGGTTGTATACACTCCTATAAGATTATCCCTCAGTCTCCTGTGCTTCAATGGAGTGCTGCCAAATCTCTCCCTGCAACTCAGGCCCTCAAGTTCTTGTAACATCTTTGTAAATCTTCTCTGCACTTTTTCCAGCCAGTGGCATCATTCATCAGGGTGCCTAGAACTGAAGATAATGCTCAATGTGCGGCCTCGCCAATGTCTTGTATAATTGTAACATAACGTCCCATTTCTATGGAGACACAAGCAACTGCAGGTGCTGGAATTGTGTCTTTTAATTGCTTTTATTGGATCTGCGTCAACTACCTCCTCTGGCAGCTCATTCCTTTCAGGTGCCTATTAAATCTTGTTTTACTTCGGAGTCACGTTGAGCAGCGACAGGTGGGAGGAGCGTCGCTCCTCCAGCGGTAGGTTTAAAACGGACCTGCAGGTAGGTTTTTACTACTCTGAGGTCGTTTTTTTGGCCATTCTATACAATTTATTTTACAGTGTAAAGAACTATAAGTCTAAGACGAAGTCCAAACGGACCGCAGCGAAACTGACTGCGGAGGACCGCGGGGATGCGGGCAGTCCACCGACTTCACCTGGGCTGCTAACCGTGCGGTCAGCAGCCCCCGACTTGGCACCGCCACAGCCCGTAGGTGTACCTCGGACTGGCGGTAAGGCAACTAGAAAGTTGGATAAGCCCATAGACTCGGACGGCTCAGGGCTGGAAGATTTACCGCCTGCGGATAACGGCAGTGACATACTCCAACAAACGGAGTCTTGTCACTGTGGGTCTCCTCGGACACCCACGGCAGCACCTTTTACAGGGCTGCCAAATGTCTCCCTCTCCTTGGAGGGGAGCACAAGGAGTCACTTCTGGGCTGGCTCTGAAGATGGGGGTTTGGCTGAAGACACTTCCAGCGTTGGAGGGGTGCAGCAACAACAGGAGCTGCTTGGCATAGTCTCCAAATTTGCGATGCCTTCGCAAAAGGGACAGCCGTTACAGCTGCAGCTGGCAGCAAGCATCAACTACCTCCCCACCAATCAGCTGCAGGAACAGGTATTGAGTGACACAGCTGGTAAGTACTTAGCACCAGAAAACTGTGTTTCCCTCAAAGTTCCTGCGGTGAACAACCCGATCTGGGAAAACAACGGTGGTGGCATCAGAGCCCAGGAAATTAAGATACAAAAGATCCTTAAACTACTGGCCTCCGGTATAACGGCATTTGCCAGATCAGTTGATGGCAAGGACATGTCGGAAGAACAACAAGATGCTCTGGTGCTCTTCTGCAATGCGCAGTTTGAAATAAATTGCTTCAGAAAGAGTGTGATCCGACCTGCCTTAAACCCCAAATTTGCAGGGTTATGCAAGACCAGCAGCACCCAGCCGCCCACTTTACTCTTCGGGGACAACCTGCCGAAGCAGGTCAAAGACCTCGACGAGGAGGCAAAGCCGTCGGACTAATGAAAGCGCCGTCCACTGCCATGACCTCGCATCTTCGGTGGCAGCACCCTTACGCATCCACCAGCAAGCCACCGTACCACAACGGAAGAACAGCAGCTGCTGAAAGCTCAAAGGCCGTATGTTCAGGACAATGTTCTTTTTTAGACCAAGGCCCAGAACGGCCTTCGTGGAAGATGCGCCAACCCCACACCCCTGCTGCTCAACCCCCCAGGAGACAAGGACGGAAGAAATAAACACAGCACCACCGGTAACCATGGAGCTAGGTGGGTCGGATTTCTTCCAGAACATAGTTCTTCTCCGGTTGTCATGGCATATCTGGATGACATCTTAATTGTGGGAAAAACCAGAGTTGGCCAAAATGGCCGTTTCAGCCACCAAGCTCTTATTTGAAAAGCTGGAGTTTATCATCCATCCAGATAAATCCAAGTTTACATCTTCTATGACAATGGACTACTTGGGGTTCACAATTGACTCTGTTTACATATCTGTGACTTTGCCAAAGAACAAAGCAACAGACTTAATAAAGGCATGCAACAGACTTGTTTGTGTCAGTCAACCATCTATTCGACAAGTAGCCAGGGTGATTGGAAAGCTCTTGGCTGCATTCCCAGCCACACAATTTCGACCTTTGCACTACCAAAATTTACAGAGGTCAAAGGTTCAAGCGCTCAGACATCATGCTGGCCATTTTGACAGGCCAATGCAGTTACCACCCAAAGCAGTTTTGGAGTTGCAATGGTGGATAAAGAACATTCGGCATTGCTCTAATCCCATTATAATCAGCAATCCTTCAGTTGCAAACTGATGCCAGCGCTCACGGCTGGGGAGCAACTAATACCATCTCTAGTTGCGGTGATAGATGGGATAATGAGGAAAACATTCTTTACACAGAGAGTGGTGAGTCTCTGGAATTCTCTGCCACAGAAGGTAGTTGAGGCCAGTTCATTGGCTATATTTAAGAGGGCGTTAGATGTGGCACTTGTGGCTAAAGGGATCAGGGGGTATGGAGAGAAGGCAGGTACGGGATACTGAGTTGGATGATCAGCCATGATCACATTGAATGGCGGTGCAGGCTCGAAGGGCCGAATGGCCTACTCCTGCACCTATTTTCTATGTTTTCTATGTTTTCTATGCATATGAGTTAACTTTACTTCAAGCACTGGGTATTAATCATCTAGAGATGTTGGATGCATTCCAAAGACTTCGGGCTTACTGTTCAGACATGCACCATCTGCATGTTTGCCTTCAAATTGATAATACCACCGTGGTGGCATATATTAATCATATGGGTGGAATTAAGTCAGTATCTTGTGATGATTTGGTTAACACAAACTGGCACTGGTGCATCGAAAGAAATATCTGGATATCAGCTACTTACCTTCCAGGTAAGCTCAATACAGTGGCGGACACCAGGTCACGCAAATTCAATGACAACACCGAATGGATGTTGGACCACCAAGTACTTACTGACACTGTAGCTTGGTATGGAACACCAGATATCGATCTATTCACATCCAGGCGTAATCACCAGTTACCAACGTACGTTGCATGGGAACCAGACCCTGGGGCAGTGGCAATGGATGCATTCTCGCTACTCTGGGGGGAATTGTTTTCCTATGCGTTTCCCCCCTTCTGCCTCATCAGTCGGGTCTTGTGGAAAATACAAGACTCCACGTCAGGTATCTTGGTAGTACCCGACTGGCCTACTCAGCCATGGTTTCCCGTGGTTCTCGACATGGTCTCGGAACCATGTACGCCCGAGTTTATTGGTTCATCCTGGGACAGGCGAAGGTCACCCGTGCCATGACAGAATAAATCTGTTGATTTGCAGGATCTACAAAGACCACTCCTGGAATTTGGACTGTTGGACCGAACCATGAACAGTCCACCAGAAAACAATACCTCTCATATAACAGAAAATGGGAGATATTCTGTACCAGGGCGAACATCACATACCATGTGGCTACTGTAACGAATGTGCTGGAATTCTTGGCCAGCCTACACTTTGACGAAGGCTTGAGCTACAGTGCCATCAACTGTGCTAGGAGTGCCCTATCATCTTATTTGGGACAGGGTTGGATCTCACCCTCTAGTATCAAAACTAATGAACGGTATTTTCAACTCTAATGCCCCCAGGCCTAGGTACTCCCAGACCTGGGATATTGGTATTATCTTAACCCTGCTCAGAGGTTGGGCACCAGCAATGTCCCTGACACTAGTGAAACTAACATGTAAAATGGTGATGCTGATGGAACTAGTATCGGCACAACGGGTCCTGTCACTGCACAAATTAAGACTAGACGCTATGGTAACATCCAAGAATAAAATAACTTTCTATATATTTGAGTTACTTAAACAGAACAGGCCTGGATCGTCTGGCCTCAAATTGGAGTTCCTAGCATACCCCATAGACCTCCGTCTATGCATAGTGACCAATCTATTACATTATTTAGAGGTCACCAAAAGCCCAAGAAGCACGGAAATGGCTTTATGAATTAGTCATAAATGTCCACATAACAGAGTGTCCATGCAGACCGAGTTGGCTTAGACGGGTATTTGGTGCAGCAGGAGTGGATACTGTTGTTTTTAAATCTCATTCCATCAGGACTGCAGCTGCATTGGCAGCGAGAATGTTGGAAGTTCCCATGGACCACATCCTTGCAACAGTGGGATGGTCTAGTGAAAGAACTTTTCAACAATTTTATTATAAACCCGTTGCCAGACCTGAGACATTTGCAGACACGATTTTAAGTTCCGTATTATGATTTTACCCCGAATATTAGGGGTTATTATTATTTGTTAATAAATTCAATCACTGATTTTTCAGTAACCGATTCATGTCTGAATACATTAACATATTTCATCCATTTGTCATTTATGGCAGTTATGGGCATGGACTAGTTTTCCGTGGCATGAAATCACAGAGCTTTAAAATCTTCACGTAGTCACTCACATGACTCCGAAGTAAAATACTAAGATTAAACGAGAGTTTACCAGTTTGAAATTTGATCTTTATTTTATGAGGAGTTACGTTGAGGGATTACATGTCCTCCGCGCCCATCCGTCTATCATAAATGTCAACTGGTATTCTAGTTCCCTTATCTTACTATATTTAGTTCAACTTCTGTTATCTGTGATTTCACACCATTGCTTTGAAGCATGTTGCGCATGCGTGCTGGCGGGGTCTTCACGTAATCCCTCAACGTATCTCCTCATAAAATAAAGATCAAACTTCAAACTGGTAAGTTCTCATTTAATCTTACTATTATAGTGCCTTATTTTAAAATATGTATATATATTCTTAATGAAATAGTTGCAGTCTCCAAAGGTTGGCAATTACGAGCCAATTGGCAGAAGATCCAGGTCATTATTTAAACATTATCACATTGAAATGTTCTAATTGGCTGTCAAGTTCCCAATATTTCAATGGACAATACACTTCACTAGGTGTAAAGCACTTCAGGGATAGCCTTGAGTCATAAAGAACTCTGCATTAAACCTAACCTTTTTTCTCTTTTAAAGTTCTGGACCTTGTAAGTGCCCAGCAATATGGCCAGCGAACTTGCTCAAAGTCCTGTGAACTGTCAAATAATCTGCAGCATTAGAGAATCAAATAATCGTTCAGCATAGAGAAGCTGAAGCAGTACAGGTACACAGTGAAAGGACAAGGTCTGAGTCTTTACAGGTTTCGACTGTAGAGATACAGCACGGAAACAGACCCTTCGGCCGACCGCGTCCGTGCCCGCATGCGATCACCCACCAACACTATCCTACAAACTAAGGAAAATTTTGCCAGACCCAATGAACCTACAAACCTGTACATCATTGGAAAGTGGAGCACCCGGAGAAAACCCACGCGGTCACAGGAAAAACATACAAACTTCATACAGACAGCACCTGTAGTCAGGATCGAACCTAGGTCTCTGATGCTACAAGGTAGCAACTCTACCGCTGCGCTATCGTGGTGAATTTGAACCTGAATGCCTGGGATCTCCCCACAGCACAGTGATCCCACTGTTTTGCAATTCCTGCCTTGGGAGCTTGGGCAAAAGAAAATAAATGACATAATCATTTGACCCGGGGTGGGGAGAATTCACTTTGAAGGGGATTGTGATTTGTCATTTAGTGTGAATGGATGCGAGTGAATTGGAAATTAGCTCCGACAAATTATGGATTTGCAATTGCAGAGATCATGTAGTACAATTTGTTTGGGCTCAAGGTCAGCACAGTGGCGCAGTGGTAGAGTTGCAGCCTTATGGCGCTGGAGACCCAGGTTCAATCCTGGCTATGGGTACTTGTCTGCGTGGAGTTTGTATGTTCTCCCTGTAACCTTCGTGGGTTTTCTCTGAGATCTTCGGTTTCCTCCCACACTCCAAAGACCTACAGGTTTGTAGTTTAATTGACTTGGCATAAATATATAAACTTAAAATTGCCCCTAGTGTGTGTAGGGTTAATGTGCGGGGATCATTGGTTGGTGCGGACATGGTGGGTCGAAGGGCCTGTTTCCATGCTGTATATCTAAACTAAACTAAAGAGTAAACTAAACTAGAATTTCTAACTTTATTCTTGCATTCTTGTGGAAGCTCGGCTTTGTTGAGATGCCTTAAAATCAGCTCAATTGAGTGGGCAGTCCAGTCGCAGTGTGGGTATATTTTCTAACAGCAATTGAATGATATTGATTTCAGCCAGTGGGTCACAGCGCTTATGATGGGTATACAGAATTGAAATCACACTCAACAAACAACTTATGTTTTGTTGATGGCAGGGAATTGAAAATGATCTAATTGATAGAATAAGACATTTCACAAACCGTAAGACAGACAAGCAATCTTCGAGACATTTGCCCATAAGCGCCAGTTCATCTTCACATACTTATGATCAAGCGCACACTCATCGATTTTAATACTTTCAGTCAGACAGAAATGATGTGCAGCTGATGAGCTGTCCAACAGGGTTCATGTCACTCCATTTTCACCAAAAGACATTTTATCTTCGATTGGAGGCTTTTGAAGCTACTAAACAGGGAGTGGGCGCCATCTGAAAATCAGCATTTGCTGGAGTAGAGAAATAGGTTCAGCTTAGGATAGACACAAAATGCTGGAGTAACTCAGCAGGTCTCAGAGTCTGAAGAACGCTCTCGACCCGAAACGTCACTTATTCTTTTTCTCCAGATATGCTACCTGACCTGCTGAGTTACTCTTGGTTCTTGGTTCTTGGTTTCTTGGTCCTCCAAAATATTCCAAATGGCATTTAAACTGGAGGTGGTGGAGGGAGGACTTAAGCCAGAAAGGGTTTTTGGGAAAAAAAAGCTACCTTAAATTTAGTTGCATCTGGTTGGGTAACTATGGAAGGGTAAAGATTATTCCATGCTTTAATTGTGCGGGGGAAGAACAAATTGCTGAACACATCTGTCTTGGTAGCTGGAATCACAAATTGGATCGAATGCCCTCTTCTGCTCCTAATTGGTTTGGGTTTGGTCTAGGTCTTGTAATCTATGTCGAGCTGACCGTTTAACATTTTGTAAAAACATGTCAAACGGTGAGCTTCACGTCTGTCTTGGAGAGGGTTCCACCCCAGTGAATTCAGAAGTTTGGTAACACTCGCTTCTCTCTCATAGGTGTTAGTAACAAATCGAGCTGCCTGTCTTTGGACACGTTCGACGGAAGAAATATTTTTATTTGTGTATGGGTCCCATGCTGCAACTGCGCAGTCCAGATGAGGTCTAACGAGGGCGAAGTATAGCTTCTCCTTGACAGAAGTTGAACAATGATGAAAGTTGCGCCTCAGAAAATGTAGGACACCTGTTGCTTTCACCGTTGCATGATGAGTCTGACCATTCCAACGCAGATCATTCTGCAATTTGATGCCAAGATACTTGGTTTGTTTGGATTCTTCAAGGGTGACACCAAGTATATTGTAAGATGCTTCGCCTGGATTCCTCTTTCTGGTGACATGCATGGTTTCACATTTGGATGGGTTGAACTGCATGCCCCATTGTTGTGACCACTCAACCATTGTATCGAGATCTTTTTGGAGAGCATCTTCATCATCAGCTGACTTAATTGGACGGTACAGCAAACAATCATCAGCGAATAGTCTGGTCGTACTTGCGACTTTTTCATGGATGTCATTTATGTAAAGCAAAAACAGATGTGGGCCAAGTACTGTGCCCTGAGGTGTACCACTCAACACTGGATGCCAATTGGAGCTCTTTCCGTTCACACACACGCACTGAAGGTGTTTTGTTGGGAAACTGGAAATCCATCGTTTCATGTTGGAACAAATACCATAGAAGTCAAGCTTCCGAAGCAGTCTTTGGTGTGGGATGACATCGAATGCTTTAGAAAAGTCCAGCACTACTAAATCCGTGACGACGTTACCATCAAGGTGCTTCGCCAGGTCATTTGTCGTCAGGATAAGCGGAAACTCACATGATCTATGCCTGCTAAATGCATGTTGGTTGTCAGCAAGAATGTTATGTTTGCTCACGTGTCGCGTCAGATTACTATCAATTAAATGATCCAGCAATTTGCAGCAAGTACTTGTTAATGAAACAGGGCGATAATTCGCTGGGTTGATGGTCGAACCGTTCTTAAAGAGAGAAGTGATGTTAGCCTTCCTCCAATCTAGCGGAACATCACCTGAGTCAAGCGATTGTTGAAAAATGAACTGCAAAACTGGAGCCAGTTCTTCGGCCGCGATCTTGAGGGCTTGATTTCGTATCTGATCTGGTCCAATTGCATTTGTGTTATTGATGTTGAGCAATAACTTCTTGACACCTTTAACCTCAATTTTAATAGCAGGCATATCAGCATATGGGCTGGGCTTTAGAACTGGAAATGATGAATGCTCCGTATCTTCCCGGGTGAAAACGTGTTGAAATTGGTTCGCAAGAGCTTCTGGTTTCGCCTGGTCCTCAGTGATCAGACAGTTGTTCACTTTAAGCATCTGGACCCCAGTGTTGTCTGTCCGTTTGGATTTCACTTATCTCCAAAAAGCCTTGGGTTGCTCTCGCCTAAGAATAGAAGAAACATGTTGTCTATGAGCACTCATAATAGCATGATCGACTTGCTTTCGCACTCTAGTAAAATTGTCCCAGTCCAGTTTTGTACCCCTTTTTTTGGCATGGATATAAAACTTCTCTTTCTTACTGCAGACACATTTCAGTTTTGCCAAAAACCAAGGAGGATGCACACGGCTCTTAATGAGTTTTTGAGGAACATGATTTGTAACAATATTATTTAAAGAGTTTCTCAGGCACACCAGTTGTCTTTTACAGATCTTTTATCTGGTTGCAGGTTGAAGAAATCTTTTTCCAGTTTTTTTGCTAAGACTTTAAATTCCTAGCTGTTCACTTTTTTCCAGAGGGAAAATTTACGCGGTGGTTTTGAAGGAACTTTAAGCTTTGTGTGCAGTTTTGCTTGGATAATATAATGATTGCTAATTCCAGCACACGATGAAACCTTCGAAATTAAACCTGGGTGTGAAGTGAACAATAAATCTAAAGTATTTTCGGTGCCACTTGACTCATCACGCCTGGTTGGGAAAGTGGCTTTTTGGGACAGGTGATTTTCCAGAGTAAGGTCAGCTAGGGCTTCCTGGTGAGCCCCTTTTGGTTCGCTTTGTATGCCATCTGACCAATCTACACCTGGGACATTGAAATCGCCCCCCAGGATGATAAGTGAAGAGCATGACGAGGCGTTAATTTTGGAGATGTTTGATCCAAGATCTAAAAGAGGCTCCGTTTTCATGTCAGGTGGTCAGTTAAAGCTTCCTATCTGTAACAACTGATCCTCGAGTGTAGCTTGACACCAGATTTGCTCAGAGTCGCTGTCTAAGTCTGTTCTTTCAAAACAAGGAATGGTATTGTTAACTCCGTTAACTCCTTGTTACTCCAGCATTTTGTGTCTATCTTCAGTGTAAACCAGCATCAGCAGCAGTTCCTTCCTACAGGTTTAGTTTCAGGTTTAGGTTTATTATTGGCATGCATACCAAGATACAGTGAAAAGCTTTGTTTTGCATGCTACCCAATCAGATCATATAGTATTATACTTCAATCCTATTGTTAAATACAAGTACAATAGGTAGAGCAAGGGGAAAATACAGTGCAGAATTAGAGTATCAGATCCATAGAGAAAGTCCAACATCCACAATGGGGCAGAGGTGAATCAGACAGTACCCTAGCCAATGGTAGGACCGTTCAGAAGCCTGTTAGCAGAGTGGAAGAAGCTGTTCCTGAGTCTAGTGGTGTGCGCTTTCAAGATTCTGTATCTTCTGTCTGATGGGAGCAGTGAGAAGAAGGAATGACCGGGATGGGCCAAGTCTTTGATTATGTTGGCTGCCGGGGAGTCTGATTTGTGTGATGGAGTGTGCTACATCTACAACACTGCAATTGGTTGCAGTCTTGGGCAGAGCTGTTCCCAAACCAACTCAAGCCTATTGGTTGTTAAATTAAGATAACATGATGGAAAGCAGCAGAGCATACAGAACTATCGTTAATCGGACTTTATTGAACTTTGTCTTGCATTAAACGCTATACCCGTTATCCTGTATCTATACACTGTGGATGGCATGATTGTCATCACTTATTGTCTTTTCACTGACTGGATAGCAAGCAACAAACAATCTTTTCACTATATCTCAGTACGTATGATAATAATAAACTAAACTAGATTTCCAATTTTTGGAACAATTCTTTAGGAAGCAGTAAATCGATGAGCGTGCCTGACTGTGAAACTCCAAAATAAAATCTGCGGATAACCCGCAAGAAAACTAAAACACCTTTTTACAGATGGTTTTATACACATCTATATACTTTTAAAACTGTGTGTGTGTGTGTGTGTGTGTGTGTGTGTGTACAACGTTTTGTCTTTGATTCGTTATTCCGCGAAAACCAGATGCAAAAGCACCGAGATTTTTACCATTTCGCTAGCGATTTTACTTTTACATTCGCATATTCACTCCTCATTAAATTTGGTCCTTTTTCTCCACACATTTTCAATAAAATCCTTCACAAAACTTACTGTTTTCTTTAAATAAGCAGCTGCGGACGTCACAATGCCCTTGCGCTCGCGACACCGCCACCCGCTCTCGATTGAAGCAGCGCTGTAACTGCACTTTCAATCAATCTTCCCCCCCGCCCCCCATTCAGTCCTGGACTAATTGTTCAACATTAACATTTATTTTCAAAGAGCTGCTGCCCAGCTGCGGACGTCACAATGCCCTTGCGCCCCGCACCACGCCTCCCGCAGCTGGACACCCACGCCCGCCCGCTCACTACAACCCCCCCCCCCCCCCCATTCTCAAAATGCTCTGCAGATCGGGAGGTCACCGGAGGTCACAGCCATTGAACATGGCGGCGGCAGTTATTGTCCCGCGGGGCATCACTCCCTCTGGGAAACCTGAAATGCCTCCATTGCGAGAGCTGCCGAGGCTCTCCACGTCGCCCGGGGTCGGCCCCGTCAGAGCCGCCTGCACACCGAGTTCAGGTCCGCCCTCTCCCTCTCTCTCCCCCATCCTCTCCCCATCCTCCTTCTCTCTCCCCCTCCCACTGCAAACCCAACGTGCTGTCAGTCACCCTTCTCACAAGTCCTTTGATAAAAACCTTGCGACCCCCCCTCCCCTCTCTCTCTCCCCCACCTCTCTCTCTCTCTCTCTCTCTCTCTCTCTCTCTCTCTCTCCCTCTCTCTTCTCTCTGTCCCCCACCTCTGCCTCTGTCTCCCCCCTCCCTGTTCCCCTCCCTCCCTGCCTCCCCTGTTCCCCCCTCCCTGTCCCCCTCCCTCTTTCCCATCCCCCTCCATCCCTCCCTCGCCCCCTCCATCTCCCCCTCTCCCTCCCTCTCCCCCTCTCCCTCCCTCTCCCCCCTCCCCTCTCTCTCTCTCTCCCCCACCTCTCTTTCTCCCTCTCTCTCTCCCCCACCTCTCTCCGCACCTCTCTCTCTCTCTCTCTCTCTCTCCTCCACCTCCACCTCTCTCCCCCCCCTGCCCCCCCATCCATGCCCCCCCCCTCCCTGTTCCACCCCTCCCTGTCCCCCCCACCCTGTTCTCCCCCCCTCTCTCCTCTATGGGGTAAAAAGAGCAAATTCATAATATTAATATATTAACAAGTGGGGGTAGTTAGCGTGTGTGCGGAGGGGGTAGTTAGTGCGTGTGTGGGGGGGGGGTGTGGTTAATGTGTGTGACGCCGCATGCCACCCCCTCCCCCCCCCTCAACTGCACGTTGGGGGAACAGACCGAACGGGTCTGCATTTGGTCTAGTTCAGATCTATAAATGCCATTCAAAGTAAATTACTAGTGTTATTCTAATTTCACTGAGTAGTAGGTTTGACTGACTTCACTCAGCAAAAGCACACCGCCAATACAGACGACACATACAGTGGGTTAAAAAAAGGTTACTTGGAGAGATGCAATTGTCAAAATTGAAGACTGGCTACAATTATTTGCACAGACAGCTGCTAAGCTGAGTGAAGCAAGCTACTTTACAACATTTTTTTTATAACTTGCACCGAAAAATATCCCCTCAGTCAGTGCAAATATTATTCTACTCGTATACTGTAGAAGACACTTGCTGCAGAATGATGGGGGGCACAATAGGAAAAAAACCCACTCATTTCCCTTCAAAGAAATGATAATGAAGCTGGCAGGACACCATGTGGGTGATGTACAAGCTGTGGAAGAGGAAGAACACTGACTAATGTTCCCAGAAATAATGACTGCCACACATTATAAAATGCACCATGTGTTTCTTGCACACCAACAAGTCAAAGGGCCAAGCATGTACCTTTCCAAGAATGTCAGACCATCGGAGTAGCTGGATGGGTTCTCTCAACAACATTTAACATTCAGATTTTTACTAGCACCCCATATCCAGCGATGAAGTAGGAATACAAGCTAGCAGTATAAATAGTTGTTTTTGCCACTTGTCTCATTATAGAACATGATTGTCCTCTGTGGAGAGCACTTGAATAGCAGATGGCATCCATAATATCTCAGTCGAGTGAAGCAGGCACGCTTTGATCCTTTTATTGTTGATGCTGGAGCATTAATTCCAGAATTAAAGCGCAACAAAGCTAGAAACCAGGTACTGCAGATGCTGGTTTACACAAACACTATGGAGAGCGGCACAATGGCGCAGCAGTTGAGTTGCTGTCTTACAGCGCTCACTTTGCCAGAGACCCAAGTTCGATCCTGACTACGGCTGCTGACTGTACGGAGTTTGCACATTCTCCCCGTGAATGCATGCGTTTTCCCTGAGATCTTCGATTTCCCCCCACACTCCAAAGACGTACTGGTTTGTAGGTTAATCGGCTTGGTATAAATGTAAATTGTCTCTAGTGTGTGTAGGATAGTGTTAATTTGCGGTAATCGCTGGTCGATGCCGACTTGGTGGGCTGAAGGGCCTATTTCCACACTGTATCTCTAAACTAAGCTAAACTAAAAAGACACAAAGTGCTGGTGTAACTCAGTGGGTGAGGCAGCATCTCTGGATAATGAAGAAAAGTTCCGAACCGAAACAACACCTATTCCTTCTCTTTGGAGGTGCTGAGTTACTTCATTATTTTATGCCTATCTCAGGAGAACATGAACAGGTGACGTTTCAGATCCCGACCTGAAACATCACCTACTCCTTCTCTGCAGAGATGCTGCCTGACTCGTTGAGTTACTCCAGCACATTCTGTCACAATAAAGCTAGTGTTCTTATTCAGAAAATGTCATTTAACTTGTCAGCAAATCTGTAGTAATGGTCATGCATGATTCCTTTGGGACATTGAGATAAAGCCTGATTCTGGAAACCGATTTACAGAATGACAACACACCATCTCAAAGCAAAGTGGTGCCTTTTACTCTATGTGCAGTCAATGGGAATAACTAATCTTCCTGGTCCTGCTGAGTTTTGGGGCTGAATCCAACATGATCGGCCTGCACTCCAAAACCGAAACAAGCCACCAAACTACCTCCATCAGTCTGCAGCATTGTCACTGCGTGCCATTGTCACATGATTACTTTCATAGAAACATAAAAAATAGGTGCAGGAGTAGGCCCTTCGAGCCAGCACCGCCATTCAATATGATCATTGCTAATCATCCAAATTCAGTACCCCATTCCTGCTTTTTCCCCATATCCCTTGATGCTGTTAGCCCTAAGAGCTAAATCTAGCTCTCTCTTGGAAACATCCATTGATTTGGCCTCCACTACCTTCTGTGGCAGAGAATTCCACAGATTCACAACTCTCTGGGTGAAAATGATTTTCCTCATCTCAGTCCTAAATGGCCTACCCCTTTTCTTAAACTGTGACCCCTGGTTCTGGATTCCCCCAACATCGGAGACATGTTTCCTGCATCTAGCCCGTCCAATCTCTTAAGAATTATATAGAAACATAGAAACATAGAAAATAGGTGCAGGAGTAGGCCATTCGGCCCTTCGAGCCTGCACCACCATTCAATGTGACATTGGCTGATCATCCAACTCAGTATCCCGTACCTGCCTTCTCTCCATACCCCCTGATCCCTTTAGCCACAAGTGCCACATCTAACGCCCTCTTAAATATAGCCAATGAACTGGCCTCAACTACCTTCTGTGGCAGAGAATTCCAGAGACTCACCACTCTCTGTGTAAAGAATGTTTTCCTCATCTCGGTCCTAAAGGAATTCCCCCTTATCCTTAGACTGTGACCCCTTGTTCTGGACTCCCCCAACATCGGGAACAATCTTCCAGCATCTAGCTTGTCCAACCCCTTAAGAATTTGTAAGTTTCTATAAGATCCCCCCTCAATCTTCTAAATTCCAGCGAGTACAAGAATGTGGGTGATAGTGCACAATGAATGCATCTGCACTATCCACTAAAGTCATGTTGCTGGGAAAAGCTGCTCCTACAAGCCACCTACACCAGACATGTAACTGCAAGAAGAAGAAAAAGGAACAAACCTGTGTCGGTCTTCAGACCTACACAGAGTCTTCAATGAATTGGAAGGCAGAAAGTTGAGATATAAGGAATTCTTGCCCTGGCTCAGCAGCCAGCTTGGAATAGGGCACATAAAGCTTTTAAAGTTAGCCAGAACCACCTGAACATGATCGAACATGTTCACGTGGTTCTCAGAATAAAAGGATGTACCTTTAGAATGGTGAAGGGGGAGAGGGGTGGGGGAAGCATGGTGGAGCAGCGGTAGAGTTGCAGCACCAGAGACCCAGTTTGATCCTGACCACGGGTGCTATCTGTACGGGATTTTTATGTTCTCCCCGTGACCGCGTAGTTTTCCCCCAGGTGTTCCGGTTTCCTCCCAACTCAAAATATGCGTAGGTTTGTAGGGTAATTGGTTTCTGTAAAAATTGTAAGTTGCCCCGAGTGTGTGTCGGGTAATGTTAATGTACGGGGATAGCTGGTCAGCGAGGAGTTTCTATGCTTTATTTCTAAACTAAATTAAAGGAGGGATTTCTTTTGGCTGAGGTTAGTGAACCTGTGGAATTAATTGTCACAGATGGTTGTGGAAGACGTCTTTGGGCATTTTTAGGGCAGAGATTGACAGGATTTATGATTATTAAGGATATCAAATGTTACGGGGTGAAGGCAGGAGAATGAGATTGGGAGGGAAAAATAGATCAGCCATGATTGAATGATGGAGTGGATTCAATGGGCTGAATGGCCTAATTCTGCTCCTATGCCTTGTGGTACTATGAACTTTTTTTTCTTTTTAACTTATTTTTATTAGAAGCCATTGTACAGAGATAAAACATTCGGCATCTAAAATTATACAATTATTGTACAGCTTCATTTTTAACCTTATAACCTAAACTATGAAAATGAAAAAAGACAAGAAAAAGAACACAAGAAAAAAAATGAAAAAGAATAAAAGAAAGTCCCCATAACTACCAAAGTAGTGTGGCAGAAAGAAATAGAAATAAGAAAAAAGAAAAAGAAAGGTGCAGATATACCTTGCCCCTCGTGTCCCCCCCCCCCCCCCCCCCGCCCACCTCACCCAACCCAGCATCGGATTTGAATTTAAATTTGTGTTGCACCATGCTATTGCTGTAAGAATTCGGTAAAGGGTGTCCATGTCTTCAGAAATTGATAAGTTGTTTCCGCCAAGACAAGCCTAATGTTTTCCAAATGTAGTGTCTCGGACATGTTTGTGATCCACATCCTCATTGTAGAGACTGTTGCCTGTTTCCAAAATTTAAGTATTAATTTTTTTGCCGCTATCAGGTCATAGTTAAGTTAAGATAGTCTGAAAAATGGTTAGCTCGGAACAGGCCTCAGACATCCCTAGTGTGATCAATTTTATATCGGGATCCAATTTAGTTTTAAGTATTTTGGAAAATATATCAAAAATTCCCCTCGAGAAGTTTTGTAATTTTGTAAAGGAAACAAAAGAATGGGTTATGGTTGCTTCTTGGAAGAGACATTTATCACAGATAGGAGAGACATTTGGGAAGATCTTGTTCAATTTAGACTTTAAATAATAGAGTCAATGCAGTATTTTAAATTGTATTAGTGAGTTCCTAACATTAAGAGAACAGTAATGTATATATAGAAGGCTTTCCTCCCAACTATCCTTTGAAATTGTTAAACCCAATTTGTCTTCCCAAGCTCACCTAATTATTTCCGATGATGGGATATGTAGATTTAAAAGGGTATTATAGAAGTACGATATTAACTTATTTGAATCTGCCTTTCTGTTCATGCATTCATCTAGTATATTTGGACCCATGGAGTGACAATCTTGCGTGTGTATTTTCACATAGTCTCGTATTTGAAGATATCTGAAGTAATGACTACCTTTCAAATGATATTTCAACTGTAATTCTTGAAACGAGAGGAAGGTCCCCATCCCATAAAGGCCTCCCAGCTTTTTAATTCCTAAGCTTTCCCATTGTACAAGCGCCTTGTCTAAAGTAGACGGTTTAAACAAGGGATTATTGGCGATTGGTAAGAGGAGGGATAAATTTCTCAGTTTAAGGGTTGATTTCAACTGTTTCCAGATTTGTAAGGTGCTATGGATTATCGTATTTTTCTTATACATTGTTTTCTTCAGATGTATTGGAGAGAGAAGAATCGCGCCTATATTGAAAGGCAAACTATCTTCCCTCTCCATTTTTAACCAGTTTACTTGTTGGCATGTATCGTCCATCCAGTAGATTAAATTTTTAATATTAGTTGCCCAGTAATAGAGAAGAAAATTAGGGAGAGGCAGTCCACTGGTTTATTTAGGTTTGCATCAATGTCGTCTGTGAATTCTGTGAGTTCTATAATCCCAGATAAAGTTTGTAATCATAGAGTCGAGTTTTTTTTAAAAGTTTTTATGAAGGAAAACAGTATTGATTGAAACAGGTACAGGAGTTGTGGAAGGAAAATCATCTTTATGGCATTTACTCTACCAACAAGGGAAATCGGAAGTGTTTTCCAAAATTGAATAAGGGCATTTAATTTGGTGATTAGTGGTGGAAAATATGCTTGAAATAAGGAAGGATATTTTCCAGTCATGTAGACTTAAAGATACTTAAATTATGTTCCTATGAACTTGACAGCACCCTGGAACACTGCTGAAATCCACACTGACATTTTGAACGTTCGCCTCCTCGAGGAATTGAGGTCATCCTGCTGCTAATTTATTGCCAAGGTCAGTGGTGTATCTTCTGATCTTCCTGCAACCAATGACTTAGTTGTACTTCCCGAGGGCACTGCTTCTCCTTCATTTCCAACGTGGCTGGCAGAGGAAAATAAGTTGTTGTACTTCTGCTGCTCCAGAACAGAAAGTGCTGAGTTGCACCTTACAATGTAATTTGCTTTGTTTGCCTTTGCACCTCTGCCAACTCAGTCTTCATGATACATTATAATAGCTATGCAGTAGACGGGCTAATGTGGAAGCAAAGTTATACGTTGATTTCTAATTGGTGCTTGACAAGTCTAATGTATTCTACATTCATTCACATTTAGTTGTTGATCTTAATCTGTTCTAGTGAAGTGACTGAAGTTAATGCTTGCATATTATATATAATTAAAAGATATGCCAATTTTGAGAGTACATCGCGTCATGTAGCACAGAAACCCGTGGCCCATCAAAACTGCACTAGCCATCACGAACCCATTTACACTAATCCTACACAAATCCCGAGGAAAGATATAAAATACTGCAGTTAAATGGGGATTTCAACTATGTTTGAAACACTACATTTGGAAGATATGAGACTCCGACTGGCAGGAAAATCAGAAAAATTTCTTTAAGACGTGGTCTGCATTTATAAATTACTACAAGGATAAGGTGCAAGAATACCTCAAAAAAGTACCGGTGTCGGGGAAGAAAAACGGTTGCGTTGGTAGACTCCTTTAGCAAGATGTTTATAATAAAGTAACTGGCTTTTATTTTTTCCTTCACTTCCTTTCCCTTTTTTTTCCCCTCTCCAGGGTCTATCTCTTAATCTCCTTTCTCTAACTCTTCGCCCAAGGGTTCCCTTTCCTTCTGCCACGCTTTTTCACTTTCACAACTCTTTTTCACTCTTCTACTTTCTCTGCTCTCTGTTCTCTTTCCTTCTTTTTTCTTTCTTTTCTAAAGCCTTAAAAAAATAAGGGGTACAATGATTGTAATACTATATATGGGATGTACACTGATCTAACTTACGGTACCTCTAATAAATAAATATATAAAACATTAAAGAAATTTAAAATATATTACAAAAAAATACTGAATGGTTGATATTTTGGGTCAGGGTCCTTTTTTGAACTAAAGAAGGGTCCCAACATGAAACATCACATCCAGGGATAGACACAAAATGCTGGAGTAACTCAGCGGGCCAGGCAGCATCTCTGGAGAGAAGGAATGTGCGATGTTTCAGGTCGAGACCCTTCTTCAGCCTGAAGAACTCTCTCCAGAGATGCTGCCTGTCCCACTGAGTTACTCCAACATTTTGTGTCTATCTTCGGTTTAAACCAGCATCCTTCATACAATTATCCAGGAATTTTCCTGGGATACTGCCTGACCCATTGCATTTTCCAGAGTTTTCCAGGGATGCTGCCTGACCTGTTGACTTACTCCAGAATGTTGTGTCTTCTCTTGGTAAACCAGCATTTACAGTTCCTTGTTTCTACACAAATTCAATTTTATTCACTCCATCAGGTTGCCCCAGAACCTACCAGTGAATTACACACTGGGAGCAATTTACAGTGGCCAATTAATCTATCAACTCACACATTTCAGAGAAGTGGGAGGAAACCACTGAACTGGAGCTCAAGAGTGAACCTTCACAGCTGTTATCAGGCAACTGAACTACTCTACCAACAACTAGAGAGCAGTCCTGAGCTACTATCGACCTCATTGGACTGACTTTACTGGATTTATCCTGCACTAAATGTTATTCACGTTATTCTTTATCATATATCTGTGCACTGTGGATGGCTCAATTGTAATCATGTAATGTCCTTCTGCTGACTGGTTAGCACGCAACAAAGGCTTTTCACTGTACCTTGGTAAACGTGGCAATAAACTAAACTAAACTAAACCAATAGTCTTTGGAGTTGTGAGGCAGCCGTGCCATTGTGCCCCAAAGTGCGAAGTGCTGTAAGATTTAAGCCCTAATTTTAGCCTCATTCCCCAACCAAGTAGGAAAATGTTAGCCATGGTCGCACATGATACAATGCATGATTTACATCTGGATTTAACTGAAAATACAGATGTGGTGTAAAATGGAGTGATGATTAAACAGGACTGTGCGAAAGTTGAACCATACGTTTAAACTCACAAGAAACTGGGCTTTGTCTTAGTTTTAATTTTTCGTTTGGTTTAGTTTAGAGATACAAGGTACAGCGCGGAAACAAGCCCTTCGGCCCATCGAGCCTGGAATCTTTAGATTCTGGAGTAGTTCCTGAGGATTGGAGGGTAGCTAATGTAACCCCTCTTTTTAAAAAGGGAGGAAGAGAGAAAACGGGGAATTACAGACCAATTAGTCTAACATCGGTAGTGGGGAAAATGCCAGTCAGTTATTAAAGATGGGATAGCAGCACATTTGGAAAGAGGTGAAATCATTGGACAAAGTCAGCATGGATTTATGAAAGGTAAATCATGTCTGACGAATCTTATAGAATTTTTTGAGGATATAGCTAGTAGCGTGGATAAGGGAGAACCAGTGGATGTGGTGTATCTGGAAGGCTATCAACAAGGTCCCACATAAGAGATTAGCATACAAACTTAAAGCACATGGTATTGGGGGTTCAGTATTGATGTGGATAGAGAATTGGCTGGCAGACAGGAAGCAAAGAGTAGGAGTAAATGGGTAATTTCACAATTGCAGGCAGTGACTAGTGGGGTACCGCAAGGCTCAGTGCTGGGACCCCAGCTATTTACAATATATATTAATGATCTGGATGAGGGAATTGAATGCAACATCTCCAAGTTTGCGGATGACACAAAGCTGGGGGGCAGTGTTAGTAGTGAGGAGAATGCTAGGAGGCTGCAAGTTGACTTGGATAGGTTGGGTGAGTGGGCAAATGCATGGCAGATGCAGTATAATGTGAATAAATGTGAGGTTATCCACTTTGGCGGCAAAAACAGGAGGGTAGATTATTATCTGAATGGTGGCCAATTAGGAAAAGGGGAGATGCAATGAGACTTGGGTGTCATGGCACACCTGTCATTGAAAGTAGGCATGCAGGTGCAACAGGCTGTGAAGAAAGCGAATGGTATGTTGGCATTCATAGCAAAAGTATTTGAGTACAAGAGCAGTGAGGTTCTATTGCAGTTGTACAGGGTCTTGGTGAGGCTACACCTGGAGTATTGCATACAGTTTTGGTCTCCTAATCTGAGGAAAGACATTCTTGCCATAGAGGGAGTACAGAGAAGGTTCACCAGACTGATTCCTGGGATGGCAGGACTTCCATATGAAGAAAGACTGGGTAGAATTGGCTTGTACTCGCTGGAATTTAGGAGATTAAGGGGGTATCTTATAGAGGCTTACAAAATTCTTAAGGGGTTGGACAGGCTAGATGCAGGAAGATTGTTCCCGATGTTGGGGAACTCCAGAACAAGGGGGTCACAGTTTAAGGATAAGGGGGAAATATTTTAGGACCGAGATGAGAAGATCTTTTTTCACACCGAGAGTGTTGAGTCTGTGGAATTCTCTGCCACAGAAGGTAGTTGACGCCAGTTCATTGGCTATATTTAAGAGGGAGTTAGATGTGGCCCTTGTGGCTAAAGAGATCAGGGGGTATGGAGAGAAGGCAGGTACAGGATACTGAGTTGGATGATCAGCCATGATCATATTGAATGGCGGTGCAGGCTCGAAGGACCGAATGGCCTACTCCTGCACCTATTTCCTACGATTCTATGAGTGCATGTCGACCAGCGATCCCCACACACTTACACCACTCTACACACACTAGGGACAATCTACAAATTAGCCAATGCCAATTAACTTACAAACCTGTACGTCTTTGGAATATGGGAGAAAGCCAGCTCACTCGGGAACAACCCATGCACGTCACAGGGAGAATGTATAAATTCCTTACAGACAGCACAGGATCGAACCCGGGTCTCTGGCGCTGTAAGGCAGCAAAGGCAGCAACTACCGTTGTGCCACCGTGAGCCTCTTTAAACATAGAAACATAGAAACATAGAAATTAGGTGCAGGAGTAGGCCATTCGGCCCTTCGAGCCTGCACCGCCATTCAATATGATCATGGCTGATCATCCAACTCAGTATCCTGTACCTGCCTTCTCTCCATACCCTCTGATCCCCTTAGCCACAAGGGCCACATCTAACTCCCTCTTAAATATAGCCAATGAACTGGCCTCAACTACCTTCTGTGGCAGAGAGTTCCAGAGACCCACCACTCTCTGTGTGAAAAAAATCCTTCTCATCTCGGTCCTAAAGGATTTCCCCCTTATCCTTAAGTTGTGACCCCTTGTCCTGGACATCCCCAACATGGGGAACAATGTTCCTGCATCTAGCCTGTCCAACCCCTTAAGAATCTTGTAAGTTTCTATAAGATCCCCTCTCAATCTCCTAAATTCTAGAGAGTATAAACCGAGTCTATGCAGTCTTTGTTCATAAGACAGTCCTGACATCCCAGGAATCAGTCCCAGGAACCTTCGCTGCACTCCCTCTATGGCAATAATGTCCTTCCTCAGATTTGGAAGATGTCGTTCCTCTTTACTTTAGTTTAGTTTCAGTTTAGGTTATTATTGTCACATGTACCAATTGTCAATTGATGGAGTGAATAAAAGCTTTTGTTTGCATGTTATCCAGTCAAAGAAAAGACTATACATGATTGCAATCTAGCCGTCCACAGTGTACAGATTCAGAATAAAGGGTATAACATTTAGTGCAAGATAAAGTGCAATTAAAGGTAGTTCTGGATCAACTATGTTTACGGAGAATCAAACTTAAGGGCCTCGTGTATGCAGGGACTAGTCTCGAGCATGAAGGAGATTTACAAAGACCTCCTAGGACCTCGTGTCGACCATGCTGCGAGTATGAGGCAAGAGCAAACTTTTCTAAACTCGCCAATTAGGTCGCGCGCAGTGGGACAGGCCCTTTAAGCAGTCAGCCAGGAGTGCATTAGAATAGCTAAATCTAGCAGTAACAATTGATGAATATGCCAACAGAATTTAGGTTGTCAGGCAGAAAAGGACCATGCTACAATGGCTGTATTAAGCTGTCATTGCGAAGGGAGATGACATATAATTGGCAGCTCAACACAAGGTTATAAATTATGCTAAAGTTATATACTGCCTGAGATAGAGATAAATGTATCTCTTTAGGGAATTGCAGTGAATAGTGAGGACAATGGTGTTTAATCTTCACACTGTTTATTTAGAATAAGCTCCTTTTTATTATGTTGAATATCAGACAAGCAGACTAACAATACGGAACTAATGGAACGATGGAAAGAAGTGGTGATGAGCTAGGAATGACTGTTATTAGCATACATACCTCATCGGGTATTTTAAAATAATGTTGCCAAGAAATGGAAGTCAACTAAGAATAGATCTATTAGAAATGATGCAGCATTCAAACAAAAAAACACTGCAAGGGTTTATGGAGCTGGATATTAAAATTGGATATTAAAATTGGAACCAAGTGGGTAAAACTTTATGCAGCAGGGTGACTGGAGATTGTTTGTTGCCAACAACCAGCATCTCAGATTCTATCAATTTGTGTCATCCATCCTAAGAGCCTGTCTTAGGCGACTCTTTAGGCTGCCAGGGACTAGTTTTAATGCAATTCACCTACGACACCTGGCGACAACCTACGACAGCACCTACGACAACCTATGACAACTTATGGCAACCTACGACACCACATACATCAACCTATGACACCCTACGGCAACAAAAATTGTAGCCACTGTCGCCAAAAAAATTTCAACATGTTGAAAATTTTGCAACAGTCGCCTGTGGTCGTCCAAAAAATCGCCTAAGTGCGACAGGCCCATAAAAGTCACCTATTCCTTCCGAGGTGCGGCCTGACCCACAGAGTTACTCCAGTACTTTGTGATTTTTTTTTGTTTGGAAACCATCATTTACAGCTCCAAGTGTTTCTCCAAGGTAACAGCTTTCTCATCCTGAATAGCAGTCTGTGAAGTGAGAGTACTGCTGCTTTCATACAATGAAATGATTTATCATGACTCGTGGCAACACGGGAAGAAAACTAACATGTCACTTAAGTCATCTTTTCCAGCCTGGATAGAGCCTGTGGTGTGGAAGTTGAGGGATAATGTAACCCTTACAGCCACAGTTGGCAGTGTGAATGCATTGTGTTTGGCTCCAGCTCCTGCTCCAACAGATAGCGTGGGGCTGTGACTGAATGGTGCTGAAAGGCAGACGGTCTCCTCCCCATCACATTCATCTGCAAAATCCTTTAACAACACACCTGAATGCTGCAAAGCATCTTTATTCTTACCTCTTTTGCTCTTTGCACCACTAGAGATTTGTGTTCCAATTAATGGGTCTAACTCAGGACTAATCTTTACATGAACAATATTCTTATCTTTCCCAATACAGCAGCAACTAATGTGCCCCTCGAGCAGCAGACAATATAAATGCACCAAAACAGCCAAAAAACACAGCGGCACAGTGGTAGAGCTACTGCCTTACAGCACCGGTGACCCAGGTTCCATCCTGACTATGGGTGCTTGCCTTTACGGAGTTTGTACGTTTTCCCCGTGAACTGCGTGGGTTTTCTCCGAGATCTTTGGTTTCCTCCCACACTCCAAAGACATACAGGTTTGTAGGATAATTGGCTTGGTATAAATGTATAAACGTAAAATTGTCCCTAGAGTCTGTTGGGTAGTGTTAATGTGCGGGGATAGCTGGTCGGTACGGACTCGGTGGGCCAATAGGCCTGTTTCCGCACTGTATCTCTAAACTAAACTAAACTAAATACGAACCAAAATGTCCCAAGCAAATGTCCAAAGAATTACCCTGATAGATGTTTTAATTTCCCCCTTATTATTCAGCTGACTCAGTATCATTTTGGGATGTGGGTAAGGGGAAGTGATGGAATCTGGTATTAAGAGTGATCAAATCAAATGTTGATAATCATTAGTTTCTTATTACAGTACAATTAGGTCCAAACCAGTTATACATTTTAATGAGTTCTGATTTAACTGTACACAACTCTTTTATCAAGGACTGCATTTTACATGCAGTTTTGAAGTGGCATGCCCTATCAACTTGAAAACTGAGCATAAATTAATTAAACTTCTTCCATTTATTTGAATCCCCATCTGTTAAATCACTCTAAGTATTACAATATGTACAATGTTAAGTGTAGCTTCAGAAAGCTGAAATCTACATTTAACAGTCATCAATTTGAACTGATTTAGAAAGGTAGATGTAACAGCTCAATGTGTACAATCCCCAAATGAAACAAGCAATTTTTTAATTAAAGCTTTTCACATTGCTGATAACCCTAACTGTACAACAAGGCATTGATGACAACTAATCTAATGCTTGTAACAGGTTTGATGCAGGAAACATATAAAACAAAAAAAATAATAATTGGCCAGGCTTATAAATATTTAGGTTCAATCTAATATTCAGACAAATGAAATTCCTCGCATGTTGCAAAACATACTTGGCAAATAAAGTATGATTATAATTATAATTATGATTATGATCTATTGATGTTGTTTGTGACCTTGAAGCCTTCAAGGATGCCTTATTCAATTCAAAAGATTCTCAGCCATGTTGGTTTTCATAATGGAAGTCTGTCCATTGAAACATGGTTAGGCACATTCAGTACATTGCATGTCACAGTGTATTGTGCTGTACAGATACAGCATATAGAGAAGAGGTCCATTGCATTTTATTGCTATGGACAATTTACCTGGTAATTTCACTTTTATGCTTTGAGGGCTGCCTTTCTTTCTATATTATATTAATGGCCATATTCAAAGGACACTGCTGGCTGTAAACCACAATTGCACATCCCTGGGTGATGTGAAGCAACACGGAAATCACAGTCATAGAATTTTTTCCATTTCCCAGTTAAAAGAATGAATAATAACACAGTGATATTGCTATTTCTCTTGTCGGTGATCTCCAAATCAATCTAGGGAAGACACAAAATGCTGCAGTAACTCAGCGGGTCAGGCAACATCCCTGGAGAACATAGGCAGGTGATGTTTTGGGTCGGGACCCTTCTTTAGACTGATGAGCTAGTTAGACACTCAGAATCAATCAACCTAGTCAGACACTCAGCAAAATGATAATAAACCTCAAGTGTACTTATACTTACAGCACAGCTTTTAAAACATCCATGCAAGCATAAGAATGAAAACAATGAAGATTTTTATTTAAAGAATTAATAGCACAAGCCTCCTCAAAAATGCTTCTTTTGATTATGTGCCCACTTGATTATGTCCTGGGATGCTCCCAGAGGATTCATTCTTAAGAAGAAGGAATGTTTTCTACTTATTTATCAGAATAATTTGAAAACATATAGCAATGCCGTGTTGATCATGCTTTCTTATTCAGAACAACTAGCAGAAGTGTACCTTGGAGAGCATCCAAATCTTCTGAATAGGGTAATACGATTATTCAGTAGATTAAGCAATTGAAGTTCAGCAATGACACTCATCTTGTGGTTATAAGCTAAATGAGTTTCATTTGAAATGGCTGAGCAATCCAGAAAGCGAAGAATTTTATAAAAATACAATGCAGGCTTTAACTGTGTATGTGCACTGCTCCCACTTGGAATCCAACAAGGCTACGCTTCCTGAGGCCATAATGCTGAATTATGAAGGAGACATAATACTTTGTCAGGGATTACCATGTAGAATCATAAAATCACAGACAGTAAAGGAGGAGCTATTAATCAAAGTCCCTACATCTTCCTCAGAGCTCTATTTTTTTTCCCCTTCAAATATTTATCCAACTCACTTCTGAGAGTGAGTGTCTGCTTGAATCTGCTTCACCTACCCTCTCAAGCAACGCTTTGCCCATCATTTAGAAACATAGAAACATAGAAATTAGGTGCAGGAGTAGGCCATTCGGCCCTTCGAGCCTGCACCGCCATTCAATATGATCATGGCTGATCATCCAACTCAGTATCCCGAACCTGCCTTCTCTCCATACCCCCTGATCCCCTTAGCCACAAGGGCCACATCTAACTCCCTCTTAAATATAGCCAATGAACTGGCCTCAACTACCCTCTGTGGCAGAAAGTTCCAGAGACACACCACTCTCTGTGTGAAAAGAGTCTTTCTCATCTCGGTCTTAAAGGATTTCCCCCTTATCCTTAAGCTGTGACCCCTTGTCCTGGACATCCCCAACATCGGGAACAATCTTCCTGCATCTAGCCTGTCCAACCCCTTGAATTTTGTAAGTTTCTATAAGATCCTCTCTCAATCTCCTAAATTCTAGAGAGTATAAACCAAGTCTATCCAGTCTTTCTTCATAAGACAGTCCTGACATCCCAGAAATCAGTCTGGTGAACCTTCTCTGCACTCCCTCTATGGCAATAATGTCCTTCCTCAGATTTGGAGACCAGAACTGTACGCAATACTCCAGGTGTGGTCTCACCAAGACCCTGTACAACTGAAGTAGAACCTCCCTGCACCTATACTCAAATCCTTTTGCAATGAAAGCTAACATACCATTCGCTTTCTTCACTGCCTGCTGCACCTGCATGCCTACTTTCAATGACTGGTGTACTATGACACCCAGGTCTCGCTGCATCTCCCCTTTTCCTAATTGGCCACCATTTAGGTAATAGTCTGCTTTCCTGTTTTTGCCACCAAAGTGGATAACCTCACATTTATCCACATTATACTGCATCTGCCAAACATTTGCCCACTCACCCAGCCTATCCAAGTCACCTTGCAGTCTCCTAGCATCCTCCTCACAGCTAACACTGCCCCCCAGCTTAGTGTCATCCGCAAACTTGGAGATATTGCCTTCAATTCCCTCATCCAGATCATTAATATCTAGTGCAAATAGCTGGGGTCCCAGCACTGAGCCTTGCGGTACCCCACTAGCCACTGCCTGCCATTGTGAAAAGGACCCGTTTACTCCTACTCTTTGCTTCCTGTTTGCCAGCCAGTTCTCTATCCACATCAATACTGAACCCCCAATGCCATATGCTTTAAGTTTTGTATACTAATCTCTTATGTGGGACCTTGTCGAAAGCCTTCTGGAAGTCTAGATACACCACATCCACTGGTTCTCCCGTATCCACGCTATTAGTTACATCCTCGATAAATTCCACAAGATGTGTCAGACATGATTTACCTTTCGTAAATCCATGCTGACTTTGTCCAATGATTTCACCACTTTCCAAATGTGCTGCTATCCCATCTTTAATAACTGACTCTAGCAGTTTCCCCACTACCGATGTTAGACTAACTGGTCTGTAATTCCCCATTTTCTCTCTCCCTCCCTTCTTAAAAAAAGGGGTTACGTTTGCTACCCGCCAGGAACTACTCCAGAATCTAAAGAGTTTTGAAAGATTATCACTAATGCATCCACTATTTCCGGAGCTACTTCCTTAAGTACTCTGGGATGCAGCCTATCTGGCCCTGTGGATTTATCGGCCTTTAATCCATTCAATTTACCCAACACCACTCCCGACTAACCTCGATTTCACTCAATTCCTCCTTTGACCTGCTACTTCCGGCAGATTATTTATGTCTTCCTTAGTGAAGACGGAACCAAAGTAGTTATTCAATTGGTCCGCCATATCCTTGTTCCCCATGATCAACTCACCTGTTTCTGACTGCAAGGGACCTACATTTGTTTTAACTAATCTCTTACTCTTCACATATCTTCTCTTTCTCTTCACATATCAATTTGTTTAACAAAATAAGTGACCTCACATTTTCTCCATTACTTTACTCAATTATGATAAGTAAGAGTTCGTTGGTTGCCGACCTTCTGCTTCTGGAAATAATTCCAGCGTATTCATACAATTAAAAAGATTTATGATTTTAAACATCTTCATCAAATTTTCTCATGTGTCTTAAGGGCCTGTCCCACTAAGGCGACTTTTTAGGAGCCCCCACATGTCTCCCCCCACACTTCTCCCCCCACACTTCTCCCCCCACACTTCTCCCCCCCACTTCGCCCCCCCACCTCTCCCCCCCACCTCTCCCCCCCACCTCTCCCCCCCACCTCTCCCCACCCACCTCTCCCCCCCCACCTCTCCCCCCCCACCTCTCCCCCCCACCTCTCCCCCCCACCTCTCCCCCCCACCTCTCCCCCCCACCTCTCCCCCCCACCTCTCCCCCCCACCTCTCCCCCCCACCTCTCCCCCCCACCTCTCCCCCCCACCTCTCCCCCCCACCTCTCCCCCCCACCTCTCCCCCCCACCTCTCCCCCCTTCTCTCCCCCCCTCTCTCCCCCCCTTCTCTCCCCCCCTTCTCCTCCCCCCCCTTCTCCTCCCCCCCCTTCTCCTCCCCCCCCTTCTCCTCCCCCCCCTTCTCCTCCCCCCCTTCTCCTCCCCCCCTTCTCCTCCCCCCCTTCTCCTCCCCCCCTTCTCCTCCCCCCCTTCTCCTCCCCCCCTTCTCCTCCCCCCCTTCTCCTCCCCCCCTTCTCCTCCCCCCCTTCTCCTCCCCCCCTTCTCCTCCCCCCCTTCTCCTCCCCCCCTTCTCCTCCCCCCCCTTCTCCCCCCCCTTCTCCTCCCCCCCTTCTCCTCCCCCCCTTCTCTCCCTCCCCTTCTCTCCCCCCTTCTCTCTCCCCCCCTTCTCCCCCCCCCCCCTTCTCCCCCCCCCCCCCCTTATAAAGGACTTACCGTACACTGTGCTAGCTGTCTTAACCTTCCTGTTCATTGCGGTGTGTGTCTGCATCACCTTGGTTTTACACCATGTGAATTTCAGACAGCGCTCCCCCGTTTTCCCTGGCCCCAGCCCTTGTGATGTGACCCTTCTTCGGACCCTAACATCACCCACATATTCAAACGCAATCGGAAAGTAGTGACCTAAACTTCTGCATTTTTCACTGATATTTCCTCATTAATCTGTGGAATCCACACCACGTGACCTTTTTAGTTGCAGGTGGGTCAGCTTGCTTGGTGCATTCTCATTACTGATTTTTATCATGTCCGATATCATATCCTTTTTGCTGCAATAATAGTAATGTCTCTAATGAACACATATATACAATACTCATTTAGTAGCTACTGCTTTCAAACAAATATCTCCGTTTTGCCCCCTGATTGGCGCATTATAGGACACAAAGTGGTGGAGTAACCCAGCTGATCCTGCGGTATCTCTGCAGAACATGGATAAGTGATATTTCAGGTCGAGACCCTTCTTTAGAATGAAGAAAGGTCTCGACACAAAATGTCAGTCAGAAGAAGGGTCTCAACCCCAAACGTAACTTATCCACGTACTCCGGAGATGCAGCCAAATCTGCTGAGTTATTCCAGCAATTT
Organism: Raja brachyura; assembly: GCA_963514005.1. Next base: position 24,868,931 of record OY740783.1, on the reverse strand, counting down.
GTATCCTTTTGTGTATTAGATAGCATCTGCAGTTCTTCATTTCCACCTTAGAGTATGTTTTGTTATGAATGAAAAAAAACATTGCATTACCATTTGATTTATTTCAAACATCTATAGGTGGTCTCTAAGAATGTGACTTTCTCTGTCTGGGTACTGGGATCAACATATTCATCATGTATTGATATCTTACAGCATACTGCCTGCCATTTTATAATAAAAAAGAGGTATGGTGCAGCTCTCCAATTCAGAACAGTAACACAAGCTTAAGTCATTCAAATAGATATCACACAAAATAAGATGCTGGCTTTGCAAAAGGAAATTATTGCAATTAGAATGTATGTAACAGAAATGCAATGTTGCCATGGCAGTGAATTTATATTCTCCACTTAGTCATCTTCCAGTTCTGACCGAATGATTTGCTGTATACTAACATTCTTCTTTCGCACTCCCTGTTCCAATGCCTAAAGGGGCTGCTCCTTGCCTTCTGGCTGTATTTCACACCCACCATCCTCATCTTTGGACACCTTGTGTGCAGGAGAGTGCTTAGGGCTGAAGATGTCCTGTTGGGTTGCTCCTAGGCCTGGCCAAGATGCCATCCATGAGTCACGGTGCCAGGTGGAAGAGGGTTCTGCCTGAGCGGGCTGCCTGCCTCTTTTCCGGCATTACGTCCATGCCCGGGTGGTATTAGAGAGGGACTATGCGCTGTCCACGGGTGTCCTGGGGGATTTCCGGGACCGCATCAATGCATCCTTAACAAGGATGGGGAAATAGTAATTTAAGAATATTTGTTTTACTTGTACTATGGTGGTGGGTTTTGTATTGAATTGGATCTACAGAGTTGGATATAGCTCTTAGGGCTAACGGAATCAAGGGATAATTGGAGAGGGGGACCGACATTCTGGCAGGCAGGTTTGCTCGTGCTACATGGGTGGGTATAAACTAAACAGTGGGGAGGTGGAGTCAACAACGTGGAAGTGTATATGTGCAGCTAACGGGAAAGGGAGTGTAGGCAAGGTTACGCTTAAACTAACAGGGCAGGGAGATGGAAACCAATGCAAGGAGTCAGAGGGACATAAAAGGAGGACAGAAGAAAGAGATAGAAGGGAGATAAGAAAAACAAACCTGAAAGCTTTGTGCCTTAATGCGAGGAGCATTCGTAATAAGGTGGGTGAATTGAAAGTACAGTCAGTAGTTAAGGAATATGATACAGTTGGAATTATGGAGACATGACTCCAGGGTGACCAAGGCTGGGAGCAAAATATGCATGGGGTATTCGATATTCAGGAAGGATAGACAGAATGCATGAGGAGGTGGGGTGGCATTACTGGTTAAAAAGGAGATTAATGCAATAGCAAGGAAACACTTTAGCTTGGATGCTGTACAATTGGTATGGGTAGAATGGCGAAATAGCCAACGGCAGGAAACGCTGGTTGGAGTTGTATACAGACCACCAAATAGCAGTAGGGAGGTTGGGGATAGCTTCAAGCAGGAAATTAGGGATGTGTGTAGCAATGGTACAGCAGTTATCATGGGTGACTTTAATCTACATATACATTGGGCCAACCAAATTGGTAGCAGCGCTGGGGAGGAGAATGTATAGGGGATGGTTTTTTAAACCAATATGTAGAAGAACCAGGCCATCCTAGACTGGGTATTTTGTAATGCGGTAGGATTAGTTAACAGTCTTTTTGTACAAAGCCCCTTGAGCAACTGTAACCATAATTTGGTGGAATTCTTTATTCGGATGGAAAGTGACACGGTTAATTCAGAGACTAGGGTCCTGAACTTTAAGAAAGGAAACTTTGAAGGTATGAGACGGGAATTGGCTAGGATAGACTAGCAAATTATTCTTAAAGGGTTGACAGTGGAGATGCAAGGGCAAAGATTTAAAGACCGCGTGGATGAACTCCAAAACTTGCGGAAAAATAAAACGGGTAAGGCGGCTCAACCGTGGCTAACGAGGGAAATCAAGGACAGTGTTAAATCCAAACAGAATATATATAAATTGGCCAGAGGAAGCGGCAAACCACTGGGAGAAATTTAGAACTCAACAGAGGAACACAAAGGGGTTAATTAAGGGGGGGGGGAGGGGGGAAGAGCATGAAAGAAGGCTTGCGGGGAATATAAAAACTGACTAAAAGTCTTTAGATATGTAAAAAGGCAAAAGATTAGTGAAGGCAAATGTAGGTCCCTCACAATCAGAGACAGGTGAATTTATAATGGAAACAAAGAAATGGCAGAACAGTTAAACAAGTACTTTGGTTCAGTCTTACTAAGGAAGACACAAATAATCTCCCAGAAATACCAGGGGACCGAGGATCTAGTGGGAGGGAGGAACTGAAGGGAATCCACGTATTAGTCAGGAAATGGTGTTCGGTAAACTGTTGGGACTGAAGGCAGATAAATTCACAGGGCCTGATGGTCTGCATCCCAGACTACTCAAGGAGGTGGCTTTAGAAATTGTGGATGCATTGGTGATCATTTTCCAATGTTCTCTCGACTCTGGATCAGTTCCTGTGGACTGGAGGGCAGCCAATATAACCTCACTTTTTAAGAAAGGGGGGAGAGACAAAAGGGGGAATTATAGGCCAGTTAGCCTTACATCGGTAGTAGGGAAGATGCTGAAGTCGATTGTTAAAGATGTTATAGCAGCACATTTGGAAAGCAGTGACAGGATCGGTCAAAGTCAGCATGGATTTATGAAGGGGTAATCATGCTTGACTAATCTTCTGGAAAGTTTTGAGGATGTAACAAGAATAGATAAGGGAGAGACAGTGGATGTGGTGTATCTGGTTCAAAAAGCCTTTGACATGGTCTCACACAAGAGATTAGTGTGCAAAATTAGAGCACATGGTATTGGGGGTAGGGTATTACTTGGATAGAGAGCTGGTCAGCAGACAGGAAATAAGGAGTAGGAATTAGCGGGTCCTTTTCAGAATGGCAGGCAGTGACTTGTTGGGTTCCGCAAGGCTCGGTGTTGGGACACTTGATATTTACAATATATATTAACGATTTAGACGAGGGAATTAAATGTGACATCTCCAAGTTTGCAGATAACACAAAGCTGGGCGGTAGTGTGAGCTGCGATGAGGATGCTATGAGGCTGCAGGGTGACTTGGATAGGTTGGGTGAGTGGGCAGATGCATGGCAGATGCAGTATAATGTGCAAAAATGTGAGGTTATCCACTTTGGTGGCAAAAACAGGAAGGCAGATTATTATTTGAAAGGTGTCAGATCAGAAAAAGGGGAGGTGCAACAAGTCCTGGATGTGCTTGTACATCAGTCACTGAAAGTAAGCATGCAGTTATAGCAGGCAGTGAAGAAAGCTAATGGCATTTTGGCCTTCATTGCGAGAGGATTTGAGTTCAGGAGGTCCTACTGCAGTTATACAGGGCCCTAGTGAGACCACACCTGGAGTATTGTGTACAATTTTGGTCTCCTAATTTGAGGAAATACATTATTGCTATTGAGGGAGTGCAGCGTAGGCTCACCAGGTTAATTCCCGGGATGACAGGACTGACATATGATGAAAGAATAGGTCAACTTGGCTTATATTCAGTGGATGGAAGGATGAAATGGAATCTTATAGAAACCTATAACATTCTTAAAGGATTGGACAGGCTAGATGCAGGAAAAATGTTCCCTTGTTGGGGTAGTCCAGAACCAGGGGTCACAGTTTAAGAATAAGTGGTAGGCCATTTAGGACTGAGATGAAGAAAAACGTTTTCACCCAGAGAGATGTGAATCTGTGAAATTCTCTGCCACAGAAGATAGTGGAGGTCAATTCACTGCATGTTTTCACGAGCCAGTTAGATTTAGTCTTAGGGCTAAAGGAATCAAGGGATAAGGGGAGAAAGCAGGAATGGGGTACTGATTCTGGATGATCAGCCATGATCATATTGAATGGCGGTGCTGGCTCGAAGGGCCGAATGGCCTCCTGCTGCACCTATTTTCTATGTTTGTATGTTTCTATGAATCATTTAATTGTTGTACATTATATTGTAAATAATTGAATAAAATTATTTTTTGTTTAAAAATAAAACATTCTTCTTTATTCCTTGTAAATGAATGGAAGAGCAATCACCGGCTGATGTTTCCTCTCAGCAAAACAGTGCAACAGTGAAGTGACGACAGTGTGAAGAGCCCCAGTGGCAATGGACATACACTCACTCTGTCTCAGTTTGCCATTTGCACAGACTTAGACTCACAGGTTTCTGAGATCAAAATGATAATCATTATGACAAAACAATAGCCTGAATATAGAAGAGGGGTTCTATGTGGATGGGAACTTGGGGCCTGATCCAAGGCTATCTGACTCCCTTCATTCATATACGATCCCTTCACACAGAGTTTAATTTGGTTTAGTTTATTTTATTGTCACGTGTGCTGAGGTGCAGTGAAAAGCTTTTGTTGCTAGCTAACCAGTGAGTGGAAAGACAATGCATGATTACAATTGAGCCATCCACAGTGCACAGAAACATGATAAAGGGAATAATACTTAGTTCAAGATAAAGTCCAGTCCGATTAAATATAGCCCGAGGGTCAACAAAGAGGTAGAGAGTAGCTCAGGACAGCTCTCTGAGGGTGGTGGGTCTATGGAATGAGCTGCCAGACGAAATAGTTGAGGCAGAACGTATAACGACATTTAAAAGATATTTGGACAGGTGTATGGAGAGGATTTAGAGGGATATGGGTCAAACACGGGCAGGTTGGACTAGTGCAGATGAGGCACCTTGGTCGGCATGGGCAAGCTGGGCTAAATGGCCTTTTTCATGCTCTATGACTGACAGTACCATCGGATCAGATGGGGTCAGTGGTGGACATCATGCATGAGTCAATCCTAGTTTAACTGCTGGAATCACACTGCAGAAGATTTTCAAGGGCGACATATCAGTGCTGATATGTAAGAACATTCTACAGGATACTATTCAGCCTGGAACCATTAGATCAGAATTTCATTAGCAAGAAAGACATGGTAAATCCTGCTTTCTAATTGACATTCTAACAAGAACCCATGCCCATGTGATTCCTTAGACACAATACAGTCAAGGTCCTAGATATAGTGTTTTAGAAGCCATTTAACAAAATCCATCCAGAAAATGTATTAGATAAAGGCTATTGGTACTAGAGAAAGTTTAATATCAGTTAACATGTTTCTAGTGTCCTGTTGGCATCATTACCAGTTCAGTTTATCAGATCAGTTCAGTTTAGTTTATTGTCATGTGTATAGAGGTACAGTGAAAAGCTTTTGTGTCTGACAATGCATGATTACAATCCAGCCATTTACAGTGTAGAGTTACATGATAAGGGAATAACGTTTAGTGCAAGGTAAAGCCAGCAAAGTCCGTCAAGGATAGTCCAAGGGTCACCAACGAGGTAGATAGCAGTTCAGTACTGCTTTCTGGTTGTGGTAGGATGATTCTGTTGCATGATAACAGCTGGGAAGAAGCTGTCCCTGAACATTGCTCCAACTCTATCAGTGCCTCATGCACTGTATAAATCAATGGAGATAAACGAGGAAGACGCAGAAAGTAGAAACTCTGCATGTTATATTTTTGCCCATTTCATGTCCATTAAGTAGGAAACTTACAGTTTTTTTTCCCTCATTACAAAGGAGAAGAAACACAAACATAGAAAATAGGAATAGGAATAGGCCATTCAGCCCTTCAACCCTGTTCTCCCATTCAACATCAATGTGTCTGATCATCCAAATTCAGTACTCTGTTCCTGAATTCTCCCCATATTCTTCAAACCCTTTGGATCCAAGGAAGTGGAGGTTCTCAGGCTATTTCCTCACTTTCAGAGAAAGAGGTTCAATAGAATTTAGTTTAGAATTTAGAGATACCGCACGGAAACCGAGTCCGCACCGACCAGCAGTCCCCGCACGTTAACACTACCCGACACATACTTACGACAATTTTTACATTTACACCAAGACAATTAACCTACAAACCTGTATGTTTTTGGAGTGTGGGAGGAAACCAAAGATCTCGGAGAGAACCCACGCAGGTCAGGGAGAGAACATACAAACTCCGTACAGACAGCACCGGTAGTCAGGATTGAATCAAGGTCTCTGGCACAGTAAGGCAGTAACTCTACTGCTACGCCACCGTGCCACCCTGAAGTTTTTAACATGCAGATGGTTTTTCAAAAAATTAATGGAAAAGGAATATTTCCTTTAGTGAAAAGAAAGGGGCCGAACAATCACAGTCAGTAAAATAAAATAGCCGGTTTGCAGAGAGAGAAGAAATTCTGCAATGGGTTGTTGGAGAGTGACATATTTTGCCACAGTACCGAAACTGCAACCAATACATCCTTTCAGAGAAGAATAAGTAGTTATTTTAATGGGAAGAGAGTCAAATAGTAAGCATATAAATTAGATTATATCAGTAGCTTCCGGCATCATGCACATATTTAAAATGCCAACCCACTTCCATTAAATCCCAGTAGGCAATCAATTGGAGCCAGCATCGAGGTATTAGTTTTGAATAACTCCCGCAAAGACCTAGCACAGCCGTATGCATCTGGGCTGAAGGCCATCCCTTCAGGCTCTGTGGCTCTATGATTAAAATGTCAATGTAAAATATTACACAGAAATACAGGGATTAACTTTAACGTGGGATGGTGCTGTAAAACAGGTGATCGTGAATGAGTCCGATTTGCATATTCAGTTAATTTTAATCATGAAGGAAATCAGGTGAGATGATACACCTCACCCAATTTCCTTTTCCGATTAAAATTAACAGCACCAATTTCCATCTATGTACCACATTTAGCGTTGCACATCAAACTGAGCAAAAACATCCCAAAATGCGTAATAGGAGCGTCAAGTGGAACAAAAAAGTATCATTAAATTTAAGTTACCCACTGCATGTTCTAAAAACGCAGCAAAGGATGAGACAGTCAAGATACATGTTATTTAAATGTAAGGAAACTGCCTGTTTTCAAATCCTTTCTTAAAATAAGCAGAAGAACATAGAAAATGCAGAAAACAAAATTGAAGATTTAAATGTGGAGATCATTAACCAAGTAATAATAAGTCAAAAATTCGACATGCTCTCATTGCCTTAAATTTAATTAATTGTTAACTATATCTCTAAGCTCCACAGTTCATAATCCCGTGAATAAATTGCACAATGCATCTAATGCAAAGTAAAAAATGTCTATAATTTAACATTTATGTCTCAAGGTTACTAAAGGGCCTGTTCCACTTGGGTGACCTAATCCGCGAGTTCTGGGGAGTTTGCCCTCGACTCATACTCACCTGCATGGTCAACACAAGGTCGTAGGAGGTCTTCGTAACTCTCCTTCATGCTCGAGAGTGGTCTCCGCATATGCGAGGCCTCAGGTAGGTCGCAGCGTTTTTTTCAATGTGTTAAAAAATGCCCGCGAGTAAAAATCAATACATTTTTTATTCGTAGGTTTAGTCATAGTAGGTCGTAGCAGGTCGGCATGTTAGTCGTAGGTAATCGAGGGTAGTCAAAGGTAGTCGAAGGTAGTCATAGATAGTCTTCATCATAGTCAAAGGGAGGTCGAAGGGAGGTCAAAGAAGATCGAAGGAGATCGTCTTCACTCTCCACTATTCGGTGTCCAATTTTCCCGAAGTTAGTCGTAGCTAGTCGAAGCTAGTCTTCAACATAGTCGAAGGTCGGAGGAGGTCTTCTACATAGTCGAAGAGGGTCTTCAACATGTCATTTTTTAAAACTCTTCTAAACTCGCCACTTAGGTCGCCCAAGTGGGACAGCCCCTTTATGGAGATGAGTTACAAAGATAGGGTGTGAGGTGTGAGGGAGATAGAATTTTGAATGGACACATTGAGTCTTTTGCCCAGAGTATGGGAATTGAGAAGCAGAGAACATAGGTTTAAGGTGAGGGAGGGGTACAAAGGGTGGGAGGGGTACAAAGGGTAAATCACAACATTTAAGAGAAATTTGAACAGGTACATGGATAAGATATTTTAGAGGGTTATCGGCCATGTGCGGGCAGGTGGGATTAGTATAGATGGGGTATGGTGATTGCTGTGGGCAATCTGGGCCAAATGGCCTGTTTCCATGCTGTATCACTTGATGATGCTATGATTTTAACAATGACTGGAATGTTAACTCCTTAGTTTACATTCTTTGGCCTTGGCAGTTTCCTTGCAATCAGGTTAATTAACAGTCCTGTTTACAAGCAGAAGAGGGTTATCTAAGTCAGCTGCTCAATCCATTATCCTGGACCACAGATGATTCCCAAGAGGGATGAGAGGGCATCTTGGGAGTCACCTTTAACCCCTCACTTCCTCCTCTTAAGGATCAGATCCAAGAGCCCAGGGCAAGGGTTTGTGTCTTGGATGGTGATAGGATTTTTGGACTGAAAGGATTAGACCTTGAGGGTCAGAAGGGAATGCTTCAGCTCTTGTTTTCTCTTCTGAGAGCAATGGAAAACATTTTGACTCTTCCCCAAAGCCCCTTTTACTTTGCTGCTCCCATTAGCGACCCAAGATTGGTAACTCATATAAAGTCAATTAAATCAACAGTTTGTACTATCTTAACATGCCTGACCACCGACTGTAAAATCCAAAGATCAGCGGGCTGTGTGCAGTTGCCCAATGTGCTGTGAAATTCCCTTTATTTGATACTCTTTGAAAGTGGCAACACAAGTAGATATAGTGGTAAAACGAAGTATAGTATGCTTGCCTTCATGGGTCGGGGCTTTGAGTATAATAGTCAGGAAGTCAAGATGCAGCACTCTAAGTCTGGTTCGGTGCATTGTGTGCAGTTCTGGTCGCCCCATTACAGGAATGGTAAGACATTAGTTTGTCTTGACATCATGTTCGGCACAGAAACTGTGAGCTGAGATATGGTTTAGTTTAGAGATACAGTTGAGAAACAGGCCCTTCGGACCACTGAGTCCGCACTGACCAGCGATCCCTGCACATTAACACTATCCTACACACAATATACACATACACCAAGCCAATGAACCTACATACTTGCACTTCTTTGGAGTGTGGGAGGAAACCGAAGATCTTGGAGAAAACCCACGAAGGTCAAGGGGAGACCGTACAAACTCGACAGACAGCACCCATAGTCAGGATCAAACCTGGGTCTCTGGCACTGCAAGCGCTGTAAGGCAGCAACTTTACCGCTGCACCACCGTGGCTGCCCAGATGCTTGTTACTGTGCTGTACTTTCCTATGCTGTAAATTCTTTGTTATATACCTCCCTTCTTTTCCTAATCCCACAATGTTTCTTTCACTATTGTCTGTTGATGATAGTTTTAAGGATGATTTAATGTTTCAGGCTACTGAGCAAAGAGGAAAGGCTCAGGGACCTTGATTTGTTCTTTCACGAAAGATAAAATTGAGGTCATGGTTCAAGAATTCACAATCATAATAGAACTGCTAAGAAAATATAGTGAATCTGTTGTACAGAGCTGGATAAGAAAAGAACCATGATTTTCAGCTGAAAAAAAAATCCTAGATCATTATTGTGATATGTATAATAACAGAAATACTTCACAAATTCAGGTCTAGTCTTCCGAACTTTATCTGTGTCCTTTATCTCATCAACAGAGTATTGTTAAGTGGAGCCTTAGGTAGAAATTAATGGTTGCTAAAAAAAGTGAGGCTGATGAGAACATTCTGTACCATACTTCTTTGTAACATTTAAATGACCACCGATCCAACCCTAAACCTTGGTAACAACAGAAAGAGCGTTATGGAAGAGGATGCTTTTGTGATTTGATGACTGTGACTAGTGGTGCAGCACTGCTTCCCTGGCTTCAGTCTGAAACATAATTACAATGAAGTTCTCGGTGTATGACGGATCAGAATTGCTGATGGTACTAGTATCCCTTGAGTGAGTTGTGGGCCTGTCCCACTTGGGCATCATTTGCATGTCATTTGTGCGACAGGCCGGCAGTGACTGACGGGCGAAAATCGTCTAACAGTGCGATAGTCATGTGCCAAGTAGCGCCAGTCTCCGTGGCAAGGATTTTACCAGTGAAAAAATTTCAAAACTCGACGCGCTTTATAACTGGATGATCACATGGTGTGGCGCTCAATTGACGCGCAAAGGCATGCCTACGCATGGTTATGAACGTTGGCGCACGGTGACGCATAATAAATTAGCATAGGCAATGTTCGTGCGTCACCACGTGCTACACGTATGCCGTCAGTACATCAGCGCACGTCATCAGTACATCAGCGTACGCAAGGGATATGTCATGCAGGTGGCGCGCGAGGATTTTGAACACTCCAAAATCCTGGGGCGATAGAGAAGCACCGTGCGTTACTGCGCATCACTGCATACGCCACCACACCTCAGCACGCACCACGCGCACGTCACCATGTGCCAACCAATATTTAGGATGTCGGGTAAATGACATGAAAATGATGCCCAGGTGTGACAGGCCCTTTAACAACAGAGCAACAAAAGAACTGTCCTAACACTTGCCACATTACAGGAAGGATGTGGATGCATTGGAGAGGATGTTGTTTGTTATGGAGAATTTTAGCTATAAGGTTACGTAAACTTGCTGTGTTTTCTCTCGAGCAAGTGAGGCTTAAGGTCAACCCATTACAAGTATATAGCATTATGAGAGGCAGAGATATGGGTGGTGATCAGAATCCTTTTTCCAGGATGGAAATGTCAAACACTAGAGGGCATAACTTTAAGACGAGAGAGGGGAAGTGAAAAGGATATAGAAACATAGAAACATAGAAAATAGGTGCAGGAGTAGGCCATTCGGCCCTTCGAGCCTGCACCGCCATTCAATGTGATCATGGCTGATCATCCAACTCAGTATCCCGTACCTGCCTTCTCTCCATACCCCCTGATCCCTTTAGCCACAAGTGCCACATCTAACGCCCTCTTAAATATAGCCAATGAACTGGCCTCAACTACCTTCTGTGGCAGAGAATAGTAAGATTGAACGAGAACTTACCAGTTCGAAGGTTGATCTTTATTTCATGAGGAGTTGCGGTGAGGGATTTTGTGAAGAGCCCGCTGGCACGCATGCGCGACATTCTTCAAAGTAGCGGTGTGGAATCACAGAAACAACAACAGAAATGACTTGGCATAGTAAGATTGAAGAGACTCTAATTACCAGTTGATTATGATCGAGGGTTGGGAGCGGAGGGCACGAAATCCCTCACCGCAACTCCTCATGAAATAAAGATCAACCTTCGAACTGGTAAGTTCTCGTTCAATCTTACTATTTCATTTCGGAGTCACGTGAGTGACTTCGTGAAGACTTCAAAGCTCTGTGATTCCACGCCCTGGACCACGTCCATGCTGTCACACACCACTTATGAGGATGGATAGGAGTAATCAACTTTCCAGACTGCTTATACTGAAAGACAAGAGCAACATTTGTTAACAACAAAAGAAAAAAACCCTATTCGGGGACATCTCCACGTTCTTGACCTGCATTCAGCACGGCCTCCGCGAACTGTAGAGGAGCGGCAACAGATGTATTGTAGAACCACTGGAAGGAGGCTTCGTACGCCATCCTACTGTGGCAAGAACATGGTCCATGGGCACCTCCATGACCCTTGCCTCCGACGTTGATGCATGCCCTGGTGGAATGGGATTTGAAGATATTAGTGTCAACACGTGACTTACCCAAGACGATCCTGAGCCACCTGGATATCGTCTGGACCGTCACTCTATGGTGAGGGTTCTCCATTCCTTCAGTTTTCTCTTCACTTTCACAAAGTGACGGATATGGGCGGCTAAACATAGCCGTGCATCAGCGGGGTATGCCAGGAACTTCAGCTGCAGCCCTGTGAACCCAGGTCTATGCTGCTTGAGTAGCTCGTCTATGACGAAGACTACTGCCGCAGGATCATCCTGTCGATCTGGATTTTGCGGAGTGTCTGTACCCTCTGTGCTGAAGTCAGTGCCAGTAACATCACCAGCTTCAGGGTGAGTTTGTCCAGTTCCAGGCCCTCCATGGGCGACCACGTCCTGAGCAGGGTGAGTATTTCCCCGATATCCCAGGTGATATTATAGCGTGGTCTGGGCGGATTCGAATTGAATATTTCCCGCATGAGTCTGGACACCAGCCTGTTGGATCCTACCTTAACATTGAGGTAGAATGACAGCGCACTTGAGGCGCTGCTGATGGCACTGTAGCTCAGGTGCCCATTATGATGCAACCCCGTCAGAATTCCAATACGTCGGTTATGGTTACAGCGCCGTAGGTAATATGGGAGCGGCCGCAGTAGGTTTCCCATTTCCGGATGTGAGAGAGATATTGCCGCCTGGTGAACTCCCAGCATGACGCTCCGATGGTATCCATGGTTCTAGATGATATGCCATACCGCAGTAATGGCCTGTGCAGAACCTCCAAGCCAACAAGTTTAGATGACTGTGGCAGGGATGTGGTCCCCCTGAGACAGGGTGTGTACCAATTATGGGCAACCCTCGAAGAGGACCCAAGGTCGACTGATCATATCAAGGACCACCGGATACCATGGCTGCATAGGCCAGTCGGGTATGATAAGAATGCCCTTAGCAGCATTGGTCTGGATTACCCGCAACACCCGACTGGTGAGGCAAAATGGAGGAAAGGCATAGAAACCCATTTCCCTCAGTCCAGCGAGACGCATCCACCGGCATTGCCCCAGGATCGGGTCCCACAAACGTATGTTGGTACCTGATGGTTCAACCGTGACGCAAAGAGGTCGATATCCGGTTCACCAAAGTGGGCAGTAATTTTAGCGGATATGTGGCGATTCATCACCCACTTGATGTGGTCATAGAGTTTGCGTGACCTGATGTCCGCCACTGTATAGAGCTCACCTGGGAAACAGGTAGCTGAAATCCAAATAGTGCGTCGAACACACCAGAGCCAAATTGGATTTGTCAATTCATCACATGAAAGTGACCTGGTACCGCCCATATGGTTGAGATAGGCTACCTCAGTGGTATTATTCATTTGGAGACGGACATGAGCATCAGTAAAGCTAGAACAAGAAGCTCGAAGTCCGTGAAATGCTCCCAGCATCTCCAAATAGTTTATCCCTTGTGACAACAAGAAGGTAAATTCAAGGGTGTCCCATCTGCCCTCACAACTGGAGCAGTTGTCCATAGTACCCCGGACATGGGAGCTTGCGTCTGTTTGTAAGTATACCATCGGATTGGCCAAAATGATGGATTTAGGTGAGACATAAATATTGTCAATCCTCCATTGTAACGCAATCTGTGCCGTGCAAGGCAGCTGCAGTGGTCGATGGAAATGTCTAGCGTTTAGTTTTAACGCCGAGACCTTGGCGCTCTGCAAATTTGATAACGCCAAGGCCCGTTTTGGGCAGCTGGAAAACCGCTACAATCTTGCCAATCACCGTAGTAGTTTGTTGAATTGATGGTATACTGGCCCAGACTAGGCCCTAGCATAGTTGGGTGGCCCTCACGTGATTGGAATCCCCAGATTGGCATAACCCCAGATACCCTTAACCTGTGAAGGGCAGGACGTTGATTTATCTGGATGGGTAATGAACCCCATTTGCTGAAAAATGTCCACGGGCTGAAACTGCCAGTTCGGCTGATTCCCAATAATTAGGATATCACCTAGACAGGCCAACACTATGTGGTTTTGTCTCCTAGTGTAGCCAGTATTGATTGGAGCAATTTAGAAATAATCTAGGAGTGTGTAAGCCCATTTGGCAAAGCTCTGTAGAGCCAGAGCTGATCCATCCAGATAAATGGCAAGAACTTCCTGTGGCATTTCTGAATGGATACTGAATAGCATGCATCTTTAATCAATGCATGCCACAAAGCAGCCCCCAGAACCCAAGAAGTTAGATGTCTGGAACGTTTCCAGTTTGAAATGGGTATATTCTACAAAAGTATTCAAATGGTGCAAATGAAAAAATAAGTCGACATCCTCCATCCCTCCTTGTGACTGTAAATTTTTCAGCCTAGCCTACTGCCGCTTTTTGCTGGACAGTGTAAATTTCGGATCTGCATATGCTGGGATGGAGGGATGTCACCATTGATGAAATTCAATCGCATGGCCTTGAATACTTTGTAAGATAAACTCATCAGACGTGATGGGACCGCATGCGCCCGGAAAGAGCCGTAGTTCCCCATCAACATGTGAAGTTCAACATGCAGGGGCACGAAATCCAGACCACTTTACCGTCATGGTTATCGGCGGCCTTCGAGATGCATGGCCGTATGTGGAGGTGCTGGATTCTGAAAATTGAGGCGGAGCTGGAGCGGAGGCCCTTGCTGGCCTAATGGCAGGGCCTTCCTGGTCGAGAGATGTGACCACATGAGTCCCACCATCGTAGCGTGGTCATCCCGCTCCTGGACCCTCTTGGGGAGGTCTTCCCCGAAAAATTTTTATTCTGTTGCAGGAGGAGCTCCAACATCCGCTCCATCCTGGCCAATACGCCCTCGGCCTTAGAACTCGGGCGGACGGAGTCCTCATGTTCTGCTGAACTGCTGGGGCTTCGTCCATCGGTCCGCACCTCGTCGAGGTGAACCCGGTGCCGGAAGCTGTCGCCGGCAGCCGCTGCAGCGAAGCTGAGCGATTCCCGCGCGGGAGGTACACTCAAACGCCTCCTCGGCGGAGCTTGATCCCGCTGCCCCGGAGGGCAAATGCGGCGGGGAGTCGGCACCTGACTTAGCATGGAGACCCGACGCCCGCGCGGGCTTGCCGGCTGCCCACATCATGGACCTTGCCGACTCATGGTCTCGTCCTCCCATCCATGGGGGACTCGGCGACCGTGGCGTATGGGCTCGTTGAAGGGAGGAGCAGTTCGCTGGGCTTTGTGTCTGGCTTTAAGGCCACCAATAGGACCTCCTCCTGGAGCTGACGGTTCTCAGCTCCTGCTGACGATGGTGAAACCTCCCTGTGCCTACTGGAGCTGGATGGTTCCTCCCGATGATTCTGCTCCAGTAGCCGCGTCATGCGGCCATACGCCCTTCACCCTGGACACTCGGGTGGTCGGAGTCCTCCGGCTCAGAAAGATTGCCGGGGCTCCTGTCATCGGCCCGCACCTCGTCGAGGAGATCTCGGTGCCGGTAGATGTCGCTGCCAGCCGCCGAAGCGAAACCGCGCGATTCCCGCGCGGGAGATGTGTTCAACCGCCTCCGTTTAGCGGGAGCGGAAGCCGCTGCCACGAAGGGCAAAAGCGGCTGGGAGTCGGCTCCAGCAGAAGCATGGAGATCCGACGCCCGCGCGGGCTTGCGGCTACCCACATCGTGGACCTTGCCGACGCATGGTCTCGTCCCCCCCATCCATGGGGGACTCGGCGACCGAGGCGGGACCGTACCCAAGCCCCCCGTCCCGGCGTCGGGGTTTGGGGGTTGGATGCTAGACCTCACCATAGACCTGGGTCCCGCCTGTGAACCAGTCCGCAACTCGGCGGCAGGTAATGCCTGAGCCCCAGAAGGGTTAGGCTTGCGAGCTCCTTCCCTCCCCCTACTCGGAGGGCGGAGGGAGAAGGGCCGTGCAGCAGCACGCGAGCTCTGGCCCAGGTCGCCCAACGCGCCCGTTGGCGACCCCGATATGGACAACAGGGTTTACCTGCTCCTTGAGCACTGGAGCTCCTGCTCCTCGAATCAGAACTGGAGCTCCTGCTCCTTGAATCAGCACTGGAGCTCCTGCTCCTCGAATCAGCACTGGAGCTCCTGCATAGCGGCGGGTCGGGCCCGGTAACAACAGAGCTCCCCGACATCCACGCCTATTTCCCGGCCACGTACCTGTAGGGAGAGAACACAATACACACCCGCCACAACAGGACACCAACTCCCACTGGAGCTCCGGTGTATCGGCGGGTCGGGCCCTGTACCAACAGGGCTCCCTGACTACCACGCCTATTTCCCGGCCCGACTCGCAGGTGAGCCGCTGAGGCGGGCTCCGGGATAAGTGGCCGGCGACTCCAATCCACGTTCCTGTAGGGAGAGAACACACTGTTCCCCCCCCCCCCCCCCCCAACAGGAAATACCAACTCTAGGGGGCTTAGCCTTACCTGAGTCGGCCCTCTGAAGGGCTGGTCGGGTGCCGCGCTCACCACCAGCCGTCGGCAGCAATGCGTTGCGACGATATGTCGCGCATGCATGCCGGCGGGCTCTTCACGAAGTCACTCACGTGACTCCGAAATGAAATTCCAGAGACTCACCACTCTCTGTGTAAAGAATGTTTTCCTCATTTCGGTCCTAAAAGAATTCCCCCTCATCCTTAGACTGTGACCCCTTGTTCTGGACTCCCCCAACATCGGGAACAATCTTCCAGCATCTAGCTTGTCCAACCCCTTAAGAATTTTGTAAGTTTCTATAAGACCCCCCCTCAATCTTCTAAATTTCAGCGAGTACAAGCCGAGTCTATCCAATCTTTCCTCATATGAAAGTCCTGACATCCCAGGAC
The DNA here is from genome assembly GCA_963514005.1 of Raja brachyura. Next base: position 24,852,566 of record OY740783.1, on the reverse strand, counting down.
TTACAGGGCAAGCTTACAGGGCAAGCCATATTTACAGGGCAAGCTTACACAAGGAAAGTGGTAGGTGCCAGGGGTTGGGAGATATAGTATAGAAGTTGGGAGGTCATGTTGCAGTTGTATAAGACGTTGGTGAGGCTGCATTTACAGTATTGTGTTTAGTTCTTGGCACCATGTTATAGGAAAGATGTTGTTAAGCTGGAAAGGGTGCAGAGAAAATTTACAAGAATGTTGCCAGGGCTTGAGGATGTGAGCTTTAGGGAGAGGTTAAGTACGCGGGGACTCTATTCCTTGAAGCGCCGGAGGATGGGGGGTGATCTTATTGAGGTATAGAAAATCATGAGAAGAATAGTTCGGGTAGATGCACAAACTCTCTTGCCCAGAGTAGGTGAATCGAGGACCGGAGAACAATAGGTTTATAGGCCTGTCCCATTTAGGCGACTTTTTCTCGTAGGTTCTTGTAGGTTGTAGCCGGTGTTGACCGGTGAATTTCATTGGTTCATTGGGGAAAAAAACCGTAAAGGGCCTGTCCCACCAGCATGCAACTCTATGCGATTAGCGCGACCTAACGTGGTCGCTTGAGCCATCCGGCGTCGCGGGGCCGGTCCCACTTCGATCGCCGGAGCCGCGCGGAATTGTGCGGAGTTCGTCCCGAGTTCGTCCCGACACCGCGCGGGGCTCCGAAAAACCGACTATGTCCAAAAATCCCGCGCGGCAACGGCTTGTCGGCTCGCAGTCGCCTCGACATTTACACACCGCCCGGACATCGTGCCTCCGTGAACCTTTATGTGTGTGGCTCCGTGGCCCTGTATGTGTGTGTGTCTCGGTGCCCCTCTCTGTGTACCCCTCTAAGTCCTGGCGAACTTACCTTGGACTTGCTTCAAGTTCGCCTCGCTTTGCGCCGCGTTGCGCCACTCACCCAACCTCCGCGCGGCCCTCGCTGCCGGTTTAGTTGCGCTTGCCGCATGCAGGCGCATGCTGGTGGGAACGGCCCTGTACAGGGGATCACCCGACCTCCGTGCGGCCCCCGCTGCCGGTTTGATCGCGTTCATCGCATAGAGTTACATGCTGGTGGGACAGGCCCTTAAGCAGTAGTTTTCAGAACCAAGGATACCCTACTGGTTATGTTTAATGTCTTCCGAGCTTCACAGCCATGTATCTCTGGCTTAAAAGTTGTCTGGCTTCTTAAAAGTTGTCTCCACTCCTTCTCCCTCCTCCTATCCCTTCTCCACCCCCCCCCCCCCCTCTTTTAAAGGACTTACCATACACTGTGCTTTAGCCGTCCTAATTACAGCGCAAACCTTCCTGTTCATCGTGGTGTGTGTCTGTATCACCTAGGCTTTGCACTGTGTGAATTTCAGACAGCGCTCCCCCTGCCCTGTCCCCCGCCTTTGCGATGTGTTTGTGTGTGTTCCACTCTGACAGTCGCCCTTCCAGTTGCCGATTTTTCAGGCGACTGTCGGCGACTTGACAGGGTCTGAAAAATTGCCTAAGTGGGACAGGCCTATTAAGGTGAAGGGGAAAATATTTAATAGGAATCTGAGGGGTAACTTTTTCATACAAAGGGTATTGGGTGCATGGAACAAGCTGCCAGAGGACATAGTTGAGGCATGGACTATCCCAACATTTTAGAAACAGGTAGGCAGGTACATGGATAGGAGAGGTTTGGAGGGATATGGACCAAACGTGGGCAGGTGGGACTAGTGTAGCTGGGATATGTTGGCTAGTGTGGGCAGGTTGGGCCTGTTTCCACACTGTAACACTGTACGACTATAATTGTAGTATTTATGATAGGGATGTCGGTTAGAGTGAAGGGACATCGGTTAGAGTGAAGGGCCATCACGGAGCCGTCACCCACTTGAGCCCCGGCAGTTGGTGGAGAACAAAGAGGGGTGGGAGGGTGGGGGGGGGTGTGGGGGAGAGGATGGAGAGGGAAGGACTATATTGAATACTTTTGTAACTTTGGCGGCGCCTTTTAAGTGATGACTCTTGCATTCTTGTACTGTATGCAAACACTGTACCAAGTGCACGTGACTAGAATATATCAATCAAATAAGAGGTACTTAGACAGGAACATTGACAGGCAGGAAATGAAGGAATTTAGACCATGTGCAGGCAGATGGTATTCATTTAAATTGGCATTAATGATTAGCATAAACATCATAGGCCGAAGGACTTATTCTTGAGCTGTAGTGTTCTAGGTTTTATGTTCTACATAATTAATAGAGGTTCCAATTACATAATTATGATCCTGCATGTTTTTTTAAATCTAAATATTTGGAAAGATTTATTCCTGTACTAATCCTTTGCTGCCCTCTAAGATAAATAATTTCCTGCGTGGGTGGATTATTGGTTCCAAGATAAGGGATAGTCATATACAACTGTCGTTCTGAGGAGTTTTGTCTCACAGTGTTTGTTGGTCTGCTGGATTTCTCTACCCTGGAGGATCATAGAGGCTAGATTGTGAAAAGTAGATTAAGCTTTTCATAATCAGACATTTGAGGGCCACATGGAATTGGCATGAGACATGGGCAAATATTGGTGGGGTCAGGTGGAGACTCCTGTGGTGATTAAAATGGAGGAAAAGCTTTAAACTGTAGTTGCTGGAAATCTACAATTTAAAAAAGAGGGAATGCTGGAAATATTCAGCAGTTCAGTCAGCATCTGTGGAAAGACAAAACTTGAGTTAACATTGCAGCTTGATTACCTCTCAAGCATCCCTTCCAATTTGTCCATCTGAAATTATTGATTTGAACCTGGGGGCAACTTTTGCACATGGAGACTGGTAAGGAGTGATAAGAAGGGAAATGGTTGGTGAAGGTGAAACAGTGAATAAAGCATCTTTGGGGGATACTCAGAATGCGGAAAAGGGGAGGGGAAGGAAAGATACACCTTGTGGTGGCATCATATTAATGCCGCCAAAATTACGGGGAATGTTCAATTGAATGTGGATGCTGATAAGGTCATAAGGTCATAAGTGATAGGAGTAGAATTAGGGCATTTTGCCCATCAAGTCCACTCCGCCATTCAATCATGGCTGATCTATCTCTCCCTCTAAACCCCATTCACTTGGCTGACACCTATACTAATCAAAAATCTATCTATCTCTGCCTTAAAAGGGCAGGATAAGGGGAAGCTATTATTTATTTGAGTGGGAGGAGAAGCAAGGAAATCAGAAGCTAATGAGAAGATTTAATTGGGGGCACACATGTGTAAGGATTATAGTACTTTTGCTAAAACGAGATGTAAACCAGGCAGCTTGTCTTAATGAGACACCTCATTTTACTGTGACAACATAGATATCAATTAAATCCTGCAATGAGTGGAACTGAACATTCTGAATCCAGCCCACTCAAGACAAAAGATTGGAATTACAAAAACAAATTTTTTTTTCTTTCAGATACCTTAGTTGTCTTCAAGACTGATGGCCACGTTGGTGTAAGATTGACCGGATAGCTCCTCAGATACAGAACATTACCATTTCTGCAGTTCTGCTTTACTTCACAAGGTCCTAGAAATGTAAATCGTTTCTGGACAGATAAGGTGGAACACCCTTTGCAGTCTATTTATCTATGAGGCAGGCATATGGAGGCAAGATTAGAAATTGTCATTGATGAGTACAAAGAAGATAAGGAAAACTCTTGAATGTTTATTGTACCAACATGTACTGACATAATAAACATCAGTTACACAACCCAAAACTCTACAGAGCTGAATCATGCAGAGCTTTAGTTTAGTTTTGTTTAGTTTATTTTAGTTTGGTTTTGAGATACAGTGTCGAAACAAGCCCTTCAGCCCACTGAGTCCACGCTGACCAACGATCACCTGTACACTAGTTTGGTGTCATCCCAGTTTCACATCCTATACACTAACGGCAATTTACAGAAGCAAATTAACTTACAAACCTGCACATCTTTGGAATATGAGAAGAAACCTGAACACCCAAAGAAAACCCACGTATTCACAGGGAGAACATCCAAACTCCCTACAGACAGCACCCATGGTCAGGATCGATCCCGAGTCACTGGAGCTATCAGGCATCAATTCTACCACTGCCCCACTGTGCCGCCCCACAGCCTTGTCACATCAGCCTATTTGCAAAACTGTGAGAAGAGTTATTGACACAAGAATGACGTTAAGTTAAAATTATAGAACATAAGCCTTAAAAAATGAATGTAGGCCTGAAATTGCAACGCTACACTGACAGATTTTGAAATCTACTGATTGCTGTCAGCTACAATACGTCCCTGCAGGGCACATGGGCATGTCTGCTCGAAGTTTCACTTTTGACGAAGTATTTGGGACCTGCAGCTCAAATATTAAAACAGAAATTCTGAGCAGTAACGCCACTGGACCTCCAATATTTATTTTATTTTACTTAGGTTCAAAGGGACTCTCTGGTATATTTTAATTATGTGCTGGGGGACATGCATGCACATTGCAACACATTGTATTTAGAAATTTGGGGGAACTATTTTTAGGTACAAAATTGACTGAATTGGTTCCATACCATGTCATAATTAAATCAGATGCTATTCCCCAGAAGTTTTAAACACTCGCTGGACTCTTCCTATATCCAAGCCCATTCCTCCACAACAATATCGCTGAACTGCTTCAGTTTATTCCCTTCCCTCCTACAGCATGGAAAACATGAATAATTAAAGGTCCCAAAGGGCCTGTGGTTTGTGGCTGTGACTGTTGTGCAGTGTCCATCCTCATCCTCTTCAGCTCTCTGCAGCCTTCGGCTTGGTGGGCCATCGCACTTCTTTCCATGTTTTCTCCTATTGTCCGACCAGAGAGTTAATGCCCTCATCCATTTCTACTTGGACCCATTCATCTGCAGTCTGAGCATTTACAGCAACATATAAAATTCTTAAGGGATTGGACAGGGGACAGGCTAAATGCAGGAAAAGATGTTCCCCATGTTGGGGGAGTCCAGAACCAGGGGTCACAGTTTAAAAAGGGGTAAGCCATTTAGGACTTGGATGAGGAAAAATGTTTTCACCCAGAGAGTTGTGAATATGTGGAATTTCCTGCCTCAGAAGGCAATGGAGGGCAATTCACTGGATGTTTTTAAGAGAGTTAGATTTGGCTCTTTGAACCTACGGATATGGGGCAAAAGCAGGATCGGGGTACTGATTTTGGATGATCAACCATGATCATATTGAATGGCGGTGTTGGATCGAAGGGCCGAATAGCAACTATTTTCTCTGTTTCCATGTTTCTAATAACCTTGCCGTTTGCCCCACTTTCTCAGGAGTTGATTGATGCCATGCTTCCACACTCTACTCCTAATTTTCTTATACAAAGTTAGATGGGATGTTTTTCGCATGCTTTTGCAAATTAAAATGAATGTTGTTTTCATGCCTTATTTAAATTTTTTCCTACGTCTTCCTGCTCTGCCTCGTGCTCACATTTTGTTGTTTACTAAATATATGTGGGATATATATTACTGGATTTTGTAAAGTTGAAAATGTGAGTAACATTCACATATACCATTAATCTGAACAAAACGTGACACAACACATCATAGGACAATGGTGAGTAAGGTGTGCCAAAAACGGTAGTACTATCGTGTACCATTTTGGCATAATTCAGAACATGTCTCAATCACACACATACACACACGCAAACAGACAGACTCACAAACAAACAAGATGAGAGTTTTAGTAATATATAGATGGATGCGTAAACACCACCAAATTCATGTGCACAATTGACACGGGCTTTTCTTGCTTAGGACCCAACTTTGATCATTGGTCACGCAGCTAAATAAAGATTACCGACACTTTCCCTTAATTTACTGCTCCAAAACCTGCAACTCATAATGTTGGGATTGTGAACAATTCTGCCAAAATTTAATTTTGTGCATGATGTAAATATGTTGTGTGTGTGTGTGTGCATATGTGCGTGCATGAATGTGTTTGTGCACGTATGCGTATGTGCGTGCATTTTGTAGGATCATCAGCATTGATAACATGTAAGAAAATAAGTCACCTGATGCAATAACTGCATTCAATGGGCAGTTGACATACTTGCCAACAATATGAAGTAAGATCAAATCCTTTTGATCTGTAACTTTTGTTTACTAATTTCAGGAACAAAGGAACAAAGGGAGACTGATTATCTGATTGAATTGTACTAGAACATCAAACTTGCTTTCAATGGCAGCAAGACCATGGAGGAGGTGATTACTGACTTTAGCAGGGGAAGGCTGAGTATCCACAAACCTGTCTTCATTAATGGATCGGTGGTGGAGAGAGTCAAAAACTTGACTTCCTGGACGTGTACATCTCTGAAGAGATAATAATGCAATTAAAAAGAAAACCCATCAATGGAATGGAATAGGAATAGGAATACATTACAGCGAAATACTAGACACAGTGAAATTCTTTGCTGCATACCCAATGTATACAAATAGCAGCCACCTATGGCGCTGACGAAGTTACAAAGTACGCCGGCTCCCCCTTTTGTCCCCCACCCCCTTACAGTGGTTCCCCCACGCCGGGTCTCCATTGTTCTTCCCATCCCCCCTCATGGTGGTCCTCCATGCTCTCATCGGCGCAAGGCTTCACCACCGCCGAGGCCCCATCGACGTGAGTCTTCACCCTGCCAACCACTCTGACAGCCAGCCACTCCGCCAGCCACTCCGCCGACCCGGACTCCGACCCGCGAGGCCCGGCTCCTTCGTCCAACCTGCGAGACCCCGGCTGAGCCCTGACCCAGGTATCTACGCGGTGATCTGGGAGACATCTACTTCAACTTCCTTCTACTTCCTTAGAAGATTGAGGAGATTTGATATATCGATGAATCCTCTTATGAAGTTTTGCAGGTGTCTGGCAGAGAGCATACTGGCTGGTAACATCACGACCTAGTTTGGAAAAACACTCTTGACTCTTGATTCTTGTTGATTGTTATACATGTGTGCCATTGCATGAATTAGCATGTTAAGCTGCAGCAGGCAAGAACTTCCTTCTTCCATTGCTGGTACAGGTGACAATGAAACACAGTTGACTCTCTCGCCTCTTGAAACGTAAGCTCAAAAATATCTGCAAATCCAGTTCAAAACAAATCCGGGGAATGTTGTAAAATGCATGCTAATCACGGGTTGCCACCAATCACATTTTAAAAGAGATGGGGCATATATGAATGGGAATTTTGCAGAGTGAGCAGGTGGGACTAGTGTAGATGCGGCATTTTGGTTGGCATAGAAACATAGAAAATACGTGCAGGAGTAGGCCATTCGGCCCTTCGAGCCTGCACCGCTATTCAATATGATCATGGCTGATCATCCAACTCAGTATCCCGTACCTGCCTTGTCTCCATACCCCCTGATCCCTTTAGCCACAAGGGCCACATCTAACTCCCTCTTGAATATAGCCAATGAACTGGCCTCAACTACCTTCTGTGGCAGATAATTCCAGAGACTCACCACTCTCTGTGTGAAAAATGTTTTCCTCATCTCGGTCCTAAAGGAATTCCCCCTTATCCTTAGACCGTGACCCCTTGTTCTGGACCTCCCCAACATCGGGAACAATCTTCCTGCATCTGGCCTATCCAACCCCTTAAGAATTTTGTACGTTTCTATAAGATCCCCCCTCAGTCTTCTAAATTCTAGCGAGTACAAGGCATGGGCAAGTAGGGCTGATGGGCCTGTTTCTGTGCTGTGTAACTCAATGACGCTGGTTTTGTAGTCAGTTGTAAGCATTGGTGACTCTTTTTCCTTCTCCGTCTAGGTTCTTCGTGGAACTGCTGTGAGAATCCTGTAACAAGACAGAACAAAGCATATGTTCAGCAAACTCCATCTATAATTGATCGGCTGAACCATGCCCTCAGTATGATTGCCCATCAATCATTTTACTAAGCTAGAATTTGGAAGTGGCGTGATGAGAGGATGAAGGGGAGGGGACAGATTGAAGGTGTGAGATGTGGGGAGAACATCAACAACATCACCAGGCCTAGCCAACCCCCGTGGCTCTGACCCAGTGCTACCACCAGTACAACAGGCCTTTATCACCAAGTTACAACTCCTCATTTTTAACAACTTTGTAACTGGAAGGGTACAAGATGGCACCATAAGCAAGGTGACCCTTTAGTTTAGTTTGGTTTCCTTTAGTTTATTGGCACATTTGTCGAAGTACAGTGTTTGTTGTGTGCTAGTCAGTCAGTAAGATTATTCCTGAATGGAACTGTATATAAAAAAGGAATTCCAAGCTACTTGAGACAATAAAGTACCATTGGACCATTATAGAGGGAAGAATGGGGGGGGGGGGGGGGGTGAAAAAGGAAGAAAGGAAAGGGAGTGTAGGAGGAAAAAGGTATACAAATGTGTTAAAGAGATGGGAGGAAAGTAGGGGATGGGAGAGCAAAGTGAAGATGGGCAGATCAAGATGGATTGGAAGGAGGAATCGGGAAGAGAGATAGAGGGAAGGTGATCAGGGAAGGAAGTAGGGTGTGTTACAAGGGAACAGGTTCAAGTATCTAATGTAGAGCAGAAAAAGGTTAACTCGTCTGTTTAGTTGCAAATCAGTTTTATTGGCAAGAGAGGACAAAAACAATCCTTGTCTCGGTATGCGCAGGGTCCAGTTTTACAGCAGCACACCTCCCTCTCTCTCTCTTTCTCTTTCTCTCTGCCTCCATCCGGGGCGCTGATCGCGACTCAGACCATCGGTGAACCCCACTCGTACATGAACTTGAACTACCCTCTGGATTTCCGGTGCCTGCCTTTATACAGGTAAGAAATCAGATGTTGAACTAACCACCGGTAAGTCCTGGCCAATAGCGCTGTTCCCAAATTCAAGCCATAACCAATGGCAGGGGATTGCATCCCAGTAAGGCCCCCCCCGGGAAGAAACTATCAGCCATAGACTGTGGCGCGTAAAGCAATACACAGCGCTCCAGACTTGACGCGTAAAGGTAATACACACGGTGTTACCGGTTTGGTGCGCAAAGGGAATTTAAACAAAACTCTGTCGGTTGCAGCAGGATGGGGTTTAAATATAGTGCAACTGGCCACAGCGCAATGGGCTTTAAACAAAGCACTATGGCCACAGCGCTATGGGTCACAGATTGTTTGCGAAAATTATTGTATAACAGGGTAGAATTTGAGGGGAGGGATGGGTAGGAAGAACTGCAGATGCTGATTTAAATCGAAGGTAGACACAAAATGAAGGAATGGGTGACGTTTTGGGTAAAGACCTTTCTTCAGTCTGAGAAAGGCCTCGACATGAAATGTCACCCATTCCTCTCCATATATACTGACTGTCCCGCTGAGATACTCCAGCATTTTGTGTCTACCAGGGGGAGGGTGAGGACGTGGATGTGTAAAAAAGCTCTTCTTTCTCCCCAGTCTAGTTCAACCAATAAAACACTGATTTAAGCACTGGAACAACTAATCTTTATTTTTGGATAGAAAAATAAATTCTCCTATACGATACCTAAACCACCACGGGTTTGATCGTTGTATCTGCCTGGCCAAGCCCTTCAGCCTTGTGCAAGCAGAAACACTCCAAAAGGTCATGCAGTCCCAAGCGCTCTTCCAGTAGATCGACAAAGGACCTCGTGGGGGCTGCCTTTTATGGGTCTCCGAACCTTGAGCGGCCGAACTACAGAGGGGTGGTCTATTTACAATGCAATCAAGCATGTTAATTACCACAATACATTATTGACAGGTACACAAACCAATAACAGAATCTCCCTTACATTGTTGCAGGAGAAGCTTCCAGAAGAAGCTAACTTAACTTGAATTATGCAACATTTTTACCCTGGAATCCAAACCAACCTGCCAGGGGCTCAATACTTTAAGCAATCAGGGTAACTGTCTAGCAACATTATTTACAATATGTACACTTAGTTTGCATTAATCCAATTAATTTCACACATTTTACACTTCCTTGGAGGTCCTCTGCAGAAATCCCATTGATTCTGCCAATTGAATCTGCAACACTGATCTGGGCCCTAGATACCATTCAGAAGCTTGTCTTATTTTTGCAGAGCACATCAGACTTGACCAAAATGGCATAACAATACATGAGTCCTTAACTAAATGTTGGTGCTATGGCTGCTCTGTTTAAGCCAGGATTAACTGAAGAGTCGAGGGATGAGTGAAGAACCCCTCCTACAATAGTAGAGAGCATGCTGACTGGTTGCATCATGGCTTGGTTCAGCAACTTGAGCATCCAGGAGCGGAAAAGAAAGCAGAAAGTTATGACCACTGCCCAGTCCATCATCGCCTCTGATCTCCCCACCATCGAAGGGATCTATCGCAGTTGTTGCCTCAGCATCAAGGACCCGCACCATCCTAGCTACACTCTCATCTCTCCGCCGCCATCAAGTAGAAGGTACAGGAGCCTGAAATCAGGTACATCCAGGTTCACGAACAGCTTCCTCCCCACAGCCATCCGGCTATTAAACTCGCCATCAAATAAACTCTGAACTATAACAGCCTTTTGCACTTTATCTGTTTATTTATGTGTATATATATATATGGTCTATGCTATTTAGATGCACTGAACTGTTCTGTATTGGAGAAAATAAGAGGGAGTCAGGAAAGAGGGGGAAAGAATGTTATGACGCATGGAAGGCGACAGTGAGAGGGATTAAAGAAGGAAAAGCTAGAGTGGATGGGAGAGGGAAATATGAAGAAACATTCAATGTCCTGGAATTGTCAAGTGGGGATGAATATAGAACCGATTAAAGTTTATAAACCAAAACGTATGTCTAATGATTATGCAGTCTGATTGTGTTAATAATTAAAATATAACACTTATAATTGCATTTTCACTGAAATTGCATTATTAATATGAATATGCAGTGACCACCACAAGAGCAGTATCATCAATGTATAATAGATTACAAAATTCAATACTGTTGCTTAGAATGTTCACTTTATGTATTCTGGGAATTTTATGTTATCAGGCAATGACCTACTTTTTAATCCAATGTTTGTTGAAGAACTGATTGAAAAAATGACGATCGATTTGTGCTAACATTAACCCTTATCAGTTTAACATTTATTGATGTACTGATAAATATACATACATTTGAGAAGTAATTTAAACCCAAGTATAAATTCCAAAAATGCATGCAACACCACGGTCACTTCCTTTGTGTACGGCCCTTAATCCAAGTGTAGATCAATAATGTTTTAATTCTCAGCACACTAAACACAGTCACTCCTTTACTTACTTTCATCTTGACACAACAGCTTAATTTAGAAATCTAATCATTTACTGTAAAACATGGATCTGGTGAAACATTCTATTTGCTTTGTGTTGCATTACTGAATGATTAATTAACTAAATATACAGTACATTATCTATTTACTCTTGTAGCTTATTGAAGTCCTGGAGTAAAATAATAATCAGCTATAATGTTCCCTGTGCAGCAATTTGAATTGAACAGGATTTTAGAGCATCTTTAAAAATATATGCTTTGGAACATGAAATGTAGTAATTATTCTTATGGAATATCTTTTTTTCCTGTTTAGTTTAGTTTAGTGATACAGCATAGAAACAGGCTCTTCGGCCCATGGAGTCTGTGCTGATCAGAGATCCCCACACGAACACTATCTTACACATACTTCAGACAATTAACAATTTTACCAAACCAATTGGTAAAAGCTAATTAACCTTGCAAACTGGATGTATTTGAAGTTTGGGAGGAAACCAGAGCATCCGCAGAAAACCCACGCAGGTCGCGGGAGAATGTGCAAAATCTGTACACACAGCACCCATATTCAGGATCGAACCTGGGTCTCTGGTGCTGTAAGTCAGCAACTCTACCACTGCGCCACCGTGCTTGTTTCTTTGCTAATATTGTCTTTCTTCTTCTTTCCCCAATTCATAGAAACATTGCTAAATGTAGCAAGGCACAATAGACATCTTACATGAAAATTAAAGCAGAAACACCCTCAATGTTAATTCCATTTTAAAGGCAGCTCTTTAACATTTTTAACTGATGGCTTGCAGCATTTGAGATATGGGTCCAGAAATAGTTTCATTATTTTTTAATGATGACTGTTGTTTGTTGTTTGCGAAAATCCAATAAAGACAGCTATACAAAACAACAATGTTATATTTACCTTTAATGTTACACCATGTCAATTTTGATGTGGCGTATTCAACTGATCGATTGCAAGTTATTTCTGCTGCCAGTATATAGCCTTGCAAATACAATCTCTGCACTGGGTACATGTAGACGTTACCGTAGTACAAAATGCAATTTTCCAGCTGGGGTGTACTACAGCTTTATTGTTATCTGCAGTGATAAGAGTGGTGAGTATTCTGCAGAGGAATGAGTTGTGGGCTGCGAGGTAATCATTCTTGTGCAGTAAAAAACAGGGCTTTTACCAATTGGCTTGGCAACATTGTAAATTGTCTGAAGTATGTGTAGGATAGTGTTCGTGTGTAGGGATCTCTGATCAGCACAGACTCCATGGGATGAAGATCCTGTTTCTACACTGTATCACTAGACTAAACTAAACAGGGAAAAAATATATTCCTACAGACAGGAAGTGTCACAACTGGCGTCCTCGTTCCATCGCACCAACCCAGAGTTCAATGCTCTTAAGGCAGTGGAATTGATTGTAGACTTTAGGAGATCTCCCCTTCCCCTCCCCCTCCCCCAACTCACCATCAACAACACCACAGTCACATCTGTGGAGTAATTTTAGTTCCTTGGAACCATCAACTCCAGGGACCATAAATCGGAGACCACCAAAGACTCCAAAGTCAAAAAGGCCCAACAGAGGATGCACTTCCTGCGGCAGCTGAGAAAACACAATCTGCCACAGGCAATGATGGTACTAAGCCACAGGCAATGATGATCATAGATTCTGTCCTCACCTTCTCCATCATGGTCTGGTTTGGCTCAGCCACCAAGCATGACATCCGGAGGCTGCAGCGCATCTTTCGATCAGCCAAGAAGGTTGTTGGCTACAACCGTCCCCCCATCCACGTACTATACACTGCAAGGGCCAGGAAAAGAGCGGGTAAGGTCATCTCTGACCCCTCTCACCCTGGCCACAAACTCTTTGAAGCACTTCACCTCTGGAAGGCGACTCTGGGCTGTCAAAGCCGCCACAGCCAGACATAAAAATAGCTTTTTTCCATGAGCAATAGCTCCACTCAACAGCCAAAAGTCTGTAGCCTCCTTTTGCTCTGGCATTTTATTTTATTCTTCACATGCTTAAATTATTACGTTTTATTTTTAATTGTTGACTGTATATCGTGTTGTTATCCTTGCGAGCAAAGCACTTAGCACATTCCTTGTATGTATACATACTTGGTTAATAAAATGTATTAAATTCAATTAAATTCAATTACAAGAGGCACATTCACTGTGAAACACCAGGGGGATCCTCCGAGGTCACTTGGTGGCAGGTTGTCCAGGTTAAATTCTATAAATGAAGACACAAAATGCTGGAGTAATTCAGCGGGTCTGAGAGCCTGAAGAAGGGTTTCGACCCAAAACGTCATCAATTCCTTTTCTCCTGAGATGCTGCCTAACCTGCTGAGTTACTCCAGTATTTTGTGTTGTCTTCAGTGTAAACCATAATCTGCAGTTCCTTCGTACACCTTAAACTCTATAAACATTGAACCCTTCTTCTGTTACCTAAAACCCTATGCTCATCTTTTTGCACAGGAGTCTTCCATTTAGATTGCAGAGGCTTTCTCCCCTCTCCATAATTCCCGATCCACCTTAGCACTTAGTTTTCATTGATAAATGCCAATGAGACTTATGAGATCGAGTGGGTAATATTAATACCTGCACCTGTAATAACTTGACCTCACCAAATGAGAAATGCTCCTTTAGGGAAAAGAATAATCAACACAGACAGAGACTAGAAATTACCTCGCAACTAAAATGTGTAGGGGGAGTCCATAAATCTATAGATCGATCGTATGTGCATTTTCCAATCCGCCAGAATATAATTATTCATCTTTTCAATCAATTTCTCCGGAGAAAAATCTGTGGTTGTGCACAGCCTCTCTGTTTACATCCCCCTGTGTGGATTCACTCACTTTTTCTGGCAGGAGGTTACACTGGTTCTTTGAGTGCTGTGCTCCAGGGAAACGGCTTGCGCTTCATATGACAGATGCAGTTTAAGACAAATCTGAATGCGAATTGATTTTTGATCTGCTCTCAGCTCTGCAAATCTGCACCCTCTTTCATCAACCACTTTTCTGTTGCTCAATCCTGTTCTCTCCATGATTCTCTTTCCCTTTGACAACTGCAATCCAGATGGTGAGGGGGCCTCATGTTGGCATTAAGCCCTTGATTTACACAGGCATTGAGTTAAACACCTGTTACATGCAGACACTGTGGGTGAATACAGGTGCTCTGCCACCATATAATGCTTTTAGCTTGTGCAATTTTCTTCCAGGCCATTAAGTTAATCTAACTTTTCCTCTTCAGATACCAAAATAAATCAGATGTAATAAGTTACATACAGCTAGCAGTTTTATGAGAAAGGGATTTATCTACCAATTCCAACACTGCTGATCTATTAGAGGAAGTTAGGCAGGCTGTGCATTGCAATTGGAATAGGGGTACGTGAGGAGAGAGGTACACATGGAGCAGGAACTCCAGATTTAGTTTAGTTTAGTTCAGCGCGGAAACAGGCCCTTCAGCCCACTGAGTCTGTGCGGACCAGCGATCCCCGCACATTAACACTACACTAGGGCCAATTTACAATTATACCAAGCCAATTAACCTACAAACCTGTACCTCTTTGGAGTGTGTGAGGAAACCAGAGATCCTGGGAAAAACCCACACAGGTCACGGGGAGAACGTACAAACTCCATTCAGATGGCAACCCGTAGTTAAGATTGAACCCCGGTCCCTGGTGCTGCAAGGCAGCAACTCTACTGCTGCGCCACTGTGCCACCATGCCGGATATTGAAATGCATTTAGATGCGGGGCATTCAGACATGGAATTGACTCAGCGGTATAGCTGGGATTTGTGTGGTCAGGAATGTTTAATGACCCGTAAAGTGGGATTCAGATTGGGGTATGGTCAGATAATATGGGAAGATATACTCTGTGGCCTTGGTCTAGTTTAGGTAGATTGGCTGCACATGAAATTTGCAGACTTTTATATTATTAGTAGCTTTGAATAGGGAAATAAGTAAGCAACATCAAAATTTAATAAAGGTGGTGGCCACCTTACATATGTACGTCTTACCAATCGATCTTACTTAGCTTGTTTTTCTGAAATTGCTACACATGCACTCAGTGCATAACTTCACAGTGTTTAACGGTCAGATTTCAGATAAAATTCACTCATACAGCATGCAAAACCAACACAACATTCAGGGCAATATCAGAGCAGAGCATAATTCATAAAACTAAACTCAATATAGATAGCTGAGAAAGGTCATTCGTCCATGAACAACAAAGCATTGCAACCATGATATAAGATGTTGGATTTGTTGAGGTGGATACATTGAATGAAATTCTGAGTGAGCAGAATTTTCTATTTTGTTTCATTAAATACTTCTGCAATGATGCATTGTTACTGATGTTGCAGATTGGCTTCCAGCACTTCTTAATTGGCTAAGGAAAAAATGAGTCTGACACAAGATTTATCAGATAAAATCATTTGGAGGTACACTGCAGGAATATTTGCCAATAAATTAGTCAGTGCCAGTAAAGATATATTAAGCAGTCAGTATGCTGCAAGTCAGCAAATAATAATTTAAGGTAATTCCTGTGGAAAATTCAAGATCGTGAAAGCCCAGGCACGTGCACAACTAAACAGGACTCACTCGTTTAAAGCCTTTCTTTCATTCAGGAAATCACATCGGTTCAGGGCTGCGATGAGTCCAGTTCACAGCAAAAGTAGATACTGTATGCTTAGCTTAATGTGATTGATATAATGAAGAACACAAAAAGCTGGAGTAACTCAACGGGACAGGCAGCATCTCTTGACCCTCGACCCATTCCTTCTCTCCAGAGATGCTGCCTGCCCCGCTGAGTTGCTTCACCATTTTGCGTCTATTTTTGGTTTAAACTAGCATCTGCAATTACTTCCTACACGTGATTGTTATAATTGTCGCACTTGCATTTAAAATTAATTATTTAAAGTTACAAAAATGTATTGCTTTGCATGTTGATTGCTGTCGAGATTTTAAATTCCTCTTTAATTTCTCAGCAAAATTAACAGGAGGTGGAATAGACTAAATGTAGACACAATGAACTGTGGTTGCTGGTATTTTGCATAGGGCAGAACAGCCTTCCAGTTGCTGCCTTACAGTGCCAGAGACCCGGGTTTGATCCTGACTACGAGGGCATGTCTGTATCCAATCTACACTAGTCCCACCTGCCTGCATTTGGTCCATATCCCTCCAACTTATCCTGTCCATGTACCAGTCTAAATGTTTCTTAAATGGTGCGATAAACTACATCCTCTGGTAGCTCGTTCCATGCACCCGCCACCTTTTGTGCAAAAATTTCCCCTTCTGGTTCCTATTAAATCTTTTCCTCCTCACTTAGAAACATTTTTCCTCTGGTTCTCGATTCCCCTAGTCTGGGCAAGAGACTATGTATGTTTCCCCAATTTCTTGGGTAGATTTCTTGCGTTTTCCCAGTTTCTTCCCACAGGCCATCTGGACTGTAAACTCTGATCTCACCAGGAGGTAATTAGTGTTTTTTTTAAAATGTATATACTGGTTTTGTTCTGTTCTGTTGTTTTGCACAATCCCGCAGGCATTGCCACTTTCATTTCACTGTACATCTTGTATGTGTATGTGACAAATAAAGTTGACTTGACTTGTCAATCCATTCCTTTTATGATTTTGCACACCTCCATAAGATGGCCCCTCATCCTCTTGCACTACAGGGAATAGAGTCCCAACCTGTTCAACCTCTCCCTATAGTCAGAATCTCCAATCCAGGCAACACCCTTGTAAATCATCACTGCTCTCTTTGCAGCTTGATAATATATTTCCTATATCATAGTGCCTTGAACTGACCACAATACTCTAAATGCGGCCTCATTAACATCATATACAACTGCAACATGACCACCCAACTTCTATACTCAATACTCTGACTGATGAAGGCCAATGTGCTGAAAGCCGGTGTCACTTTCAAGGAACTTAAAGCTAATATAATCATAAAATATAATATTTCTTTACAGTTGAAAGTTATATCAATCTGTATTTCCATTCTACAGATGATTCATGTGCAGGAAAGAATTGAAGATGCTGGTTTAAATCGAAGATAGACACAAAATGCTGGAGTAACTCAGTGGGACAGGCAGCACCTCTGGAGAAAAGGAATGTCTGCCTGTCCCACTAAGTTACTCCAGCTTTTTGTGTCTATCTTCATTATAACAATCACATTAATCTAAGCGTACAGTATCTACCTTTGCTGAAATGGGTGATGTTTCCTCTGATAGGAATGGGTGATGTTTCGGGTCAAGACCATTCTGGAGACACCCTCCCACGCGTCACCAATTCCTTCTCTCCAGAGATGCTGCCTGTCCCACTGAGTTGCTCCAGCATTTGGTGTCTATCTAGAGATGATCAAATGATTACATGTGCTAAATTGTCCACTCACGGAAAAATGCCGCCAGTGTTATAAACATTTTCATCAGAATTCTGATTAACTTCATGGACTAGTATTCAGAGGCCTGGAGAATGTGAACAGCCTATTTGTTTATACGGGATATCATAGGCCAGGCTAATCCTGGCTTATACAATGTTCACAACCTGTATTGATCAGTAACTAATTCCCTAGCCAGGGATTCTCTACCTGGCATTGGACAGCAAGATCAATGTTTGCGCATTTTTGCGTTGCATTGGTTTTAAATTCATTAATTCATGATTGAACTGAGGACATTTAGGTCTGTGGGTTTTACTTACATGGTGAATTTGACAATCATTCAACTGGATTTGTAGCAAATCTTTGCAGGATTGCAAAATATAATTAAAATATACTTGGTTTTAATTTAACCTGGTTTGCATGGGCCTCCTCCATCGAGAGAGTGAAGCCACATGCAAACCATATTCCGCTTGGACAGCTCATACATTGAATTCCCCAATTTTAGGTAACCTCTAACAACCCCGAGTCTCCTCACCCTCCTGCCCTTTCTCTCCCCCCCCCCCACCCTCCACCCCCCACCCCACTTTCCCCAGACCTCCCCTGTGCCCCACCTGGACTTGCACCTATTTCTCACTTCCCCCTTCTACATTCCTTCATTTGGTTTCACAATTTTCAATTTCAATTGTCTGTCTCACATCATCTGCTTTAATCTCTGGCCTATCTTCAAACCACCTGACTATCTAAACCCACTCTCCTGACTGTGCCCTCCTATTAATTGCAATGCTTTGTCTTCCTGCTCCCTGTCTGTAGGGTCCCAACCAGAAATGCCGCTAAACCATGTCTCCAGGGATGCAGCTTGACCTATTGAGTTATTCCCACACTTTCTGTATTTTTGCTCATTGTTTTTTCAATTGATATTACTTCTTGCACTATAGGGAAATGAAAGGAGTATCAGTTGGATCTTTTCAGGGGAGTTCTGAAGTGCAATGTATTGCCAGCTATCCATTTTGCATTCATGTATTATAAATTGATATCTCAAAATATGTTCGTACTTATTGTTTTAGTGAGATATTGTTGTTCATGATTGCCTTTCCTTCTCATTCAAATCATTATGTTTGCCTTTCATTATTATCACATTATCTCAAAATTTCTCTCTAAACCTCCCCACATGTTCATCATTGTCGTACATCTGAAAAAGTGGCACTTGTATAATTATGGACAGTAACCGACACAAATTTGCATTGCCCATATCTTTGAGTGTCCAAGTTTCGGGGATTTCAAATAGGGTTTCTTAAGGACACTCAATACATATCTTCATAAGATAGGAGCAGAATTAGGCCATTCAACCCATCATGTGTGCTCCTCCATTCGATCATGGCTGATCTATTTTTCTTTCAACTCCATTCTCCTGCCTTCACCCCATAGCTTTTGATCCTCTTACTAATCACAAACCTATCTATCTCTGCTTTAAAAATACCCAAAGACTTGGCCTCCCAAACCATCTGTGGCAATGAATTCTACAGATTCACCTCACTCTGGCTAAAAGCCCTGTCCCACTGTACAAGTTCATTCAAGAGTTCATTCTCCCGAGTTTGCCCTGATTCGAACTCGGAGATTTATGGTAATGGCCGCTCGTAGGTACTCAGGGCTATCATGGACATTTTTCAACATGTTGAAAAATCGTCACGATTCTTCCCGAGCTTACCGCATTTCCCGAGTACCTGCCGTTAGTGTTACGTGCCGTTAAGAGACGTCCCCAAGCTCCGACGTACCCACAACGTTCATCCTACGTGCTTCCACGAGTTTGATTTTTTTTTTTAACTCATGAGAGAATGAACTCGTACAGTGGGACAGGGCTATAAATAAATTCCTCCTCATCTCCATTCTAAAGATGCGTCCTTTTATCCTGAGGCTGTGCCCTCTGGTCCTACATTTTCCCACTACTTGAAACATTGTCTCCACATCCACTCTATCTAGGCCTTTCATTATTCGGCAGGATTCAATGAGATCCCCTCTCATCCTTCTAAACTCCAGTGAGTACAGACCCAGAGCCATCAAACGCTCCTCATATATATTAACCCAAGCAACCCCGGGATCATTTTCATAAACTACCTTTGGAACCTTTGAGATATCTGTAAAATAAATTGGAGAAATTGGACTAATTTGCCATGGTCCATGTTGTATCCATTTTCTTAATTGCCTGCCGACACTTTGATAAATAGCAGACAGGCTATCTAAGCTAATATTTATTTCTTAAAAATAACAAATGGTGCAAATGGTGCCAATTACTAAATTATCTGATATTGTCACATTCCTACTTGGAGCTTCCTGTGGCTAAATGGCAAACCATGATTCCCACAATATTACAGGGACTGCAGTTCAAAAAAACAACCTTTTACCTGAATACATCTTTTCTCTCTGAAGAAGGGTCCTGACCCAAAATATCACCCATGCATGTTCTCCATAGACACTGCCTGGCCTACCGAGCTACTCTAGCACTTTGTGTCTTGATGGCAAACCAGCATCCATAGTTCCTAGTGTGTACATCTATTTTCATCTATTGGGCATGAATCATACTCTCCTCCTGGAATAATATTCCTCCAAGAATCATAAGCTTCCTCCAAAATCCATTTTTTGCAAACCAGTTGAAGAGATGTTCTGGTTGAAAATTATATTGAATTAAGTGTGCATTGCCTCACAGTTCATAAGTTATAGGAGCACAATTAGGCCATTCACCCATCAAGTTTACTCTGCCATTCAATCATGGCTGATCTATCTCTTGCTCTCAACCCCATTCTCCTGCCTTCTCCCCACAATCCCTGACACCTGTACTAATTAAGAATCAACATTCTGCAAAATATGAAGGTGACTGAAAGAGGAACACAGCATAACAAAAGAAAGAAGAACATTTGTTAAGCAGACAGTGCATTAACTTAAAAGGTAAACCAGGATTAATCAAATAACCAGAATATTAACCTAATAATGCATTCTTAATTAATTATGAAAGTGATTACCTGTGTTGGTAAATATATGGATTATTAAATTGGAACTAAGTTTAGTTCCATAGATATGCAATTATCATGCATATATATTGATAAATAAACTAACATTAAAATGATTACATTGTAGTGTACGATACCGAAATCAAGGCGAGAAGCCAGGTGAACCCTTGGGAACCGCCACAACATTGGTAAATTACATTGGTAAATTGGTATTACATTGGTTGGACAAGCTAGATGCTGGAAGATTGTTCCCGATGTTGGGGGAGTCCAGAACAAGGGGTCACAGTCTAAGGATAAGGGGGAATTCCTTTAGGACCGAGATGAGGAAAACATTCTTTACACAGAGAGTGGTGAGTCTCTGGAATTCTCTGCCACAGAAGGTAGTTGAGGCCAGTTCATTGGCTATATTTAAGAGGGCGTTAGATGTGGCACTTGTGGCTAAGGGGATCAGGGGGTAAGGAGAGAAGGCAGGTTCGGGATACTGAGTTGGATGATCAGCCATGATCACATTGAATGGCGGTGCAGGCTCGAAGGGCCGAATGGCCTACTCCTGCACCTATTTTTCTATGTTTCTATGTAAATACTCTCACTTGAGAAAGACCAGCTTGTGCTGAAGTATTGGAAGAGAATGTCTTTGGACTGACAATGGAGTTATTGAAGTGGCAATTGATTGCAAAGCTCAATCTGGGACCATATTAAAATCAATAGGGAGAAAACACATATATACAAAAAACAATCAATGCAATAGGAACATTGTGAGAGAAATATTGATTGTGTGAAGAAACAAAAATAAAGATCTGCCTTTCCTAACCCTGGAGACCCCATGTCCTTTTCCACCAATTATGTCCCGTTGATCTGTAGTCACTGTGCAATATAGCACCCAATATTAGCATGCACAGACAAATAGCAAAGTGATGATGGCAGACAACCTGCTTCTTCAGTAACATCTATCAAAATTATGACAGTTTCGGAGGAGGCGAAGTTCCAAATTTAATATCGCTTCTGAAAAATAATAAATCAAATGAAACAGTCCTCTCTCATTGGAGTAAAATGTTGATCTTGACAGACATAGACTAGTCTATTGTCATATACACCAAGGCACAATGACATTCATTATTTGGATGAACTTCATGGAGTACGATGTTTATATATTAATGATAGATCCAATAAAATCATTCATGCCTACTATATTCTGTTGTGCAAGAATTTCATTGTCCTATCTGGGACACATGACAATAAACTCTCTTGAATCTCTTGAATCTTGAATCTTGAAATCTGTTATGGACCAACCACATTGTTGCGACAGCCAAGAAGGCACACCGACGCTTCTAATTCATGAGGAGACTGAGATCCGACATGTCTCCAGTGACTCTTGAACCATAGAAAGCACACTCTCAGGTTGCATCGCTGCTTGGTTTGGGAACAGTTCTGCCCAAGACTGCAAGTAATAGCACAGAGTTGTGAATGAAGCCCGGTCTATCACACAGACCAAACTTCCTACCATTGACTCCATCTACACTTCACATTGCCTCGTAAAGCCAGCCAACATTGTCAAAGACGTCCTACCCATTCATTCTTTCATCTCCCAGCTCCGGTCCAGCAGAAGGTACAGAAGCTTAAAAGTGCACACTAACAGAATCAGGAACAGCTTCTTACTCTCAGTTATCAGGCTTCTGAATCTTCCATAAGCTAGGGTATTGTCTGATTCACAAACATTCAATGAATCAATGATACTCTATTGTCACATGTATCTAGGTACAGTAAAATTCTTTATTTTGCATACAACCCGGTAAAATCATACAGCAGACTTCTCCTAGAAAGTACACAAAGAGCCTCCACATTTCATGCACTGACAAAGTTATAAAAGATTAATTGGACATTGTTTATGGAACTGATGCACTATAATGCTGAGAATTATTCACGTTCCCAAGTTATTGGAGTAGAATTAGGCCACTCGGCCCATCGAATCCACTCCGCTATTCAATCATGGCTGATCTCCTAATACAATTTCATTTCGGAGTCACGTGAGTGACTTCGTGAAGAACCCGCCAGCACGCATGCGCGACATATCGTCGCAACGCATTGCAGTCGACGGCTGGAGGTGGAGCGCGGCTCACCACCAGCCCTTCATAAGGGCCACTCAGGTAAGTACAGGCAACCTTGAGTTGGTTGTTCTTGTTGTATTGAGTGTTTTTCTCTCCAGCAGGAACATGGATAGAAGGAGTAAGGGCCGCAGGACGTCCGTAAGGAGTCGCCGGCCACCTATCCCGGAGCCCTCTTCAACGGCAGCACCCGCTAGTCGGGCCGGGAAAAAGGCGCGTAAGTCGGGGAGCCCTGTTTTCACAGGACCCGACCCATCGACACACCTAAGCTCTAGCGAGGGTCCCGCAGAGCAGGACATCGGTACAGCGCCGGAGCAGGCAGACCCTGACTCCATCTCATTGTCACCAACGGGATCATTGGTTGACCCGGGCAAACAGGGTTCACGTGCTGCTGCACAGCCCTTCTCCCTGAGCCCTCGTGGAAGAGCCAGGGATAGAGCCCGTCTACCTAGTCCTTCGCGGGCGGAGGTCTCACCAGAGGCCGCTAGATTGCGGACTGGTGGATTGGCGGGACTCAAGTCCACTGGCAGACCTGAGAGGGCCAGTGTAGACTCACCACCCAGCAGGACCAGGAAGAGTCGCACAGGTGGAGTCTCGCCACGGTCACCGTGTCCCCCGTTGGTGGCAGGACGGGACCGTTTGCCGTCTGGGTCCAGATTAAGGACAGTCGGCAAGCCCGCGCGGATGTCGGGTCACCACGCCACGGCATTGGGTGCCGACCTCTCACCGCTTTTGCCCTTGGAGGCAGCGGGACCTAGCTCAGCCAAAATGAGGCGCATGAGCAGATCCGCGCGGGAGTCGTTCAGTTTTGCTGAGGCGGCTGGTAGCGACGTTTCATTCCGGCACTGAGATTACCTCGACGAGGTACGGGCCGATGACAGGAGCCTCAGAAGTTCCTTTGGGCATGAGGACTCCGACCGCCCGTTCTCGCATAGCGAAGGGCGAATTGACAGGATGGAGAGGATGATGGAACTTATCCTGCAGCAAAATCAAAGGCGGGAAACATTTGGTTCCAGGGGACACATGGATATATCCCCGTCATCAACGGAAAGCATGAGACAGCCAGAAGATGAGGAGATCTTGGTCCACGCACCAACAGCACCTGAGGTCCCTCAGGAGGAGCTCCTGGACGTGGCAGCCAAGTTTGCACTACCTGAATCGTCAGGACAACCCCTCAACTCCAAACTGGCTGCTACCGTTGACTTCCTCACGAACCATCAACTTCAAGAGCAGGTCCTTGCGGAGGCCATGAACAGGCACAAGGCGCCAGGTAATTGCAACTCCCTCAATGTGCCTATCGTAAACATGCCGATTTGGGGCAATATTAGCCCAGGCACCAGAGCTCAGGAAATGAAGTTGCAAAGGATCCTGAAATTGCTCACTGCTGGGATTACCGCTTTTGCGAGGTCGGTAGACGGTGTGGATCTGAACACCGAGCAAGAGGATGCTCTGGCACTGCTGTGTAATACACAGTATGAAATTAATGCATTCAGGAAAAGCATTATCAAGCCCACATTGAACCCCAAATTAGCGGGGCTATGCAGAGCACCCCCTATGCCACCACGCAGACAATTGTTCGGGGAGGACCTCCCGAAGCAGGTCAAGGAGTTGGATGACCATGCAAAGACGGTGGGTCTCATGAGGTCACATACCTTGACCAGACAGCCGGCCAGGAAGGTACCATTCTTCAGGCCACGAGGCCCTGCCATTAGGCCAGCAAGGACCTACGCTCCAGCGCCGCCGCAATATCAGCAGCCTCAACAGCCCAGGCCTTTTTTAGGGCTAGGCCCACAGCGGCCAGCATGGAAAATCCAGACTCCGCATTATCAGCACAACCCAGCACCTCCACGTCCCACCAAACATGTCAGGGACCGCCGATAACCATGAAGGTAAGGCGGTCTGGATTTCATGCACTTGCATGTCTAACTTCACATGTTGGTGGTAGACTACGGTTCTTTAAGAAGGCATGGGAAACCATCACTTCTGATGAGTTTATCTTACAAAGTATTCAAGGCCATGAGATTGAATTCAACAATGGTCAAATTCCTCCACCCCAGCATATGCCAAATCGCAAATTTACACTGTCCAGCAAGGAAACGGCAGTAGGCTATGCTGAAATCTTGAGGGTACAAGAAAAAGGCATGATAGAAAGAACTATACACGAACCAATTGAATTTGTATCTAACATATTCACAAAAACCAAGAAGGATGGAGGATGTTGGGTTATTATTGATCTGACCCATTTGAATACTTTTGTAAAATATACCCATTTCAAAATGGACACGGTCGAAACAGCCAATTCTTTGATTTCTGAGGGCTGCTTCATGGCATGCATTGATTTAAAAGATGCATACTATTCAGTATCCATTCAGAAACATCACAGGAAGTTCTTGAAGTTTACCTGGATGGATCAGCTCTGGCAATACAAAGCTTTGCCAAATGGGCTTACCACAGCCCCCAGATTATTTACTAAATTACTCAAACCAGTGTTGGCTACACAGAGGAGACAAAATCACATGGTCATGGCTTATCTGGATGATATCCTAATTATTGGGAACACTCTGGGATCAGCGAAACTGGCAGTTTCAGCCACTGTGGAAATTTTTCAAAAAGTGGGATTCATTATCCATCCAGATAAATCAAAGTTCTGCCCTTCACAGGTCATGGATTATCTGGGATTCACGGTGGATTCCAATCGCATGATGGCCACCATACCAGCTAACAAAGTTGGGGATGTCATTCAAGCATCTAAGAATCTAGTCTGCGCCAGTATATCATCAATTAGACAAACTGCTAAGGTGATTGGGAAAATCGTAGCAGTTTTTCCAGCTGCCCAATACGGACCTTTGCATTATCAAAATTTGCAAAGAGCCAAGATTTCAGCGTTAAAATTGAATGCTGGACATTTCGATAGACCTATGCAGCTGCCTCTCAAGGCAAAAATTGAGTTACAATGGTGGATTGATAATATCCATGACTCATTTAAGCCCATCATTGTGCCCAATATGATGGTATACTTACAAACAGACGCAAGCTCCCATGGCTGGGGAGCCGCGGACAACTACACTAGTTGTGGAGGCAGATGGGACACCCTTGAATCTACCCTGTTGTTGTCACAAGGGATAAATTATTTGGAGATGCTAGGAGCATTTCACGGACTTAGAGCTTATTGTTCAAACTTTACTGACACTCATGTCCGTCTCCAAATAGATAATACCACTGCGGTGGCATATCTAAATCATATGGGCGGTACCAGGTCAATTTCATGTGATGAATTGGCAGATACAATTTGGCTCTGGTGTATTCAACGGAATATTTGGATTTCAGCTACCTATTTACCAGGTAAGCTCAATACAGTGGCGGACACCAGGTCACGCAAATTTAATGAGAACATCGAGTGGATGTTAAATCCCCAAATATTCGCAAAAGTTACAGCCAAATTTGGTAAACCGGATATTGACCTTTTTGCGTCACGGTTGAACCATCAGGTACCAACATACGTATCATGGGAGCCAGATCCTGGGGCAATGGCGATGGACGCGTTCTCGCTAGATTGGGGGAAATGGTTTTTCTATGCATTTCCTCCATTTTGCCTCATCAGTCGGGTATTGCAGAAAATACAGTCAGATGCTGCTAAAGGCATTCTTATCATACCCGACTGGCCTACGCAGCCATGGTATCCGGTGGTCCTTGATATGATCAGTCAACCATGGGTCCTCTTAGAGGGTTGCCCACAATTGGTGACAAACCCCGTTTCAGGGGAACTACATCCCTGCCATAGTCACCTAAAATTATTGGCTTGCAGGTTCTGAACAGGCCATTACTGCGGTATGGGCTATCATCAAGAACTATGGATACCATTGGAGCATCATGCAGAGAGTCCACCAGGCGGCAATATCTTACACATATCAGGAAATGGGAAACCCTACTGCGGCCGCTCCCACATTGCATATGACTCCGTTACTATCACCTGTGCTGGAATCCCTGGCGGGGTTGCATCCTGACGAACACCTCAGCTACAGTGCCATCAACAGCGCCAGGAGTGCGCTATCATTCTACCTCAATATTGAGGTAGGATCCAACAAGCTGGTGTCCAAACTCATGCGGGGAATATTTAATTCCAATCCGCCAAGACCTCGTTACAACATCACCTGGGATATTGGGAAAGTATTAACCCTGCTCAGGACGTGGTCGCCCATTGAATTGGACAAACTCACCCTGAAGCTGGTGATGTTACTGGCACTGACTTCAGCGCAAAGGGTACAGACACTTCACAAGGTCAAGATTGACAGAGTGATCTCTACCCCAGACAAAGTAATCTTCTTCATAGATGAATTACTCAAGCAGCATGGACCTGGATACACAGGGCTGCAGCTGAAGTTTCCAGCATACCCCGCTGATGCAAGGCTATGTTTCGCCATCCATATCCGCCGCTATATTAAAGTGACGCGGAAATTAAGGGGAATGGAGAAATACCTACTCATCAGCCACAAAAAACCTCACCATAGAGTGACGGTACAGACGATCTCCAGATGGCTCAGGATCGTCTTGAATGAAGCAGGTATTGACACTAATGTCTTTAAATCCCATTCCACCAGGGCTGCATCGACATCGGCGGCAAGGGTCATGGAGGTGCCCATGGACCATATTCTTGCCACAGCGGGATGGGCGAAAGAAGCCACCTTTCAACGGTTTTATAATAAACCTGTTACCGCTCCTGTATTGTTCGCAGAGGCCGTGCTGAATGTGGGTCAAGAGCATACAGATTCCCCCCAGTGAGGGTTTTTTTCTTTGTTGTTATTAATAAATATTATTATTATTTTTTCAGTAAAAGCAGTCTGGAAAGTTGATTACTCCTATCCATCCTTATAAGTGGTGTGTGACAGCATGGACGTTGTCCAGGGCATGGAATCACAGAGCTTTGAAGTCTTCATGAAGTCACTCACGTGACTCCGAAATGAAATAGTAAGATTAAACGAGAACTTACCAGTTCGAAGGTTGATCTTTATTTTATGAGGAGTTGCGATGAGGGATTTCGTGCCCTCCGCTCCCAACCCTCGATCATAAAGTCAACTGGTAATTAGAGTCTCTTCACTCTTACTATAACAAGTCATTTCTCTGTTTGTTGGTTTTGTGATTCCACACCGCTGCTTTGAAGAATGTCGCGCATGCGTGCTGGCGGGTTCTTCACGAAATCCCTCATCGCAACTCCTCATAAAATAAAGATCAACCTCGAAAACATTTAAAGTGGGGTCAAATGCCCTAGGATTCCCACACAGCCTCTCGCAGAAGTCCATATAGGAAAGAAGAAAACATTGTTATACATAGCGGTGGGAATCATCCTCGCCAGCACCTTGTTAGGGCTGAATGAGACGTCCCTAGAGCATAACTCGGGAGAAGCTGGGCAGGAGGAATCTGACCCTGTAGCACTGCTTATGTGCACACACCAGCGCACACGAGACATGCTCCCGGTGTCCCGGACGTAGCGTTAAACTTCGCTAAACCCAGTAGGAACTGGTGAGGCTATCGAGAAAACTCTAGCCGCCAAACGTAAATTACATGGTTTCTCACCAGTTCCAGAATACGTTCATGGAGACTGCCATAAGTTATAAAACACCTGTAAACTGTGCTTCACTCAAAATGTTCATCGTGAACTTGGCAAAGGCACAAATGAGTGCAACGATGCAGGGACGCATCCCCAAGTTGTTGCTATTCAACAAGATATGCTGGCCTGTTCTGCAACGCCTACGTTGAACCCGAAGTTTGCAGCTCTATGTAGGTCCACCAATATCCAAGCCAGATAATTTATTTGGGGTGGACCTCCTCCAAAAAGCCAAGGACCTGGAGGAACATGCCAAAACAATTTGTCTCAGCAAGACACACGTTCCTTCTGCCAGGATACTGTCTCGCAGGTCATTTCAGCGTGAAAGGTGACGGATGCAGGGGCAGGGCCAAGCAGAGTGGGGCCAGTGGGACGAAGGTATTACTCACCTGCGTATCCCAGCTACAATCCCAATATGGGCAGAAGTAGTAAAGGCCGACTGTAGAGGTACAGGTGATTCATTTTGTCCAGGATAAGTTCTGGGACCTCCGGTTGGGGGTAGGTTGCAATTGGGTGTGATGAATGGTGCTGCATAACTCATCAGTTTATACTACATACTATCTCAAGCTCGAATACAGTTTATGTCAGGATTTGATCCGCCTGTACACAATATGCCTAATAGAGTAGAAACATAGAAACATAGAAACATAGAAAAATAGGTGCAGGAGTAGGCCATTCAGCCCTTCGAGCCTGCACCGCCATTCAATGTGATCATGGCTGATCATCCAACTCAGTATCCCGTACCTGCCTTCTCTCCATACCCCCTGATCCCTTTAGCCACAAGTGCCACATTTAATGCCCTCTTAAATATAGCCAATGAACTGGCCTCAACTACCTTCTGTGGCAGAGAATTCCAGAGACTCACCACTCTCTGTGTAAAGAATGTTTTCCTCATCTCGGTCCTAAAAGAATTCCCCCTTATCCTTAGACTGTGACCCCTTGTTCTGGACTCCCCCAACATCGGGAACAATCTTCCAGCATCTAGCTTGTCCAACCCCTTAAGAATTTTGTAAGTTTCTATAAGATCCCCCCTGAATCTTCTAAATTCCAGCGAGTACAAGCCAAGTCTATCCAATCTTTCCTCATATGAAAGTCCTGACATCCCAGGAATCAGTCTGGTGAATCTTCTCTGTACCCCCTCTATGGCAAGGATGGCCTTCCTCAGATTTGGAGACCAAAACTGTACGCAATACTCCAGGTGTGGCCTCACCAAAACCCTGTACAACTGCAGTAGAACCTCCCTGCTCCTATACTCAAATCTTTTCGCTATGAATGCTAACATACCATTTGGTTTCTTCACTGCCTGCTGCACCTGCATGCCCAATCTCAATGACTGGTGTACCATGACACCCAGGTCTCGTTGCATCTCCCCTTTTCCTAATCTGCCACCATTCAGATAATAGTCTACCCTCATGTTCCTGCCACCAAAGTGGATAACCTCACATTTATCCACATTATACTGCATCTGCCATGCATCTGCCCATTCACTCAGCCTATCCAAATCACCCTGCAGCCTCCAAGCATCCGAGTATTGGGGGTTTCTGCACAAACTCAGCAGGTAAAAGAATAAATTACGGGTTGTCCCAAAAAAGGGGAATTGAGAGGACGACGAAACTAACCTCAACAATTGTGTCCAATATTTTCCCCAGCCAGAGAAAAGATGGGGGATGTAGAGGTATTCTGGACCTAAACCAGTTAAACTAAATGTTCAGTATATGCATTTTTTAAATAGACACCTTCAATACTGCGAAACAGCTGTTATCACAAGGCTGTTATATAACAACTATAGGCCTGAAAAATGCATATTATTCAATACCAATTCATCATCAGTATCGGAGATACTTGAAATTTCGTTGGATGGGACAGCTGCTGCAATTTAAAGCATTACCAATGAGTTAACCTCAGTTTTAGGCTATTCAAGAAATTGTGCGAACCAGTGCTAGCGCTACATTGGGCCCAGAATTGGTAAAGGCTTATCTAGATGATATTTTAATCATTGGCAACACTCAAGAGACAGCTGAGGAATCGGTTTCAGCAACCAAATACATATTAGAAAGGTTAGTGTTCCTGGTCCATCCAACCAAATCCAAGTTAGAGCCATCCTAAAAAAATGTTTATTTGGGATTTGTCATTGATTCAGTTGATATGTCAGTGGCTTTGCCTACAGCCAATGCCTTGGAGATCAGAGAGGTCTGTACCAGTCTCGCTGGAGAACAATATCCCTCCATTTGGGAAGTAGCTACTGTTATTAGTAAATTGGTGGCAGTTTTCCCTAGAGTGCAGTTGGAGTGCAAGCTAGAGGTTATGGAAAGTGTTGGGGGAGAGTCTGTTCGCAGGAAGTGTGGGGATATTTTGTTGACATCCTTCCTATAATTAGGCAATCAAAATTGTACACCATACTCCAGAATTGGTCTCACCAATGCCTTGTACAATTTTAACATTACTTCCCTACTCCTATATTCAATGCTCTGATTTATAAAAGCCAGCACACCGAAAGCTTTCTTTACCACCCTATCTACATGCAATTCCACCTTCAGGGAACTATGCACAGTTATTCCTGGATCCCTCTGTTCCACAGCATTCCTCAATTCCCTACCATTTACCATGTACGTCCTATTTTGATTTGTCCTGTCAAGATGTAGCACCTCACTTATCAGCATTAAACTCCATCTGCCATCTTTCAGCCCACTCTTCCAAATGGCCAAATCGCTCTGTAGACTTTGAAAATCTCCTTCATTATCCACAGCACCCCCTATCTTAGTATCATCTGCATACTTACTTATCCAATTTTCCACCCCATCATCGAGATCATTGATGTACATGACAAACAACAGTGGACCCAACACAGATCCCTGAGGCACCCCACTGGTCACGGGCATTCCAACCTGACAAACAGCCATCCACCATTACTCTCTAGCATCTCCCATTTAGCCACTGTTGAATCCATCTTGCTACTCCGCCATTAACACCCAAAAATTGAACCTTCTTAATCAACCTTCCATGGGGAACCATGTCAAAGGCCTTACTGAAATCCATATAGACAACATCCACTGCTTTACCCTCATCAATTTCCCTAGTACGCCAATCCTCCGGCACTATTCCCGTTTCTAATGACATTTGAAATATTTCTGTCATAGCCCCTGCTTTCTCTACACTAACTTCCCTCAATGTCCTAGGGAATATCCTGTCAGGACCTGGAGACTTATCCACTCAGTCTATAGATACATGATAGGGGAATAACATTTAGTGCAAGGTAAAGCCAGCAAAGTCCAGTCAAGGATAGTCCGAGGGACATCAAAGAGGTAGATAATAGTTCAGCACTGATCTCTGGTTGTGGTAGTAAACACACTGATGCACTTTCTTGATCACTACGTCAGTGTGAAGGGTCCAGGCTAGGTTGCTCATGATATTGATGCATGTCAACCATTTCAACTGTGATTTTATTGATTAGGATAGGGTTGTGCTCACAACCCTGGAGATAGGGGACATATCTTAGTTGACCAAAGTTTGCCTTTTGAAAACAGGCATAAAATACATTGAGTTCATCCTGTAGAGATGCATTGTTGCCAGAGAATGCCCCTGATTAGAGTTGCTGCCTTAACAGCGCCAGAGACACGGGTGCTTAGTGTGTGTAGGATAGTGTTTGTGTGTGGGGATCGCTGGATGGCATGGACCCAATGGGCCTGTTTCCATGCTGTATCTAATTAGCTCCAATATTTCTTACATTACAATGCTTTTGCTGAAAGATAGAATGTGACACAGCAACAGAATTGCACTGGGTAAAAGTGGCCATGGCCCTGAAAAGGTATACAGATGCAGTCACCTTCCCCAAGCTAATAATGACCTATGCTACATTTTCCTTGTACTTTGTCCCCTGTGATGTCTTGTTTTCAGACCTTACCCTTCCATATCTCTGTGTCTCCCCCTCCCCTGACTCTCAGTTTGAAGAAGGGTCTCCTTCTCCCCCGAGTTGCTACCTGTCCCGCTGAGTTACTCCAGTATTTTGTGTCTATTGCAGATTTTAAACAGTCCTGGTGGCTTATTGCTACCAACTAAATTATGTGTCTGACAATCTCTGCTTTTGTTCATCACCAGCAACAAACTCTTGAGATGCTTTCTCTGCAGATGGATGTGAATTAAACAGCCAAAGGTAGACTTTAATAATTTACCATTTCACTAAATGACAAAGATCTGCCAAGCGCTGTTCATGTGTAGATAATAAAACGGCATCTGCAGACCCTTAAATGAACCCTTGCAAAGAACTGTTAACACATGCATTGGAATATAAATTGTGTTATAACGGTTGGGAATAAAGAAACATTTTAGTAGGTCAGGCAACATCTATGGAAGGCTGAAAGTGAGTTAACATTTCAGGGCAATGACGCTTCATCATAACTGGTGAAATAGTATTACATTATGAATTTTACACATATTGGGATTTGCTCACCAGAACATAAATGGTAAATTGGATACAAGTCGAGGACTTGTATTTCCGTATGTTGGAAATGGACCAATATTTAAGTGAGTGATGTCTTGATTCGGGATTTAGTAATGACATTAGACCTGAATGTGTAATGCTGTGCTAATATACCTTTAGTTGAGGTTGAGAGGATACAATAACCTTCATATGGCAATGTGGCTATAAACTCCTTTCCTTTCTATTGCTACAAGTGAATCCTGTAAAATCCCAATCTGATGATTAGATGAGGCATGGCTTCTGGTGGCATCAGTAAAACCCCAGTAGTCACTAACAACCGTAAATACTGCTTCCGCTTTAACTTACCACCTTTAACCAAACCTCACATTCCCTGCTCCCCTTTACGCCAAAGCAAGCAGTATTTGCAGCCCTTTTCTCCTCGCATAGAGTCATAGAGTGATACAGTGCGGAAACAGGCCGTTCGACCCAACTTGCCCGCACCGGCCAACATGTCCCAGCGACACTAGTCCCACCTGCCTGCGCTTGGTCCATACCCTTCCAAACCTGTCTTATCCATGTACCTGTCTAACTGTTTCTTAAATGATAGGATAGTCCCTGCCTCAGCTACCTCCTCTGCACCTTGTTCCATACACCCACCATCCTATGTGTGAAAAAGTTACCCCTAAGATTCCTATTAAATCTTTTCCCCTTCGCCTTGAATCTATGTCCTCTGGTCGTCGATTCCCCTACTCTGGGCAAGAGACTCTGTGCATCTACCCAATCTATTCCTCTCGTGATTTTATACACTCCTGTCTGGTATCTGTGTTTGATATAATTTTAATGCTGGGAAGTACTTTTCCAAATGATTTACATACTTACAATGGGGTTATACTTCGTGGGAAATATACAAATTTCAAGAATGCTTTTTATGAACAATACACAAAATTGGCATGAAATTGCCATTTGTAATCAGCAAGTTCTTCACGCATACAGTGGGATTCCAATGTAAGAACTCTTTGTTTGTTTGGCTAGCTGGAGCATCATTTTAGTGCAGGCAGTGTTGCATCCATCCCATCTGATCTTTGATGTACCAACTTCAACTTGTTCTTCTTGTTGCTAAGCCTCCAGTCTTTATGTGTTTACATGTAGTGAACTGAGAGAAACTTGTGATGCCTGTGGCAACACCCTGGAAGGGGGCAGAAGATTTGTCACTTTCACAGTCGGCGTAGATGTAAGTCAACCAGACCTTGCAGTTCTTCTTCTCAGTGGTTTTGGCACATACTGAAATAACATTATCAACCTGTCAACGAGAAATGAACCACAATAGAAGATAATAGGGACACTAATATAAAAGCAAGGAAGTTGAACATTATTAATTAAGTTTCAGTTAGAGTATTGTGCTCAGTTCTGGGCAATGTTTTTCAGGAAGTAGATAATGGCTTTAAAGAGGTTGCTGAGGAGATTTAACTGAATAATGTTCAGGAGGTACAAATTCAGTTCTGTAGAGTTTTTAGTTTTAAAGAAACAGTATGGAAATGGGCCTTTCTGCCCCATGTGTGGACGTGGCGCCGACGGACGAGAGGCCGAAGCAAAAAAGTTGAAGCCAAAGAACAGAATGGAAACTAGGCCGAAATGCCAATAAACCAAAAGAGTCCGAAGACGAAACGCCTACAGTGGAGCGACCTCCAACCAGACTTGGGGCTCCAATCGCAGAGCCTGCCGACTACTCACCGTCGTGGGGCTGGCCGAGTTAGGAACAGGAGGAGCTGTGGTGGCAGACCGCTGCTGCCCGACCCCAGAGATTCGGAGGCTCCAGCTGCAGGCCGGTGGACGGTAACACCGGGAGCTCGCGGGTCCCTGGTGGGAGACCGCTTTTCGGAGCTCCCGTGGTGGAAACTTCTCCTGCCCGAGTTGAGGGGTTGAAAATGACCTGGAGCGGGGCCTTACATTGACCGACGCGGCCTAAATGGCCGCGGGACTTATTTACCATCGCCTGCCGGGAGCTTTGACTCTGACATCGGGAGGAGAATGGGGAGTGCAGGGGAGAGATAAGACTTTGCCTTCCCTCACAGTGAGGAGGAGATTCACTGTGATGGATGTTTGTGTAAAATGTGTTGTGTCTTGGTTCTTTTCTTGCTTGTATGACTGCAGAAACTAAATTTAGTTTGAACCTCAATGAAGTTCAAATGACAATAAACGGTATTGCATTGCATTGCATTGTATTGTATTGTATGAAACTTTATGAAGAACCATCAGAATACTGACTAAAAGCAGTTTTGAGATAGAGCATTGTGATAAAAGTTAAGGTAAGGTAAGGACAAAAGTTCAAATGTGCTGTAAGAGGAAAAGCCAGTCACTTTAATAGTATGGGGAATGTGGCAGCACTGATAGTCAAAGTCCGAAAAACCAGGTAAGAACTTAGATAGGACTGGAGGAATTTCCAAGACATGGTTGAGGAACAAGTCAGAACGAGCCAAGCCCAACGGAATTCTGTGAGACCTTCTCTACTGATCCCCCTCTGTGCATCTGTTGCTGGCCCTGCTTTGTTCTCACATTTTCTTACCTCCAGTACCCCTCCCTCTACTTTCAGTGAAGAAGGGTCCGGACCTGAAACGTCACCCATCCTTTTTCACCAGAGATGCTGCTTGACCCTCTGAGTCACTTCAACCTTTTGGGTCTATTTTTGGTATTTACCACCATCTGCAGTTCATTTATACACATCAAGTCCAGTTTAGTTTACTGTCATCTGCAAAATTATGGTGAGGTACTGGAACACTGAAAATCTTGCTTGCAGGAGAATCACAGGCACACGGAACTCAGACAAGACATGAAAACGTACATTATACACAAACTACGTAAA
Organism: Raja brachyura; assembly: GCA_963514005.1. The sequence goes on along the minus strand of OY740783.1, from coordinate 24,817,036 downwards.
ACATACATAAATTCTACAAAGAGTAAAAGAAAAGACGGCAAATACAAATGAAAGAACAAGTGCATAGGGATCTGTGCATGAGATATCATTAGGGATATACGGGTAGTTCAAGAACCTGATGTGTTGTTTATAGTTGTAGTTGAACTTGGTGGTGTGGGAGCTAGTAAATTTGCACCGAAGGACATTGTCTGCAAGTGCAGTTTGTGAACTGACCTCAGATACAATGATCACAAAATGCTGGAGTAACTCAACGGGTCAGGCAACAGCTCCAGAGAACATGGATAGGTAAAGTTTCAGGTCGGAATACTTCTACAGACACTTCTTCGGAATCCGAGATGCTGACTGACCCGCTGAGTCACTCTAGCACGTTGTGCCCTTTTGGGTAAACCATCATCTGCAATTCCTTGCTTCCCATAAACAATGATCTGTAGCTGCCAGAGTTCATGGTACATTACTTTGTCCATTATTTGCTCATATCTCACCAAAATAGGTTCCATGCTGATGAAATCCAGCTATTTTACCAACCACCTCACTTCACCCCTGCTCTGTCTCTAAATTGTCAGACTGTTTATCTGACAATCTGTAATGGATGACAAGAAATCTCCTGCAAATACTGTAAATACTGAAGAACTATAGTCATTTATTCCTGCCCCTATCATAATATTGAATCTTCATCACCTGATTCAATTTTTCTCTCTGGCAACTGCTGGAGCCAGAACCTGTTTGTTTGCAACTAACATAATTCTTGACCCCGAGTTGAATTTTGGAATGCATATCAATGCCATTGCTTAGGCTGCTTGTTCTATTTCTGTAATATCCCTGACTCTGCTCCTTGCTCCCCATTTGCCTGGCTCATGAGGGGATTTGTTTGTAAATAAATCGGGTAGCTTTTGGCAGGTCCTAGAATCAATGGAGACTCAGGGCTACCAGGTGACTGTATTTTACCAGTGTATCTACTAGCATTAATTCAGTGGAATCTGGCCAAAAGCCTTGCAGATTTTAGAGGGATTATTTCAACATCTAACCACATTATCTGTGGCAGGCATTGAGGTAAGCTGAGAATCACCCCAGGTTTCTGGGTGTGTAGGTATTACATCACTGGACATTTATTCCCCGATAGGGGCACATGCTCAGTAATCAAGATAAATGCATTAAATTTCCCAATTTGATCCCACAATCCTGGAATGGATAACTTTCTTGTTAATTTTCAAGTTCCCTGCTACTGTATTCAGATTTCCTCCACATTATGAACAATATTTCTCATTTAATGTCGAACACTTATGTTTAAAAGAAAAGTGCAATGTTTGTTTCCTCTTTGGTGCTTTTATTATACTTCGGAAAATGAAAGTAATGATTTCATATCTGTAAACCAACATTATATGTGAACAATTGTTAAAATGACATGGGTTGAATGAAAGGTTTCTCCCTGCTCAATGTTTTTAAATGGAGAAGTAATAGATTTTTATCAGTGTCGTGGAATTCATGCCCACTAATAATAAGGAAGAATAAAATCTCTATTCACAATGAAATCTGAAATGTACTTCTGGTACTCAGAATTTCATGGTCAACTGCTCGGAAGATTCTTGGAATAGTTCTTGAGAATGTGGTGAAAATTTAAAAAAAGGTGTAAATGATGGTTGCTGCCAACATGGATTTTCGGGGCGACATGGCCTGTTTCAATGTTGTATAGCTCTCTACAACTCTATATCAAGTTGCAGCCTGTCCTAAAATTGGTCTGTGCTCAGGATAATTAGCTTCAATGTAAAAGGATGATTGCAGGTACAATAAGGGCTTTCAAATTAATTTCAAGATATAACTGCAATTTAATCCTCAGATGAGGGTGGCACAGCGGTGTAGCGGTAGAGTTGCTGCCTTACAATTCCAGAGACCTGGGTTCGATCCTGACTATGAGTGCTGTCTGTACGATGTCCGTACACTCTCCCTGTGACCTCCTGAGTTTTCACCGGGTGCTTTGGTTTCCTCCCATACTCCAAAGACTCACAGGTTTGTAGGTTAATTGGTTTCAGTAAAATCGTAGGCCCCATAGCAGAAGCATCCACGTCACGGGGCTGGAAACTGGAAGTATCCTGAGCTAATTCTGCTACCACCATCATCCATTGTAACAAGTGGTGGTTCCCACTGATTGTCGCCGGAAGCTTGCGTCCTTTTCAGGATGGACGATGACAGCGATGTCAACATTTGTAACAAGATTGACTCGAAAGAAGAAGAAGTAAAATTGTAAATTGTTCCTAGTATGTACAATAGTGCAAGTGTACGGGTTGATCACTGGTCGGCGTGGACTTGGTGGGCCGAAGAGCTTATTTCTGCGCTGTATCTCAAAATTCTAAAGTCTAAAGAGTACAAATGCTTCAAGCCTAACCCAGAACATCATCTTCTTTATCGATTGTAGTAGTGCGGATGAATTTATGAGGCACTTTTCCTGATTTTTCACTTGCATTTGGATCAAGAGCCACAGGAAGCTATATATATATATATAGTTCCGAGGTTTTCTTCAAGAAGTTATTCTAGACATGTCTTATTTGCTCACTTATTTTCTGCTCAGTGTGCAATTCTCCTCCTATAATATTCTTCGGGCAACTCTGGTAACTGAATATTGTTATGGCAGGGATGAATTCTTATATCGTTAACTTGATGGAGGTTTAGTGCTGTGGCATCATTTGTTTTATCTGTCCTTTGAGGATTTGATTTTTGAGAAGCAGGAATTGATGCATTTTCAAGCTATATATACATTATAATTGGATGTCGCATTTGTAATGAGGAGATTTTAAGAATCAGCTGTCTAATTATTTGAGCTTACTGATCAAAAAGAAATAATGCAATTTTCCTTCATCCGTTTGCTAAAACAGATTGCTAAATTAGTGTCATTATCCACTACAAGAAAAGAATATTCATTTGAATTCTCACCCTTCAAAATGTTGTAAATGTGAAGGGTCCTTCTCCATTCTTCCACATCTGTCAATTTCAACAAGCAACAAAAAGAGCAGGGCATTAAGGCATAATGCAGAATTTGTATAGATTTTTTTTAAATTTAAAGATAATGAATGCAAGTGGATTAACAAAATGTTTTCTAGGTCGACAATTTGAAAATGCTATGATCTAAATTCACAATTAAAACAAATTATATTAACCTCCACTGGGAATATTAACTGGGAGAATGTCTCAGATGGTGCCTGAGTTAATAGTTCTCCACACTCCAACCCTCTCATATTTAGTTTAGAGATACAATGCAGAAACAGACCCTTCGGCCCACCTAGTCCACACCAACCAGTGATCCCTGCACAGTAACATTACCCTAGGGACAATTTTACTTTTATACATTTATACTAAGCCAAATAACATTCCCCTGTCGATGGGGGGGACGAGACCGTGCGTCGGCAAGGTCCACGATGTGGACAGCCGGCAAGCCCGCGCGGGCGTCGCTCCATGCTTCTGCTGGAGTCGACCCTAAGCCGTCAGGGCCCTTTGTGGCAACGGCTTCCGCTCCCATTAAACGGGGACGGTTGAACACCTTTCCCGCGCGGGAATCGCGCGGTTCGCTGCGGCGGCCGATAGCGACAACTTCCGGCACCGAGATCACTTCTCAGAGGTGCGGGCCGATGAAAGGAGCCCCGGCAATCTTCTGAGCCGGAGGTCTCCGGCCACCCGAGTGTTCAGGGTGAAGGGCGTATGGCCGCATGATGCGGCTACTGGAGAGGAGCCATCCAGCTCCAGTAGGCACAGGGAGGTTAACCGCCGTCAGCAGAAGTTGAGAACCGTCAGCAGACACTAAGCCCAGCGAACTGCTCCTCCCTTCAACGAGCCCATACGCCACGGTCGCCGAGTCCCCCATGCATGGGAGGACGAGACTATGCGTCGGCTAGGTCCATGATATGCGCAGCCGGCAAGCCCGCGCGGGCGTCGGATCTCCATGCTAAGTCAGGTGCCGACTTCCCATCGCATTTGCCCTCCGAGGCAGCGAGACCAAGCTCCGCCGAGGAGGCGTTTGAGAGTACCTCCCGCGCGGGAATCGCTCCGCTTCGCTGCAGCGGCTACCGGCGACAACTTTCCGGCACCAGGTTCACCTCGATGAGGTGTGGGCCGATGGACGAAGCCCCAGCAGTTCAGCAGAACATGAGGACTTCGGCCGCCCGAGTTTTAGCTCAAGGGGCGTATTGGCCAGGATGGAGCGGATATTGGAGCCCCTCCTGCAGCAGAATCAAAAAATTTCGGGGAAGACTTCTCCAAGAGGAAAGGATATTCGGGGTCCTCCATCCCAGCATATGCCTCAACGGAAGTTTACGCTGTCTGCCGTTGAGCAGGCAGCAGGCACGGCTGAAATTTTTCGTCGGAACAAAAGGCGTGATAGAGGAAACTATTCACGAGCCCATTGAATTCGTCTCCCATATTTTACTAGGCCAAAAAAGGATGGAGGTTGTCGGGTGATTATTGACTTGACCAGTTGAATACCTTTGTAACATATACATATTTTAAAATGGACACCTTTTGAGACAGCCAAATCACTGCTTTCGCATGGTTGCTTTATGGCATGTATTGATTTGAAAGATGCATGCTATTCAGTGTCCATCCGGAAACATCACCGGACATTTTTTTGAAATTTGTCTGGATGGATCAGCTCTGGCAATATCGGGCCTTACCAAATGGGCTTACTACCGCCCTAGGCTTTACTAAATTACTCAAACCTATTATGGCCAAATTACGTATACAACATCATATTGTAATGGCTTATTTAGATGATATTCTGATTATTGGCAACACTCTGGAAGCAGCTGAAAGCGCTGTTTCAGCAACTGTTACTATATTTCAGCAGCTGGGGTTTATAGTCCATCCAGAAAAATCGAAGTTTCACCCATCCCAGGTTATGGATTATTTGGGTTTCACGGTGGACTCTATTCTAATGAGGGCCAACATTCCATTTCACAAGGTGGAGGATGTTTCCCTTGCATGTCAGGATCTCGCATCCGCCAGTATACCATCTATTCGGCATACAGCTAAGATGATTGGGAAAATCGTAGCTTTATTTCCGGCAGCCCGGTTTAGACCTTTGCATTATCAAAATCTGCAGAGGGCCAAGATTGCTGCGTTAAAAAAGAACGCTGGTCATTTTGACAGACCTATGGGGCTGCCTTCCGATGCTAAGATTGAGCTACAATGGTGGGTGTCCAATATTGGCAAGGCATTCAAACCCATTGTTGTGCCCAATCCGGTGGTATATTTGCAAACTGACGCAAGCTCTCTAGGCTGGGGAGCTGCGGACAGCTCTTCTAGTTGTGGAGGCAGGTGGGATCCCCTTGAAGCTAGCATGTTGCTAATACAAGGGATTAACTATTTGAAGCTGCTTGCAGCATTTCACGGACTGCGGGCATATTGTGCTCATCTTAGTGGTACTCATGTCCGTCTCCAAATAGACAACACTACAGCGGTGGCATATTTAAACCATATGGGCGGTACCAGGTCAGTCTCTTGTGACAAATTGGCTAATACTATTTGGTGCTGGTGTATTGATCGAGATATTTGGATTTCAGCTACCTATTTGCCAGGTAGGCTTCATACTGTGGCAGACACCAGGTCACGCAAATTCAATGATAGTTTGAGTGGATGCTGCATCCTCAAATATTTGCCCAAATTACAGCCAAATTTGGCCAACCGGATATCGACCTTTTTGCGTCCCGGTTGAACCATCAGGTACCGACATATGTTTCATGGGAACCAGACCCTGGGGCATTAGCGATTGATGCATTCTCGCTAGACTGGGGGAAGTGGTTTTTCTATGCATTCCCCCCGTTTTGCCTCATCAGTCGGGTATTACAAAAAAAAAAAAAAAAAAAAAAAAAAAGAAAAAAATCAGGATGGATTCTGCCAGAGGCATTCTTGTCATACCCGACTGGCCTACACAGCCTTAGTATCCGGTGGTCTCTGACATGATTAGTCAACCTTGGGTCCCTCTAGAGGGTTGCCCACATTTGGTTTCTCACCCTGTCTCAGGGGAGTTACACCCCTGCCATGCCTATCTAAAATTACTGGCTTGCAGGTTCTGACCAGGCCATGGATGCAGTATGGCCTTACCACCCGGACCATGAACACCATTGGAGCATCATGTCGAGAGTCAACCAGGCGGAGATATCTCTCCCACATCACCAAGTGGGAAGCCTACTGCAGTCGCTCTCACATCACCTGTGATGATGTCTCCATAGCCGACGTCCTGGAATTCCTCGCGGGGTTGCACCATGATGAGCACTTGAGTTATAGTGCCATCAACAGCGCCAGGAGTGCGCTATCATTCTACCTCAACATCGAGGTAGGATCGAACAGGCTAGTGTCCAGGCTTATGCGGGGAATATTCAATCTGAATCCGCCTACACCACGCTACAACATCACCTGGGATGTCCGGGATGTACTTACCCTGCTCAGGTCGTGGTCACCCATGGAAGGGTTACAGCTGGACCAACTCACTATGAAATTGGTGATGTTACTAGCGCTGACTTCAGCACAGCGGGTTCAGACGCTCCACAAACTACGTATTGACAGGATGACGTCGACCCCTGGAGAAGTAGTCTTTTTCATCGATGAGCTGCTTAAGCAGCATAGACCTGGGTGCACAGGGCAGCAGCTGAAGTTCCCGGCATACCCTGCAGATGCTCGGCTATGTTTAGCCACTCACATCCGTTACTACATCAAGGTGACGAGGAGCATCAGAGGAATGGAGTTGTACCTGCTTGTCACTCACAAAAGACCTCACCATCGAGTGACAGTCCAGACGATATCCAGGTGGCTCCGGATCGTCCTGAATAAGGCAGGTATTGACACTAATGTGTTTACATCCCACTCCACCAGGGCTGCATCTACGTCGGCGGCGAGAGTCATGGAGGTACCCATGGACCATATCCTCGCCACAGCAGGATGGGCGAATGAAGCTGTGTTCCAGCGATTCTATAATAAGCCTGTTGCTGCTCCCCTTCAGTTCGCAGAGGCCGTGCTGAACACCGGGTGTGAACGTGGGGATGTCCCTGATTAAAAGGGTGTTATTTGTTGTGTTATTAACAAATCTTCTTTTTGTTTCAGTATAACCTCGTTTCGTCAACTTGTTTACTCCAATCCATCCTTGCTAGTGGTGTGCCCGCATGGACGTTGTCCAGGGCGTGTAATCACAGAAGCTTTGAAGTCTTCACGAAGTCACTCACGTGACTCCGAAATGAAATAGTAAGATTGAACGAGAACTTACCAAGTTTGAAGGTTGATCTTTATTTCATGAGGAGTTGCGGTGAGGGATTTCGTGCCCTCCGCTCCCAACCCTCGATCATCTTCAGCTGGTAATCAGAGTCTCTTTAAATCTTACTATGCCAAGTCATTTCTGTTGTTGTTTCTGTGATTCCACACCGCTGCTTTGAAGAATGTCGCGCATGCGTGCCGGCGGGCTCTTCACGAAATCCCTCAACACAACTCCTCATGAAATAAAGATCAACCTTCAAACTTGGTAAGTTCTCGTTCAATCTTACTATTCTACCACTATGCCAGCATGCTGCCCCTTATGGTTTCATCCTCTCATACCTACTACCTGTGGACAATGTACTTGCCCATGGTTGTATTGAGCCATGCACAGTCATTGTGGACCCAAAGTCATATCTTTGCATCTAGGGCATACTTCATCATGTTGTGCTGGAATAAAACAGTGCGAAGTGGGATAAATTCAAATGTTCTTTACCTCTATAGATGGCCCATTTAAGTTCTTCTGGCGATTTGTTTTTTGCTCTTGATTCAGGCATCTGTATTATCTTTTCATAGAATCACACAGAGTAGAAGCAGGCCCTTTGGATCAACTTATCCATGCCATCCAAGATGCTACATCTAAACTTGTTGCACGGTAGCATAACTGTAGAGCGACTGCCTTACATAACCAGAGACCCGCGTTTGATCCTGACTACGAGTGTTTGGCTGTACGGAGTTTGTACATTCTCCCCGTGACTTAGTTCAAGTTCAAGTTCAAGTTCAAATTTATTGTCACATGCACCATTTGGTACAGTGAAATTTGAGTTACCATATAACCATACAAATAAAGAGAACACAATACACGATAGATTAGCAAGATTAAATGAGAACTTGGGTTACACAAAAAGCTGGAGAAACTCAGCGGGTGCAGCAGTTTGAAGTTTGATCTTGACTTTATGAAGATTTACGTTGGTGATTACGTGAAGAACGCCCGCCACGCCGCATGCGCACCAAACTACAAAGCAGCGGTATGAAATCACAAATAAACAACACTGAAGCACATAATAAGATCAGTGACTCGACAACTACCATATGATCCTTTATGAGAGAGGGTTGGGCATGGCGGGCACGTAATCACCAACGTAACTCCTCATAAAATCAAGATCAAACTTCAAACTGGTAAGTTCTCGTTTAATCATACTATTTTACTTCTGAGTCACGTGAGTGATTCCGTGAAGAATTCAAAGCTTCATGATTTAATGCTGCAGATTACAAATCTCGGCATCCCACTGCATTGATTAACTCAAAAGAGAAATAAATGCATTAGTAGTAACATTGCAATCGATGAAGAAATAGGGTTTATTTAACAATGTAAACAAATGACAGTACCCCTTAAATTTAGGTACTTAAAATGGCATAGACAAACAGTCCAAAGTAAATCCAAAGGGTTTCTACAGCTATATTAATAGCAAAAGGATAACGAGGGATAAAATTGGACCATTAGAGGGCCAGAATGGACAGCTATCTGCAGAGCCAAAAGAGATGGGGGAGATATTGAACAATTTCTTTTCTTCGGTATTCACCAAGGAGAAAGATATTGAACTCTGTGAGGTAAGGGAAAAACGTAGAGTAGCTATGGAAACTATGAGATTTAAAGAGGAGGAAGTATTGACACTTTTGAAAAATATAAAAGTGGATAAGTCTCCAGGTCCTGACAGGATATTCCCTAGGACATTGAGGGAAGTTAGTGTAGAAATAGCAGGGGCTATGACAGAAATATTTCAGATGTCATTAGAAACGGGAATAGTGCCGGAGGAATGGCGTACTGCGTATGTTGTTCCATTGTTTAAAAAGGGTTCAAAAAATAAACCTAGCAATTATAGACCTGTTAGTTTGACATCAGTGGTGGGCAAATTAATGGAAAGGATATTTAGAGATAATATATATAAGCATCTGGATAAACAGGGTCTGATCAATAACAGTCAACATGGATTTGTGCCTGGAAGGTCATGTTTGACAAATCTTCTTGAATTTTTTGAAGAGGTTACTAGGGAAATTGATGAGGGTAAAGCAGCGGATGTTGTCTATACGGATTTCAGTAAGGCCTTTGACAAGGTTCCCCATGGAAGGTTGGTTAAGAAGGTTCAATCTTTGGGTGTTAATGGCGGAGTGGTAAAATGGATTCAACAGTGGCTGAATGGGAGATGTCAGAGAGTAATGGTGGATGGCTGTTTGTCAGGTTGGAAGCCGGTGACCAGTGGGGTGCCTCAGGGATCTGTGTTGGGTCCACTGTTGTACATCAATGATCTGGATGATGGGGTGGAAAATTGGATAAGTAAGTATGCAGATGATACTAAGATAGGGGGTGTTGTGGATAATGAAGTAGATTTTCCAAGTCTACAGAGAGATTTGGGCCATTTGGAAGAGTGTGCTGAAAGATGGCAGATGGAGTTTCATGCTGATAAGTGTGAGGTGCTACATCTTGGCAGGAGAAATCAAAATAGGATGTACATGGTAAATGGTAGGGAATTGAGGAATGCTGTGGAACAGAGGGATCTAGGAATAACCGTGCGTATTTCCCTGAAGATGGAATCGCATGTAGATAGGGTGGTAAAGAAAGCTTTTGGTGTGCTGGCCTTTCTAAATCAGAGCATTGAATATAGGAGTAGGGAAGTAATGTTAAAATTGTACAAGGCATTGGGAAGACCAATTCTGGAGTATGGTGTACAATTTTGGTCGCCTAATTATAGGAAGGATGTCAACAAAATAGAGAGAGTACAGAGGAGATTCACTGGAATGTTGCCTGGGTTCCAGCAACTATGTTACAGAGAAAGGTTGAACAAGTTAGGTCTTTATTCTTTGGAGCGCAGAAGGTTAAGGGGGACTTGATTGAGGTCTTTAAAATGATGAAAGGGATAGACAGAGTTGACATGGATAAGCTTTTCCCATTGAGGGTAGGAAAGATTCAAACAAGAGGGCATGACATGAGAATTAAGGGACAGAAGTTTAGGGGTAGCATGAGGGGGAACTTCTTTACTCAGAGAGTGGTGGCTGTGTGGAATGATCTTCCAGCAGAAGTGGTGGAGGCAGGATCGATTTTAACATTTAAAAGTGAAGTGGATAGGTATATGGACGGGAAGGGAATGGAGGAGTATGGTTTGAGTGCAGGTAGATGGGACTAGGCGAAAATAAATGGTCGGCACGGACTGGAAGGGCCGAGAAGGCCTGGTCCCGTGCTGTAATTGTTATATGGTTATATGGATTGACAATTGGGTGATGATAAAAATTCTGAAACATCAGCTCATTTGCCCATCCGGCGGCCGCCAAAATATGGTCGAAGGGCACGTCCCTCGCCTTGGCCGCCGACATAGTTGCTGCCCTAGTGGAATGAGATGTAAACACACTATCTAAATGACACACTGACGTCGATACTGGCCTGGTGGAATGAGATATACAATCATCAGTGTTAATATTTGCAGAACCCAGAACCTGCTGCAGCCACCATGACAAAAGTCTGAATCGACCTTCCTTTGTGCAGTTGTTTGTTAACTAATAAACAATGCTGATTCCATACTTTTAACGATTCTGGTGGCCTAGATAACATAGAAGTGAGACCGTGGGGTATTCAAATTATCTTTAACCATGCTACCCCCAGTCTACTCTGGTTGTGTAGACCAGAATGTAAATGTAATGGCACCTGCAGCCAATTCCATCCTATCTGGCCACAACTTTTGCAATGTTTGCCGTCGTTGTGCTGATATAAGTGTCATAACTAAAGATGTAGCTGGAACCCCTTGGTGAAGTAATGTTCACACATTTTCAATAACCAACTGCATTAGCTTGTAGTGGGAGAACTTGTGTCAAGATCTTTTAACAACTCGATATCCAGATTGAACCTGAGAGCGTAGTTCCCTTTTGTTGCAGCTGTAGTGTTTCTATAACTGAATTATTGTCAATACCATTTAAAATGAGCTGGAAATGTCAGTAATCTGTACCGTATTAAATGTAACATTAACATTTAACAAAAAACTTCTGATCCCCTCAATAGGAATGTACTGCTTTTTTGGGTGCTATCCCTGCGCACTGCAGTGAGCACCTTCATGGCTTGATGTGACAACCTGAGGAAAAAGTCAATCCATTCAAAATGTGTAGGTCAATAATTGTTTTACTGTGCAAAAGCCGGTCTCCTGAACCACAGTTTGAAACAGCAAGTTCTTGTTTTTTGGCATAACCGTATACCGTTGTGCCATTATGCCTGATGAAGCAGGCAACATGGACGCTTGGCCAGTCCGACAGTACGAACCCAAGCGAGGTCTTGCTGACTGTTTTAAGACCCGGCTAATGAGGCAAAAAATGAGGAAGACATAAAGACCATTCCTCCTATTGAAACGAGAAAGTATTTCTCCGCACTGTTGTGCCACATGTTTTTTGCAATGAGTGAAAAACATGCATTAACATGATGAATATTCGATGAAGTATTGAACCATGCTGTCATCACACTTCGAGATCCAACAATTATTCTGTGTTATAATCGATTTGAACTGGATGATACACCAGTGGCAAGGAGATTAATGACAGAATATTTTTCCCTTGATTATGATGTGACTAACAGGTGTCATCATCGTAGAGTGGCAACTTGAATTTGAGCATGTAGAATATGTATATTCGCTCAAAAACGCTTACTCATGGGTGCATTTAGTGTATATATTTATTTGATACCAACAACTGAAGAATTGGTAACTCATGCAATCTCCACTACCTTTGAGTAGGTGATGGTATTTGGAACTTCTCATCTTAGAGTTCTAAACATCAGTTCATAATAACTGAATTCAACTGACCACACTACTGTAGCGAGTTTCGAGTTCAAGTTCAATGAGTTATTGTCAAGTTCAGCAATGGTGAATACTGTTACTTCATCATTATGGCTGAAGTAGCCTCAGCTGACAATAGCACAAGGTTGTTAGCAACGATCTAATTGCTACTTACACAATATCAGTTCCTTGATTTGCTCAGCTGCAACACAGCTGCTATATTGCCAATTGCTCTTAATGAAAATAACTCAGTTTTGTAACAGATTGCTATAACCCCAATATTTTGCCACAAGGTGGAGACAATTATTACAACTTGTGAACGGTGCACTACACAAATTTTGGAAATGCTAGACCCATTTAGTTGAGCATGATTGGAAGGTGCATGGAATTTCTGAGCTATCATGCTGCTCCCAGCTCCAGTGAAACGCTACTGCTGATGAACGCTACATTCTGAACGGTGACTTTTGCCCATCGTTGGCCGAATTAATTCATCTGCCAGGCTTCTTCCCTTGTAGAATAGACGTACCTGAATAACCGATTCAGCGGCTGGCTCTCACATCCCCCTGTTGCCGTTGTTCACTGCCGGCACATATGTGCTTGAGTATGTTCTATTGGCATTTTTAGAACCCGGAGTCATCTTGACCTTTTGCTCTTCCCTCCTCCGAGAGGGGGATTCGTAGGCTACCCTAACAGGCACTGCCGCAGGCCGCAGGATACAAATACTGATATGAACCCATTAGCCTTAACCCAATAGAATATTCTACTGGGATGGCAACTTTACTGTCAGGAAAGGCACCTCTGACACGTGCCCTTCATCCCTTTGGGTATGCCCCACGGCCATACCCTGAGACTCAATGTCAGCAGGATACTGACCCATCTTGATCTCTGCATCCGTGAGGGAGACCTTTGTAGCACTGTACACAACAGTTGCTGTATTTAGGATAGTCGTTTCAGCGCACTATCCAGCCCCGGTGAGGAATTCATCCCCCGACTTCATGGGCCTTGATCTCTAGCCCCGGTGGAGAATCATCTCCCGACTCCGAGGGCGAGCAGATATATGTGAATTTGAGCAACCCTGTCCCAGGGATGCTGGTGCCGCCTTTCATAAAGGCTGGCGCTTTTTGACATGAAACAGCCCTGCATCAGGCTCTGCTGGCATGGCTCTCCCATAGGCTGGCACTTCACACATGAAGCAGCCCTGTCAGGCACTGGTGGCATGGCTCTCCCATCGGCCAGTAATGTCACAAATGAAACAGCACTGTATCAGGTGCTGCTGGCATGGCTCTCCTGTAGGCCGGCACATTCATATATGAAGCAGCCCTGTCAGACGCTGCTGGCGCGGCCTGTCCCATAGACCCGCGTTATTGCTGTGTAAGCTCACATTTAGTGTACAGCTTTACCTGTGAAGGGTAAAAATAATTCATAGCAACCTGTGTTTAAACAATTATAACATTGTCAGAACATATAAAAATAACTTTTTACTTTGCCTTTAGCTTTTACTTAAAGAAAAAACACTATAAAATACATACTTTTTATTATAAGGAGAAACCCTTTATAGCCCGACTCACCTGGGTCCAAATAGGGCTGAATGAGTCCCAGTAATTTCTTGACTGGGGACCAACGTCTGTGAGCCACTGACCCCACTGTCAGTGGCTCCAGCATTGCTTCCTTGCCATTCCAATGGGATCCCACAGGCTGGGAGCCGCTGACCCCCCTATCAGCGACTCTGCTTAAATTTCTTGCCATTTTTACAGCATCCCTGCAGGCTGGGGAGCCGCTGACCCCCATGTCAGTGACTCTGCTTAAATTTCTTGCTGTTTTTACGGCATCCCTGCAGGCTGGGAGCCGCTGACTGCACTGTTAGTGGCTCCTTATCTTGCAACCCAATCAATTTTGCCGGTTTTCCGCATTTGCACTCGAACTGGAATTTCCCCACAGTCCATAACCGGTAACTTGCCAGGCTGCGAAACTGGCAGGAAAATCCTCTGTAAAAAGAGGCTCCTGCCTAAAAACCCCTGGTAGGTAAAAAACCAAACTTACCTTTTAAGTTTAACTTACCACCGGCAGGAGCTCTGCCCTGCCAGACTGATGCTTGCGCCAATGCGGCTGATGTAATGGTGCGCATGCGGCCTGGCGGGCCTTCTTCATGGAATCACTCATGTGACTCTGCAGTAAAATTTAACATAAACATCCACCACAGTGGAACCAACATTTCTCACTGTGATGGAAGGCAATAAAGGTCAGTCACTCTTCCTCCCTTTGTTCACCCATGGTCGGAGCCTTGAACCCTCCGCAGTCGCCGCTACGGATGGCCCAATGTACGGATCTGAACACACTCTACAGCTTGGAGATCCCGAATCGGCCGCTTCTTACCGGAGACCGCGGCTTCCGAAGTCCACAGGCCCCGCTGGATGGAGCTCCAACACTGGCGATCCACGGTAAAAGATCCCAAGCTCCGCGATATTATAGTCAGTGCTGCGTCACGGGTTGAAGCTCTGCAGATAACAGCTCCATGATGTTAAAGTCAGCAGGCCCCGCGATTGGAGCTCCAACACTGGTGATCGTCGACAAGGATCCCAAGTTTCGTGATGGTAATTGGGCGCTGCGCCTGCTACTGAAGCTCTGGGCCAGTTTCCGGTCGGGAAGGCGGTGCCAATCCAGTTGGTAGGCCTCGAAGGGGGGGGCGAAGATCCGAAACGGAGAAAAGACGCATCTCCGTCCAGGTAAGTGACTGGAAAACGGTTTCCCCCTATTCCCCACACCACCCCTCATATAAGACAGACTGAGAAACATTAAACATACATTTATACGCACTAAAAATAACAAAAAAAGGCGAAAGGACTGACGAGTTGCTGACGAGGCAGCCACTGTGACCTACATGGGTCTTCTCTGATAGCTTTGGTTTCTCACTATTGGTGGGTCTGTTTCCATGCTGTATCTCTAAACTAACCTAAAATTTTACCGAGTTTGGCCCATATTGCTTTAAACTTTTCTCATCAATGTATCTATCCAAATGGTTCCACGTGGAAAACCACCCAGGTATGTCCAGTTCATGAAAAGCAAGATAATGTTTAGGCAAGTAATGATAGAAACATAGAAAATAGGTGCAGGAGGAGGCCATTCGGCCCTTCGAGCCAGCACCGCAATTCATTGTGATCATGGCTGATCGTCCCCTATCACTAACCCGTACCTGCCTTCTCACCATATCCCTTGACTCCACCATGTTGACAGTCCACTCTCAATCTTCAGCAATGTGCTGTCAAGTAACATTTAATGAACTGCTCCCTGATACCCCACTATGTTTCTCCCAGGACCACAGAGTTTGAGACCTCATCACAGCTTTAGCCCAAATGTGAAAAAAGTGCTAAATTCCCTGGTGATACAAGAGTGATTAATCCTGAAATCGGCACTTGCACATCAAGGATCCTTAGAAAATTCAGTCCTTGGACAGTAAGAGAAAAAAAAAATCTTCAGTAGCTAGAATTGTTACCTGCGGAAAGGAACTGGTTATGGATGTCAATCAACCCAGTAATCTTTTGATTACAATTTAGTCTAGTTTAGTTTAGTTTAGTTTAGTTTAGTTTAGTTTAGTTTGGTTTGGTTTGGTTTGGTTTGGTTTAGTTTAGTTTAGTGACACAGCGCGGAAACAGGCCTTTTGGCCCACCGAGTCTGCACCCCACACACACTAGGGCCAATTTTACATTAATACAAGCCAATTAACCTACAAAGCTGTGCGGCTTTGGAGTGTTGGAGGAAACCGAAATCTCGGAGAAAACCCACGCAGGACACCCTACCGCCACATCACTGCTACCTGAATTCTTTCAGGAGAACCTTTTACACCGCATGTTGTGGTATCCCTTCTTGAGCTCCATTCTAGATAATGGGGTTAAAACTAGTCTCTTTGTCTCCAAATGCAAAGGATATAATTCAAGTTTCTGCCATGAATCCTGCAGACTGATTATTCTAATCCCCAAACCAATATTGTGCTGATGCACCTTTGTCTACTAATGAATATGCGCATCAGCCCCCAATTTTAAAGAGAAAGGAGGGTGATTAGCAGCCTTGGATATTGCTCGGCCAATTTTATATAATTACCTTTTGGGGGGGGGGGGGGGGGAGGGTGCATGATCTCAGGAACACCAGCTCTTTTTGAAGTTGTCAAGAGCTGGTCTTCATCTTTCCTCATGAATCATCGGGAATACAGATAGCACAGGTAAGGACAAGATCCATCGGCTAATATCTCTGCCTTAATACATTGACTTGGCCTCCACAGCCATCTGTGGCAATGAATTTCACAGATTCACCACCCTCTGACACCCTCTGACTAAAGAAATTCCTTGCTAAAGGTTAGTCCTTTTATTCTGAGGCTATGCCCACTGGTCCTAGACTCTCCCACTAGTGGAAATATCCTATCCGCATCCACCCTATCCAGGCTTTTCATTATTCATTAAGTTTCAATGAGGTCCCCCTCAACCTTCTAAACTCCAGCGAGTACAGGCCCTGTGCCGTCAAATGCTCATCATATGTTAACACAATCATTCAACTAGAACACAGCTTTACAGGACACATTTGGGTAATTTCATATCGCTGATCTGGAAGTACATTGGGAAATGTCTGGAAGTAGAAGAAACATAAACTTCAGCTTCAAAAAGTTTCTCTCAACTTGAGCAGAAAATAATAAAGGTGGGCAGATTCTGAAATTACTTGCACAATGCAAAATAAGGGTCTTCATTACTTCATGGATGATATCCAGCTAGACCAGCGAGTGGTGTTCAGTTTATTAACTTTCCAAGTGGTGCATACCACTGATGGAAAATGTTATATGAGGTGCCAGTGTCGAGTTTGACTTTATTCATTGTG
This sequence comes from Raja brachyura, assembly GCA_963514005.1. Next base: position 24,800,141 of record OY740783.1, on the reverse strand, counting down.
AAGACTCTGTATTCCACAAACACATACCATATATAATTTTATATCACGGAATTGGAATATATTGCAAACACAAGAGACTGCAGATGCTGTAATATGGAGCAGAAAATCTACTGGAGGAACTCAGTGAGCAAAGCAGCATCTGTGGAGGCACAGGAATAGTTGTCATTATGGGTCAGGACCCTGCATCAGGACTGAGGGTGTAGAAGGAAGATAGCCAGTATAAAGAGGTGAGAGGAAGGGGTCAGGGCCATGTGGGTGACAGGAAGAACCAGATGAGAAGGGGCACAGTGGACAGATGGAGCAGGGTGGGAGAGAGGGAAGGATAGACTTGGGGGAGTTGCTGGTGGGTGATGGGAGCTAAGGAGAAAGACAAAGGGGGCAAATAGAGCTAGGTGCGGGGACGGAAAGGTGGAGTGAGAGAAAGAGGCTAAAAGGTGATGTGAAGATACAATAGGCTGCAAATACTAGAAACCTGGGAAATGGGAGGAAATGCATGAGAGGGCTCCATCGCCACAGTGGAAAAGACACAAAGTGATGGATTCACTCAATGGGTCAGGCAACTGCTCTGGGAAGCATGTTAGGCAACATTTCAGACCAGCAATTGAATGCAACCCAAAATGTCACTCATCCATGTTCTTCAGAGATGCTGCCTGACCCACTGAGTTACTCCAGCACTTTGTGTCTTTTTATTTCCTCCAGAAATCTTCAGAGATGCTGCCTGATGGTCTGAGTTACTACTCCAGCACTTTGTGTCTTTTTTGGTAAGCCATCATCTGCCGTTCCTTGTGTCTACATTAGAAGGGAAACCACATTTGCTGAAAAGGGCAACATTTCAGATGTTATAGAACAAAAGGCCTCATCTTGAGAACAGAGACGACGGAGATGGATAAACTGAGAGAAGGGATGGCATTCTTACAAGATACTGGACGGGTGGGTGGAGCAATAGAATATATTGGAAGGGAATATATTGGAATATATTGCATTCTATGTGTTTTGAGTCATAGTTATAGATTCATACTAGACCAAGTGGGACCCGTTGGGACCCATGTTCCCAGGGGAGGGCTGGTCCCCCTATGCAATATTCTACCTCTCGACCAATTCCAATATTGGTGGCTAGTGGGAGGGGGGGACTTTCTGGAGCCCTAGTAGTGTTCTGGGCTGAAGGGACTGGTTTCCAGAGGGCTAGTATGGACATTGTGGGCCGAATGGATTATTGGGCTGGTAGCTCAGTCCCTCAAGCCTGGCATGCTGGAAACTTACCTACTTTAATTAGGCAACACAACTTTAGCATTTCCAAACCATGGGCAACATAGCTTTAGCATTTCCAAATCAAAGGCAACACAGCTTTAGCATTTCCAAACTAAAGGCAACACAGCTTTAGCATTTCCAAACCATGGGCAACACAGCTTTAGCATTTCCAAACCAAAGGGAACACAGCTTTAGCATTTCCAAACTAAAGGCAACACAGCTTTAGCATTTCTGAACCAAAGGCAACACAGCTTCAGCATTTCCAAACTATATTTTCAAACCACATTAAGGGCACCAGCAGGTCAATAAAACCACTCACAGTTTAGTAGACATGTGTTCAGTGTTATTCACAGCTCAGACTGAGAGATGTGAACCTCTCGCTCCCCTATCATGCGGAGACTGACTGAGGCACTCACAATGCTGACGACCACTTAAAAGTTAACATAAACATCCACCACAGTGGATTCCACATTCCTCACTGTGATGGAAGGCAATAACATTCAACCTCTTCCTCTTTGTTCAGTGGAAAGCAACACAGCGTGTGATCGAATGCAGGCTAAATTTGAACTTATGAAATGTTCACATTACATTTTGTAGCCTCTCCACCATTCTTTCTTCTGTGTATTAGTATCCCACTGAATGCCTTACATTAAAATTATATAACTTACCCCGACAATTGGCAGGAAAGGAAATGCCAATTACGCTAAAATTGCTCCTTTTATTTCAAAGATGAGTAATTTACTTTACCAGGAAAATAAAATTTGAAATTTAGCTGATTGCTGGATGCTTGTCGATCTTTATTTTAGTAATTATAAGACACCCTGTCAATTAAACAGTTTTTTTTATGAATATCTATTTAACAAGGCTAAATCATAATGTTGCAATTATATTTCTTTCTTTGACAGCTGTAAACTAATTAAGTTTCCACTGATGGCAAAAAATCCTGTTATCTTAGTAAGAACGGTAATGATGGAATCTTTTTTATATGGTAAATGCATTACGAAGAGGTGTTAGGGAAAGGTATTGTTTTGAGGCTAATGTTTGGTTAGCAATCACAATTATATTTTATTTTGTTTGTAGAAACACTTTAAAAACCCAATATATAATGATATATTTTACAGGACTAATTATATTGCATCTCTTAAGCCCCTGTCCCACTTGGGTGACCTTCACAGTGACATCCGGCGAGTTTGCCCGCGACCCATAGTCACAGCAAGGTCGCCACGAGGTCGTAGGAGATCTTCGTCACTCTCCTTCATGATCGAGAGTGGTCTCCGCTTAGTCGAGGCTTCAGCTAGGTCGCGGCGTATTTTTCAAAATGTTAAAAATTGAACGCAACTAAAAATAGGTCGCCGTGTGAAAAGTCTATAATTTTTAGTTGTAGGTCTAGTCGAAGCCGGTCATAGTAGGTCGTGATGCTAGTTGTAGCTAGTCGAAGGTGGTTGAAGGTAGTCGAAGGTAATAGCTCCGGGGTGACAAAAAGGTCAGTAGAAAAAAAGGTCATTTAAACAGCAGAACGTCACCTCTTTCACTCCAAGGCATGTTCATTCATAGCTGGAGAGTTTTTTGAGACTTGTGTTTTAGAGATGGTATCAAAAAGGCAGCAGCGCAGGGGGAGGGCACAACCCTAAAAAAAACCCGCCATGCGTAATTTGAAAAATACGCCGCGACCTAGCTGAAGCCTCGACTACGCGGAGACCACTCTCGACCATGAAGGAGAGTGACGAAGACCTCCTATGACCTCGTGGCGACCTTGCCGCGACTATGGGTCGCGGGCAAACTCGCCGGAGGTCACGGTGGAGGCCGCCCAAGTGGGACAGGGTCTTTACTCTCCATTTCTTTGGCTGGCTGGAATCAAATTAATCTACAGTAACACTTGTTGCAATATTACATTGAAGAAAGGATTGCATTGTAGTTAGACCCAAGGAACTGCAGACATTGGTTTACTAAATAATGCACAAAGCACTGGATCAGGCAAATAATACACAAAGTCAATCAATCAGGCAGAATCTCTGGAGAACATGGAAAGGTGACTTTTCGGGTCGGAAACCTTCTTCAGACTGACTGTGTTGGGTAATGGGGGGGAGAAGGCAGGGAGAGAGTAGGGGCAAAACAAAGCCCGGCAAGTAATAGGTGTGTTGGAGTAAATTTCGGAACCAGAGAGGATGCCGGGATACTTGACTACGTGGACACTGCTAAATGCTTACTGAACACTAACTTTGCTGGCCTAATGCCAAGTGGAGAATGGTGCATAGCTAAGTCATAAGGCCAGATGCTGAGCGCCTGCAATAGCAAAAATATATGTAGATGTAGTTGAGCCACAATGACTGAAAAACATGATCAAGTTGCTAAAGTGCTGCTAAGGGTTGATTGACCTGGGAGTTTCTAAGGGGTTGACTGGCTCCCCACCCAGATAATGTAAACACCTGCCATTGTTTGATAATAAAATGTAAATAAACCAGCTGTAAGGATCACTCGGGGAGAAGGTGCTCACAGACCGCGGAGTCTTGATTCTTCTCCCAGAACTCTGTTAACAATAAAGTTGCTGCTTTCCTCTTACTCAAGTCTCAGTGAATATTTTCATCAACAGGTGCATTCATGTTAAGGTGGGGTTGTGATATAAGGATAGAAGGGATTGTAAACCCTGAAGAGTATTGTAAGTGCTTATTTCATATTCGGTTAATAATTATTTTAATATAAAGTGGTTTGAGTTATGTACCAATATACTTTCCTTGGAAATACTTCTACCATTACAAGAACAACTAGTTCTAAAGTGATATATAATTATATTTGATATGTGTTTGTGCAGTAAAAGGAGTGTATTTTGGATCGTAAATATCCAAACAATTTCACTGGTGTTTTCAGAAATAACATTTAAAGTGGAGTATATAAGAAGATATTAAGGCAGGTGACTAAAAGCTTGGCCAAGCTTCATAGGATTTCAGGGACAAAAGAAGGGGAATGTTAAGACAATGAATTACAACTTTGGTGCTTGTTGATTGAAAGTTTGAACCATGGTGGGGTGTTGTTATAAAATAGAAATCAGAGCTATCTTTGTCGATTTTAGTGGTTGAGAAGCTGATGATGGGCAGAGAGTGTTGAGACCATGGAGGAATGAAAACAGAATGAGAACTTTCAAACTGAGAGGCTGCTTAACTAGGAGCCAACAGAGGTGGATGGTTGAGGAGAGGGACATGGCGTCCAAGGACGGAGATGGCTGGAGGGCCGTAATGTTTGACGGTATGGTAAATCAAATTTTCCTGTACCTCGATTCACGTGACAATAAAGGACCATTGAACCATTTAACTATTTAACAGCCTCCGACTTGTATGGTACAGGCACCACTCATAAGAACTCATCAAAACATGACGCCTCTTGCATGCGGGCTCAGTAGACTATTTCTGTACACTTGCTAATAGGGGAACGGAGGTATGGCAATACTCTACTGGACAGTTCGTAAGGAAAATAATTTCACTGTGTTCGCACTTAGCACATGTGATAATAAAAACGATGAACCATTGAGGTTATCAAGCAAATAGAGTCATAGTCATAGAGTGAAACGTTGTGGAAACAGGCTCTTCGGTCCAACTTTTCCACACCAGCCAACATAGCCCAGCTCCACTAGTCCCACCTGCCTGCGTTGGTCCACATACCTCCAAACCTGTCCTATCCATGTACCTTCTTCTTAAACGTTGGGATAGTCCCAGCCTCAACTACCTCATCCGGCAGCTTTTTCCATACACCCAGCACCCTTTGTTTGAAAAGTTACCCCTCAGATTCCTATGAAATCTTTTCCCCTTCACCTTGAATCTATGTCCTCTGGTCCTCGATTCCCCTGCTCTGGGCAAGAGATTTGGGCAAGGAGGGTGATTCGTGAACAGAAACGCACAAGGTTATAACAAGTTTAGATGGGATAGCAAGTGTTAAAAGGATTTGGCGATTTTGATTTACTGTTTTGGGTAGGAATACAGGAGATGTCAGAGAACATTGTTTTTACAAAATGAATGCTAATAATCTGTAACTCCCTGCCTATGAGAGTAGTGCAAGTGAAGACGGTCAATAATTTTGCAAACAAATAGAATAGGAATTTGAGAGAATCCAAAATTAGGTAAAGGGACAGATGAAGTGTAGCACAGTGAACTGACAAAGGCACAATCGGTAGAGTAACCTCCATCTCTGCTCTGTGCAGAAATGGCCTGCAAAAGCTGTTTTATGCCGGATAGACACAGTTGTGGAGTAACTCAGCATCTTGTGTCTATCTTTGGTATAAAGCAGCTTCTGAAGAAGGGATATGACCCAAAATGTCACTCGTGCTTCTATGCTATGTCGATTCAATGTATCTATGATTCTATCTCAGTCTTGGATGTCAGACATGTAGGTGGCAAGAGAGGTGAAGTAAAGGAGTATCATCATCGTACAAGTGGAAACTGTGCTATGAAATGATGTTGACAACGAACAGCATGTAGATAAGAAATAGGACAGGGCTAAAGATAGATCCCCTTGGGACACCAGAGGCAATGGTGCACTGGTGGTTATAGCGCGCAAACACTATTTCACATATTCCGTTTGTTAAGCTAGTGTGCTTGCAGCACAACATTCAGTTCATTCAACCAAAAATGACAAGTGAACTGGACGATTGGTTACTAGCCTTATCACTAGAGAAAAGCAGTGGGCTAGTAATTATTTTGTCCTTAGGCTGTGGTAATAAAATAGCTCTGCTTTGTTGTTTATCCTAGAGCTGCCACAGCCTGATTTTTAAAGGCATTCAGTATGAATGGGATCCCTGGTTTCTGCACCAGATATAACATTTTATCCATCATTTGTGAGAGTCATTTATTAGGATTTGAATGCAAAGCACATGTGGATTTAACCCTTTCCTAATTGATGTAGTCACCAGGCTTTACAGGACATTTCACATACAAGTTACAACAGAGTAGACACAAAAAGCAGAAGTAAGTCAGCGGGTCTGCTTGACCCACTGAGTTACTCCAGCTTTTCATATCTACCTTCAGTTTAAACCAGCACCTGCAGTTTCCAGCCAGAAACATTACCTATTGCTTTTCTCCAGAGATGCTGCCTGTGTCACTCCAGTATTGTGTGTCTATCTTCAATATAAACCAACATCTGCAGTTACTTCCTACACACTAGTGATGTCACCTGGCCTACACATCAGATGCTTGGTACTCATAAATGCTGAAGGATCATTGCAGCAATAAAGTGATGCTGGTAATAAGGATGCCAAAGTGAAATACTCCAGAAGCTGGAATTCTGAAATAAAACAAAAATGCTGGAAATACGCAGCAGATTGGGCAAGATTTGTGAAGAAGGAGATAGAATTAACAATTCAATTTGTGACCTTATCTCAAAATTATTTATTTCAATATGTCGGCATTGTGCTTTCAGTGCCAGATCTCTGACATGTCCTCCCACCTGCTCAATGGCCAGCTGGCACAAACTGATTTCACTCGGCTCAGCCAGACCAGAGGTGCTTGTAGATGACCATCAAACCCGTCTACTATTGGAACCACTGAAAGGAATCAATCATCTACCTGCCTGGTTGGGTGATAGATACCTAAGGTAGACACAAAATGCTGGAGTATCTCAGCGGGATGGGCAGCATCTCTGGTGAGAAGGAATGGGTGACGTTTTGGGTCGAGACCCTTCCTCAGACTGGCGATTACATAGTAAGCTGAAGGTGATCCAGTAAACTAACTGGTAAGAGAAAATAAAAGGATGAATAGTACTCTCCTATCATTGTGGGGATGGGATGCTTCCTGGCAGGATGAGTTGTAAAGTTGCATCAGCTGTAGGTGTTTGGCATGATTTGGATAAACAACTATGTGTAGTCCATTGAGCTTGAAGCCGACCCACTCAATCAAATGTATTTGCAACATGCTCTCTTATTTATGGAATCCCAGAAGTGAAAAGGTGTCAAAAAGTGTCATCATTATCTTAATCATTGCCTCCAGTTCTAATGGTGGAGCCAGCAAAGAATCTCTGCGGTTTGACATGCACCCACTAACATATCTGAAGAAGGCATCCACATCCAGGGAAGCTGTCCTCATGGTCTCAGTGAGCAACTCCTCCTCCTCCGCCACTTCCTCAGCCTGTTGTCAACAAATTCTAGGCTCCTATTATGTCCAAATTTAAAAACATGTATTGGATGATCCTCTCTGGAGATGACTTTTGCAGAAGCTCCTGGAAGAATGCCAGGGAATTGTATCTCATCACTTCAACTCTGATGCAGTCACATGGCTGTTATTAAACAGTTCCTCTGTTGCATTAACTGGAGCGCAGACAACAGATAAGTAAAGAGGAGATGGCACAGATGTTGCAAGACCAGCACTTTGTGCAACAATGTGCCACAGAGGCATACAGTGTGGAAACAGGCCCTTCGGCCCAACTTGCCCACGCTGACCAACATGCCCCATCCACACTAGACCCACCCTCTTGCGTTTGGCCCAGGTGACACTGATGTCACGCGACCAACACTTTGTGCAGCACTGGGTCATAGAATCATAGAGTCATACAGCATGGAAACAGGCCCTTCGGCACAACTTGCCCCACACAAGTCCCACGCTCCTGCGTTTGGCCCAAATCCTATTAAACCTATCCTATCCATGTATCTGTCTAAATATTTCCTAAATGTAGCAATAATACCTGCCTCAAATACCTCCTCTGGCAGCACATTTCATACACCCACACCTCTCTGTGTAAAACATTTACGCCTCAGGTTCCTATTATAGTTTCCCCCCCCCCTCACCTAAAGCCTATGTCCTCTGGTTCTCTGTGGGTGAAACATAGAAACATAGAAAATAGGTGCAGGAGTAGGCCATTCGGCCCTTCGAACTTGCACCGCCATTCAATATGATCATGGCTGATCATCCAACTCAGTATCCTGTACCTCCCTTCTCTCCATACCCCCTGATCCCTTTAACTACAAGGGCCATGTCTAACTCCCTCTTAAATATAGCCAATGAACTGGCCTCAACTACCTTCTGTGGCAGAGAATTCCACAGAGAAATATGACAAGTCTTGCAGACTGCCTGAGAATAAATGTTTCATGAAGGACATACCTTTAGAAAGGAGAAGAGGAGGAATTTCTTTAGTCAGAGGGTAGCGATTCTGTAGAATTCCTTGCCACGGAAGGCTGTGAAGACCAAGGCAATGGATGTTTTTAAGGTGGTGATTGATAGATTCTTGATCAGTAAGGGTGCCAGAGGATACGGGGAGAAAGCAGGAGAATGGGGTTGAGAAGGAAAGATAGATCAGCCATGATTGAATGGTGGGGTAGACGATGGGCCGAATGTTCTAAGTCTGCTCCTATAAATTATGAACATGAACCTATTCCTTTTCTCCAAAGATGCTGCCTGATGCGCTGAGTTATTCCAGCACTTTTTGTCTATCTTTTGCACATGGAAGTAGTGTGCAGCACAAATTGTATAATTTGACTGTCATAGAGTCATAGAGCAATACAATGAGGAAACAGGCACTTGGGCCCAAGTAGTCCACACTGGCCAACATGTTCCACCTACGTTAGTCCCACCTGCCAACATTTGGTCCATATCCCTCCAAACCTGTCTTTAACTGCTTCTTAAATGTTGAGATAGTCCCAGCCTCAACTACCTCCGGTGGCAGCTTGTTCCATACACACACCACCCTTTGTGTGAAACAATTACCCCGCAGATTCCCATTAAATAATTTCTGCTTCACCTTAAACCTCTGTCCTCTGATCCTCGATTCACCCTAATCTGGGCAAGAGACTCTGTGCTAACTGTGTTTGCATAATTATGACAAAAGCCAATGAATGTCACCAAAGCAGCATGTAAATAGTAACTTATGCCAACGAATTCCGAGCCACACTAGTGAATTTGAAACAGAATTATTTAAAGGTGTTAGCAACAGAAACAAATAGAAAATAGAATAACAAAGTGCTTCTGTCTCCTTCACAAGGGCAAACCTTAGATTCTCACTTACAAATGGAGAGCCCCATGATTTATTATCTTGGTACATACTTGCAAAGTTGCTGATTTTTTTTTAAAGCACAAAATATACTGAATAAGCTCATAATTGCAGCACCGACTAATGTGCACTGATCTGAAACTATTGTTCAATCCTCAACAAAGCCTTCTCTGTCTTCATACATAAGTAAGTGAGTTGACCACGACAGATCTTTCATGAAGAGTAAAATATGATGTTTCATGCAACAAATTTTTAGGCTTAAAATCTCAAGAGGTCTGGTACATGGACAGATAACGCCAGTTCTGTTATGTTTCTTGAAAAAACTAGGACCTGGTGATGCAATGAGAATGTGATTGATTGATTAATAGCAAATTTTACAAACACCTAGGTCGTAAAACCATATTTTAAATAAAGAATTACTCCTCTGATACTGTTCTCCATTATCACTGACATAAATTACATTATCCTGGGCGATGATATCAACTATCGAGACTGTTCCTCACGGGCTGTCAAGGTTATGCATTGAATACTGTCAGCCTCCTTCACATTTAGTGTGACTGGGTGTGAAGGAACATTTAGCTTGACAAAGGACATACATGATATTAAAAGTTAATTCATGTTAATTTATTGTATTTCCAATTCGACAAAAATATTTGAAATTAATTGAGTGGCAATTTAAATTGTAAATTGAAATGGATGAATTCAAATTAAATGATTGAATCTAAATTGCAAATTGCATGAGTGGCATTGTTCTAATAGGCAATGTACAAGGTGAAGAGCACCATCTAAATTGTGGAAGTCTCAGAAGAGCATTTAGTAATCTGATAAATCTTAAGTTTAATAATGATTACACCATAAAAATATTATAAATCCTCAGCTGGTCAGGCAGCATCTGTGGACAGAGCAATAGAACTAATGCTTCAGGTTGATGGCCTTTCTTCAAAATAAGCCCTTGATGTGAAATGTTCACTCAATTTCTCGTTCTCCACAAATGGCACCAGACCTATTGAAAAACTCAACATTTTCTGGTTTTACTTTAGATCTCCACCATCTGTACATATTTTTGCTTTTGTTTTTTGATAATAAAATGTTTTCAAATTACTTTGAATTACCATTGAGTCACAGTGTCATACAGCATGGAAGCAAGCCAGCCCTTGTGCATGCTAACCAAGATGCTCCATCTAAGCTAGTTCTGTTTAAACATGAGATCATTGCAATAATACATTACTGCTGAATAATATCTTAAAAATGGAAATAAAATACATAATTTTGTACATAAATATTATTAAATTCTGATAAATTGAGCAAATATCCTGATTAAAAAAAAATAATAATGTAGATGATATTCACAAACACCAAGTGGAGTACACTATAAATCACCTTGTCAGTATGTCTTTCAAGAACTTCCAATTCATTTTAAGTGTTTCTTCACAGTCAAGTGTGAAATCATGGCCTGAAGAGAATTAAAGTACTACAATACTCTCATGAATGTCAATTTAGAACTTCTTTGCATATACAGCAAGTTACCTGCGGTAAAGAATCAAAGCACACATAACATGGAACAGGAAGGCAGGTAGTAATTGGGAAAATGGAAGAAGACATTTTGGAGAGGCAATCTGAAAATTATAGTTTCACATTGGCTTTGCCCAAATGAACAATAAGGCATGTTTTGTTTTGTTTTTCAGCAGGTTTTTCATCCACTTAATTGATGGCCTGACAGTTGGGGAGTGGACTGGATGTAAAATAGTGAGGGTGAAAAGGATTGCACGTGGTCCTTGGTGTCATGAGAAATCGTTTGTAATGTCGTGGAGAGAGTGTGATAGATATCAGAAACTAGTGGAGACGCATTTAATAACTCTGCATATTTCATCGCGACTCTTTTACTGCTGTGTTCCTAATAAATAGGATGGTTGCTTCCTAACATTCCTTATTCAAGCATGGACTAATACACTTGCCAGTGTAGCTAGCTTTTCCACCTCAAGTGTATATCTCACCAGACGTACCAGAAGATGTTTGAGACTTCTAATTTAATTGCAACTGGCCTCAGCTCATGTGGTTATTTTCATCAGTAGGTTAATGACCACAACTATGATACCTCAATGAAGCTATGAAGGCATTTGCCAGAAGAACACCAGATTGAATGCAGTCTCTCATCCAATTCCAACCTTTCCAAAGGAGGGCTTGACTCAGTCCTTCAGCCTACCAATGGAATAAAAAATCACAGTTCCCCACAATTTCCAAACCCACCCTTCTAATCTCCCAACCTTCCCATTCATCCACCCAGAATCAGCTAACTTCTATTGTCCCAGTTTATAGATCAGGAGAAAAGCAGTTTGGTACTCCGGATCAGTCAGATCAGGGTCTCGACTTGTATCATCACCCATCCCTTCTCTCCAGAGATGGTGCCTGTCCCGCTGAGTTACTAAAGCATTTTGTGTCTATGTTTGGTTTAAACCAGCATCTGTAGTTCCTTCCTACACATAGGTGTTTGGTAGGTCAGTGTTTCTTGCTGGAATACACTGCACTGGAATCACATCACAATTCAAATACTATCTAATTTCCAGCCGACCGCATGTTTTCACATTGCAAATGCATTTTGATTGGACATTAAACGTGATTCCCTTACCATTTACCCGGTAAATGGATCATGTATTGTATTTCTACTGCTGGTTACCACACAACAAAAGCTTTTCACTGCACGTGACAATAAACAAAACTGAAACAAATACTTAATTCATAAGTTCATAAGTTATAGGAGCAGAATTAGGCCATGATGATGCTGGCTATCTTTTTGAAATGTATCCTATAGATCCTTTCAATGGTGGGGAGATAAGTACCTCTGATCAATCTTGGCAGTGTCTACCACTTTTTGTAATCACCCTTGTTCGAGTTGCCGAAGTAGGCTGTGATGCAACTGGTCAATATGCTCTCGACCATACACCTGTGGAAGTTTAGAGTTTAGTTTAGAGATTCAGCGCAGAAACAGGCCCCTTCGGGCCACCGAGTGTGTACCGACCAGCAATCCCGGGCGTTAACACTATCCTACACACACTAGGGACAATGCACACATACACAAAGCCAATTAACCTACATACCCGTATGTCTCTGGAGTATGGGAGAAAATCGAAGCTCTCGGAGAAAACCCACGTGGTCACGGAGAGAATTTACAACCTCCGTCCAGACAGCACCCATAGTCGGGATTGAACCCGGGTCTCTGGCGCTCCAAGCGCTGTAAGGCAGCAACTCTGCCGCTGCACCACCATGGCCGCCCATTAAGTTCAAGATAGTATTCATTGACATAACAAATCTCCTTAATTTTCGAAGGGAGTGGAGGCGTAGATGGGTTCTCTTTATGAATGCATCAATGTGCTGGGTCGAGGACTGATCTTCAGAGAGATGCACGCCCAGGAACTTTAAGTTATTGACTCTTTCCATCAATGGAAACTCCGCACAGCCAGCACATGAAGTCAGGATCAAACACGGGTCTCTGACACTGTGAGGCAGCAGCTCTAGCAGCTGTGCCTCCGTGCCACGTGAAATAATCATGGAATAATGATATCATGGAATAATTTCTTGATTTTTATTATTTATGGATAACATTATAGCTTTATTATGAACATTAGCACTGGAAATATAACAATGCAAAACAAAAGAGAAAAGAAAAAACATGAATGAAAACAAATAAAAAGGTTCATTTTCAAAACTGTTGCAATCAGGAGGGATCGTGATTGTGCCAATTATGCTCTTGGCAATTAATAATCATGTTTACAAAATCTAAATAGTGAAATCCACAAGGGCATAATTGCAGTGTTAAAAACTATTAAAAATTGAATTAAACACATAACCAATTCTATATTAACTATAGAATTATAACTATGGGCATTACCTCTTTAAGTGAGATGAAGAAAAAATCATATCAAAGGAAATCAAGCAATCTTGGAATACTGGGATGTTACCTTTGAGTCCATAAATAAGACTGTCATCAGTCTGAAGGTGGGTCTATACCCGAAACATCACCCATTCCTTCTCTCCAGAGATGCTGCCTGTCCCGCTGAGTTACTCCAGCATTTTGTGCCTATCTTCGATTTAAACCAGCATCTGCAGCTCCTTCCTTCAAATGATTACTGCCTCATCACTTCCCTGTAAATGTCATGGGAAGTGCTTGAATATCAAGACCATTATCACTGACCTACCATCAAAGTCGCAAGGCCACTGTTGCACTTATGCGATCAAATATAACTTCTTAAATTGCATCAAAATTAATGTCAGTCTAAAGAAGGTCCTGATACCAACACATTGTCTATCCATTCCCTCCACAGATACTGCCTGATTCATTGAATTCATGAATTCACTGTGTTTTGCTCAAGATTCCAGCACCTGCCATTCCTTGCGTATCAAAATTAAGCTTGCTTATCTGAATTTAAGACGTACAAGCTGGAGTATGCTGTGTTAATCACTCTTACTTCTCAGTGAATCAAAAAAATATCTTGGTTAGCTTTTACTTCAGTGTCCCTTTCCTTCCCTGACTTGGATTCAGGGACAGTTTCTTCCCAGCTGTTACCAGGCAACTGAATCATCCTACCACAATCAGAGAGCAGAGCTGAACTATTTCTACCTCTTTGATGACGCTCGGGCTATCCTTGATCGGATTTTGCTGGCATTAACTTGCACTAAACGTTATTCCCTTATCATGTATCAATACATTGTAAATGGTTCAATTGTAATCATGTATTGTCTTTCTGTTAACTGCTTAGCGCGCAACAAAAGCTTTTCACTGTACCTCGCTATACGTGGCAATAAACTAAACCGAACTCCATACCCTTGACACCCTCAAAATCTAAAGCCATTCCTTTCTGAATATACTCTGTAACTGCATGTGCTGATGTGTTGTTTTCATGATTTTATCAACCAGCACTTCTGACATCATGATTCAGTATATTTCTCATTCACTTTTGTAGATATTGGAAATTGCTGTAGAATGATAGCACATAAACAGACTTTTTGTCCCATCTTGTCCACGTTGACCATTAAGTACCTGGTTATTCTGATGCTATTTACAAGCTGATACTATTTATAAGCTGCCTTGTATTCCATGGTTATTTAAGTTCAGTTCAGTTCAGTTTAGTTTATTGTCACGTGTACCGAAATACAGTGATAAGCTTTTGCTGCATGCTAACCAGTCGGCAGACAGACAGAGAGACAGGTGGCAGTAAATCCAAAGGGTTTCTACAGCTATATTAATAGCAAAAGGATAACGGGGGATAAAATTGGACCATTAGAGAGCCAGAATGGACAGCTATCTGCAGAGCCAAAAGAGATGGGGAAGAAATTGAACAATTTCTTTTCTTCGGTATTCACCAAGGAGAAGGATATTGAACTCTGTGAGGTAAGGGAAAAAAGTAGAGTAGCTATGGAAACTATGAGATTTAAAGAGGAGGAAGTACTGACACTTTTGAAAAATATAAAAGTGGATAAGTCTCCAGATCCTGACGGGATATTCCGTAGGACATTGAGGGAAGTTAGTGTAGAAATAGCAGGGGCTATGACAGAAATATTTCAAATGTCATTAGTAACGGGAATAGTGCCGGAGGATTGGCATACTGCGCATGTTGTTCCATTGTTTAAAAAGGGTTCAAAGAATAAACCTAGCAATTATAGACCTGTTAGTTTGACATCAGTGGTGGGCAAATTAATGGAAAGGATACTTAGAGGTAATATATATAAGCATCTGGATAAACAGGGTCTGATCAAGAACAGTCAACATGGATTTGTGCCTCGAAGGTCATGTTTGACAAACCTTCTTGAATTTTTTGAATAGGTTACTAGGGAAATTGATGATGGTAAAGCAGTGGATGTTGCCTATATGGATTTCAGTAAGGCCTTTGACAAGGTTCCCCATGGAAGGTTGGTTATAGAAGGTTCAATCTTTGGGGGTTAATGGCGGAGTAGCAAGATGGATTCAACACTGGCTGAATGGGAGATGCCAGAGAGTAATGGTGGATGGCTGTTTGTCAGTTTGGAATCCGGTGACCAAAGGGATGCCTCAGGGATCTGTGTTGGGTCCACTGTTGTTTGTCATTTGCATCAATGATCTGGATGATGGGGTGGAAAATTGGGTAAGTAAGTATGCAGATGATACTAAGATAGGTGGTGCTGTGGATAATGAAGTAGATTTTCAAAGTCTACGGAGAGATTTGGGCCATTTGGAAGAGTGGGCTGAAAGATGGCAGATAGAGTTTAATGCTGAAAAGTGTGAGATGCTACATCTTGGCAGGACAAATCAAAATAGGACGTACATGGTAAATGTTAGGAAATTGAGGAATGCTGCGGAAGATAGGGATCTAGGAATAACTGTGCATAGTTTCCTGAAGGTGGAATCGTATGTAGATAGGGTGGTAAAGAAAGCTTTTGATGTGCTGGCCTTTATAAATCAGAGCATTGAATATAGGAGTAGGGAAGTAATGTTAAAATTGTACAAGGCATTGCTGAGACCAATTTTGGAGTATGGTGTACAATTTTTGGTCGCCTAATTATAGGAAGGATGTCAACAAAATAGAGAGAGTACAGAGCAGATTTACTAGAATGTTGCCTGGGTTCCAGCAACTAAGTTACAGAGAAAGGTTGAACAAGTTAGGTCTTTATACTTTGGAGCGCAGAAGGTTAAGGGGGGGCTTGATTGAGGTCTTTAAAATGATGAAAGGGATAAACAGAATTGACGTGGATAAGCTTTTCCCATTGAGGGTAGGGAAGATTCAAACAAGAGGGCACGACATGAGAATTAAGGGACAGAAGTTTAGTGGTAACATGAGGGGGAACTTCTTTACTCAGAGAGTGGTGGCTGTGTGGAATGATCTTCCAGCAGAAGTGGTGGAGGCAGGATCGATTTTAACATTTAAAAGTAAAGTGGATAGGTATATGGACGGGAAGGGAATGGAGGGGTATGGTCTGAGTGCAGGTAGATGGGACTAGGGGAAAATAAATGGTCGCCATGGACTGGAAGGGCCAAGAAGGTTTGTTTTTGTGCTGTAATTGTTATATGGTTATATGGTTATATGGTTATATGGTTAAACATGATTACAATCAATCCATTTACAGTATATAGATAAATGATAAGGACATAACATTTAATGCAAGGTTAACCCAGCCAAGTCCGATCAAGGACAGTCCGAGGATCACCAATAAGGTAGATAGTAGTTTAGCACTGCTCTCTGGTTGTGGTAGGATGGTTCGGTTGCCTGTTAACAGCTGGGAAGAAACTGTCCCTGAATCTGGAGGTGTGTGTTTTCACACTTCTATACCTTTTGCGTGATGGGAGAGAGGAGTAGAGGGAGAAGCCAGGGTGTGACAGCCTTGATTATGCTGCTGGCCTTGCCAAGGCAGAGTGATGTTTAAGTGGAGTAAATAGAAGGGAGGTTGGTTTGTGTGACGTATAAGAAGGAAATGCAGATGCTGGTTTAAACTGAAAATAGACACAAAGGGCTGGAAATACCCAGCGGGATAGGCAGCACCTCTGGAGAGAAGGAATAGGTGACGTTTCGGGTTCAGACCCATCTTCAGACTGAAGAAGGGTCTCGACCTGAAACGTCCCCATTCCTTCTTCAGACTGAAGAAGGGTCTTGACCCGAAACGTCACCCATTCCTTCTCTCCAGAGGTGCTGCCTGTCCAGCTATGTTACTCCAGTTTTTTTTAATCTAACTTTGATTTGTGTGATGGCCTGGGCTGCGTCCACAATTCGCTGTAATTTCTGCAATTTTGAAATCCACTTCTAGATACTTCTTAAATGTCGTGAGAATACCTTGCCTCTGCCAACCACTCAGACAAAGCCTTCCAGATTGCAATCGCCTTCTGCATGAAATAATGTTTCCTCAGATACTCTTTGAACCTTTTATTCCTTACCCTAAACCTACGCCCACTGATTTCAGCTGTACATTTTGAAAGATACCAGGGTATATTATTTGACCTGCAATCCTCATATAAATACTCTATTCTTATTGAAAGTTATAATAGTGAGTACAATAAGTTAGTTCTGCTTTCAGAAAAATAAAACAGGAGAATTCAAATGATTTTGCAGAACAACACTGATTGGAATGAGAAGATAACACGAAGATGTATAATAAGATCTCTCATAGTCTGGTATATAATTTATAAGCTTGTAAAACTTAGCTGCCATTTTCCATATAAATGTGAGTTATTGCTGAAATTAAAATGATTGTCATCCTCATCAATGTGTGTGGCTGATACTTAAGGAGTGAACAGAAGAATTAGGACAGCAAAATGGCCCATGAAAGAGACAGAGGGAGAAGTATCTTTGTACATCACCTCTACTGCT
Organism: Raja brachyura; assembly: GCA_963514005.1. Next base: position 24,782,601 of record OY740783.1, on the reverse strand, counting down.
GTTATGAAGGTGTCTGTTGGTTGCACAGCCATGAAACTGGATGCACATTGAACAAAAACCTGCAATTAATGCGAGATGGGTATGCTAAGTGCCTGCAGATACATACCGTGATTTAATGGTGAATCAGGCAATCTAACAGTGTTGCCTATTAATCTAAGTGCGTTACCTGCTGATTTTTCTGTTTTGTTATTTTATTCCTGTAACACTTCATCCAATGCAAGAGAAGCATTTTAAAAATGGATCCTCTGATTATTTCCAAGCAGTCCTGAGAACCAACTGAAGCCTCTGAATGAGTATTCCCTCACAACATTCGATGAAGATGCCAGTTTAGTGTTTATTGTCACGTGTACCGAGGTACAGTGAAAAGCTATTGTTGCATGCTAACCGGTCAGCAGAAAGACAATACATGATTAAAAGCGAGCCATTTACAGTGTATAGATACATGATAAGGGAACAACGTTTAGTGCAAGGTAACCCAGCAAAGTCCGATCAAGGATAGTCCGAGGGTCACCAAAGAGGTAGATAGTTCAGCACTGCTCTCTGGTTGTGGTAGGATGATTCAGTTGCCTGATAACAGCTGGGAAGAAACTGTCACTGAATCTGGTGATGTGCGTTTGCAACTTCTATACCTTTTGTCTAATCGGAGAGGGGGAAGAGAGAGTGGCCAGGGTGTGAGTCATCCTTGATTATGCTGCTGCCCTGCCATGGCAGCTTGAGGAATAAATGGAGTCAATGGAAGGGAGGTTGATTTGTGTGATGGTCTGGGCTGCGTCCACAATTTGCTGCAATGTCTTGCGGTTCTGGATGGAGCTGTTCCCAAACTAAGCTGTGATGCATTCTATAACCTGGATGGATGAACCCTGCAACCTGCTGTCTATTGAAGAGGAACATTCATTTTGACTTATTCCTTCTCTCCTCATTTCCCTGCTCAGTTTAACAATGGTAACATGACTCAGTTACAATGGTAACATGGCTCAGTTACCTTAGACAATTTTCCGATATTTTGTTTGTGCAAACTTTGAACAATATAAGGCAAAGCTCACAAAGAAATAAAAGACAATCAAATAAGTTGAGAAAATACATATAATAATGCCATAGGAGTAGTATTAGGTCATTCGGCCCATTAAGTCTACTCCGCCATTTAATGATGGCTGACCCTCCTAACCCCATTCCCCTGCCTCCTCCCCATAACCTCTGACTACTGTACTAATCAAAATTTATCTTTGCCTTAAAAATATCCACTGACTTGGCCTCCACAGCCTCTGTGGCAAAGAATTCCACAGATTCACCACCTTCTGACTAAAGAAATGTATCCTCATACTCCTTCCAAAAGAGATAACAATCTCAAACCAATTAAAATTATAAATAATGCATTTATCTCTTAGGGAGTTGATTTACACATGGAACATTGTTTTAATACTACTGCAAGTTAGTTAAACATCTAAATTAGGTCCTTCATGACTTGAGTCCCAGACAGAATGGGTGCATTGAAACTACAGGCAGCAACATTTTGGCAGGAACTATATGTCACGAGGTTTAATAATCCACACCCACCTAATTTAAATCTCACTGTAATGATCATGGTCCCAAGAGTCCAGGATGTGTTTGATCTGTTGAGAATTTCCTGCTATTTCTGAGGTTTATTTTCAAATTTCAAGTAAATGCAGCCTTTTCCTTTCCAAAAATGAGCTCCCTGTTTGAAAAGCCTGATATCATACACTATGGTCCTCTGTGGCTTGGCGCTAGAGTTGCTACCTAACATCACCAGAGATCAGGGTTCAATCCTAACTACAGGTGCTTGTCTGTATGGAGTTTGTACGAATTCCCCGTGACCTGCGTAGGTTTTCTCCGGGATCTCCAGTTTCCCCTCACATGCCAAAGACATACAGGTTTGTAGGTTATTTGATTTGGTATAATTGTAAACTGTCTTGTGTGTGTGTGTAGGATAGTGTTAGTGTGCGTGGATTGTTGGTTGGTGTGGACTTGGTGGGCCGAAGGGCCTGTTTCTGCACTGTATCTCAAAACTAAACTAAACTAAACTAAACCCAAGATAGACACAAAAATGCTGGAGTAACTCAGCAGGGCAGGCAGCATCTCTGGAGAGAAGGAATGGGTGACGTTTCGGGTCGAGAACCTTCTTCAATCTGAAAAAGAGTCTCCACCCGAAATGTCACCCATTACTTTTCTCCAGAAATGCTGTCTGTCCCGCCTGTGGACTTCGGGAGCCGCGGTCTCCAGGAGGAGGCGGCCATTTCGGAACTCCAAGCCGCTGAGAGTGTTCTCCTGTTCCGACGCCAGAGTTCCATTATCCCAGCGAGTGGGCCTGAAACATCGGGCCGCCGCAGCGGCAACTGTGGAGGCCTTAATAGGCCCCGACCACGGGTGAACATCGAGGAAGTGGACTGAACTTTGCTGCCTTCCCTCACAGTGGGAAACGTTGATCCCGCGGAAGGGGCTGTTTTTTATGTTAAATTCTATAATGCTGTGTTTATTTTATTTGTGTGCTGCAATGGCAACTCAAATTTCACTGCACCGATTGGTGTGTGTGACAATAAATGTCCTTTGTCCTTTGGGTTATTCCAGCATTTTGTGTCTATCTTCGATTAAAACCAGCATCTGCAGTTCTTTCCTAAACGAAACCCATTTAGTTCATATTGTTGCAAATATGTAGGTGTCAAGAGAAAGCCTTTTTAGATGAATAATTTTATATATCACTGGGTTTTTTCCCAGTCAGAAACAGTAAAAGGGTTATCAGGGAAATGGAGAAGCTTGCCATTTAAGAACAGAGTTTGAAATTAGCATGTTTGAATGCCTCATATCAAAGAGTAAGAGGTGACACTGAATGGAACAGTTCAACTGAGTCGAACAATGACTGAATATTACCAGCAGGTATTAGCATTCTGCCACCATCATAACTCAAAGGATACATTGTTGATACTGTCCAAAGTAGTGTAGGTATTTTCTGAGTTTAAATTGAATTTTTCTAACCTCTGGACCTCAATCAAGAAAATATTGCAGGAGCAAAGTCTGATTTCTTGATTTTGCCATTTTGTTTTCTTTCCTGCTGCAGGGCATCTCATGTTGAAATATTTTTCTTTCCATCATGGTTAATCATGGCAGAGCCATTGATGGAAGGCTAATATAAAAGTAATGCAAGTAATTAACAAAACTAATCGAATGCTATCATTTATTGCTGGAGGAATTGAACATAAAAGTAAGGAAGTCATGCTTCTGTTTTATAGGGGATCAATGAAACCCCAGTTGAAATACACAGTCAGAGAGTCATAGTGAGACAAGCACAGAAAAAGGTCCTTTGGCCCACTGAGTCTTGTCGATCCCCACTCTTACATTTTAAAAAATCAAATACTCCTCACATTCTCAACAATTCCTCCCATATGCTACCACTTATATAACACAGGCAATTTACAGTGGTTAATAACCAGCTAACGCAACTAATCTTTAGGATATGAGATACAAACAAGCGCACCTAGAGAAAACTAGTGCATTCAATGGGGGAACATGCAAACTCCACATAGAGTGAGCAGCCAAGACTGAATCCAGGTTTTTGGTGCTGTGAGACACTGCATCACCCACTTAATGTGCCATGTTGGACCACTTATTAACTCCGAAGGCGGTGGGTGTATGGAATGAGATGCCAGGGAAGGTAGTTGAGGCAGGTAGTATAACAGCATTTAAAATAAACTTGGACAGGTACATGAATAGGTAAAGTTTGCTCTCTGGATGCTTTCAATAGAGAGCTAGATAGGGCTCTTACAAATAGTGGAGTCAGGGGTTACGGGGAGATGGCAGGAATGGGGTACTGATTGGGGATGATCAGCCATGATCACATTGAATGGCGGTGCTGGCTCGAAGGGCCAAATGGCCTACTCCTGCACCTATTGTCTATTGTCTAATGTTTAGAGGATGTGGGCCAATGCAGGCAAATGGGACTAGCCTAGATGGGGCATCTTGCTCAGCATGGACGAGTTGGGCCGGGCGGCCTGTTTTTGTGTTTTACGGCTCTATAGCCCTGTGGCTCTATAAAGGATTTCAATGCATTGGAAGGTTTACTAGACTAATAATTGGATTGAGTAAGTTGTATTAAATGCAAAGGTTATCATATTTTCATATTTGTCATGATGTAGAAGGAGGCCATTTGACCAATTGAGCCTATTTCAGCTTTCAGAGTATACCATCAATTGCTCTTTGTCACTTATTTCCTTGTAGCTTATTCTCCCTCATATGCCAAATATCTCCACCCACACTGTCCTATCACCCACTTACACTGTGGCTAATTTATAGCAACCAAATAATCTCCATGCCAGCACATCTTTGGGATATGGAACATATGGAACGTGAAGAACCTGCCAGCCTGCATGCGCATCAATCTTCAGAGCAACTGTATGAAACCATAGACCACTTGCACAAACTTAAACTATTAAAAGATTAATAACCCTTGACTTACCAAATTATCTTTATGAGATTCAGGGTTGGGAGTGGAGGGCACATAATCCCTCACTTTAACTTCTCATAAAATAAAGATCAAACTTAAAACGGTAAGTTTTCGTTTAATCTTTCTATTTTATATTGAAGTCTCATGAGAGACTAAGTGAAGCCTTCGGAGCTCTGTGGTTTCATACGGTAAACCAATCTGTGCGTGAAACACTTAAACAGACAAAATAGAAAAGACATGGGTATTAACAACATGATGCTAACTTACATACATGTACATTGCCCTTAATCGGACCACAGTCCCAATTGCCTTTGGGTTAGACAATAGCTCACGCAACACTGTTCAGAATTCTATCTGCAACCATCCAGACATGTTCAACAACATTTTATAACTTTTCAAAATGAGCTTATCTGAGCCTCCAGCTGTTGCAAGAAGATGATCAAAGGGGAAATTCAATTTTATTGGTAGATAACGAGCCAGCCCCCCTGATAGAATGAGACTTGAAATTAGTTGCATTCACTCCCGCTTTTAGCTGTTTACACTCTATCCATCTTGAAATAGTCTGCACCAACAATTTTGTGTGAAATCATTAAATAACTATGAAGGAACTATCCTTCATTTCATAGGCACTATTAAGCTCAGTGTATCTTTTTACATAACTGACACCACCAATCTCCGATCCGGCGGGTATGCTGTCAACTCCAACTTAACCAAACATGCCCGTTTGCTTTATGAGTCTATTCATGAAAGCTATCCTTATGTCAGATATGACCCAGAGATCCAGATGGAGATTGTGTAAAAGCTGTGCTCTTTGTGCTGAAATCAGTTGTCATAAGCATAATTAACTTAAAAGATACTGCTCCAACATTAGGAATACAGTAAATGAATATCTGCATAATAATTTATACTGATTACACATTCCACACTACTTTGAGTCTAGGCTTTAGAGTGTTCATATAAAAGACACCTTTCATATCCTTAGTTACCAGTGGGTGAATAACCAATCATTTGTTGTCCCACTTATAGAAATTGATATAATGACAATGCAGGAAGAGCAGTGTCAATTGCGCTATAACATAATCGCTTCTCTTAAACCCAAACTGAAAGAACCACAACCTCTGCTATTTTTTGTTCAAAGTAGCTCACATGTATCTCTTCACAAACTTTCCATACAACCATGCAATGATAGATGCATGAGAAATAGGCTGAATTAGCCACCAGTCGTGTCTTCGAGCAATTGTAGGAGCTTCTTTCGGCAGACTTATCTATAATGGAAGTCCTGGGTGAGTAGGCCAAAATGGCACTACTATAATTCATGGTGTCTATAAATTCCATGACAAAATGCCCTTTAGCTCTGAGTAGGACAGCATTAACTTTAGAATTTTTGTAAATAGCCTAGGACTGAAGTCAACCCCTTAGGTAGAACCTAAAATTTCCAACACTGGCCTTGCCATAAAACACCAGATATATCTGTACCTCTCGTATATTGATTAGGAAAGGTATAAATCTTAAAGATCGATTGAGGCCCTAAATTCTCTGTAATCAGCTAAATTGCTGAATGGCCATTATCCATCTTAAACTGGTTGTACCAACCACAAGATCAAACTAGCCAATTGAAAGCCTGATTTGGCATTCTCCATTTTTCTTCAACCTTGAGCAAATATTAGAATATACCCCTCTAGTTCTTGGGCAGACTGCTCTTCCTTTGTGAGATGTCTCTGTTTTCACTTGGATAGCCATAGTTTCCTCTTTGAACAATAAGCACGGAAATCTTGGCTTCTCTTGCCGCGGAGGAATTATTTAACCAAAAAACTGAATCTTATAACCGTTTATAATTTGTAAGATGGAAAATCCGGCGGTTATCTGTTGCCACCTGTTTGTCGAACCGTCTTACCTATCTCCGACTTGAATATCGACAGCACATCTCATGCAGCTGATGTAATAGCATTTGCATACTCAACAACCTTCACCTCATTGTTGCTTTGCTGTCCATGACGAGACAGATGGTGACTGTAGATGCGATCAAGGCAGTTTCTGAGAAAGCCCTTGCTCTAAAAACCACCAAGATTGCTAATAGAATAATAGACAAAAGGTGATATCACCCCGACCATGAAGATCCAGCAATCCCTGAGACAGACACCACCAAAATATTTGGCCTCAGGCATCCCTGAACCGCTGGGAACAGTACTGAATTTGAGGAGAGTACAGCAACGATGGTGAATGCTGAACCTGCGAATAAAAGCCCTCTGGCATTGATAGTGGTGTAGGCCTGGTGCTCCAACCAGCCTCCATGGAGCAGCATCTGGCACTCATTAGGTAGAGGTGAAATGTATGCAGGTAAATGGCAGTCTACCCCCAAAGGGTGTATTACCACACCCACCACAGCATCTTTCTCTATGACAAAATTTAGCATAAATTGGATAGGCCTCAGGCCTATAACATCCTAACACCATTGAGTTTAGACTGCGTATAACACAGAAGTACCCTCTACTGACCTTGTACAAGCCGAAACCTTCCCTGAGAAATCTCAAAACCTTCTGGGGTTAAAACCATCCGACTTTCGACTTTGATTTTGCCTCAACTGATGGCATTAACCTACAAACCTCCAGTGTCTGACAGAATCAGAACATACATCAGATCCTTATGCGACTAGAATTGAAGCGTAGCATCCACTTGGTGTGGGAATACGAGTTCCCTGTCAACTCCTTATGGTCAGAGTCACCCTCAGAGTGTAAAATATAATAATGCAACCTTGAATCAGGAGTTGCTGCCGCAGTCCTCTGCCTGGAACGATCTATCTCAGTTGCCAGTGTTCGCAACACATTCTCTTCACCAAGGTGAGCATGATGGTCCTGGCCTAAAAAAGGCCTCTAGCTAGGTCTGAATTGAGTAGGCCTGGTGTTCCAACCAGCCTCGATCCTGTAACGATTCCTGCCATTAGTTATATATAGAGGTGGTATGCCCGCCGGAATATTGAAGCCCTACCCACATAGGATGGTTCTACCACCCCCTCAGCCACCTAAAATTCTTCTTGCAAGTCTTAAATTTGCTAACATAAGTCCTCTCCGAAGAGATACTTTGCAGGCTGCATGTTGCTGGCCGTGCATAAATGAGCATTTTTTTAGGAATTACCTCAGGCCTTATAGCATTTTGCGAAGGCAATTTAGCTCAAACTGCATATTACATAGAAGTGCTAATGCATCTTCTGCACTACCGAAGCTGAACCCATCTACTGCCCTTGCAAAGGCAGTAATGACATCAGTGAACAGTCTTTGGATACATTGAAATGTTAATTCTTGCCCACGTATCACCATTGAGATATCCCAAATGGTGAAATCGACTTTTGCAACATCCAAAGTCAAGCAGTTCATCTGGACTAGTCAGATTTCCCAGCCATATCCAGCATATACCCCTCCTTAGCTGATGAGTAGTTAAATCACTGGCACTTAGACAGATCTCCACCAGTGGATCTCCTATCCCCGAAAGGGATGGCAAATGATGTGACAAGTGCCGGAACTCCTTTGTATGATTAAACTGCAGCATATCCCCCATATGTTCAGGGGATTCAAACTCCTTGTCGATATCCCCATAGTCGGAGTTACTTGTAATAATCTCCAGTACTCCCCTCTACTGAGCGGGAGATAAAATAACGCAACCCTGAACCAGGTGTTGCTTCCCCTCTTCTGACCAGGAGATATATAACGCAATCCTGAGCCAGGTGTTGCATCCACTGGCATCTGACTGGAGCAGCCTGTAAGTGTTTCCTGAGCCAGGAGCACAATTCTATTATATGCTCTCTGGACAGGTCACGCCTACTAATGACTCCGAGTCCAGGCTTTCTCCCTTCAGGAGCCTCAACGTAGTCTAGAGGGGAGGAATATAACGCAACTCTGAGCCAGGTGTTGCTTCCTGGCTGGCTCCCTTTTTGAGCCTCAACCAGTCGCCTAGCCCCTTGGAGCCCCAAAACTGCTCCCTCTCGGAGCCTCAATGGCGGTAGCTGCACCGGCCGAGTCGTCAGCCTATTTAATTCGGCCACCTGCTCCTTTTTCAGAGCCTCCACGGCGGTAGCTGCACCAGCCAAGCCATCAGCCTATTAATTCCAGCCGCCAGCTCCTTTACCGAGCCTCCCCGGCGGTAGCTGCACAGGCTGTGCTAGCTTCTCTGGGCCCGCTGCATCTATTTTCGGAGCAGCGGTCCGTTCCTGAAACAAAAATCCCTTACCTGCCGGAGCAATTTCGAATTGCTCCGAATCTTGAGCCATGCGTCGACGTATTGATGCGCATGCGGGCTGGCAGGTTCTTCACATAGTCTCTCACGAGACTTCCATATAAAATCAGTGCCCCATTCCTGCTTTTTCCCCATATCCCTTGATTCCTTTAGCTCCAAGAGCTAAATCTTAGATTTAGCCAAATCCAGATCCAATCTTAGCTAGATTCACAGTGACCAGGTCAGGCCAGAGATGGAAGGGATTATCTACTTGTGAGAATATCTAAATCAAGGAGTCACTTATTTAAGGCAGAGTTGAGGCATTAATGTTCTCTCAGAAGCCTGTGAAAAATTATAACTCTCCTCCTCAAAGGACATAGAATAGAACAGCACAATATCAACTCACAATGTTTGTGTCGAAGATGATGCAAAGGTAAACTAATCTTATCTGCCTGTACATGATCCATATCCCTCCATTCCCTGCACTTCCATGTGCCTAAATGAAAGCCTCTTAAACACAATGATCACATTTGCCTCTACCACTGCCCCAGGCAATACATTCCAGGCCCCCACCACTTTCTGTGTAAAAAACATACTTTGGACATCTCCATTAAAATTTTCCCCTCACACCTTATATGCTCTCTAGTCTGGAACATATCCACCCTGGGAGGAAAGATCTGATTATCTATCCTATCCATGTCACTCATAATTTTATATACTTCTATCAAGTCTCCCCTCAACCTGCAATATTCCAGAAAAAAACAATCCTAGTCTATCCAACCTCTCCCTGTAGCTGAAACCCCCTAAACCCGACAGAATGTTGTTTAACCCCGATTTCACCCTCTCCAATGCCTCCACATCCTTCCTGTAATGGGACGACCAGAACTGAATTTATCCCAGTTTTCTGGTCCGTTGCAAACCTTAAACTTAAGAACTACTCCGCCTCCACTCGCAGACTAATTTCCTTTGTTGACTAGCAGTCCTTTCTTTTCCCAATACATTTTATATTACTTCTATTAATTATTGCATTTCATTTCTAGCAATTATAGCAATTCTTCCTTCAATCCGGTACATTGCGTGAAAACGTTACTTGTCCAAGGCCAACAGCATTATAAAAGACCCTACACATCTCCATCATGGACTGTTCACTCTGCTGCCCTCGGGCAAAAGGTATCGTAGTATAAGGAGCAGAATGGCCAGGTTTTGCAACAGCTTCTTCCCCCGAGCCACCAGACTCTTGAATTCCATGTAATGTGCCGCCACTATTATCTATTTTATCTTTTTATCTATTTTATCCTTTTGTTATTTTATGTTGCATGGTGAGCCAGATGCAACAAAATTTCCTTCAGACTTGCATTTATTGGTGTATTTTTGAATGACAATAAATTCTTTGATTGATTGATTGAATTCATTAAATTGTCTGATTTTAAGACAGGAAGTGACCCTTGGAGGAGTCCCAAATGATCCATGGAGGTGTCCTGGATGATGTGGTTACAAGATAAGGAGGTTGTCATTTTAAAAACAAGTCCTGAGGAAGTTTGTTTTTACAGAGGGCGATGAATCTGGAGTAACTTACACCCCAAAGAATGCGGAAGTCTGGATCATGGGAGGCAGTTCAAGAAGAGGTAAATAGAAAAGATTGATGGATAGGAAAGATTTAGAAGGATATGGACCAAACACAGGGTGGTGGAACTAGAGTCATAGGGTCATAGAGTGATACAGTGTGGAAACAGGTCCTTCAGCCCAACTTGCCCACAACATGTCCCAGCTATACTAGTCTCACCTGCCCACGTTTGGTCCATATCCCTCAAAACCTGTCCTATCCATGTAAGGATTGACTAATGTAGATGGGACATCTTAGATGGCATCGGTAAGTTGGGCGAAAGGGCCTGCTTCCACGCTGTATGACTGTGACTCTAAATCCATTTTTCAAAGTTTGGCGAATTAAGGTTAATGTAAATCTGGCACAAAATATGCAAAAAGGCCTGAGGACGATTACCACAATATAAAACGGTGGGGCATGCTTGCGAAGCCTTAATGGCTTACGCCAGCTATTGTTTCCTTGCTTTTTTTGTCTTGGAGGAGCAGAGACGATAGAGGCTTTTGAATGGGCACATGAATATGAAGGGAATGGAGGGATAGATAAGAGGAATAGATCGGGTAGATGCACAGAATCCCTTGCCCAGAGTAGGGGAATCGAGGATCACAGGTCATAAGTTCAAGATGAAGGGGAAAAGATTTAATAGGAATCTGAGGAGTAACATTTTCCCCACAAAATATGTTGGGTGTATGGAACACGCTGCCAGATGAGGTAGTTGAGGCTGGGACTATCCCAACGTTTAGGAAACAGTTAGATAGATACGTGGATAGAACAAGTTTTGCGGCATATGGACCACACGCAGGCAGGTGTGACTAGTGCAGCTGGGACATGTTGGCTGGTGTGGGCAAGTTTCCACACTGTATCACTCTATGACTCTATGACCCTATGAGGGATATAGGTCACATGCAGATAAAGGAGATTAATTTAACTTGGTATCTTTGTCAGTGCTGGCATTGTGGGTTGAAGGGTCTGGTCCTATGCTGTACTGTTCTATGTTCAAGTCCCATCCAGTGTGAACATTAGTTACTTTTGATGCAGAATTGGAAGTCTGGCCCTATTTTTAAAGTAAATGGCCTGTCCCACTTGCCGATTTTTTTCGGCAACTGTCAGCATCATTGACTGACATATCAGGTCACCGAAAATGCGGTGTGATGCGGTGTGATGTGGTGGTGACGTGGTGCGATGACGTATGACACATGGTGTTTTTTCAAGTGTCGCAACATTTTTTGTCATCGCTGGATTTTGAAATGATCAAAAATCTTTTGCCGACCCTGATATGACGCCAGCTGTTGCCAATAAAATCTTAAAGGACCTGTCCCACTGAGCGTAGCTTGACTTCTCCTGATGTATGTGCTGCAGTAGGTTGTCGCCAGGTGCTAACATCGGTGAATTCCATTGGCGACTACCTACGTCAACCTACGTCAACTGGCGACTGAATTGCCTTCAGTTGTCTTCAGTTGCTGCTGGCAGGGTTGTACTTCTCATGGCTTGTCGAGGGTGGATGTAGGTTGACTTCGGTTGTCGTAGGTTGTCCCCTGTGTGGTCGTAGGTTGTCGTAGGTGCGGTCCTAGGTGGATGTCCTAATGGGTCGCCGGTTGTCGGTAGCTTGCCGTGGCTTGACGTCGACTAGGTAGTAGGTTGTTGTAGCTTGTCATAGACATTATCATAGGGGGGGTCCAGTCATCAGTTTTTCGGAGACCTGCTACGACTATGGCAGTCGCCTAAGTGGGACAGGCCCTTAACTAAACTAGTTTTGGGGGCGGAGGAAGCACAACAAATGGGTGATATTAAAAACCATAATTCTCAGACCATTAATTGTAACTGATGAAAATTCATGGGCTGCGAAGTTCTCAACCCCAGGAGCACACAATCAGAAAACTTACTGAAGTGCAGAAAAGTTATTTAACAAGCAAATAAATAAGCATCAAGTGTGACCAAGAATGAAATGAGCAAACCCTGCAGACTATCGCAAGGATGTGAATCTGAAAATAATTGCCATTGATATTCCCAATCCTCACTGTCTTCAGCACAAAAAACACTTTGAGTTTACCTTTTGGAATTGTGGTCGTTTTGAAAAACTATTGAATGGGAGGATTTCCCACTGGACTTTAAAAGTCAAAATCTGTCATTTCCTCCAACCAAATGCAATCACATTCTGGTATTTAATTAAATGCTGCTGTGAACTTTGCAAATTCCTCCCAGGTAATGCTCAAAACATCTCAATCCCACAATCATACTTCTGATAATATTCGGTAAAAAACAATACATTTCAGCACAGTGCACGCAGCTGTAGAGTTGCTGCCTTATAGCGCCAGGGACCCAGGTTCGATCCTGACTCCGGGGGCGGTCTGTGCAGAGTTTGTATGTTCCCCTCGTGACATGCGTGGGTTTTCTCTGGGATTTCTGGTTTCCTCCCACACTCCAAAGATGTGCAGGTTTGTAGGTTAATTGGTTTCGGTAACATTGTAAATTGTCTCTCGTGTGTGTAGGGTAGTGTAGTATATGGGGATAGTTGGTCACCGTGGACTCGATGGGCGGAAGGACATGGTTCCATGCTGTATCTCTAAACTAAGCTAAACTAAACACTCTCACAATATGAATAACATGTCGGAATAAATACCTGTGAGTAGTGAAATGAAAATGTCACTCAGTGGTTGTGAGGTGCAGATGGCAAATCATCCAAAGCACGGGGTTTAAGGAATATGATCAAAATTAAATGAACAATGTGCACATAATAGAATATTCTGAAAACTATAAATACATCACCCCATACAATTCTACCAAGATACAATTCCTGGTTTTCACGGTTCAGTAAGTTTCAATCAAAGTTGGAACAGATCAGTTACATTTGAATTAGCACCTCGACTGAGACCCATTGCCAAAGGGGCTGAGTAACACATTTACACACATTTCAGAGGCTGCAGCTATTTCATGATGATGATCTCGAACACTTCAGCACAGGTCACAAGTCAACCCAAAGCTTCTCTTGCCAGCTACATTTGGCTCTTTGCTCTGGGCCTCACAGTGTCAGATAATGATCCTGATTATGAGTGCTGTCTGTACTGAGTTTACACATTCTCCCTGTGAACTGGGTTTTCTCAAGGTACTCATGTTTTCTCCCATGTTCCAAAGATGTGCAGGTTTGTAGGTTAATTGGCTTTTGTAAATTGTCCCCAGTGTATAGGATAAAACTAGCGTAGGGGTGACCCTCGGTCGGCATGGACTCGGTGGTCCTTATTTCCAAGCTGTATCTCTGAACTAAACTAAACTAAACTAAACATTGTGTAGGAAAGAACTGCAGATGTTGGTTTATACTGAAGATAGATTCAAAATGCTGGAGTAACCCAGTGGGTTAGGCAGCATGTCTGGAGAAAATATATCGGTGACATTTCTGGTCAAACCTTTCTTCAAACTGAACACTTTTCTAGCAATCACTAGCATGGTGCCTTCTGATGAGGTACATTACAGGTTTGTTCATTTAACGTTCAGCCAGCAAATTCAATTAACCAAAGTGTCCAGCAATTTTTCTTTCAATTTTTCATTATCCCTTCTTTTTGATAAATTAAATTATATTCACATCTGATTTAGACTCAATCCTATCATGTAATCTCGTCAGCATTCACACTGTTACTGGGACTGAGATGAGGAAGATAATTTTCATCCAGAGAGTTGTGAATCTGTGGAATTTTCTGCCACAGATGGCAGTGGAGGTCAATTCACTGAATGTTTTCACGAGAGAGTTAGATTTAGCTCAATGGGCTAAAGGAATCATGTGATATGGGGAAAAAGCTGGAATGGGGTACTGATTTTTGATGATGGTCATATTGAATGGCGGTACTGGCTCGAAGGTCCAAATGGCCTACTCCTGCAACTATTTTTCTCTGTTTCTAATCTTCCTTTCTCTTTTAAGCATGCAGGTACAGCAGGCAGTGAAGAAAGCAAATGGCATGTTGGCCTTCATAACAAGATGACTTGAGTTAGGAGCAAAGAGGTCCTTCTGCAGTTGTACAGGGCCTTAGTGAGACCACACCTGGAGTATTGGTGCAGTTTTGGTCCCCTAATCTGAGGAAGGACATTCTTGCTATTGAGGGAGTGCAGCGTAGGTTCACAAGGTTAATTCCCGGGATGGTGGGACTGTCATGTGCTGAGAGAATGGAGCGGTTGGGCTTGTATACTCTGGGATTTAGAAGGATGAGAGGGGATCTTATTGAAACATGTAAGATTATTAATGGTTTGAACACGCTAGAGGCAGGAAACATGATCCTGATGTTAGGGGAGTTCAGAACCAGGGCCGCAATTTAAGAATAAGGAGTGAGCCATTTAGAACGGAGATGAGGAAACTTTATCACACAGAGAGTTGTGAGTCTGTGGAATTCTCTTCCTCAGAGATCGGTGGAGGCCGGTTCTCTGGATACTTTCAAGAGAGAGCTCGAAAGGGCTCTTAAAGATAGCAAAGTCAGGGGATATGGGGAGAAGACAGGAACGGCGTACTGACTGTGATTGATCAGCCATGATCTCATTGAATGGCGGTGCTGGCTCAAAGGGATGAATGGCCTACTCCTGCACCTATTGTTGATTGGCTATTGTAATTTTTGTCCACGGCCCATTCTCTGCACCTGAAATCCTATTCCTCTCTCTGAAAAGGTTTGGCAATCAGAGACAACATTCTGAAGAAGGGTCCCTATCCGAAACGACACCCACCCTTTTTCTCCAGAAATGCTGCCTGACCAGCTAAGTTATTCCGGCACTTTGTGTCTATCTTTGGAGACATTTACATCTCTTTTCACAGATATTGCCAGACCTGCTGAGTGACTCGTGATACTCTGTTGACTTTAGGTATTCAGTCAGAACCTTGTTCCAGAGTGGAAATGCCAAAGTCTGGAGGACTGGGTGCCTGGAACGCATTTCATAGATACATAGAAAAATAGGTGCAGGAATAGGCCATTCGGCCCTTCGAGCCAGCAAAGCCATTCAATATGATCATGGTTAATCATCTAAAATCAGTACCCCATTCCTGCTTTATCCCCATATCCCTTGATTCCATTAGCCCGAAAAGCTATATCTAACTCTCTCTTGAAAACATCCAGTGAATTGGCCTCCACTGCCTTCTGGGACAGAGAATTCCACAGATTCACAAATCTTTGGTTGAGTTGAAATTTCCAGGGGTGACTGTGGATCTAGATATGATAATGGCATTTAAAAGGCTTTTTGATGGCCACATAGATATGCAGGGAATGGAGGGATATGGATCATGTCCAGGCAGAGTAAATTAGTTTAACTTGGCATCAGGTTTGTTACGGACATTATTGACCGAAGGGCCAGTTCCCATGCTGTACTTTTCTACGTTCGAAGTTCTGTCACAGATATATTTAATTGTCAAACTACAGAAAGGGAAAAATTAACATATTGATTCTGTGTTGAATCCATGCAAGAACATTCATAGTTTATCCAACCCTGTTCCTCTTTCCCTTGAGCTAAGATAAAGAACGAGGGTAAAGCAGTGGATGTTGTCTATATGGACTTTAGTAAGGCCTTTAACAAGGTTCCTCATGGAAGGTTGGTTAAGAAGGTTCAACTGTTGGGTATAAATGCAGGAATAGCAAGATGGATTCAACAGTGGCTGAATGGGAGAAGCCAGAGGGTAATGGTGGATGGCTGCTTGTCGGGTTGGAGCAGGTGACTAGTGGGGTGCCTCAGTGACCTGTGTTGGGTCCTTTGTTGTTTGTCATGTACATCAATGATCTGGATGAAGGGGTGGTAAATTGGATTAGTAAGTATGCAGATGATACCAAGATAGGGGGTGTTATGGATAATGAAGAGGATTTCCAAAGTCTACAGAGTGATTTAGGCCAGTTGGAAAAATGGGCTGAAAGATGGCAGATGGAGTTTAATGCTGATAAATGTGAGGTGCTACACCTTGGCAGGACAAATCAAAATAGGACGTACATGGTGAATGGTAGGGAATTGAATAATACAGTTGAACAGAGGTATCTGGGAATAACCGTGCATAGTTCCTTGAAGGTGGAATCTCATATAGATAGGGTTGTAAAGAAAGCTTTTGGTATGCTAGCCTTTATAAATCAGAGCATTGAGTATAGAAGCTGGGATGTAATGTTAAAATTGTACAAGGCATTGGTGAGACCAAATCTGGAGTACGGTGTACAATTTTGGTTGCCCAATTATAGGAAGGATGTCAACAAAATAGAGAGAGTACAGAGGAGATTTACTAGAATGTTGCCTGGGTTTCAACAGCTAAGTTAGAGATAGGTTGAATAAGTTAGGTCTTTATTCTCTGGAATGCAGAAGGTTAAGGGGAGACTTGATAGAGGTCTTTAAAATGATGAGAGGGATAGACAGAGTTGATGTGGACAAGCTTTTCCCTTTGAGAATAGGGAAGATTCAAACAAGAGGACATGACTTTAGAATTAAGGGACAGAAGTTTAGGGGTAACATGAGGGGGAACTTCTTTACTCAGAGAGTGGTAGCAATGTGGAATGAGCTTCCAGTGGAAGTGGTGACGGCAGGTTTGTTGGTATCATTTAAAAATAAATTGGATAGGCATATGGATGAGAAGGGTATGGAAGGTTATGGTATGAGTGTGGGCAGGTGGGACTAAGGGAAAAAAGTTGTTCGGCACGGACTTGAAGGGCCGAGATGGCCTGTTTCCGTGCTGTAATTGTTATATGGTTATATGGTTATAAGAAAAGCTACACTCCTTTGAATAAACAGTAAATCCAGAATGTAACCAGTCACTGGATGGAACCATGTTTTTCTTATGTTTTCTTCGGCTCTTTTACTAAACACTTTCATTGCATGTCCCTTCGATCTTGACCTTTTCCTATTTGGAGCAATTCATCATTATTCACTTTTCTACATGATTTTAAATGCCTCTATCAAATCTGCTTGCAACCTTTGTTAATCCAAAGTAATACACCCCAGCTTCTCCAGTCTGTTAACATACAAAGTTCCTCATTCCTGTGATCACTTTATTACATTATTTTGGAATCTCTCTTGAAATATGGAACCCTGAGCTGAATATAATACTCCATTTGTTTTATAATTGGTTAGTTTAGTTTAGTTTAGTTTAGTTTAGAGATATAGCATGGAAACTGGTCCTTCGCCCCACCGGGTCCATGTTGACCAGCGATCCCCATACACTAACACTATCCTGCACACACTAGGGACAATTTACAATAATACCATGGCAATTAACCTACGAACCTGTACGTCTTTGGAATGCGGGAGGGATCAGGAGCTCCCGGTGAAAACCCACGCAGGTTGCAGAGAGAATGTACAAACTCCATGTAGACAAGCACCAGTAGTCAGGATCGAACCCAGGTCTCTGTTGCTGTAAGGCAGCAATTCTACCGCTGCCACACCGTGCCGTCCCTCATGACGTTTATCATGATGCTTTTGCATTTGTAACTTATGGCTTTATTTATAAGGTCCAGGATATCATATACTTCCTTAGCCACTTTTTCAATTTGCCTTACAAGTGCCAAAGAACTATTCACATATGCCCCAGGCTTTCTCTCTGTTCTTGTAACCATTTTATAATTGTGCCCTCCAGCTTCAATTGCTTGTCCCATTCTCACCACTAAAATGTAACATTTCCCATTTTTCAGCATTATTGTTTTATATACTATTCCCAGCACTGAGTTTAAAGTGACTGGTTTATGCTACTGCTTTTATCCCTACATGCTCTTTTGAAAGACGAGTGCAACATGTGAAATGTTCCCATCCTCAGGCATCTCTTTTGAATTGAAAGATTATGGGCAAAGCCTCTGTAGTTTTTTGCCTTACATTCCACAGAATTACAGGAGACATCTTGTTTCTCCAGTCCCATAACACCATTCTTAATTAAAACCACCTCGCTGCTTTGTTTTTCTCTCCTCTCCAGGAATATTTCTTGCACTTGTTTTTTGTTCCCTTGTTATGTCCACACCAAGATAATTTATCGTACCTGCAGCTCACCAACCTTGCTTAATGTATTTTTTGTAATGATAAAGCCACGTTACACCTTCTGAACTATCACTTTGTCTGGTTTTGTTCAAAATCTTGATTTCTTGTTTAGGTGCTGGCACAGTGGCACAGCAGTAGAGTTGCTGCTTTACATCGCCAGAGACCCGAGTTCGATCCTGACTACGGATGCTGTCTGTACGGAGTCTGTACGGAGTTTGTATGTTCTCCGAGTGCTCTGGTTTCCGCCCACACTCCAAAGACATACAGCTATGTAGGTTAATTAGCTTGGTATATTTTAAAAAAATGTCCCTAGTGTGTGTAGGATGGTGTTAGTGTGTGGGGTCTCTGGACAGCGTGGACCCAGTGGGCCGAAGGGCCTGTTTCACTAAACCTCACGAATATTCCCAGCAAACCCACTCAGAAGAACATTGGTACCGGCCATTTCATGATGGTCATTTCATGACGAACATTGGCACCAGCCATTTCCAAGCTTGTAGTGATCCCCCAGATCTGATCTCAATGCCTTAGGGATCTAAGGCCCATCTTCCTGTACCATCTCTCCAGCCATAATTCATCTGCTCTATCTTCCTTATCAAAGATGATATCACTGCAATGATGGGAAGTGATATTGGTTCAGACACTCACTATGTTGAATTAGTTTGGAAAGGATAGGAAACGATAAGGGCAAGAATTCATCAGTCACAGTGGAATACATCGGTAACAGTAGCTATGCTTTAGGACAGATCATTAATCAAGAAATAAATTAGGTGTCCTGGAAAGATACCAAAATAATTATGGTTGATTTTTGTCATCATATAGATTGGATAAATTATTTTTTTCAGTGTAGCCTTGGGAACAATTTCATAGAGTGTATTGATTGTTCTGTCACAAATGGCTAAAAATGTTGGACCTGTGTTCTTTGGAATTTAGTGGATTGTGCAACTTTTCCACTGAACCAATCCCTCCCCAGGCTCTTTCCTCTGCAACTACACAAAATGGAACACTTGTCCCGACACCTCCTTTCTTCAGGGACTTCAGCAGTCCCCCCAAAAATGTTCAGTGGCCACCAATGTCTGAGAGATGGATCTTGGTAAACAAGGGTAACCTGTTACATGCACTTCATACCAATTTCAAATCAAGTCAAACCAAGTTTATTGTCAGAAGCACAAGTAAGGTGAGGTAACGGCACATTGCATATATTGTTTGAAGCAGTGTCACAACAACACACCAACAAAATCAATTATACATAAATTATACATCAATTCAGAGAGACAATGGAAATAAAAAGACTTTGCGACAAAAACAAGAAATTTGTGCAAAACACAATTCGAAAACAAGTAATTTAAGATCCGCAAGGGTCTGTCCCACTTGGGCATCATTTGCACATCATGCAGGTGGCGCACAAAGATTTTGTGAATCCCCAAATTCTTGGACGACCGCGCGTCACTGCCTATGCCACCACGTGCCATGCGCGTGTAATGCACGCCATGCGTGCATCACGTGCGCGTCACGACGCACGCGCCGTGCGTCATGACGCATAAATGATGTAGCGTAAATAACACCCAAGTGGGACAGGCCCTTAACCCATTCATGGGAAACAGGAGCAGGAAGGCGAAATTAAGAAATCCCAGCTGAATTCCAGTCGCCTTGTGTTTGCAGAGTAGATGAGGAAAGAATTGATTTCTCAAACTATGAGGGACTTCCTTGTAAAGAAGCACTTTTTTTAAGGGCCCTGAAAGGTAAGAATCTCTTATGCAAACCAATTTCCCCTTGCACTTGACAATATTTATCACTCACAATAAAGGACACAAGGGGCTGGAATAACTCAGTCAGCGTCCCAGGAGTGGGGAGAAGAAGTTATGATTGGGTTGGGAAATGTCTTTGATTACATTGGCTGATGTCCCTCGGTGACATGATGTGTAGATAGAGTCAATGGGGAAAAGTCTGGTCTGTGTAATGGACTGCGCTACATCGACATCCCTCTCCAATTTCTCGTAAAGCTCTACCCAAAATAAGATGTGTTGCAACCTACAGTATGCATGCTATAGCGCATCTTGTGTGTTCTCCAACAAGTCATACACCATCTTGCTGTGGAAATATATTCTTGATCACTCAATATCATCGGGTTTAAACGTAGGAATTCTCGGCACTGATTTGGTAAGAATATCTTCATTGGAAAGGCTAGAAGTGGGTCACTGTAACCTTTTCATGAGTTATTTGGAATGGACACTAATTGTTCATCTGTCAACAATGCCCAGATCCTCAGGATAGTGCGCTGAGGGTCTTCTGCTTTGATCCTAGTAGGTTGGGATAATTGATCTTCAACTATCAGAAATCAATATTAGTTAAACCAAAAAATGTCTTTCTAGTATTAGACTGCTTGTCACTATTGTACCATTGAGTTATTTTGGAGACTGAGAACAGTCCCCTGGCGTTATTGAATTATACAGGTGGTCCAACCTTCCGAGATGATATCTGGGTAACCTCTAGACAACTAATAGATTGTTTACCCTTTGATGGCTGGAATGCCCAGGGCTTCTTCATGCCACGCTCAATCAAACATTGCATTGACAGGGTAGGGATAGAGATTCTCACTCTCGCTCTGGAATTTAGCTCTTTGATCGAAGGCTGGTGCTGGCAAAAACTCAACTGGGCATCAGTGAGCTAATTACTGGAAATCACATGCTGCTTGCTGGTGTTGTCGATGATGCCATTCATCATAAAGGCTGATGTGTGAAACGTAAATCACCAAAACACTGCTTCAAATATATATTTTATCAACATCAAAACATTTTGCCAGTTCTAGAGCTAAGCACAATGAAAGTGATGTACAGGAAGGAGCAGCAGATGCTGGTTTACACTGAAAATAGAGACAAAAAGATGGAGCAACTCAGCGGGACAGCCAGCATCTCTGGAGAGAAGGAATGGGTCTATATACAATGAAAGTGAACTCAGTCTGTTAGCATTGCATTTCAAATGACTTTGAAGGGGCACATTTATTCATGCCTACCCAATTCGTACACATTCATAGCAGTTAGTTTGAACTGACAGAAGGGCGGTGAGGAGCAGATTATGAGGAACAGCTGCACAGGAAATCTCAGACAACCGTTCAATTTACATATGTAATCAAGCATTGACCTTACGTGAAGCTGCCAAGACATTTGCACTATTGGCCGCAGCATCTTTTGATTGCAAATTTTGGGGCGAAATGATGGTACTCACAGACTTTCATTTCAGGCAGAAGTGAAAAGAACAGGAATTTCCAGTGAGCAAAGCCCTAATTACTCCAGCAATTTGTGTCTATCTTTGGTGTAAACCAGCATTAGCAGTTCCGTCCTACACAAAAAAATTGTTTTACTTTTCAACTAGAAACATATAAACATAGAAAAAAAGAAGTAGGCCTTTTGGCCTTTTGACCCAGCACCGCCATTCAATGTGATCATGGCTGATCATCTAAAATCAGTACTCTGTTCCTGCTTTTTCCTCCATATCCCTTTAGCACTAAGATCTATATCCAACTCTCTAACTAATTTGGAGTGTTTATAGAATGACATAAATCAGCTACTTGAAGATTTGATTGGATATGCTTCAGTAAAAAGTGATTACAAATATATTTCCTACACAAGCCTCTCCCGCTCCCCAAATCTCCACTACCACCACCCATCCTTCTCAGCTGGTGATCCATTGAGCTGCTAGGTGCTAGTCTCCAATCCACACCACACCCTTCTAGTATGTGTAGGTAGGACTAGTTTCTTGATTAGTGTAGGTGTCAGAGGTTATGGGGAGAAGGCAGGAGAATGCGGTTGGAGGGAGAGATGGATTAGCCATGATTGAATGGCAGAGTAGACTTGATGGGCCGAATGGCCTAATTCTACTCCTATTCCTTATGACATAAAGAAATGCAGATGCTGGTTTAAATCAAAGATAGACTAGCACTCGCGCTGAGTTGCTCCAAAGCTTTGGAGTAACTCAGCGGGACAGGCAGCATCTTTGGACAGATGGAATGGTTGATGTTTCGGATCGAGACCCTCCTTCAGACTTCTTCAGACCTTCTAGTTGCTTGCCGGGTCACTGGATCAGCACCACCTCTGGGTCTAAGCCCTAAGTCAGGTCCACAACCCCTGATTTGTTAACTTACCAGCATTTGCACAGGCCTAGCTTTTATTCTGGCCTCTATTCTTTGCCTCAGAGAAAATGCAATGTCTACTCTGCAGCATCTGAAGCTCAGTATGGCTCGCAGCAATGGGAGCACAAATGCAGGGAGCACAATTACAGTGTTTGCCTGCCACCACTCACTTGTTCACCTTTTAGGACTCATTGAAACCTCTGCTTATCTTATTCATAGATGAGAAAGTGGGCATTAAAGAAAAAATATTTTCAATACTGTATGACAATAAACAAATGTTTGGCTTGTAAGCCACACAAGTGAAAAATGAGATTGCTGTAGGTAGTCATAAAATCAGGCAGCTTCTGTGAAGAAAGACACAGATACAATATTTCAGAATGATGAATTTTCATTTCTGACAAGTAGTTCTGACGTTGAAGTTTGATTTTCTATTGACATGTATGGTGAGTACTTTGCTTCAGTCTTTGTTTCAGTTTTTCACTATCTGCTCTATTTTAGTTTTGGAGCTATTCTTTAAATTTAATAGCATTGTTGATGCAAAATGCAAAAGCAATCTGCAATTTAAAATATCAATTTGTTGGCCAGTCATCTCACATCACTTTATGAGACTTTGCTTTTGGGAAATTAGATCCAGCATTTTTCTGCACAGTAGCGGTGACCTATTCAAAAATAATACGTAGCATTTTATGATGTGATAAGGCACCCTTTAACTGCCCACTATTTTCATGTTTTGTGAACACACATGGCGGCACGTGTGTTCACAGTGGTAGAGTTGCTGCCTAACAGCGCCGGAGGCTGAGTTTGGTCCTGACCACGGGTGCTATTGTACGGAGTTTGTACGTTCTCCCCATGACCTGCATGGGTTTTCTTTGGGAGCTCTGATTTCCTCACACAGTACAATTGGACATAAAGGTTTGTAGGCTAATTGGCATGGCAAAAATTATAAATTGTCCCTAGTATGTGTAGAATAAGTGTTAACGTGCGGGGATCATTGATTGGAGCGAACAGGCCAAAGGGCCTGTTTCCGTGCGGTATCTCTAAACTAACCTAAGTGTAAAGCAGTTTGAAGAAGGGACTCGACCTGGAGACTCTGCCTGTCCTGCTGAGTTACTCCAGTATTTTGTGTCTATCCTTGATTTAAACCAGCTACTGCAGTTTCTACTTCACATCATGGCTTTTAAGGGGCTGTCCCACTTGGGCGACCTAATTCGTGAGTTCTGGCGAGTTTGCCCTCGACTCATACTCGTAGCATGGTGGACACAAGGTCGTAGGAGGTCTTTGTAACTCTCCTTCATGCTCGGGAGTAGTCCCCGCGTACTCGAGGCCTCAGCTAGGTCGTGGCGTGTTTTTCAACATGTTGAAAAATGCC
This sequence comes from Raja brachyura, assembly GCA_963514005.1. The sequence goes on along the minus strand of OY740783.1, from coordinate 24,758,885 downwards.
CACGAATAAAAAAAGGTCGCCATGGATAAAAATCGATACTTTTTTTACTCGCAGGTTTAGTCGTAGTTGGTCGTAATAGGTCGGCGTGTTAGTCGAAGGTAATCGAGGGTAGTTGAAGGTAGTCAAAGGTAGTCATAGATAGTCTTCAACATAGTCGAACGAAGGTCGAAGGGAGGTCGAAGGAGATCGAAGGAGGTAGTCTTCACTCTTCACTCTCCAATTTTCCCGAAGTTAGTTGTAGCTAGTCATAGCCAGTCGAAGCTAGTCTTCAACATCGTCGAAGAAGGTCGAAGGAGGTCTTCTACATAGTCGAAGGAGGTCTTCAACATGACATTTTTTCGAACTCTCCTAAACTCTTCTAAACTCGCCAATTAGGTCGCCCAATTGGGACAGCCCCTTTAGTTTGCTTTACCAAAAGATCGTTTGTTTTATCAATGGGGATGATAATGCAGATAATGCTCACATTGGCAACTGAATTGACATGATCCCCACTTGCCTTGTTTGCAAACCACATGAACAATGTCACTCAAACCTCAAACCTGAACAGGACCTTTATTCCTCGTTCAATGTTTGAACTATAAAACTCTTCCTGTATCTTTGCCAACTCTCTTGCCTTTTCACTTTGTTAAGCCGATTGTCAAAACTCTGAATGTTGGTGAATACTTGCATGCCGAAGACTTTAAAAAAATCCTACAAAATATAAAAAATAATCAACGTCATAAAATTATTAAAATAATAATATCTAAAACACATTAGAACAACAAAAAACAAATATATTCAAATATCTTAAATTTAGTTTAGTTTACAGATACAGTGTAGAAATAGGGCCTATGGCCCACCAAGTCCACGCTGACCAACGATCCCTGCACATTAACACTATCCCACACACACACTAGGGACAATTTTACCACAGCCAATTAATCTATGAACATGTACATCATTGGAGTGTGGGAGGAAACCAGAGCTCCCAGAGAAAACTCACGCAGGTCTCGGGGATAACATACAAACTCCATACTGACAGCACCTTTAGTCAGAATTGAACCTGGGTCTCGGGTGCTGAAAGGCAGCAACTCAACTCTGGGAACCGCACGGAAACCTCGGGTGGGGTGCAAAGTCTCCAGAGGTTTCCGTTCAGGTTTCCTAAGTGGGACAGCGGCATAACTCTCTTTGCCGGGCATCTTAAGCCCCTGTCCCACTTAGGAAACCTGAATGCAAACCTCTGGAGACCGTGTGCCCCGCCTAAGGTTTCCATGAGGTTCCCAGAAGTTCCTGTGAGGTTCCCAGAGGTTCCCGGGGATTCCGGTCACTCTCCATGATTCACCAGAGGTTCTGGTCAATTGCCTGGAGAGCCTCAACCAAAGCGTGAGCTGCATCTACTGACCAAAGATCCTGTAGGATCTTTGCTGCCAACCGCATGCACACACAAACAAACACATCGCGAAGGTGGGGGCCAGGGACTGCAGAGGAGCGCAGTCTGCATGTTGAAGAGGAAAGTAAACGGCTGCCACAGAGCATGGTAAGTCCTTTAGAGAGCATGGGAGGGAGGGAGAGAAGGGGAGAGAGAAGGGGAGAGAGAAGGGGGCAGAATGGGGTAGAAAGGGAGAGAAGGGGGGAGAAGGGGAGAGACTGGGGGGGAAGGAGTGGAGACAGTTTTAATAAGTTTAATAAAGTTAGTGGGCATTTTACCTTCCGGCGGGTCTTCACACTTAGGAAACCTGAACGGAAACCTCTGGAGACCTTGCGCCCCACCCAAGGTTTCCATGAGGTTCCCGGAGGTTCCTGGAGGTTCCGGTCACTCTCCCTAATTGTGAAAAGTGGTTTCCGCGTAATCGTGGCTTCTGCTATGTTCCTGCGATTATTTCAAAAAAACCAAAACCGGCCGCAACTAAAAATAGGTTGCCGTTTGGTCGAAGCCAGTGGTGGGGTCGCATTTTTACTTACAGCTAGTCGAAGGCCTTCACTGACCGGCCATTCTGATTGGCTCATTGGAGTTTTCTATAGGATCTTTGGTTTTCAGGACTAGAAGATCCGCGGAAGGTAAAATGCCCGCTAACTTTATTAAACTTCCTAAAACTGTCTCCACTCCTTCTCTCCCATCTCTCTCCCCTTCTCTCCCCCCTTCTCTCTTCAGTTCTCTCCCCCCTTCTCTCTCCACTTCTCTCTTCCCTTCGCAATGTGTTTGTGTGTGTGCGTGCGGTCGGCAGCAAAGAACCTTTGGTCAGTAGATGCAGCTCACGCTTTGGTTGAAGCTCTCCAGGCAATTGACCAGAACCTCTGGTGACTCGTGGAAAGTGACCAGATCCCCCGGGAACCTCTGGGAACCTCACGGGAACATCTGGGAACCTCACGGAAACCTTGAGTATGGCACAAGGTCTCCAGAGGTTTCCGTTCAGGTTTCCTAAGTGGGACAGGGCCATTATGGTGCACACTGGAGACATAAGAGACTGCGGATGCTTGAATCTTGAGCAAAAACAAAGTACTGGAAGAACTGAGCGGGCCAGGCTGTATATGTGGAAGAAATGGACAGATAATGTTTCAGCTCAGGAGTCTTCTTCAGTCTGATGTAAGTTATTCATTTGATCTCCCAGAATAAGTGTTGGCAATGCTCCACCAAATCTCCAACTACCAGTAACTAAATTTATATAGATTATAAGTTATATTTTTAGCGTTCAATGAAATGCTGAATCATCAAAACTAAGGATAACAATTTATTAATGATTGTTTGTGGCATGGATATAAAGTTGATTCATCTATTTTACCACGTACATTCATAATCTCCTTCCCACCCAACACAGGTCCTACCAGCACCTGTAAGAAAATGAGAAAAAGGTTAGTTGGATGTCAAGTAAATTAGAAAAAGAAATAACAAGTGTCCAGTGCCATCCAATTAATAACATTCATGTTTGGAACATGTTTAAATTGTTAAAAATAAGAAATACTAGACAGGCCACAGATTCCCTCAGGATTAGTTACTGTGGGCTGAGAATCAGAACATATAATGTCTTGGCTCTTTTAAAAATATTTACCAAGCAGATATATTTGAAGAAGCTTTCTGGCTTCAAGACCTTGTGCATCAGCATTGCAATACTTTACCATTGAAAAGAGGGTAGTATTTACTATTTGGAAGTTTTATATTTTATTCTCAATGACAAATAATATAAATACTTACTTAATACTGGAAGCAGAAAAGATGGATTGCCTTGAAACCTGACTTGGTTTCTTTCAGGCATTGGAAAAACAAATAAATTGATTGTTTTCTGTCTAATTATATTCTTAGAATCATTCAGTATAATTGACATGCATTATTTCAGGTTTTGTCAGAATGCGGTACAATATATATTTCCTGAGGATTATGTCATTGTCTGTACCGAAAGTATAATTGACAGAATAAATCAGCACATACATACACACACACACACACAGATACATACACGCTCACACACACACACGCTCTCACACGCACACACACACACACATGCATCTGCCGCAATTTCATCTTTTATAATTGACTCCATTATCTTCCCCACCACCGATGTCAGGCTAACTGGTCTATAATTCCCTGTTTTCTCTCTCCAGCTTTTCTTAAAAATTGGGATAACGTTAGCTACCCTCCAATCCACAGGAACTGATCCTGAATCTATAGAATATTGGAAAATTATTACCAATGCGTCCACGATTGCTAGAGCCACTACCTTAAGTACCCTGGGATGCAGACCATTAGGCCCTGGGGATTTATCAGCCTTCAGTCCCATCTGTATCCCCAACATCATTTCCTGCCTAATGTGGATTTCAGTTCAGTTCCTCCATCACGCCAGATCCTCTGGCCACTATTACATCAGGAAGATTGTTTGTGTCCTCCTTAGTGAAGACAGATCCAAAGTACCTGGTCAACTTTATAATAAAAGTTGCAAAGAGACTCAGCTCAAGGCTACAAACATGAATAAATGTCCTTGAAAATAACTTCTGTTAAGCTTTTAACAGACTTCCTTTTCTCAATCCCAGCAACACATTCATCCACATTGTCCTCGGTAATATCATAAATAGGAAACAATACAACAAGAAGTGAGAGTGCACCTGATTGTTGTTCATGATCCCTGCTTATTGCATTAAGCAATAATCATAGATAACAATTTATCCGTAAACCGTAATAATAATCGGAGGTTGGCAACGCCAAAGAAAACTGTGTGGCATTGAATAGATTATTTGCTACAACTGGTTCATTGATCCTGAATTGTGTGCTTTAGTTAAATGGAAACAAAACCATAATTTTACTTTGGAGTCACGTGAGTGACTACGTGAAGAAGCCCCGCCATGTGCATGCGCGTCATTACATCCGACGCATGGCACACCGACGGGCTGGAGAGCGCAGCTCCACCAGCGGTAAGTAGTAACCCGCAGGTAAGTCAATGTTAAACCTTCCCTGCGAGTATTTTAAAATCTCTAAGTCTGGCTCAGAGAGGCAGCTAGAGTTAGTGATATGGAGGTATTGTAAATATAAATGCCGTGTTGGAGCGGAACGCATGGGGACCATGGTTACTGCTTATAGATCTGGTCGGGAGATAACGGCTGCGCTAAAGCTGGCTCCACGATTACCGCTATATAGATCGGGATTGGAGATAACGGCTGCGCTAATGCCGGCTCCAATACCGGCTACTGTTTCTACTGGCAGCTCAACTGCCTCCATCAGTTTGCAGTGCATCAGGGCACTGAGGCTACTCCACCAGGGAGGAATGCCAAAACAAAGTACTCTCAGGCTCATCTTATCTCATGGGTCTGATGATGTGGAAGGCTCAACCAAATGTGAAAATGCTCCAAATTTAAAGAGCTATGTAAAATTTCAATCGGGGTCGAATGCCCCCAGGATTCCCCACACAGCCTCTCGCAGAGGTCCATACAGCGAAGAGGAAAACACCGCTTATGGATATCAGTGGGTATCATCCTCTCCAGCACCTTGTTTAGGGCTGGAAGAGACCTCCATAGAGCATGACTCGGGAGAAGCCTGGGCAGGAGGAGTCCGACCCTGAAGCTGGTGTCACTGCTTCTGTGCACACACCAGAGCACATGAGCCATGCTCCAGGTTTCTCGGACGTAGCGTTAAACTTCGCTAATCCAGAAGGGACTGGTGAGGCTATCGAGAAAAATCTAGCCACCAATGTTAATTACATGGCTTCTCACCAGCTCCAGGATACAGATACTGGATTATGGAAGACACGGCCACAAGATATAAAACACCTGTTAATTGTGCGTCGCTCAAAGTGCCCACCGTGAACTCCGCTATATGGGCACAAATGAGTGCAACGATACGTGGACAAGAAATCATGTTTCAACGGGTCCTCAAGTTGGTGGCAGCAGGCCACTGCATTTGGTAAAATGGTCCGGAGGGAGCATCAATGTCTGGCACACAACAAGATATGCTGGCCCTGTTCTGTAAAGCATATTTTGAGGTCAACTGCATAAGAAAAATAGCTATAAAGCCGATGCTGAACCTGAAATTTGCAGCTTTGTGTAGGTCCACCAATATCCAAGCCCAGATTATTTATTTGGGGTGGACCTCCTCAAACAAGTTAAGGACTTGGAGGAAGATGCCAAAACAATCCGTCTCATGAAGACATACATAGAAACATAGAAACATAGAAAATAGGTGCAGGAGTAGGCCATTCGGCCCTTCGAGCCTGCACCGCCATTCAATGTGATCATGGCTGATCATCCAACTCAGTATCCCGTACCTGCCTTCTCTCCATACCCCCTGATCCCTTTAGCCACAAGTGCCACATCTAACGCCCTCTTAAATATAGCCAATGAACTGGCCTCAACTACCTTCTGTGGCAGAGAATTCCAGAGACTCACCACTCTCTGTGTAAAGAATGTTTTCCTCATTTCGGTTCTAAAGGAATTCCCCCTTATCCTTAGACTGTGACCCCTTGTTCTGGACTCCCCCAACATCGGGAACAATCTTCCAGCATCTAGCTTGTCCAACCCCTTAAGAACTTTGTAGGTTTCTATAAGATCCCCCCTCAATCTTCTAAATTCCATCGAGTACAAACCGAGTCTATCCAATCTTTCCTCATATGAAAGTCCTGACATCCCAGGAATCAGTCTGGTGAATCTTCTCTGTACCCCCTCTATGGCAAGGATGTCTTTCCTCAGATTTGGAGACCAAAACTGTACGCAGTACTCCAGGTGTGGCCTCACCAAAACCCTGTACAACTGCAGTAGAACCTCCCTGCTCCTATACTCAAATCCTTTCGCTATGAATGCTAACATACCATTTGCTTTCTTCACTGCCTGCTGCACCTGCATGCCTACTTTCAATGACTGGTGTACCATGACACCCAGGTCTCGTTGCATCTCCCCCTTACCTAATCTGCCACCATTCAGATAATAGTCTACCCTCATGTTTTTGCCACCAAAGTGGATAACCTCACATTTATCCACATTGTACTGCATCTGCCATGCATCTGCCCATTCACTCAGCCTATCCAAATCATCCTGCAGCCTCCAAGCATCCTCCTCATACCTAACTATACCCCCCAGCTTGGTATCATCTGCAAATTTGGAGATGTTGCATTGAATTCCCTCGTCCAAATCATTAATATATATTGTAAATAGCTGGGGTCCCAGCACTGAGCCTTGCGGCACCCCACTAGTCACTGCCTGCCATTCTGAAAAGGACCCGTTTACTCCTACCCTTTGCCTCCTGTCTGCTAGCCAGTTCTCTATCCACATCAATACTGAACCCCCAATACCGTGTGCTTTAAGTTTGTATGCTAATCTCTTATGCGGGACCTTGTCGAAAGCCTTCTGAAAGTCTAGATATAACACATCCACTGGTTCTCCCTTATCCACTCTACTAGTTACATCCTCGAAAAATTCTATCAGATTTGTCAGACATGATTTACCTTTCGTAAATCCATGCTGACTTTGTCCAATGATTTCACCACTTTCCAAATGCGCTGCTATCCCATCTTTAATAACTGACTCTAGCAGTTTCCCCACTACCGATGTTAGACTAACTGGTCTGTAATTCCCCGCTTTCTCTCTCCCTCCTTTTTTAAAAAGTGGGGTTACATTAGCTACCCTCCAATCCTCAGGAACTACTCCAGAATCTAAGGAATTTTGAAAAATTATCACTAATGCATCCACTATTTCTGTGGCTACCTCCTTGAGTACTCTGGGATGCAGACTATCTGGCCCTGGGGATTTATCGGCCTTCAATCCGTTCAATTTACCCAACACCACCTCCCGGCTAACCTGGATTTCACTCAGTTCCTCCATCTTATTTGACCCCCGTTCCACTGCTATTTCCGGCAGATTATTTATGTCTTCCTTAGTGAAGACAGAACCAAAGTAGTTATTCAATTGGTCTGCCATGTCCTTGTTCCCCATGATCAATTCACCTGTTTCTGACTGCAAGGGACCAACATTTGTTTTAACTAGTCTCTTTCTCTTTACATATCTATAAAAACTTTTGCAGTCAGTTTTTATGTTCCCTGCCAGTTTCCTTTCGTAATCTATTTTCCCTTTCCTAATTAAGCCCTTTGTCCTCCTCTGCTGGATTCTGAATTTCTCCCAGTCCTCCGGTAGGCTGCTTTTTCTGGCAAATTTGTATGCCTCATCTTTTGTTTTTATACTATCCCTGATTTCCCTTGTTATCCATGGATGCACCACCTTCCCCGATTTATTCTTTTGCCTCCTTCTGTTCCTTCTGCCAGGATGCCACCTCGCAGGTCGTTTTCAGCGCGAAAGGTGATGGATCCAGAGGCAGGGCCAAGGAGAGTAGGGCCAGTGGGACGACGGTATTACTCACCTGTGTATTCCAGCTACAACCCCAATATGGGAAGAAGGCCGACTGTAGAGGTACAGGTGATTCATTCTGTCCGGGATAAGATTTCTGGGGAACAACCTCCGGTTGGAGGTAGGTTGCAATTGGTTATGATGAATGGCGCTGCAAAACATCTCATCGGTTTATACTAGACACTGTGTCAGGCTCGAATAGAGTTTATGTCAGGAATTGATCCGCCTGTACAGAATATGCCTAATAGAGTATTGGGGTTTTTTCTGCACCACAAACTCAGCAGGTAAAAGAAGAGATTACGGTTTTGTCCCAAAAAAGGGGTAATTCAGAGGACGACAAACCATCCTCAACAATTTGTGTCCAATAAATTCCCCAGACAGAGAAAAGATGGGGGATGTAGAGTAATTCTGGACCTAAACCAGTTAAATTCCTATGTTCAGTATAGGCATTTTTCAAATGGACACCTTCAATACTGCGAAACAAAGATTGTTTGACGTGCCCGACAAAGAGGCAGGCATAGCTAGGGCCCATGCGTGTGCCCATAGCTACGCCTTGTGTTTGGAGGAAATGGGAGGAGTCAAAAGAGAAGTTGTTGAGGGTAAGGACCAACTCCGCTAGGCGGAGGAGGGTGTCAGTGGATGGGTATGGGTTGCTCCTCTGGTCGAGGAAGTACCGGAGGGCTTTGAGACCATCCTGGTGGGGGATGCAGGTGTATAGTGACTGGACGTCCACGGTGAAGATGAGAGGATGGGGGCCTGGACAACGGAATGTGCGGAGCCGACGGAGAGTGTCTGAGGTGTCGAACAATCTTTGTTCTCGGCGTACCAGGGCCCCATCCCCGACCTTTACCTCTGTTACATTGACGACTGCTTTGGTGTCACCTCCTGCACCCACGCACAACTGACTGACTTCATCCATTTCACCACCAACTTCCATCTGGCACTCAAATATACTTGGACCATTTCCGACATTTCCCTACCATTCCTTGACCTCACCATCTCTATTGCAGGTGATACACTCCTGACTGACATCCACTACAAACCAACTGACTCCCACAGCTACCTGGACTACTCTTCCTCCCACCCTGCTTCCTGTAAGGACTCCATCCCCTATTCCCAATTCCTCCGTCTAAGCCGCATCTGCTCCCAGGATGACGTGTTCCACACCAGGTCATCACAAATGTCCTCGTTCTTCAGAGAACGGGGTTTCCCCTCCCCCACTATAGATGAGGCTCGCACCAGGGTCTCCTCCATGCCCCGCAACACTGCCCTCTCTCCCCATTCCCCCACTCACAACAAGGGCCCCCTGGTCCTCACCTTTCACCCCACCAGCCAGCGCATACAACAGATAGTCCTCCGCCAGCTTCGCCACCTCCAACGTGACCCCTCCACTCGCCACATCTTCCCATCTCCCCCCCTGTCTGCCTTCCGCAAAGACCGCTCCCTCCACAACTCCCTTGTCAATTCTTCCCTTCCCTCCCGCTCCACTCCTTCCCCGGGCACTTTCACTTGCAACTGCAAGAGATGCTACACTTGTCCCTTCACCTCCCCCATCCGCTACTTTCAGGGACCCAAGCAGTCATTCCAAGTCCGACAGAGGTTCACCTGCACCTCCTCCAACCTCATCTACTGCATCCGTTGCTCCAGATGCCAGCTGATCTACATCGGTGAGACCAAGCGGAGGCTGGGCGATCGTTTCGCCGAACACCTCCGCTCGGTCCGCAATAACCAACCCGACCTCCCGGTGGCTCAGCACTTCAACTCCCCCTCCCATTCCTTATCCGACCTCTCGGTCCTGGGCCTCCTCCACGGCCAGAGTGAGCAACACCACAAGTTGGAGGAACAGCACCTCATATTCCGCTTGGGGAGTCTGCATCCTCTGGGCTTAAACATTGAATTTTCTCAATTCTGTTATCCCAGACTGCCCCCACCCCTCCCCACCTCTCCCTCAGCCCTCGGGCCCTGACATTCCTTCTCCATCTCCCCCCCCCCCCCCCCCCCCAGTCGCATTAGCTTCTCATTTTCACACCACAAACAGCTTACAATGGCCTGTTTCCCTTATCATCAATACTTTTTTGCATATCTTTCATTCATTGTTCTTTATCTCTCCACATCACTGTTTATATCTCTCGTTTCCCTGATCCCTGACCAGTCTGAAGAAGGGTCTCGACCCGAAACGTCGCCTATCTCCTTCGCCCCTTAGATGCTGCTGCACCCGCTGAGTTTCTCCAGCTTTTTGTGTAACCCAGTGTTATTGGTAAATTGGTGGCAGCTTTCCCTGCAGTGCAGTTTGTACCACTGCACTATCAAAGTCTGCAACGAGTAGAGAACTAGCACTTAAAGAACATGCAGGTCATTTTGATAGACCTATGGAGTTACCAACCAGAGCCATAGCTCAATTACAATGGTGGATTATTAATATTGTACAAACTACCAAAATCATTTTGGTTCAGCAACCTTCAGTGTTTTGTGAGGTTAGCCAGATTATCACATGATACTGACCTTATTCCTCCCATGTGATTGATATATGGCACAGCCGTGGTATTATCAATCTGGAGTTGAACATGTAAATTATTCTTTGTTGAACAATAAGCTCCCCATCTGGCAGTTAAACCTAGATATACAAAAATCTGGGATGTCAGTATAGTTCTCACACTGCTTCGGCAATGGGCTCCAATTACGGCATTGTCTTTTCAGAAGTTGACACTTAAAGTGGTTAAGCTCATAGCGCTAGTATCAGCGCAATGAGTGCAAACATTGCAAAAGTTACGACTAGATAGCATGTATTCTTCTGCAGATAACATTATGTTTTATGTGTATGATTTAATCAAACAAAGCAGGCCAGGAATGGCCGGAACCAAAGTAAGTTTTAAAGCATGCCCTGTTGACCAAATGTTATGAGTGGCTAAACACAAGAGTCAATATATCAAGGTAACTAAGAGTCTCAGAGGCGCTGAGACAGCAATGCTCATCAGTCACAAAAAACCTCATAAAAGGTGTCAGTATAAACCATTTTTTAGATGGTAAAACAGGTTTTGGATTCCGCTCATGAGTAGACACTCATGTGTTTCAATCTCACTCCACCAGGGCAGCATCAACATCCGCAACAAGGCCGCAGGATGGTCTAAGGAATCAACTTTTCTAAAATTATGATAAACCTGTCCTGACAGTGCCAGGGTTTGGGCATGCTGTTTTGGGTTCCGTTTGATTTGATTTGCTTTGTCTTTATAATTTTAATTTGTAATTTCCCCTGGGATAGAGGGGTTATTACTGTATTGTTATTTAAAAAATGATTATTAGATAATTCGAAGCAATGTTCAATACATTATTTATTCACTACTGTGTCAACTGAAGCAGTGTGTCGTATGGAATGGATCTACGGTATGAAATCACAGAGCTTTGAAATCTTCACATAGTCACTCACGTGACTCCGAAATAAAATAGTAAGATTAAACGAGACCTCACCAGTTTGAAGTTTGATCTTTATTTTATGAGGAGTTACGATGAGGGATTATGTGCCCTCCGCTCCCGGCCATCATAATCGCAAAGATCATCTGGTAGTTCTAGTCTTCTGAGTCTTACTATATCATTTCATCTATAGTTTCTGTGTTTTCACGCCGTTGCTTTGAAGTATGACGTGCATGCGCCTGGCGGGGCTTCTTCACGTAATCCCTCATTGTAACTCCTCATAAAATAAAGATCAAACTTCAAACTGGTAAGTTCTCATTTAATCTTACTATTTTATTCTCTCACTGCATCCTGATGTGAATGACATGGCCAGCTAGAGAATTGTAGTAGACCTTTTGTATATTATTTGGCAACACTACTGCACCACTTATTTATATTGTGACAATTTCTTATATTGTGTTTGCGCCAATAAATTGCTGTTAACAATAATTTTTATGGCGGCGAGAAATAATAATAATAATAATAATATTTGTTTGTGGGCCTTTTGTGAACTATTTGTGGCCATTTGAGTTATGTATGGAGGATAGTGGAGTTGGGACTTTGTTAATGGTCTCAAAGAGATCTTTCCAAGCATGTTTTAGATCTACAAGCACTGGTTTAGTTTAGTTTAGTTTAGAAATGCAACGCGGAAACAGGCTCTTCAGCCCATCAAGTCCGCGCCGACCAGCGATCCCCACAGATTAACACTATCCTACTCACACGAGGGACAATTTTACACTTATACCAAGCCAGTTAACCTACAAACCTGTATCTCTTTGGAGTGTGGGAGAAAATCGAAGATCTTCGAGAAAACCCAAGCAGTCATGGGGAGAATGTACAAACTCCGTACAGACAGCACCCATAGTTGTGAGCGCACACGTGTCTCTGGCGCTGTAAGTGCTGTAAGGCTGTATGGGTGTTGTGGGCTGAAGGGACTGGTTTCCAGTATGGACATTGTGAGACAAAGAGAAGATCCCCTCTCATCTTTCTAAATTCCAGTGTATAAATCCAGTCACTCCATTCTTTCAACATATGATAGTGCCGCAATCCCGGGAATTAGGAATCCTTGTGATCCTACGCTGCAATCCCTTAATAGCAAGAATGTCCTTCCTTAAATCTGGAGACCAAAACTGCACCCAATACTCCAGGTGTGGTCTCACCAGGGCCCCGTACATCTGCAGAAGGACCTCTTTGCTGCTATACTCAAATCCCTCTTGTTATGAATGCCAAAAGCTGAGAAATCTATGGATCAAGTACTTGTAGTCTAGAGGCCTCCCACTTCTAGTGATTGAGGGCAGAGTCCATAGTTTTCTCAGCTAATGGCATGTTGGTCTTTAAGGGGACACCCCTCAAACAAGAGACAGGATATCATCCCAGGGCACAACATGGTTGGCAAGGCTATTTTACTTGTTTATCACTCCCAATGTCATGTTTCCTCCCTCCCAGCCATCGGTTAAACTGTACCCCCCTCCACTCACTCGGTTATTGGAACAACTACAACAATAATGGACATCAGCCCCCTCTCCACGGTGTGTTATTGCGAGGGCTTACATTATTCACAAGATAGTGTTTTAGATAGCAGGTCCTGGCATTCAGGATTAAAGTTTGCCAACAATTGGGCTTAAAACTGAACGAGAAATGGGCAAATAACTGTGTATGAAGGAACTGCAGATGCTGGTTTTAACCAAAGATAATCTCGACCCAAAACATCACCCATTCCTTCTCTCCAGAGATGCTGCCTGTCCAGCTTTTTGTGTCTATCTTGGGCAAATAACTGGTTTGTTTTTAGCCTCTGCATGTCAGCTTTTGAAAATGAAGGTCAACCTTAGCGTTTCATGCATGGAGTGGTGCAGCTCATGCTCATAAACATTCACCACACCATGGAAACACCTGGTGTAGGGATGTCCGTACCTCTAATCAATGCACTAGCCTTCGTTCAATATGCAAATGATCAACCAGTTGTCCTTACTGTGCTCTTCCTGGATAATTATTTATGTCAAAGCACAACAGCGAAGCACCTTTCCATATCAATGCATCCACCTAGCAATGAATGAGATAAACTGCCGCAGTTTATTCAATGTCAGCTATCTTGTTACCTGTATCAAGGACACTGAAAGTTAATTTGCATCATAGAGATAGCACTGTCAAGAGTTATGCTTCTGGCACAGACCCAGCTAGCACTGTATCATCACCAGTCAGCCTTACTACTCATAGTGCATGGATCCACTCTTTGTCTCCATTGCTCCTGACAGCCAATTTCAAATGTTTTATAAGTGTTGCTGTTTTTTTAAATCTCAGAATCTATTGTTTTATGCCCTGTATTTATACAATTTTGTTGCGCTTGTTGTTAAATGACTTTGTGGCAGCAAAGGCTTTGTGTTTCCAAGGATGGATCTGATCATAGAGATATACAGCACAGAAACAGGCCCTTCTGTCCAGCTTGTCCATGTTGACCAAGATGCCTCAGCTACACCAATCCCACCTGCCCGCATTGTACCCGTATCCCTCTAAACCTTTCCTTTCCTTTCCATGCACTTGTCCAAATGTCTATTAGATCGTATACCATTTACTTTCGATTCAGATCTCTGCGGTCCAAGGCCTTGTAACATTTCCTCATCCTCAGATGGTCGCTGAGCAGGGATTATCCAGGCTACTTAATAAGACTGCAATCTACGCTGGCTTTGTCTTTGGCTTCCAGTCCAGCAGCTGCTTCTACGTGGTGATGTAGAAGCAGTCCACCCAAACCTACTTGGAGAAGTTGTCCAAACCCACGGATACGCTAGCGTCTAGATCAAGGTGATGAACCCCACCATAGGACAAGAGGGGGAGAGCACCTCACCTGTGCAATGACCTACGAAGAGAATGGCAACGCCCTCAGACAGGTGCGAACTTTATGGCACAAGCCCTATATCGGCTGAAGGGATTACACTGCCTACAGGTGGCACCTGATCCATTGACCCTAAACAAGCTTCATCAGGATGGTTGTCAATGAAAAGAGTGAGAACTAGTTGCCATACCATTGGTTGATGGACTTTGGGGTACTATTGAACTGGTACCCACACCTTTGGATTGGTGGACTTTGGGGTACTGTGATACATTATGGCTCTATCATTCAGCTAATCATTGCTCTAATACTTGCGACCATTGTGTGTACCTACCGAGGACTGTGATGGTCATCATGTTTCTTAAAAGGAGGGAATGAAAGAGCTAATAGTCAAATCTAACAGTCAAATCTAATATAGATACTTTCTTCTACAAAAGCATGGACTAGTAGAACAAAGAATGGCTCGGTGCCAAGTCTGAATTACTTTGTAATTATATGGAACACAATATGGAGGACAGGTTGTCTTTTCAATAAAGACATAAAGATGGCAGCCTGCAGTAATAACATGTGCTTCTTCAAGGCCATAAAGAAGAGAAGATTGAACAAAAATAGCTGACGCTTCAGAGATAAATAATAACTTGTCATTGGAGGAGCTCGATTTGGACCCAGCTTTCCTATGTGTGAAAGGCTACAGAATCTTTCAGTCATGCCATATTTAGACTTGGTAGAAGTGTTTTACTGATAAAAATGTATAAATGTGCCTTTGTTCTGTGAGTGGGAGCCCGAGAAGCACTGAGCAACATTTGTGCTCATTGTATCTCGCCACTTCCGTCTGACGATTTAATTAAAGATTGCCATGGTCTACCTTCAACGGTTGTTGCTATCTGCTTTGTAAGAAACGAACCTTCACACCCGAAACGTCACTCATTCCTTCTATGCAGAGATGCTGCCTGAGTTACTCCAGCACTTTGTGTTGGTCTCTTAGGGATTAGCACAAGGCTCAACTCTCGACACATCCACCAGCAACTACAGACATTATTTAGCTTGAAGCAACAAGATTTTGATTCCTGGCTATGCACACTTCCATCTTACTCCTGTTATTGCCACCTTCCCAAGAGCGCTTAGAGCAAAATTTATGAGCATCCCTTAAATGTGTGCAGTACAAATGTTGACTTATAAGGATGCCTCTTAAAATAGTCTCCCAAAGCTATAATGGGGAATTCATTTGATTCTGAATTCATAGCACAATAAAAATTCAGCTTGTGAAAAAATGGTCCTAATAAAACTGTATAAAACCCACTTAGAGGCCATGTTCAAAACACAAATGGCTGGATTAACTCAACTGGTCAGAAAACATCTGGGGAGGGAATGGATGAGTGATGTCAGAGAGTGGTGAGTCTGTGGAATTCTCTGCCACAGAAGGTAGTTGAGGCCAGTTCATTGGCTATATTTAAGAGGGAGTTAGATGTGGCCCTTGTGGCTAAAGGGATCAGTGGGTATGGAGAGAAGGCAGGTACAGGATACTGAGTTGGATGATCAGCCATTGAATGGCGGTGCAGGCTCGAAGGGCTGAATGGCCTACACCTGCACCTATTTTTCTGTGATTCTATGATTCTATGTCAGGGGTCGGTATCCTTCTTCAGACTGATTGTAGTAGTGGAGGTAGGGGGAAACTGGAAAAGAGGTGGGGGTGGGACAGATAGGAAGAGGTCGGACAAAACCTGGCAAGTGAAAGCTGTATATGTGTGGGAGGTTTAATTGGCAGATGGGTGAAGTAAGTGATAAAGGCTAGAGATGTGTGATCACCACAGCTATGTGGAGACTTGTGGCCACCATATGTCTGGTCACCACAGCTTTTTTTATTCTGTCTATTACTTGTGTACAAGTCAATTATTCTGGATCTTGTGCTAAAAGCCTCACTCATGCAATTCTATCATTCCATATCTTGATTCTTCTACGCTATCTTTAAGAGCCCTTTCCAGCTCTCTCATGAAAGTATCCAGAGATCCAGCCTCCACCACCCTCTGAGGCAGAGAATTCCCCAGACTCACAACTCTGTGTGAAAAAAAAGTGTTTCCTCATCTCCGTTCTAAATGGCTTGCTTCTAGCGTGTACAAAGCCTTAATAATCTTATATGTTTCTATAAGTTCCCCTCTCATCCTTCTAAATTCCAGAGCATTAACAAGCACAATCCAATTTATTCAGAGTTAATGGGTATAAAATTCTGGGTGCTTACACCACAGTTCACTGGCTGAACAGTGCATTGTCATGAATTTCTTAATGGATTTATAATTGAGGTGCACGGCTCACTTCTCATTTGGGAAATCTGCCAGATTTCCAAAAGCAAGCAAATGTAATGACTCACCAGCAGAAACATCATCATGTTCATCAGTGGCCGTGCTCCAGGATGCAGCAGTGTTTAGGCTCCAGTCCAGTGCTTTATTGTTCAATTAGGTGCTTTCTCAGTGGAGTTAGTAGAATGAAAGGAAAGCATAGCCAGATCCTTTCTTTGCAACTCCACCTTGATGGGATGTGAGCATTGTGAACTGCTTTCCATACAGCTCTCCCGAGTAAGCAAGACCCTGCATTAGGTAATTGAGATCAGGCAACAACAGCTGCAATTTTAAAATAAGACTTTCACTGTGTCATTGTGTCATTGAAAATCTCTGCTTCCATCATAGGTCTTACTTTGTCCCTGTTCCCTCGAGAAATAAATAGCAATGGCTCCTGGCTACTCCTGCAACCTTTGAAACAACATCAGATTTGAAGAAACATCAGGACAGGACAGACACAAAATGCTGGAGTAACACGGCGGGTCAGGCACCATCTCTGGAGAAAAGGAATAGGTGACGTTTTGAGACCCTTCCTCTGTTGAAGGCTCTCAACCCGAAACGTCACCTATTCCTTCTTTCCAGAGATGCTGCCTGACCCACTGAGTTATTCAAGCATTTTGTGTCTATCTTCAGTGTAAACCAGCATCTGCAGTTCCTTCCTGCACACCAGGACAGGACGGTTGCACAGCTGGGAACATTGCTGTCTCACAGCACCAGATGCCCAGGTTTAATCCTGACCTCTGTGTGGCGTTTGCATGCGCTCCCTTTGACGACGTGGGGTTCCTCCAGGTGTTCCGGTTTGCTCCCGCATCTCAGAGACGTGCAGTTTTGTAGGTTCATTGGTCTTTGTAAATTGCCTCATATGTTCAGGGAGTGGATGAGAAAGTGGGACAATACAGAACTAGTGTGAATAAGCGATCAATGGTTGGCATAGATCTGTGGGGCGAAGGACCGGTTTCCATGTGGCATCTCTAAACTAAATTCATAAAACTTACCATTGTTATTCTCTCTGTTACAACTAGATATGTTGAGACAAGAGTCTAGTCAGAGTGTTTTATTGTCATATGTTCTGAAACAACACAATTATATTCTTATTTACATCAGCACAAAAGATATCTGAGCATAGCATTCAGCACACCTACAATAGCAACAAAAACAAGCTCAATATATAAAAACAAACAAACAATATTGTGCATAGCCTAAACCAATGCCCCTAAGTTCCCCATGCAATCAAAGCAGTTTGTCGCTTGGAGTTTAATTGGAGCTCGTAGTGATCAGTAGCCTAATGGTTGTTGGGGAGAACTGCCGCTGAACCTGGATGTTACAGTTTTCTGGTTCCTATACCTTCTTCCTGATGGCAGGAATGAAATTAAAACATTTCAAGGGTGTTGTGGGTCCCCAATGATGCTGGTTGCCTTTTGAAAGCAGCTCCACCTATAGATCCCATCAATAATGGAGAGGTCAGTACCCGTGATGGACTGTGCAGTGTTCACCATTTTTTTGCAGTCTTCTTCGATCCTGTGTGTTTGAGTTACCGAACCAGGCCATGATGCAACTATGCTTTCTACTGTACATCTGTAAAGGTTCAAGAGAGTATTCATTGACGTAGCAAATCTCCTCAATGTTCGAAAAGAAGTAATGGTATTGATGGGCTTTCTTTATGATTACATCAATGTGCTGGGTTCAGGATAGATGCACACCCAGAAATTTGGAGTTTTTGACTCTCTCCAACACCAACCCATCAATAAAGACAGGTTTGTGGATCCCAGGTCGTTCTCTTGTAAATTCAACAATTAGTTCCTTGGTTTTACTGACGTTGAGAGCTATATGTTGTTCTGGCACCATTCAGTCAGACGATTGACCTCCCCGTTCTACTCAGACTCAACGTCAGCCATTTTGCGTCCAACAACAGTGGTGGCGTCGGTGAGTTTAAAGATGGAGTTGGAAATGTATCTGGCTACATAGTCATGGGTATAGAGTGAGTAGAGCAGGGGGCTGTGCACACAGCCTTGAGGTGCTTCTGTGATGATGGTTATTAAGGATATTAATTGTTGCTGCCAATTGGTTTTGATTGTGTTGTTCATAAATCACAGCAACAGAATTTGGCCATTCGGCCCATCGAGTGCTTTGTTGCAGAGGAAGTTGAGGATCCAGTTATAACATCATAAGGTCATGAGATAAGAGCAGAATTAGGTCATTTGGCCCATCATGTCTATTCCGCCATTCAATCATGGCTGATCTCTCTCTTTCTCCTAACCCCATTATCCTACCTTCTCCCCGTAACCTCTGACGCTAGTTGCTTCAGGTCTGAAGTTTGGACACACTGTTTTTTTCAAAGCAGATATCTCTATTATTTGATTCAGCATATTTTCCAGAACTAAATCATCATCTCAGATATAATAACAACAGCTGCAGCCAAATCACCTTCAAATAATGCCCTTAACATGACTGCTGAGGAATTTGCGAATCAAAGAATAAATTTAAAATACAAGCAAAACAACACTGAATCTGCAAAATAAGCACGGGAAAGGCTATTTCTAGGTCTTCGTTTGAAATGCAAATCATGTAACACCATATCAGACTGATGCATAAACAGATGCATAAAGGAAACTTAGTCCCTAGCCATTTCATGCATCAACAAAAATAATTAATATTTCTTAACAGGGCTGGGAGCACAGTTAATTTATCAGGTGGGAACCATGGCCCTGAAATTAATGGGAAAGCAGGGAAGGTAGTGTGATAGTGTGTTAAAAATCCAGGGAGGCCTGGATGCAATGTCCTTTCAATCATATCAGTGCTGTCTAATTTATATAAAATGCTGCACTCTTCAGTCTGTCAGCCAGATTGACAGCATGGCTGCAGAAGGGGGAGTATAAACATCGCAAGTAATTAAACGAAGAGACAATAAGAAATGTGAGGCTAAAACTAATGCTGGAGTAAGGTCAGTGGTGCAAATAAGCATTCTTTATACAAATAAACGTGATGTTAGGAACACATTGTATGACGCACAGGAGTAAATTCAGCTTCAATGGTGTGACATGTTTGCTAGCCTTTACTCGTATTAGTTTAAAGATCCAGCATGGAACAGGCCCTTCGGCCCAATGAGTCCACGCCGCCCATTGATCACCCGTTCACACTAGTTCTATGTTATCCCACATTCGCATTCACTCCCTACACACTAAGAGCAATTTATAGAGGCCACCCTACAAACCCACACATCTTTGAGATATGGGAGGAAACCGGAGAGCCCAGAGGAAACCCACGTGGTCACAGGAATAACGTGCAAACTCCACACAGACAGGTTGCAGAGAAGCCAGGCGTGCAGGCTAATATGCAAGGATACAAATTCTACAGGGAAGATTGGGGGAAAAGGAAGAAGGGATGAGTAAACTTGGTGTTTAATGCTAAAATTGATTCAATGATCAGTGGATAAAAGGAGCGATATGCAGGCAGTGTAAACATTTAGGACAGAATTAAGATACTGGAAAGTCTATAATAGGAGTATCTCTTGGTGGCAGATGCGAATCATTTATGAGGACAATTAATTTGAATGGGGGAGTTTAACTTTCACAGGGAACATACTAAGTTGACTAGTTCAAGTCTGAAAATTGTCTTTTTGGAGTGTGCTTGGGATAGTATCCTGAAAAAAGATGTCATGGAACAATAAAGGTAGGTGACCACATTTGGTTTCATAATGTAAGCAACATCTGGGGAGGGAATGGACAGATGACACTTTGGGTCTGGGCCCTTTATCAGATTGATGGAGCAGGGGAGAAAGCTGGAAAAGAGAGGTCAGAGTGGGGCAAAGTCTGAGAGGTAGATATAGGTGAGGAGGTTGCTTGGCAGATGGGTGGAGAAAGTGACAAAGACTAGCGGTGAAAATGAGGCAGAAGTGTGAGAGATAAGGATAAAAAAGGCATAGTGAAATGTAAAGTTGGAGGTGGGTTGTGCGGGGATGGGGAGGGGAAAAAGGGGGAATAAAAAGGAAATGGGGAATTAGGAGATGGTAAGGTTGGAAGAGAGATAAGCCTATAGAGTAGGGGAAAGAGGCAGGGTGACTGGGATCGTGGTTCTTCAATAAACATGGTATTCTCCCTTGCTGTTGTGGATAGAGCCCTCACTCTGTATTTCCTCTGTTTCCTGCAGTTCTGCACTCTCTCTCCCTGCCCCAGGTGAACTGAAGAAGGATACAGTTCTTCCTAGACCTCATGTTTCACCTCACCAGTGCCCACATCCAACATATCATTCTCTGATATTACTGCCATCACATCTTCCTATACCCACCTCTCTCCGCTTTCCTTAGAGACCAGTCACTCTGCAGCTCCTTGGCTCGCTCATCATCTCACTCACCCGTTTTATTTGTCGGCGTGGACTCGGTGTGCCGAAGGGCGTGTTTCTGCGCTGTATATGGAAAATATATAATTTTTAAACCCATCCCCTCCCCAGTTACTTTCCTCTGAAACTGTAGGAGATGTAACACCTGTCACTCCACCTCCTCTCTCACTTCATACAAGAACCACAGCAGCCCTTCCAGGTGAGGCCCGAGGTTCACTTGCACCTCTTTCATCTTTGCCTATTGTATTTAATGCTACCAATCTTCATCCTCATCAGCCCTCCTCTTTATCAGCAGGACCCAGGAAATGATCCCAGGAATAAGTAGGTTAACATATGATGAGTGTTTGTCGGCACTGGGCCTGTACTCGCTGCAGTTTAGAAGAATGAGGGGGGATCTAATTGAAACGTACAGAATAGTGAAAGGCTTGGATAGAGTGGATGTGCAGAGGATGTTTCCACTAGTGGGAAGTCTAGGATTAGACGTCATAGCCTCAGAATTAAAGCATGTTCTTTTAGGAAGAAAATTAGGAGGAATTTCTTTAGTCAGAGTGTGGTGAATCCGTGGAATTCTTTGCCACAGAAGGCTGTGGAGGCCGTCAGTGGATATTTTTAAGGCAGAGATAGATAGATTTGTGATTAGTATGGGTGTCAGATAGTTCAGCCAAGATTGAATGGCAGAGTAGACTTGAAGGGCCGAATGATCTGCTTCTTTTCAGACCAAACGTAGATTGGACGTCCATTTCGCCAAACACTTGCACTCTGTCCACCAAGACCTGCTGGAGCTCCTGGTTGCTAACTATTTTAACTTTCCCCATCCTGTTCACCTCCCACCCTTCCCATATTGACCTTTCTATCCTTGAAGACACATGCAAACTGGAAGAATAGTCATTTTCCACTTTGGTAGCCTACAACCTATGATATGAATGTTGAATTCTCCAATTTCTCTGATCACCTGATCATCTGAAGAAGGTTCTCAACCTTTAACGACGGATGGCGCCGCAAGTCGGCAGCCTCGCCAGCAGCTGTTCGTCCTTCGACTTTTTTTGTTTTTAGTAAGTCTAAAAGTGTGTTTTAGAGTGTTTTAGTGTGGGGTGGGGGGTGGGGGCGAGGAAGGGGGAAACTGTTTTTTACTCACTTACTTCGGTGGAATGCGACTTTTCCCCTAGTCGCATTTTCGCCCTCCCTCGCGGCTTAAGAGCTTGGATTGGTGCATCCTCTCCTGGAGTTGGGCCCAGAGCTTCAGTTGCGGGCGCAGCGCGGACTTTCCATCGCGGAGCCAGGCGATCCCTTGCCGGGAGTCACCAGAAAGGAATGCTCCGATC
Source organism: Raja brachyura (assembly GCA_963514005.1). Next base: position 24,736,830 of record OY740783.1, on the reverse strand, counting down.
GCTGGCCCGCGGACTATAACATCCTGAAGCCGCGGTCTGCGGAGCTTCTAGCCGCGGGTGCGGCGTGGACTTTATATCGCGGAGTCTGGGATCCCTTGCCGGTGATCGCCGGAGAAGAGCGCCGACCACCAGCCTGTGGCCTATAACAGCGTGAAGCCGAGGTCTCCGGTAGGAAGCCGCCCATTCGGGACCTCCAAGCCGTGGAGTGTCCGTCCGTCGCGACTTTGGAGTTTCAAGCATCCCGACAAGAAAGCCTGTACATCAGGCCATCCGTAGCGGCGACTGCAGAGGATTCATGGCTCCAACCACGGATGAACAAAGGGGGAGGACTGACAAAGTTATTGCCTTCCACCACAGTGTAGAATGTTGATTCCACTGTGGTGGATGTTCATGTTCATACATTCTATTGTGTATTGTGCTTGTTTGGATTGTATGGCTGCATGGTAAATCAAATTCCACTGTACCTTAATTGGTGCATGTGGCAATAAATGTGAACTTGATAAATGTGAACTTGACTTGAATTTCAAAAAATACCTCCTATCCCCACTCTCCCTTCTCACCACTCCTCCAATATTCATTTATCCCATCATCTCCCACCTTCCTGGTCACCCTGCTCCTTTCTCCTCCTCCGGAACCTCATCTCCACCCCCCCCCCCCCCCCACTTTCCCCTCCTATTTCTTAAATTTCCTTTATATCTCTTCTCTTTCCCATCCCCAGTCTTTACCACCCATCTCCTTCCAACCAGCTTTACATTTTCAGGGGTTTAGTTGATTGATTTGTGAAGGACCGTGTGCTTCATGGAGTGCAACATCAAGTACACGTAAAACAAACACATGCACATGCGTCTTCATTCTATGAGCTGCAAAGCCAGTATTGCACTCATAAGCCTCCTGAGAGTCCATAAAAACAACATAACGTAGAGCATCATCTTCGACCTCGAGGGATAGCCATGACGGATTGTCTATTGTCACTCCTCTTCTTCTTTCCTTAACTCCTTTACACCACCAGCCTTTGTCACTTTCTCCACCCATCTGCAAAACTCACTGTCTTCACCTGTATCCACCAATCACTTGCTCAGATTTGACTCACCCTCCCCTCTCTTTTCCATCTTCCTCCCTCCCAGTCTCTAGGTCCACAGGGTCTGACCTGCTGAGTTCCTCTAGAACTTTGAATTTTTATTAAGATTCCAGCATCTGTAGTCTCTCATGTCTGTAGTCTCCAAGACTCTGATAGGACTTGGTAGGTGGGATGAAGGGGGGAATTTTTCCCATTGCTGGTGCAGTCTGATGCCTTCATTAAGAATGCATAATTCATGGAGAACTAAGAATCGATCAAAAATTGACTGATAAATACTCACTTTTCTCCATTAAGCATATTTATTGTTTTAATGGTTGGGCAGCAGACATTTATCTATTGACCAAAAGCAAAAAGCTAGGTCAGGGCATTCATGTTGTCCTTGGTGTGAATTTCAAATGATAATCAGAGAGCTCGGAGAGAGAGTGATCATCTTACATAGAACATTGTGAGTGATCTCCGGGAGAGAGAGAGAGGGAGAGAGGAAGAGAGGGAGAGAGAGGGAGAGAGAGGGAGAGAAGGAGAGAGAGGAAGGGAGAGGGAGAGAGAGGGAGAGAGAGGGAGAGAGGGAGAGAGAGAGAGAGAGAGAGAGAGGGAGAGAGAGAGAGAGAGAGAGAGAGAGGTCGTGTTTTCTTCTCAGCTCTGCAGTTGAGAAGGATTGGAGCAGCCTTTCCAGGATTTTGCCGTTGGAGAGGGCACAGACCCAGGGGGGCTTCATAGTTCAACTTATTGTTGGGCTGTTGAAGCTTTTCTCTGGTCTGGGGAGCCTCCATCTGTGTGAAGATTCCTGAGTTTCTCCACATTGTCGAGGGTGCGGTTGGCGTTGGCGGATTGCCAAGAGTGCCTGTGATCTCCGTGGGCTGAAGTTGTGCGGTGTCTTTGTCGTTTTTGGCTCCGCTTCTCTGCCCTAAAGTCATTTTGCTCAGTGCGGCTGCCTGGCTTAATGTGAAGAAGGTACTTTTGCGTCCAGCGCGACTGGGATCGAGTTTCCCGTAAGCTGCTCTTGGCTGTGGATGAACCTGGGGACTTTCCTGCTTCAGCTGGAGGTTTCTGTTTTCTGCTGCCTGTCTTTGACTGTGACTGTCTCTGGGACTTAACTTGGAGCTGTGCTGCTGAGGTGCTTGGAGCTGGTTTGTGCCTCTGTGAGGATGGCGATGGAAGGGGCGCGGCCGAAGGTCCGGACCTACGCAGCGACGGCATCAGTGGCGGGTGCGAGGCCATCTGAGCTTGAGCCTCATGTTGACTTGGATGGGGACAGTTTTGGTATTTCTGTTCAAACTGGGCCTATGATGTCTAGGGGGGTAATTACGAAGGCCATGAATGAACTTCTTGGGAGGGGGGCTATTGTCTCTTCTGAGCTCGAAAGGGGAAAGGTGGAGATGATACTTAAGACCCGGGAGTGTGTGGCCCGAGCGTTGGAGGAGGGGATCTCAGTGGGGGGGGTCCACGTACAGGTGGATCCGTGGGTATCCAGGGTGAGACCGGTTCTCCTGCGGAGCTGCCCCACTTATTTTTCGGATGCAGTGCTTATTCCACACCTGTCCAAGTTTGGGGAGGTGCGGTCTAAATGTTTTCGTCTCTTGCATCCCGGGGGGGACCCGGAGGGAAAAGGGGTCTTCAGTTTCAAGAGGAGGGTGTTCATGAAGGTGGGTGAGGGGGATGGTGCCGAGGGGAGTTTTGAGGTGGTGCATAAGGGTGTACCCAGAACCGTGCGTTGGAGTTGGGGAAAGGCACGGTGTCATGCGTGCGGCGAATTTGGACATCTCCGTAGGGAGTGTCTTTTTCGCGGGGGCACTGCTAGAGGTTCTAGTGTAGTGGCCCAGGAAGGCGCTGCTGGCCCATCTGGGGTGGCTGGTCAAACCTCAGCGGCGCGGGGTGGTACTGCTGACCCGGCTGAGGTTGCCAGTTCTGCCTTGGTGACCCGGGGCGGCAGTGCTAAGCCTTCTGGGTCCAGGGGTTCCGCTTTGGGGACCCTGGGCAGTGAGAGCCCAAGCCCCCCACGTCCCCTACGTCTTGCGCCTGTGGCGGTGGATGGAGGTGGGGCGCAGGAGGAGGGGAGTGTTGAGGGGGGGTTTTGGGAGAAGCAGGGGAAGCATAATAAGAAGAAGGAGAGGGATAGGGCTGCCCGAGCGAAGAAAGTGCAATCGGGTGAGTTTGGCTCCAGTGTGGTGCAGACTGCACCTGCTGGGGCCCAGGGGGGAGTTGTGGTGGCTCGGAAGGGGGGAAAGAAGTCTAAACGTGTGGGTGGCAAAGTGGTTGGGGGTAATGTGGAGGCGGATGACCCTTCCCTTATGGAGGTTACCGCACCTCCGCATGCGAGTGGGACTAAAAGGAGGCATTTGCCTGGTGAAGAGGAGGAAGGGCGTGGGTCCAGAGCGAAGGGGATGTCTTTCTCCGGGCTTTCCACCACTGAGGTGGCTGAAAGTGGTCTTGACCCGGTGTCTTCTGGGTCGGTGGTTGGGCCTTCTCTTCATGGATCTACAGCGGGTGTCACCGGACTGGGTGCTGAAGTTGATTCCGGTGGAGTTGTGTCCACTGGGCGGGAGTCTGTCCCTTCATCTCAGGGGCCCTCTGAGGGAGTTATCTCGGCGGATGCTGTGGTTAGCTCCCTTGGGTGTGTACCCTCTGGGTCGGATGAGGTCCCCTCGTTTCAGAGGCCTACTGAGGGTGCTAGCACGGTAGGTGACGTGGTTGGCTCCTCTGGTAGTGTGCCCTCTGTGACGGGGGATGTGCAGAGTCAGGATGAGGGGGGAGTTTCGGGGGTGTTGTCGTTCAAGTCTGTGCTCCATATCAGTGCCAGTGGAGGTGCTGGGGGGCGGGATGCCTCACCGGATGAGTTGTCTGGGGTGAGGTTAATGGCAGGTGGTGATTCTCTGGGTGATGCCTGTGGAGAGGGCACTCTGGATGATGTGGAGGTCAGGGCTGTTATGGGACGTGATCCTCTTTCAGACTCCGAGGGTGCCAGTGTTCCACAGGCCCCGGGGATGCCTCTTGTTGTTGCTTCCCCAGGCCCGGAGGAGGAGGGTGATGGTAGCGGGCAGGAGCCCAGCCATTCAGAGGGCTGCGAGTCTCAGGTAGGGGTGTTGGGACCCACCCCCAGCATTGATCCGGGTGGTCGTGTCATGGCTGTGGAGGAGGATAGCGATGCGGCCAGTGGGGGGGGCTCAGAGTGTGATGTGTCAGACAGTTCTGGTCTTTCTGAGGTTGTTGATTCAGGTGCGAGCGGGTTGGCTGAGAGCCCAGACTCCAAGGCCGTGTCTGAGGCGAAGCTTATTGTTGAGGTGCGAGAGTTCTTAAAAATAAGTCGTGCTCCCAAAACATTATGGTGGGCCATTACAAGGAGATGGGAGGATTGGCTAGATGTGCGGGAGAGCCTCGAGGCTATCCTTAGTAACAAGGATAGTGGTCTTTCTGACTCGGATTTGGGGCAGTTTTGGGGTTTGTTGAAGGTCCTCAGAAAAGGACCTCCTGTGACTACAGGGAGTGTGAGGGTCACAATCTAATGTGTCTACACATTCACAGTAGCTACATTAAATTTAAATGGGAGTAGAGCGAGTTTTCGAAGATTTCAGCTCTTATCAGCCCTAAGGGAGGGGAGATTTGCAGTTTGTTATCTGCAAGAGACACATACCGTTGCTAGTGATGAACCTACCTGGCAACTGGAGTGGGAAGGGAGGGTTTATATGAGCCATCTCAGCTCAAATTCGAGTGGGGTGGCTTTTCTGTTGGCCCCAAATTTTCTGCCAAGCATTTTAAAAGTGCAGGAAGTGGTGCCAGGACGTTTGCTCCATCTGGCCGTGAGCCTGGATGGCATGCCGTTGCATTTCATTAACGTGTATGCCCCTAGCTCCGGCACGATGCAGGCCGGCCTGCTTCGGGAGGTGAATGCTCTGTTGGGCACTATTGATAGGGGAGAGTGTGTCTTCCTTGGTGGGGACTTTAATTGCACACTTGAGGTGCGGGACCGTTCTGGTACTCAGTGTGCGCCTGCTGTAGCGATGAAGCTGAGAGGCTTGATTGACTCCTTTGAGTTGGTTGATGTTTGGAGGGACCTTCACCCTGATTCCACTGCTTTTTCGCGGAGGTCTGAGGGCGGTGGTTCCCGCATTGATCGGTTTTATATTTCCCGAGCGTTTGTTTCCCGTGTCTCAGCGGCCTCAATGCGGCTGGTGCCGTGCTCGGACCATTGTCTGGTGCGTGTGGATTTCAATCCAGCGTGCGCTCGGGCTGGGTCCGCGTACTGGCACTTTAACAACAGGCTGCTGGAGGATCGGTGTTTCCGGGAGTCATTCACTCGGTTTTGGGTGAAGTGGAGAGAGAGGCAGAGGTGCTTCTCTTCCCTTAGGCAGTGGTGGGATGTGGGTAAAGCTCACATCCGTCTCTTTTGTAAGGAATATACATGGGGGTCGACTGGGAGGCGGGACTCAGCGGTCGAGAAGCTGGAGAGGGAGATACAGGACGCTGAGTCTCGCCTGGGTCAGTTTGGTGAAGACTCCAGCGAATGGGGAGAGTTTCAGAGGAAGAAGGAGGTTTTGAGGAGTCTGCTGCTTGAGCGATCTCGAGGCGCTTATGTGAGGTCTCGGGTCCAGATGCTGCACGAGCTGGACCGAGCGTCGCCTTTCTTTTTCTCTTTGGAGAAGGGGCGGGGAGCTCGAAAACAGCTCGTGGAGTTGCTTGCAGATGACGGCTCCTCTGTCACTGATCCAGAGAGGATTAATGCCTTGGTTAGGTCCTTTTATGGGACCCTGTTCTCTGCGGAAGGATTCAGTGTGGAGGCTCAGCAAGATCTGTGGGAGGGTCTACCGGCCGTAGATAGGGGGGAGGCTGATCTTCTTGATGGCCCCTTATCTTTGGAGGAGTTGACTTGTGCCTTGCATCAGCTCAGGAGGGGTAAGTCCCCCGGGCTGGATGGGTTGACGGTGGAGTGTGTTAGAGCATTCTGGGACGTCCTAGGGGGTGACTATATGTTGGTTTTGGGGGAGAGCCTGGCGACTGGAGTGATGCCTCTCTCGTGGCGTAGGACGGTTGTTGTCTTGCTGCCTAAGAAGGGCGAACTCCGTTTGTTGAAGAACTGGCGTCCAGTCTCTCTCCTTTGCACAGAATATAAAATTTTTGCACGGGCAATGGCAAATCGCCTGGGCTCCGTGCTGCATCAAGTGATTCATCCTGATCAATCTTATACAGTCCCTGGCCGGTCCATCCAGGATAACATCCACCTGGTTAGGGACCTGATTCATTTAGTCCAGGGTACTGGTGAGTCAGCTGCTTTTCTGTCTCTTGATCAGGAGAAGGCTTTTGATAGGGTAGAGCATGAATACCTATTTGGGACGTTGCAAGCGTTTGGGTTTGGACCACACTTCGTGGCCCGGGTCCGGCTTTTGTACGCTGCGGCGGAGTGTCTTGTAAAGGTTAATGGCGCGGTGCTATCTCCTTTTCATTTTGGGAGGGGGGTCCGCCAGGGGTGCCCTATGTCGGGCCAGTTGTATTCGGTCTGTGTGGAGCCGTTCCTGTGTCTTCTTCGGAGGAGGTTGACAGGCCTGGCCCTACCTGGCCCGCGGGTTGAGGTGATTCTATCGGCGTATGCCGATGACGTACTTCTTATGTTCACTGATCCTGGTGACCTGCGGAGGATGCATGACTGCCAGGAGATATTCTCGGCTGCATCTTCTGCTAGGATTAACTGGAGTAAGTGCTCTGGACTTTTGGTGGGTCAGTGGCGGGTAGACTCCCTGCCGGAGGAGATGGCATTGTATGCGTGGAGTACCACGCACCTCCTCTATCTGGGGGTGTATCTGAGTCCCACTGAGGATGTTTGGCCGGCAAACTGGCAAGAGTTGGAGACGAAGGTGGTTGCTCGGCTGGGGCGCTGGTCAGGCCTGCTTGGAGTTCTCTCCTTTCGGGGGAGGGTGCTGGTCATAAACCAGCTGGTGGCCTCTATGTTATGGTACCGGCTGGCTACTCTTGTCCCGCCCTCTATATTTGTAACTGCTATACAGAAGAAGCTGGTGGATTTCTTTTGGGGAAATAGGAAGCATTGGATTTCCGCGGCGGTCCTGAGTCTTCCGTTAGAGGAGGGCGGCCAGTCCTTGGTGTGCGTGCGCACCCAGGTGGCGGCTCTCCGTCTCAGGACTCTGCGGAGATACATGTATGTAGAGAACCCTCCCAGATGGCACGCTCTGGCCACGTATTTTTTTCGTCAGGGTCGTTGCCTAAGGGGGGTCTCGCGGCTCCCGGTGGCGGGTGTCAGTCGACCCGCTCTAAGGGGCTTGCCTGTTTTCTATAGGGATGTGTTAAGAGTGAGGAATTTGGTGGTGTTCAGCCAGAGTGTTGTTCCACGAGGAGAGGGGGATGTTGTGGCTGCGGGTGTGGCTGGTCCTCATCCTGTCATGGTGGTTGTCGAGGAGAGGCGCGAGCCTAGAGTGGTTCAGATAGAGCTTACCCCTGCTCCGTCAGATCTGCTCATCGGGCCTAGGCTTCGGGATATTTCTCGGCCTCCGGCTCCGCATAATCTGAGCTGCCTTTCTGAGATGACCAGCATGCCATTTTGTGATGCAAGGAGACGCGCACTGTACAGGATGCTCCTGCACATTCTGAACCACCGTGCCTTCGTCTCCCGTCCTGACTCACCATGGAGGACGGTGTTACCATCCGAAGGCGGCGGGGGGCCCCAGTGGGGGTCCTTCTATAAGGGAGTTGTACCCCTTTATATTGGGGACCTGGGGTGGAGAGTGCTGCATGGAGCGGTGGTTTGTAATAAACTTTTGAGTCGGTTCACGGGCTCGTCTGCCGCATGTATTTTCTGCGGAGAGGAGGAGACCGTATTCCATGTGTATGTGGAGTGTGTGAGGTTACTGCCCCTGTACCAATATCTGAAGGGGCTGTTCCTCAAGTTCTGGCTGCATTTTAGCCCCACAATCCTGGTGTTTGGACACTAGGCGGGGAGTGGGGAGAGCCGAGTGTGGGGGGGGGACTTACCTGTCGGTTTGCTCCTTGGCCTGGCCAAGATGGCCATTCGTGGGTCCAGGCAGCGGGCGGTCGACGGTCTGGCGAGAGTCGGCTGCCTGCCCCTCTTTCGGGCCTACGTCCGTGCACGTGTGTCCCTGGAGAGGGAACACGCGGTGTTCACGGGGACTCTGGAGGCCTTCCGTCAGCGCTGGTCGCCGCGTGGGGTTGAGGCGATTATAAATGAATGTACTGCTGTACTACAATGATCTGTTCATTATAGTGTGATTTTTGATTGTGTTTTGATGTGTTGTATTTTATGATTTGTGTTGAATAAAGTTTTTGAAATGAAAAAAAAAAAAAAAAAAAAAAAAAAGAGGGAGAGAGAGGGAGAGAGGGAGAGAGAGAGAGAGAGAGAGAGAGGGAGAGAGAGAGAGAGAGAGAGAGAGAGGTCGTGTTTTCTTCTCAGCTCTGCAGTTGAGAAGGATTGGAGCAGCCTTTCCAGGATTTTGCCGTTGGAGAGGGCACAGACCCAGGGGGGCTTCATAGTTCAACTTATTGTTGGGCTGTTGAAGCTTTTCTCTGGTCTGGGGAGCCTCCATCTGTGTGAAGATTCCTGAGTTTCTCCACATTGTCGAGGGTGCGGTTGGCGTTGGCGGATTGCCAAGAGTGCCTGTGATCTCAGTGGGCTGAAGTTGTGCGGTGTCTTTGTCGTTTTTGGCTCCGCTTCTCTGCCCTAAAGTCATTTTGTCAGTGCGGCTGCCTGGCTTAATGTGAAGAAGGTATTTTTGCGTCCAGCGCGACTGGGATCGAGTTTCCCGTAAGCTGCTCTTGGCTGTGGACGAACCTGGGGACTTTCCTGCTTCAGCTGGAGGTTTCTGTTTTCTGCTGCCTGTCTTTGACTGTGACTGTCTCTGGGACTTAACTTGGAGCTGTGCTGCTGAGGGGCTTGGAGCTGGTTTGTGCCTCTGTGAGGATGGCGATGGAAGGGGCGCGGCCGAAGGTCCGGACCTACGCAGCGACGGCATCAGTGGCGGGTGCGAGGCCATCTGAGCTTGAGCCTCATGTTGACTTGGATGGGGACAGTTTTGGTATTTCTGTTCAAACTGGGCCTATGATGTCTAGGGGGGTAATTACGAAGGCCATGAATGAACTTCTTGGGAGGGGGGCTATTGTCTCTTCTGAGCTCGAAAGGGGAAAGGTGGAGATGATACTTAAGACCCGGGAGTGTGTGGCCCGAGCGTTGGAGGAGGGGATCTCAGTGGGGGGGGTCCACGTACAGGTGGATCCGTGGGTATCCAGGGTGAGACCGGTTCTCCTGCGGAGCTGCCCCACTTATTTTTCGGATGCAGTGCTTATTCCACACCTGTCCAAGTTCGGGGAGGTGCGGTCTAAATGTTTTCGTCTCTTGCATCCCGGGGGGGACCCGGAGGAAAAAGGGGTCTTCAGTTTCAAGAGGAGGGTGTTCATGAAGGTGGGTGAGGGGGATGGTGCCGAGGGGAGTTTTGAGGTGGTGCATAAGGGTGTACCCAGAACCGTGCGTTGGAGTTGGGGAAAGGCACGGTGTCATGCGTGCGGCGAATTTGGACATCTCCGTAGGGAGTGTCTTTTTCGCGGGGGCACTGCTAGAGGTTCTAGTGCAGTGGCCCAGGAAAGCGCTGCTGGCCCATCTGGGGTGGCTGGTCAAACCTCAGCGGCGCGGGGTGGTACTGCTGACCCGGCTGAGGTTGCCAGTTCTGCCTTGGTGACCCGGGGCGGCAGTGCTAAGCCTTCTGGGTCCAGAGGTTCCGCTTTGGGGACCCTGGGCAGTGAGAGCCCAAGCCCCCCACGTCCCCTACGTCTTGCGCCTGTGGCGGTGGATGGAGGTGGGGCGCAGGAGGAGGGGAGTGTTGAGGGGGGGTTTTGGGAGAAGCAGGGGAAGCATAATAAGAAGAAGGAGAGGGATAGGGCTGCCCGAGCGAAGAAAGTGCAATCGGGTGAGTTTAGCTCCAGTGTGGTGCAGACTGCACCTGCTGGGGCCCAGGGGGGAGTTGTGGTGGCTCGGAAGGGGGGAAAGAAGTCTAAACGTGTGGGTGGCAAAGTGGTTGGGGGTAATGTGGAGGCGGATGACCCTTCCCTTATGGAGGTTACCGCACCTCCGCATGCGAGTGGGACTAAAAGGAGGCATTTGCCTGGTGAAGAGGAGGAAGGGCGTGGGTCCAGAGCGAAGGGGATGTCTTTCTCCGGGCTTTCCACCACTGAGGTGGCTGAAAGTGGTCTTGACCCGGTGTCTTCTGGGTCGGTGGTTGGGCCTTCTCTTCATGGATCTACAGCGGGTGTCACCGGACTGGGTGCTGAAGTTGATTCCGGTGGAGTTGTGTCCACTGGGCGGGAGTCTGTCCCTTCATCTCAGGGGCCCTCTGAGGGAGTTATCTCGGCGGATGCTGTGGTTAGCTCCCTTGGGTGTGTACCCTCTGGGTCGGATGAGGTCCCCTCGTTTCAGAGGCCTACTGAGGGTGCTAGCACGGTAGGTGACGTGGTTGGCTCCTCTGGTAGTGTGCCCTCTGTGACGGGGGATGTGCAGAGTCAGGCTGAGGGGGGAGTTTCGGGGGTGTTGTCGTTCAAGTCTGTGCTCCATATCAGTGCCAGTGGAGGTGCTGGGGGGCGGGATGCCTCACCGGATGAGTTGTCTGGGGTGAGGTTAATGGCAGGTGGTGATTCTCTGGGTGATGCCTGTGGAGAGGGCACTCTGGATGATGTGGAGGTCAGGGCTGTTATGGGACGTGATCCTCTTTCAGACTCCGAGGGTGCCAGTGTTCCACAGGCCCTGGGGATGCCTCTTGTTGTTGCTTCCCCAGGCCCAGAGGAGGAGGGTGATGGTAGCGTGCAGGAGCCCAGCCATTCAGAGGGCTGCGAGTCTCAGGTAGGGGTGTTGGGACCCACCCCCAGCATTGATCCAGGTGGTCGTGTCATGGCTGTGGAGGAGGATAGCGATGCGGCCAGTGGGGGGGGCTCAGAGTGTGATGTGTCAGACAGTTCTGGTCTTTCTGAGGTTGTTGATTCAGGTGCGAGCGGGTTGGCTGAGAGCCCAGACTCCAAGGCCGTGTCTGAGGCGAAGCTTATTGTTGAGGTGCGAGAGTTCTTAAAAATAAGTCGTGCTCCCAAAACATTATGGTGGGCCGTTACAAGGAGATGGGAGGATTGGCTAGATGTGCGGGAGAGTCTCGAGGCTATCCTTAGTAACAAGGATAGTGGTCTTTCTGACTCGGATTTGGGGCAGTTTTGGGGTTTGTTGAAGGTCCTCAGAAAAGGACCTCCTGTGACTACAGGGAGTGTGAGGGTCACAATCTAATGTGTCTACACATTCACAGTAGCTACATTAAATTTAAATGGGAGTAGAGCGAGTTTTCGAAGATTTCAGCTCTTATCAGCCCTAAGGGAGGGGAGATTTGCAGTTTGTTATCTGCAAGAGACACATACCGTTGCTAGTGATGAACCTACCTGGCAACTGGAGTGGGAAGGGAGGGTTTATATGAGCCATCTCAGCTCAAATTCGAGTGGGGTGGCTTTTCTGTTGGCCCCAAATTTTCTGCCAAGCATTTTAAAAGTGCAGGAAGTGGTGCCAGGACGTTTGCTCCATCTGGCCGTGAGCCTGGATGGCATGCCGTTGCATTTCATTAACGTGTATGCCCCTAGCTCCGGCACGATGCAGGCCGGCCTGCTTCGGGAGGTGAATGCTCTGTTGGGCACTATTGATAGGGGAGAGTGTGTCTTCCTTGGTGGGGACTTTAATTGCACACTTGAGGTGCGGGACCGTTCTGGTACTCAGTGTGCGCCTGCTGTAGCGAAGAAGCTGAGAGGCTTGATTGACTCCTTTGAGTTGGTTGATGTTTGGAGGGACCTTCACCCTGATTCCACTGCTTTTTCGCGGAGGTCTGAGGGCGGTGGTTCCCGCATTGATCGGTTTTATATTTCCCGAGCGTTTGTTTCCCGTGTCTCAGCGGCCTCAATGCGGCTGGTGCCGTGCTCGGACAATTGTCTGGTGCGTGTGGATTTCAATCCAGCGTGCGCTCGGGCTGGGTCCGCGTACTGGCACTTTAACAACAGGCTGCTGGAGGACCGGTGTTTCCGGGAGTCATTCACTCGGTTTTGGGTGAAGTGGAGAGAGAGGCAGAGGTGCTTCTCTTCCCTTAGGCAGTGGTGGGATGTGGGTAAAGCTCACATCCGTCTCTTTTGTAAGGAATATACATGGGGGTCGACTGGGAGGCGGGACTCAGCGGTCGAGAAGCTGGAGAGGGAGATACAGGACGCTGAGTCTCGCCTGGGTCAGTTTGGTGAAGACTCCAGCGAATGGGGAGAGTTTCAGAGGAAGAAGGAGGTTTTGAGGAGTCTGCTGCTTGAGCGATCTCGAGGCGTTTATGTGAGGTCTCGGGTCCAGATGCTGCACGAGCTGGACCGAGCGTCGCCTTTCTTTTTCTCTTTGGAGAAGGGGCGGGGAGCTCGAAAACAGCTCGTGGAGTTGCTTGCAGATGACGGCTCCTCTGTCACTGATCCAGAGAGGATTAATGCCTTGGTTAGGTCCTTTTATGGGACCCTGTTCTCTGCGGAAGGATTCAGTGTGGAGGCTCAGCAAGATCTGTGGGAGGGTCTACCGACCGTAGATAGGGGGGAGGCTGATCTTCTTGATGGCCCCTTATCTTTGGAGGAGTTGACTCGCGCCTTGCACCAGCTCAGGAGGGGTAAGTCCCCCGGGCTGGATGGGTTGACGGTGGAGTTTGTTAGAGCATTCTGGGACGTCCTAGGGGGTGACTATATGTTGGTTTTGGGGGAGAGCCTGGCGACTGGAGTGATGCCTCTCTCGTGGCGTAGGACGGTTGTTGTCTTGCTGCCTAAGAAGGGCGAACTCCGTTTGTTGAAGAACTGGCGTCCAGTCTCTCTCCTTTGCACAGAATATAAAATTTTTGCACGGGCAATGGCAAATCGCCTGGGCTCCGTGCTGCATCAAGTGATTCATCCTGATCAATCTTATACAGTCCCTGGCCGGTCCATCCAGGATAACATCCACCTGGTTAGGGACCTGATTCATTTAGTCCAGGGTACTGGTGAGTCAGCTGCTTTTCTGTCTCTTGATCAGGAGAAGGCTTTTGATAGGGTAGAGCATGAATACCTATTTGGGACGTTGCAAGCGTTTGGGTTTGGACCACACTTCGTGGCCCGGGTCCGGCTTTTGTACGCTGCTGCGGAGTGTCTTGTAAAGGTTAATGGCGCGGTGCTATCTCCTTTTCATTTTGGGAGGGGGGTCCGCCAGGGGTGCCCTATGTCGGGCCAGTTGTATTCGGTCTGTGTGGAGCCGTTCCTGTGTCTTCTTCGGAGGAGGTTGACAGGCCTGGCCCTACCTGGCCCGCGGGTTGAGGTGATTCTATCGGCGTATGCCGATGACGTACTTCTTATGTTCACTGATCCTGGTGACCTGCGGAGGATGCGTGACTGCCAGGAGATATTCTCGGCTGCATCTTCTGCTAGGATTAACTGGAGTAAGTGCTCTGGACTTTTGGTGGGTCAGTGGCGGGTAGACTCCCTGCCGGAGGAGATGGCATTGTATGCGTGGAGTACCACGCACCTCCTCTATCTGGGGGTGTACCTGAGTCCCACTGAGGATGTTTGGCCGGCAAACTGGCAAGAGTTGGAGACGAAGGTGGTTGCTCGGCTGGGGCGCTGGTCAGGCCTGCTTGGAGTTCTCTCCTTTCGGGGGAGGGTGCTGGTCATAAACCAGCTGGTGGCCTCTATGTTATGGTACCGGCTGGCTACTCTTGTCCCGCCCTCTATATTTGTAACTGCTATACAGAAGAAGCTGGTGGATTTCTTTTGGGGAAATAGGAAGCATTGGATTTCCGCGGCGGTCCTGAGTCTTCCGTTAGAGGAGGGCGGCCAGTCCTTGGTGTGCGTGCGCACCCAGGTGGCGGCTCTCCGTCTCAGGACTCTGCGGAGATACATGTATGTAGAGAACCCTCCCAGATGGCACGCTCTGGCCACGTATTTTTTTCGTCAGGGTCGTTGCCTAAGGGGGGTCTCGCGGCTCCCGGTGGCGGGTGTCAGTCGACCCGCTCTAAGGGGCTTGCCTGTTTTCTATAGGGATGTGTTAAGAGTGGGGAATTTGGTGGTGTTCAGCCAGAGTGTTGTTCCACGAGGAGAGGGGGATGTTGTGGCTGCGGGTGTGGCTGGTCCTCATCCTGTCATGGTGGTTGTCGAGGAGAGGCGCGAGCCTAGAGTGGTTCAGATAGAGCTTACCCCTGCTCCGTCAGATCTGCTCATCGGGCCTAGGCTTCGGGATATTTCTCGGCCTCCGGCTCCGCATAATCTGAGCTGCCTTTCTGAGATGACCAGCATGCCATTTTGTGATGCAAGGAGACGCGCACTGTACAGGATGCTCCTGCACATTCTGAACCACCGTGCCTTCGTCTCCCGTCCTGACTCACCATGGAGGACGGTGTTACCATCCGAAGGCGGCGGGGGGCCCCAGTGGGGGTCCTTCTACAAGGGAGTTGTACCCCTTTATATTGGGGACCTGGGGTGGAGAGTGCTGCATGGAGCGGTGGTTTGTAATAAACTTTTGAGTCGGTTCACGGGCTCGTCTGCCGCATGTATTTTCTGCGGAGAGGAGGAGACCGTATTCCATGTGTATGTGGAGTGTGTGAGGTTACTGCCCCTGTACCAATATCTGAAGGGGTTGTTCCTCAAGTTCTGGCTGCATTTTAGCCCCACAATCCTGGTGTTTGGACACAAGGCGGGGAGTGGGGAGAGCCGAGTGTGGGGGGGGGACTTACCTGTCGGTTTGCTCCTTGGCCTGGCCAAGATGGCCATTCGTGGGTCCAGGCAGCGGGCGGTCGACGGTCTGGCGAGAGTCGGCTGCCTGCCCCTCTTTCGGGCCTACGTCCGTGCACGTGTGTCCCTGGAGAGGGAACACGCGGTGTTCACGGGGACTCTGGAGGCCTTCCGTCAGCGCTGGTCGCCGCGTGGGGTTGAGGCGATTATAAATGAATGTACTGCTGTACTACAATGATCTGTTCATTATAGTGTGATTTTTGATTGTGTTTTGATGTGTTGTATTTTATGATTTGTGTTGAATAAAGTTTTTGAAATGAAAAAAAAAAAAAAAAAAAAAGAGAGAGGGACAGAAAGGGGGAGAGGAAGAGAGAGGGAGAGGGGAGGGGGGAGAGGGAGAGAGGGAGAGAGGGAGAGAGGGAGAGAGGGATTATTTTACTCATGTGATTTGATTAAGTTTTAATGGACAGTTTTAAAGATTTATCAAGAGTCAAGAGCTTAGAAGGACGAGTGGGGATCTTATTGAAACATAAGATTATTAAGGGTTTGGACACGCTAGAGGCAGGAAACATGTTCCTGATGTTGGGGGAGTCCAGAACCAGGGGCCACAGTTTAAGAATAAGGGGTAAGCCATTTAGAACGGAGATCAGGAAACACTTTTTCACACAGAGAGTTGTGAATCTGCGGAATTCTCTGCCTCAGCGGGCGGTGGAGGCTGGTTCTCTGGATATTTTCAAAAGATAGCTAGATAGGACTCTTAAAGATACCGGAGTCAGGAGATATGGGGAGAAGGCAGGAACAGGGTACTGATTGTGGATGATCAGCCATGATCACATTGAATGACTGTGCTGGCTCGAAGGGCCGAATGGCCTATTCCTGCACCTATTGTCTATTGTCTATAAAAGTCAAAACAGTTTTATTGTCATAGCTACCATGAAGGAACGATTTCCAACAGCACAGCAGGTATGTAAACAGGGGACTTAATAGATAATATAATAAACAAACCAAAAAAAGGCTCATTAAGTAAAATCCCAATATAGTGCAAAAACAATACAAAGCCCAAAGGCCCTACTGCAACCAAGGCAGGTTGTCCGTTGGAGTTTAGTTGGAGTTTTTGGTGTTTAATAACCTAATTGTTGTTGGGAAGAAACTATTCCTCAACCTGGACATTACAGTTTTCAGATTTATATCTTCTTCCCAATGGCAGAAGTAAAATGAAGGCATTACCAGGGCAGTGTGCGTTCTTGATGATGCTGGCTGCCTTTTTGAGACATAACCTCCTATAGATCCCTTAGATGGTGGGGAGATTGTCAGTACCCACGATGAACCGCGCAGGGTTCACCACTTTTTGTAACCTCCTTTGTTTGAGGGCATGCGAGTTTGCAGAATTATGAGTTGTGCTGTTCTGAACCTGAACTGTTGTTCCCCACTGAGCCAGGTTCAGGCCATATGCAGAGTTGGCGGGTACACGGATCGAGGTGCTTGAGGCAGGTGTATAACATCATTTAAACTAAATTTGGGGGACTTCCGGTGGTGCCATGTTTTAGGTGAGAACAGCGCCAGATCAGCTCCGTAAAAATCTGTAAAAAAAACGGGGCTAAAGGAGGGTGCTAACGCTACTTACCGCAGGAGATCGATTAAAAACGGCTCCGGTGCGATTGAAGGCTGCGTGACGTCATCAGGCGCGTGACTTCGGTAAGAAATTTAAAATGCAGCCCTCCTCCCCTCCCCTGAAGAAAACGGGCCTAAGAAGAGAGGCTGGCACCACCAAAGCCTCGGGCTCGAGTCTGACTGCCTCCCAGGAAGAGATCTCACAGAAGAAAGTGGAAATGGAAGAGTTCAAAAATTCCTTGATAGGTGAGATGAAGAAACTGGTGAAAGAAATAAAAGATCTGAAGAAGGAATATAAAGATGAATTTAAAGACATGAAGAAAGAATATAAAGATGAAATAAAAAATCTAAAAGCGGAGATTCTGGTGTCTCAGGAGAGAATTAAAGTGGAATTAACAAAAGAAGTTACTGAGACGGTAAAGATTATGATGAGCGAATGGAAAAGTAAGACGGAGGCTGAATTTCAAAACCGATTCTCTGAGATAAACGACAAGGTTGCTGGGTTGGAACAAATGCTGAATGATAAGATAGATCCTATTGCCATTACAATTGACCAACACAATGAAGCACTTAAAGAACTGGCTGATTTTGCTGTAACAAGTGCCAAGGAAAGTGAGAAGTTACGTGCCGAGAATAAACGCCTCTCAGAACTACTTCGCAAAATAAATGAGAAATGTATTGATTTGGAGGGCCGACAAAGACGTAAGAATTTGCGAATTGTAGGATTGACCGAAGGTTGTGAAGGAAATCAAGACCCACGAAAATTTTTTGCAAAACTCCTAAAGGACATTCTGGAATTGGATGAAGAACCACTGTTGGACCGTGCCCACAGGGCTTTAAGACGGGTCCCTGGGAGAGGTGCACCACCCAGACAAATGATTGTAAAGGTGGTGTATGATCACGTCTTTGAAGATATGATGAAGATAATAATGAGAAAGAGAAATTGGAAATACGAAGGAAATAACATTAGTATCTTCAGAGATTACCCAGCGGAAGTTGCTAAGAGAAGATCCTTATTCACTGAAACAAGAGGCATTCTACGGAATTTAAAGAATACAGTGGATCTCAGATATGGCTTGATGTACCCAGCAACACTGAGAGTGACCTATGACAACGAGGAACACCGCTTCGTTAAGCATACTGATGCATTGAAGTTCGCTCAAGGCATACAGAAGAAGGCAGAAGAGGAGGAAGCAGACGATGAACCACGGGAGGAAGAAGACGACGACTGAACATTTTGGACTTTTATCATTAACCTGCGGTTATGAATTATTCATTGAGAAAGAGGGGAAATAATGGGAATGGAGTAGTAGTTTGGTATCAATTTGTAGAATTTCAATAATTCCCCTAACATAGTATTATTTATTATAATACTAATTACAATAGAATAGTAATTAATAAATAGTTTCATGAATAATAGAAATAATTACTAAATCCTTAAAGTTAGTACCCCACCCCAATATACACAGTATTCTAGTTGGGAGCTGGAATATTTAACATCTTTTTTAAACATGGAAGTCATTAGATTAATCGCCACGTTAGTGTGGCGTTCACTAACACACACTACACAATCTATCAGTGTAGTCTTTTTTTTTTTGGGCACCCTTTTAACACCCTTTTTTCTTTTTTCACTTACATTTTCTATTTTTTTTTATATATTAAGTATTTGAATTTATGTTATATATTATATGAATGTAATTATGAACAATACCGTATAACTATTTTAGGTAGACATGGATATGGATTATTGAGATTGGTAATTTTCGTCGGGTTGGCGTTTGGGTGCCTTGTTGAGCTGGAGGGGCCGAGAGGGCTACTCCAAAAAAAAACACCCTAATACTAAAATGCAAGATATGAATTTGAAGACTGGGGATGATGGAATCACTTTCTGTAGTTGGAATGTTAAGGGAATTAATGAACCAATTAAAAGGGGTAAGGTGTTAGCGCAGCTGAATAGATTGAAATCAGACGTTATTTTCCTCCAAGAGACGCATCTCAAAAGAGATGATCAATATAGATTAACAGCTAAATGGATTTCAAAGGTATATCATTCTTCATTTATACATAAATCTAGGGGAGTTGCAATAATTATTCGTAAAGGTATACCTTTTAAACAAAGTTCTATAATAGAAGATAAAGAGGGCAGATATGTAATAATTACAGGGGAATTATACTCAAAAAAAGTAATTCTTATGAATATATATGCTCCTAATTTCGATAACCCATTATTTTTTAAGAAAATATTCAATAATATTCCTATATCCACTCAACATAATTTAATAATTGGGGGCGATTTAAATTGCACTTTGGATAACTACTTAGACAGATCCTCAACAAAAAGGAAAGCTATTTCTAATTCAAGTAAACTTATAAATTCTTTCATTAATTCAACTAACGTTAAGGATATTTGGAGATTAGAGAACCCATCCGGACGAGAATATTCTTTTTTCTCGCCCGTATTCGGAACCTACTCGAGGATAGATTACTTTTTAATAGACTCAAAACTGCTTCCCTTTACGTACAATGCAAAATATCACAATATTATTATTTCAGATCATGCACCATTAACATTTAAGATAAAACTAAAAGATATATCTAATAAAACTATGACTTGGAGATTTAATCCTCAGATACTGAAGGACAAGGATTGTTGTAAATCATGTGACAGAACAGATTAAATTATTCTTTGAGACAAACGACACACCTGAAATTTCACCATTGTTACTTTGGGATACATTTAAGGCATTCATGCGTGGTGCAATAATATCGGCACAAGCATATTTTAATAAAGAAAACCGAAAGAGGGAACAGAAGTTAGAAATGGAGATAAAACAACTAGACAATGAGAATATAAAACACCCTTCTAAGGAGTTAAGTAATAAAATTGCAATAGCAAAGTATAGACTAAATAAAATATACTCTAATCAAGTCATCAAACTTTTTCAACAAACCAAACAAGTGCATTTTGAATTTGGTGATAAACCGCATAAATTGCTAGCACGACAATTAAGAAAATTAGACGATGAAAAAACGATACATGGAATCAGATCAATGCAAGGAAATATATTGACCATACCAAAAGATATTAATGATAGATTTTTACAATATTACCAAAATCTTTGCTCATCAAAATTAACAGGACAAACAGATGGAATGGAAACATTTCTACAAGAATGTCAAATTAAGAGTTTAGATCAGGAAGGAAGACACTTGTTAAATGCTGAAATATCAGTGAAAGATATCGCAGAATCAATTGGTTCATTAAAGAATGGAAAAGCTGCGGGGCCTGACGGCCTGAGTGCAGAATTTTATAAAAAATTTCAAGATCTGATCTCTCCAAGACTACATACAGTGTATAGACATGCATATGAACAAGGAAAATTACCAGATTCTTTAAATGAATCCACAATTACACTCATACCTAAGGTAGATAAAGATCTGGAAGATCCTGGTTCATATAGAGCGATTGCCCTTCTAAATACAGACCAAAAAATATTAGCTAAAGTTTTATCTAGGAGACTAAGTTTGGTGATTTCTAAATTAATACATTATGATCAAACAGGTTTTATTCCAAAACGCTATTCATCTCATAATCTAAGACGCCTGTTTAATATTATATATTCTAAAAGAATACGAGATACGGAATTAGCAGTCATATCGTTAGACGCAGAAAAAGCATTTGACCAGGTGGAATGGTTATATTTATTTAATATAATGGAAAAGTTCCAATTGGGGGATCAATTTTGTAAATGGGTAAGAATCCTATACTCGGATCCAACTGCAAGAATTCTAACTAATCAAATACTATCAGTGAAATTTAAACTCTTTAGGGGATGTAGACAAGGATGTCCGTAATCGCCTTTATTATTTGCCTTGGCGATAGAGCCTTTGGCGGAAAGAATTAGATCAGAACCTGAAATATACGGTTATAATACTGATACAACAACTAATAAAATATCCTTATATGCAGATGATGTTTTGATTTACATCACAAAACCTGAAATTAGTATTCCAATGTTGTTTGATGTTATAAATAAATTTAGTACATTTTCTGGATATAGGATTAATTGGAATAAAAGTGATATTATGCCAATAACTAATATAAATTTAAACATATTACAACAATATCCATTATCAATAGTTACTGACAAAATTAAATATTTAGGAATTAATGTATCTAAATCTCACAATTCATTAATTAGATCGAATTATCCTCAATTATTAGATAAACTTAAAAAAAATATTTTATATTGGAAAACACTGCCTATATCTTTGATTGGTAGAATAAATGCTATAAAGATGGTTTTTCTACCACAATTATTATATCTGTTTCAAGCTATCCCTTTTTTCCTTCCGAAAACCTTTTTTAAAAAAATTGATAATATTGTTAATAGTTTTATCTGGGATTATAAAAATCATAGAATAAGTAAAAAACATTTATGTAAGTCAAAGATAAATGGAGGATTAGCACTTCCAAATTTTCTATACTATTTCTGGGCAGTACAGATTAAGAATATGAATTTTTGGTGGGTAAATACGGACCTGGAACCAACGTGGCTAAAGATAGAAAAGGAAGATTGTTTGCCTTTCAACGTAGATTCAATTATTTTTGCCCCAAAGGAAGTTAAAAAAAAAATTTATAGGGACAATCCAATCATTTATAATAATAGACGTATTTGGAAACAAATAGTCAAGACTTTACAATTAGACAATCTTTCATTTAGATTACCAATTATGAATAACCCATTATTTAAGCCCTCCACATTGGATGGAGGGTTCAGACATTGGGATAATTTAGGAATTACAAGGGTAGAGCACCTCTATAGAAATGGAAAATGTCTTTCATTTCAGGAGTTACAAGATATCTACGGATTGTCTTCACAGCATTTGTTTAGGTATTTCCAAATTAGAGATTATATTAAATCTAATACACAGGATTTTAAAAATAAAGAACCAGGATTATTAGATGAATCGTTTAACTGGCATCCAACCACAGAAAAATTAATAGCTTATATATATAACATCATTATGGATAAGGAGAATCCAATAACTGAAACATATCGTCAAGCATGGGAAAATGAAATTGGATCACCTATAACCAAAGAAAATTGGGAAGAAAGTCTACAACGAATACACCGGTGCTCGTTAAATGCTAGACATATATTAATACAATTTAAAGTATTATACAGATTACATTATTCGAAAACCAAATTAAATAGTATATTTCCTAATCTCTCCTCTATTTGTGATAAATGTAAGAATTTAGAAGCAAATTTAACACACAGTTTTGTTACATGTCCTAAATTGAATTATTATTGGACAGAAATTTTTAAAGTTATTTCTGAAGTTCTTAAAGTTCAATTAGAACCTGACCCAAAGCTAATAATACTGGGAATTCCAGAGGCTAATTTGATATTTACACTAGATCAAAGAAATTTCCTTGATTATTGTTTGATATTAGGGAAAAAAATAATATTGAAATTTTGGAAGGGAACATTATCCCCAACAATTAAAATGTGGGCATCAGAGATGTTGGAGACGTTGCAGTTGGAAAGAATCAGATTTGTCCTTTTGGACAAGTATAATTCTTTTGAACAGATATGGTCTCCATATATACAGTATTTAGAGAAGTAGCTGTTCTTGGCATCACGGCTCGACTGGCACCCTGCGGGATTTGATGAAAATAATGTATTGGTATACCAGGATATATGCATGTCTTTACTGATATTATTATTTGTAGTTGTTTCATTTACAATATATTGTGTGGCTTTTAATTGATATATATACATAATATGTCTTTTTTCTTTTCTTCATTTTTTCTTTTTCTTTTATACCAAATAATTATTAAGGAATTATAATTTTATTGATTAATAATGGTATTTCTCTTTACCCACTTTTATTTTCAAAAAAAATAAGATAATAATCATTAGAGTACAAATATTGATTTAAGTTGATGTTTATAACTCAGTTTTAAACATTGAGAATTGTTTATTGCTAATAAAAAAATTATTCAAAAAACAAAACTAAATTTGGTCAGTTCATGGACAGGAAAGGTTTACAAGGATATGGACCAAACACAGGTAGGTGGGACTGGTGTCAGCATGGGCAAGCTGGGCCGAAGGGCCTATAGCTGTTTTGCAATATGTTCACTCCATGATATGTGTTGGAGAAACTCCCAAATCTGGGATCTATAGCAAAGGTAGTGAGATGTGACTGCCCTATATTCGTACAATATTCTACTAAACACTGAAACACTTACCATTCCTGTAACTTTCTAACAAACATTTGAAAACCTGAGCATACTTACATCCCTTCAGCCATAGCAGCTTTATCGCTCAGACAGATTGCAGAACACTGGGTAACACTTCCTCATCACCCTTGTAAGAGAGGCTGATGAGAAGTTGTCAGTAGCAACAGCATGCTGGCCGAGGACCTTCCACTCTGACTTGATCAGTGGCATTACAGAGAGGGTAGGGATGCAAAAGCTGTCAGCACTAGGTCACACAATTGGGAAGGTATATGATGCACTTGCATCTAATTCCTCTTCTGTCATCCTACTTCCCTCTCAGGTGATAATCCCTTCAGGCTTTTAAGATTCAGGTGATTTGACTGTTCCCTTCGAACATTTCAACGGGGTGTAGAAGTTGGGAAGTCATGTTACAGTTGTGTAAGACATTGGTGAGGCCACAATGTCTTGTGAAGATAGACACAAAGTACTGGGGTAATTCAGCTGGTCAGGCAGCATCTCTGGAGGAAAGGTTGGGTGACGTTTCGGGCTGGGGCCCTTGTTCAGACTGGTACTTAGAATTTTGTGTCCAGTTTTGGTCATCATGTTATAGGTGAGATGTCAAGAGTGAAAGGGTGCAGAGAAGATTTACAAGGATACTGCTAGGATTTGAGGCCTGAGCTATAGGGAGAGGTTGAGCAGATTAGTACTTTATTCCTTGGAGCCCAGGAGGATGAGGGATGATCTTTTCGAGGTGTCGAAGATCATGAGAGGAATAGATTGGGTAAATGAGTCCTTTGCCCAGAGTATGGGAATTGACAATTGGAGGACATAAACGGGTCATTTTTAGAATGGCACGCAGTGACTAGTGGGGTACCGCAAGGCTCAGTGCTGGGACCCCAGCTATTTACAATATATATTAATGATCTGGATGAGGGATGAATGCAACATCTCCAAGTTTGTGGATGATATGAAGCTGGGGGGCAGTGTTAGCTGTGAGGAAGATACTAGGAGGCTGCAAGGTGACTTGGATAGGTTGGGCGAGTGGGCAAATGCATGGCAGATGCAGTATAATGTGGATAAATGTGAGGTTATCCACTTTGGTGGCAAAAACAGAAGGGTAGACTATTATCAGAATGGTGACCAATTAGGAAAAGGGGAGATGCAACGAGACCTGGGTGTCATGGTACACCAGTCATTGAAAGTAGGCATGCAGGTGCAGCAGGCTGTGAAGAAAGCGAATGGTATGTTGGAATTCATAGCAAAAGGATTTGAGTACAAGAGCAGGGAGGTTCTACTGCAGTTATACAGGGTCTTGGTGAGGTCACACCTGGAGTATTGCATACAGTTTTGGTCTCCTAATCTGAGGAAAGACATTCGTGCCATAGAGGGAGTACAGAGAAGGTTCACCAGACTGATTCCTGGGATGGCAGGACTTCCATATGAAGAAAGACTGGATAGACTCGGCTTGTACTCACTGGAATTTAGAAGATTGAGGAGCGATCTTATAGAGACTTACAAAATTCTTAACGGGTTGGACAGGCTAGATGCAGGAAGATTGTTCCCGATGTTGGGGAACTCCAAAACAAGGGGTCACAGTTTAAAGATAAGGGGGAAGTCTTTTAGGACCGAGATAAGAAAATCATTTTTCACACAGAGAGTGGTGAGTCTCTGGAATTCTCTGCCACAGAATGTAGTTGAGGCCAGTTCGTTGGCTATATTTAAGAGAGAGTTAGATGTGGCCCTTGTGTCTAAAGGGATCAGGGGGTATGGGGAGAAGGCAGGTACAGGATACTGAGTTGGATGATCAGCCATGATCATATTGAATGGTGGTGCAGGCTCGAAGGGCCGAATGGCCTACTCCTGCACCTATTTTCTATGTTTCTATAAATTTAAGATGATGGGTGAAAGAGGATTCCGAGGTGTTCCTATTTCTAAAAAAAGGGTAGTGGGTAATGGAACAAGATACAAGAGGAGGTAGCTGAGGTAGATATTATAATACATTTAAAAGAGATTCGGACAAGTACATGGACAGGATAGATTTGGATATGGGCCAAACACAGGCAGATGGGGTGTGGGTGGGGCATCTTGGTCGACACAGGAAAGTTGGGCCGAAGGGCCTGCTTCTGTGCTGCATTACTCTATCTGTTGCCAATTTTGATTAATTTATTTAGTATAGCTGCACTCAGTGGTCATTCCTCATTGCCTATCCTTTCCGCATATGCTGTAAGTACAATATCTATATAATTAAAAGTCTCATCTTGACCATTTCCTGTTTGCACTGCATATTGATTTTATAAAAAACGCTACCACTTATGGCTGTGATTTTTGGCCATCTTACTCAGAGTCCCCCTCCACTGCGCAGGGCAAGAGGAGTTTTCCCATCGATGAAAAATAAAAGATTTATTAGTGTTCTAAAAATGTTGAGATTCTCTCTCCTGTCAATCACCACATGAAGGCTACGCCCCTTCCGGTGGGAGGGGGGACGGACTATAACACCCGGAAGCGTGGGCTTGGCTCAGTCTCTGCAAGATGGGGGAGGGAGAAGTCACCTTGGTGGCCTTGCACCCTGCTTGAAATGGTAGGAAACTGCATTTAAATTTGGTGGCCTTGCACCTTGCTTGAAATGGTAGGAAACTTCATTGGAATTTGGTGGCCTGCACTCTGCTTGAAATAGAATTTCAAGTAATAGCCGTGAGTCAACTGCCAGCCCACCAGCCGTGAGTGAGTGAGCTGCCAGCACACCAGGCTTGAGTGACTGAGCTGCCAGCCCAAGAACATTCGGCCCACAATGTCCATACTAGCCCTCTGGAAACCAGTCCCTTCACCCCACAACACACAAACTAGTGCTCCAGAAAGCCCCCCCCCCCCCCCCCCCCCCTGCACTGGCCACCAATATTGGTCCAACGGGTCCCACTTAGTCTAGTTTAGGTATAAATCTTGCCCTGCTGTGAACGCTGCAGCATTTATCGGGATGGTCGCTGTAAACAAAGCCACTATAGGTGGAATGGTGGAGGGCTAGGGGCCTGTTTCCACACTGTATCACTCTATGATTCTAAATGAACTGTACTTTTTTTTTCCTGACAGTGTTTGGCTCACTTACTCAGGAGAAAATCCTGACTCGGCCAATGATCACATGTGCACTAGTTCCATGTTATCCTAATTTGCATCCTACACACTACACACGAGGGGCCATTTTCCAGAAGCCTATTAGCCTACAAACCGGCATATCTTTGGAATGTGGGTGAAAAGCAGATCACCCGGAGAAAACCCATGCGGTCACACGGAGAACATGCAAACTCTGTTCACACAACACCCATAGTCAGGATCGAACCCGGGTCTCTTGCTCTGTAAGGCAACAACTTTACTGCTGCATCACTGTGCCGCCCCATATACTTTAAAATAATATTATTTTATCATCCTTATTTATTAGTAAAATAAAATAATGTTATTTTATCCATGTTTAGGAAGTCATTTAAAGTTGGGTGCTTTCTATTCCAAAACCTTTTTTTGCAAGGATCCGGTAAAATTAGACAGACCATGTCCTTTTTGTTCAGGTAAAGAATATATAATTTCCACTTCTGGTGCATTATTAATTGAACTTAATATTCCTCATTTCAAACAGTTTTCTACTTTAATTTTCTAATTACAACATTTTTCAGTAAGGTTAATCATATATATTTTGTCCACATTGTCTTCAGCACAATATATTGTGTACTGCAATAAATGTCAGTACTGATTTCCATTAAGTGCTGCATGAAATGAACCCGGTGCAGTAGAAAAGCAATCAATTGAGAAGAATATCTCTGGTTGTTCACATGACATATCTACCCATACAGCCACTATGTCAAAGTCTGTTCAAATAGTTTGGCTAATTTATCAGATAAAGCATTTCATCTTTGATGAGGTAATTCGAAATGACACAGATAAACCTGAATTATGTGTTTGTGTTTTTGTTTTGTCATGAGGTATGAGAGTGAAATAAATGGAATAGTTTTCCATTTTGTATCTTGTGGCTGCACTGATATCCAAGGCCAGTTTAGTGTCTGGTGCTGCAAGCAGGATTGGTAAGCTTCAACAATGTTGTCTCAGCCGAAGCTTCAGACTACATTATTCATGATAAGACTGTCATTTTGTGCTTATTCAGGTGAAGGATGACGGTGCCACCGAACAATTTTTTTTCCATTTTGTAACTGGTAGCGATGTATTCTTAAGTTATTGTGGTGCTGTCAGCATCAGCAGCAAACTTCAATAGTGTGACCTCAGTCACAGTTTCGGAAGGACACTGACTTTGTTTGGGTTTTTCCTATCCTGCGCTTTACATCCCTGTGATCTGCGAACTCTGATAACCGCATGGAGGCTGCTTCTTCATGGTCAACACATCCAACTTATCCGAGGCTATTAAATCAGCCTATTTGAGGACCTTGACAGCCGCAATTATGAGATGATGTTCTGAATCGTATTAAAACATTGGTCTCTAAAATCGAAGGGCATGACCGCAGTGCCAATTTATTTCATAACACAGAACTTAAAAAGTAAAAAAGTTTCAAGTATGTTTGTAAAAGGTAGGGTAATTTCTGCAGCGCTCATTAATATATCGAGTAACAAAGACATTTTGTCCTTTGTGAATTTGTTGTTACTTGTTAACAATCTAGATGGGCCAACATTTAGTGGGTATTAGTGGAAACAAGGAACTGCAGATGCTGCTTTACTAAAAAAGTGCTGGAGGCAAAGTCTGAAGAAGGGTCTTGACCTGAAATATCACCAATCCAGATGCTGCTTGACTCGTTGAGTTACTTCAACACTTTGTGATTTTATGTAGTGGCTATTATTCTGAATATGGATAATTCCAAATTACTTATCTATTTTAATGGGAACACTATTTAAATTTGGATTTCTATCTGAAATAATCTTTAACCATCTCTTGCACGAGAATGTAGTTAGATGCACAGAAGTCTTTTGCCCAGAGTAGGTAAATCAAGGACCAGAGGTCATAGGTTTAAGGTGAAGGGGAAAATAATCTGAGGGGTAACTTTTTCCACCCAAAGGGTGGTGGTTGTATGGAACAAGCTGTAGGTTGGTTTATGCATGGCAACCAATCATAGTAGACTAGCATCACAAACCCCACCTTACTGTATCATTTATATTAACACCCACATCCTATACTGCGCACTCTTGGAAGAAGCTAGGATGTTCTGACAACTAATGATCTACTGTACTGCTTTAGTCTGCGTATTGATTAAAGATGGTATTGGATTACATATCGTGTGATTCTCCTGTTTACACAAGCTGCCAGAGGAGGTAGTTGAGGAAGGGACTATCCCAACATTTAAGAAACAGTTAGACAGGTACATGGATAGGACAGGTTTCGAGAGATATGGACCAAATGCAGGCAGGTGGGACTAGTGGGACATGTTGGCCGGTGTGGGCAAGTTGTGCCAAAGGGCCTGTTTCCACATCGTATCACTCATTGACTTTTTGACTCTATACATATTTGCCAGTAACTGTTCACTTTAACAGAGTGCAGCTTTCAAAGTACAAACGAATACATGGCGGCAAATAGTGAAGTGATGGGATGAAGGAAGCACAACGATCTTTATTGGAGGGATATAATGTATGAAGACTAACAGCCGAAAGAAAAAAATGTAAATTTGATCTATTAAGGAAGAAAGGAAAGAAATATCAAATACTAGTAAGTCATTTATCTTTCTATGCCACCCAATACCCTAACTATTTATTTTAGTCTTCCTTCTAAACACCTTTCTTAATCAAAAAGTATCAATCTCAAACTTAATATCAGTAATTGATATAGTTAATTACCACTTGTAAAAGAGATTTTGCAAATATCTGCTATCATATACGTGTAGAACTATTTTCCTGATCAGATAAAGGCCTGGAAGATAATTTTTCAGAACAGATAAAGCCAGTCCAAGGCTCCTAACTTTGGTCTCCTTAACTCGTTTGACAATTATTTTAATTCAGATGTTCTGATGAAGGGTTTTAGACCTGAAGCATTAACATAGAAACATAGAAACATAGAAAATAGGTGCAGGAGTAGGCCATTCGGCCCTTCGAGCCTGCACCGCCATTCAATGTGATCATGGCTGATCATCCAACTCAGTATCCCGTACCTGCCTTCTCTCCATACCCCCTGATCCCTTTAGCCACAAGTGCCACATCTAACGCCCTCTTAAATATAGCCAATGATCTGGCCTCAACTACCTTCTGTGGCAGAGAATTCCAGAGACTCACCACTCTCTGTGTAAAGAATGTTTTCCTCATTTCGGTCCTAAAGGAATTCCCCCTTATCCTTAGACTGTGACCCCTTGTTCTGGACTCCCCCAACATCGGGAACAATCTTCCAGCATCTAGCTTGTCCAACCCCTTAAGAATTTTGTAAGTTTCTATAAGATCCCCCCTCAATCTTCTAAATTCCAGCGAGTACAAGCCGAGTCTATCCAATCTTTCCTCATATGAAAGTCCTGACATCCCAGGAATCAGTCTGGTGAATCTTCTCTGTACCCCCTCTATGGCAAGGATGTCTTTCCTCAGATTTGGAGACCAAAACTGTACTTAACAATTTATCTTTCCATACTGGTTGCCTAATCCACAATACTTTCAGCATCTTTTGTTGTTATTTCAGATTCTGAACACCGACAGTTTCTGAGCTTTTCATTTCCTGCCTGCCAGGAAATCCATTTGCTATAATCTTGCCCATTTGCTCAATCTATAATCCTGCCCATTCGATCAATGCTGTCCATGTTTATGTCGTTGGCAAAATGGGATATGTGGCTATCACTGCTGCCATTTATATATGCAATGAATAGGTGTAATTCTAGTGAAGATGTTTATGGGACACCATTAGTTACTTCATGCCAATTTAAATCCTTGTTCAAAAAGGAACTGCAGATGCAGGAAAATCAAAGGTAGACAAAATTGCTGGAGAAACTCAGCGGGTGCGGCAACATCTATGGAGCGAAGGAAATAGGCAATGTTTCGGGTCGAAACCTTTCTTCAGATTTAAATCCTTGCCTACTTTCTTCCCCTGCCGGTTTCCTAGTGAATCAATACATTGCATACTATCCCATGCAATTTAAACTTTAGCTGACTGTTTTATGAAAGAGTTTAACATAACATAACATATCCATTGAAAAGATATATAAATAACACCAAGTAGTTTCTAACCCAATATATCAGTGTTCATAGAACATAGAGCATGGCAAAGTACAGATTGTGAACAGACCACAATGTCTGTGGCAAATATGAGCTCAATATACACCAATCACCTCTGCCTGCACGTGATTCATATCCCTCCATTTCCTGCATATCTGTGTACATTGCTAAAAGCCTCAAACATTACTATTGTATCTGTCTCCATCACCACAACTGGCTGTGCATTCCAGGCACCCTGTATAAACAAGCTTTGCCTCACACATTTGTTTTAAACGTTTGCCCCTTTCAGCCGAAAGCTATACCCACTAGTCTTTGAAAAACCTGTAAAAAAGTTTCCAGATGACTATCCTATCTATGACGCTCATAATCTTCTATGCTTCTGTCAGGTTTCCCCTCCACCTCTGGCATTCCGGCGAAAAATCTGTCCAACATGTCTAACTTCAAGTAGTCCTTGCTTTCCCTCTCTCTCCATACCCTCTCCCTCCATCCCCTCTCCCTTCCCAGTTCTCCTACAGTCTTACTGTCTCTGACTACATTTTATCTCCGTATCGCCCACTCCCCTGACATCAGTCTGAAGAAGGGTCTCGACCAGAAACGTCACGCATTCCTTCTCTGCTGCCTGTCCCGCTGAGTTACTTCAACATTTTGTGTCTATCTTCGATTTAAACCAGTTCTTTCCTCAACATGGATTTACGAAAGGTAAATCATGTCTGACGAATCTTATAGAATTTTTCGAGGATGTAACTAGTAGAGTGGATAAGGGAGAACCAGTGGATGTGTTATATCTAGACTTTCAGAAGGCTTTCGACAAAGTCCCACATAAGAGATTAGTAGACAAACTTAAAGCACACGGTATTGGGGGTTCAGTATTGATGTGGATAGAGAACTGGCTGGAAGACAGGAAGCAAAGGGTAGGAGTAAATGGGTCCTTTTCAGAATGGCGGGCAGTGACTAGTGGGGTACCGCAAGGCTCAGTGCTGGGACCCCAGCTATTTATAATATATATTAATGATTTGACGAGGAAATTGAATGCTACATCTCCAAGTTTGCGGATGACACTAAGCTGGGGGGTAGTGTTAGCTGTGACGAGGATGCTAGGAGGCTGCAAGGTGACTTGAATAGGCTGGGTGAATGGGAAAATACATGACAGATGCAGTATAATGTGGATAAATGTGAGGTTATGGTGGCAAAAACAGGAGGGTAGACTATGATCTGAATGGTGGCAGATTAGGAAAAGGGGAGATGCAACGAGACCTGGGTGTCATGGTACACCAATCATTGAAAGTAGGCATGCAGGTGCAGCAGGCAGTAAAGAAAGCAAATGGTATGTTAGCATTCATAGCGAAAGGATTTGAGTATAGGAGCAGGGAGGTTATACTGCAGTTGTACAGGGTTTTGGTGAGGCCACACCTGGAGTGTTGCGTACAGTTTTGGTCTCCAAATCTGAGGAAAGACATTCTTGCCATAGAGGGGGTACAGAGAAGGTTCACCAGACTGGTTCATGGGATATCAGGACTTTCATATGAGGAAAGACTGGATAGACTCGGCTTGTACTCGCTAGAATTTAGAAGACTGAGGGGGGGTCTTATTGAAACTTACAAAATTCTTAAGGGGTTGGACAGGCTAGATGCAGGAAGATTGTTCCCGATGTTGGGGAGGTCCAGAACAAGGGGTCACAGTCTAAGGATAAGGGGGAATTCCTTTACGACCGAGATGAGGAAAACATTTTTCACACAGAGAGTGGTGAGTCTCTGGAATTTCATTTCGGAGTCACGTGAGTGACTTCGTGAAGAGCCCGCCGGCGCGCATGCTCGACATATCGTCGTACCGCGTTGCTGCGACAGCTGGCGGTGGAGCGCGCTCCTCGCCAGCCCTTCATAAGGGGCCACGGAGGTAAGTATCCTACCTTTAGTTGGTGGTCCTTGTTGTTGGTTATGTCTTGCAGCAAGGACATGGATGGGAGTTCCAAGGGCCGGAGGACGTCAGGACGAGTTCGCCGGTCAACAGTTCCGGGGCCTTTACCATCGGCAGTACCTGCAACGCAGGCCGGGACTCAGGCGGAGATGTGGGTAAGCCCTGTGATTACAGGTCCAGATCCGCCAGCACACCACAGCTCGGAGGAGTTCGACGAGGAGGAGTGTGGTG
This sequence comes from Raja brachyura, assembly GCA_963514005.1. Next base: position 24,704,857 of record OY740783.1, on the reverse strand, counting down.
TGCCGCCAGAGCAGGGGGACCCTGCCATGGCAGTCAGGTCGTCAGCGGGCTCGCTGGCGACCTCGAGCTGGGTGCGTGCGGCTGCACGGCCCGTTCCACTCAGCCCTCCGAGTAGGGGAAGGGCAGCAGCCCAGAAGCCTAACCCTGCCAGGGCTAAGGCATTGCCTGACACGGAGGAGCGGTCAGGTTCCAGGGCGAGACCCGGGGCGGCTGTGAGGTCCAGCCGGCACACCCCGACTCTCGACGCTGGGACGGGTCGGTTGAGTCGGGTCTCGTCACGGTCGCCGAGCCCCCCATGGATGGGTGGGCGAGACCATGCGTCGGCAAAGTCCACGATGTGGGCAGCCGGCAAGCCTGCGCGGGCTTCAGGCAGCCATGCTTCGGCTGGTGCCGACACCACGCCGCTAGTGCCCTTAGTGGCAGCGGCTTCAGCTCCCGCTAAACGGAGGCGGTTGAACACGCCCGCGCGGGAATCGCGCAGTTTCGCCTCGGCGGCTGTTAGCGACAACTACCGGCACCGGCTGGGCCTCGATGAGGTGCGGGCCGATGATAGGAGCCCGGTTTTCTTTTCAGAGCCGGAGGACTCCGACCACCTGAGTGTTCAGGGTGAAGGGCGTATTGACCGTATGGAGCGGCTGCTGGAGCTCCTGCTTCAACGTCAACTACAGCAGGGCAGCAACAGGCACAGGGCGTCGTCACCAGCCTCTACCATCAGCCTGTAGCAGCAGGAGGAGGAGGTTTTGGTGGATTCCATACCACCTCCGTTGGAGGTGCCAGCGGAGGATCTTCTGGATGTGGCGACCAAATTTGCGGCCCCACATTCATCTGGACTTCCTTTAAACGCAAAGCTGGCAGCCACTGTGGACTTTCTTAACAACCAGCACTACAGGAAGAAGTCCTCATTCAGGCAATGAGCCGTCACAAGGCTCCATCCAATTGCAACTCCCTCAACGTGCCTGTGGTCAATACGCCGATATGGGGCAACATCAGTGCGGCTATCCGTCAACAAGAGGTAAAATTGCAGCGGATCCTGAAGCTCCTCACGGCCGGTATTACCGCCTTTGCGCGGTCGGTGGACGGGGACGAACTGAATTTGGACCAGGAAGATGCTCTGGCCCTCCTGTGCGCGACCCAGCACGAAATCAACGGGTTTCGCAAAACCAGCATCCGCCCAGCGCTCAACCCGAAGTTTGCAGGATTGTGCAAACCACCGCCGCCGCCGCCGCCCCGTCAACTCTTTGGGGAGGACCTCTCGAAGAGAGTCAAAGAGCTTGATGAACAAGCCAAAAACGGTGGGGATCATGCGCTCTCAGAGTGCCCCCACACCGTCAGGCTCAAAAGCTCCATACATTCGCTCACGAGGGTCTGCTAGTACCTCGACGAGGACCCACCCTCAAGCTCCACAACGACAGCAACATCAGACCCAGCACCAGGGGTCTTTTTTAGGACAGGGTCGGCAGAGACCCTGGTGGAAAACGAAGGCGCCGCGCCCTCAAGCCAACCCAGCACCTCCACGTCCACCCACACGTGTCAAGGACCGCCGGTAACCACGGGGGTGAGGGGGTCTGGTTCTCTCTTTTCTCTTTGTTTAACTTCACATGTTGGTGGTCGCCTTCGGCTGTTTTTGGGTGCATGGGGTAATTTTACTGGTGACGAGTATGTGTTGCAGAATATTCAGGGGCATAAAATTGAGTTTATTAATGGCGACATTCCTCCATCCCAGCACATGCCAGGTCGAACGTTTAAATTATCTGCTGCAGAACAGGCAGCAGGCTACAAGGAAATTTTAAGGCTTGAACAGAAGGGAGTGATTGAGAAAGCGGTGCATGAGCCAGTTGAATTTGTTTCGAATATATTCACCAGACCTAAGAAGGATGGAGGTTGTCATGTCATTATTGATCTAACCCGTTTGAATACTTTTGTAACATATACTCATTTTAAAATGGATACGTTTGAAACAGCCAAATCATTGCTTTCTCATGGTTGCTTTATGGCATGCATCGATTTGAAAGACGCATACTATTCAGTATCCATCCAGAAATATGACAGGAGGTTTTTGAAATTCATCTGGATGGGGCAACTCTGGCAGTACAAGGCTTTGCCTAATGGGCTCACCACAGCCCCTAGATTGTTCACTAAATTAGTGAAACCAATTATGGCTTATTTGAGACAGCGACATCATATAGTTATGGCCTATTTAGATGATATCTTAATTGTGGGCCACACCCTGGAATTGGCTGAACAGGGAGTTGCAGCTGCTGTCAATATATTTCAACAATTAGGGTTTATTGTCCATCCAGGGAAATCAAAGTTCTGCCCTGCCCAGGTGATTAATTACCTAGGGTTCACGGTGAACTCTATGAGCATGAGGGTTACCATACCAATTAACAAGATTGAGGAGGTTACCCAGGTGTGTCAAGGTTTAATCCGCACCAATATACCATCGATTCGGCATACAGCTACAGTAATTGGTAAGCTTGTAGCTTTGTTTCCGGCAGCGCGATATGGACCTTTGCATTATCAGAGTTTGCAAAGAGCTAAAATTGCTGCGTTAAAACAGGACGCTGGTCATTATGATCGATCAATGCAGTTGCCGTCCGAAGCGATAAATGAGTTGCAATGGTGGGTGTGCCACATTAGCAGCTCATTCAAGCCTATCAGGGAGGCTAATCCGGTGGTATATTTGCAGACTGATGTACGCTCCAAAGGCTGGGGAGCTACGGATAATTGCTCTAGTTGTGGGGGCAGATGGGACACCCTTGCGTCAACGATGTTGTTGACTCAAGGGATTAACTATTTGGAGTTGCTGGCAGCATTCCACGGACTTCGTGCGTATTGTTCCAAGCTTGTTGGAGCACATGTCCGTCTCCAAATAGACAACACCACAGCAGTGGCATACTTAAACCATATGGGTGGTACCAGGTCAGTTTCGTGTGACAAATTGGCTAACTCAATTTGGCTCTGGTGTGTTCAAAGAGACATTTGGATTTCAGCTACCTATTTGCCAGGTGAGCTTAATACTGTGGCGGACACCAGGTCACGCAAATTTAATGACAATATTGAATGGATGTTGCATCCTGAGATTTTTTCTAAAGTCACAGCCAAATTTGGTAAACCGGACATTGACCTTTTTGCGTCACGGTTGAACCATCAGGTACCAACCTACATTTCATGGGAACCAGATCCTAGGGCTATAGCGCTAGATGCATTCTCGCTGGACTGGGGGAATTGGTTTTTCTATGCCTTCCCCCCGTTTTGCCTCATCAGTCGGGTATTGCGTAACATTCAGGCAGATGCTGCCAAGGGCATCCTTATTATACCCGACTGGCCCACACAGCCTTGGTATCCGGTGGTCTTTGACATGCTCAACGAACCTTGGGTCCTTTTGAAGGGTTGCCCACAATTGGTTACTCACCCTGTCTCAGGGGAGCCACATCCCTGCCATGGCTATTTAAATTTGTTGGCTTGCAGGTTCTGAACAGGCCGTTAGTCCAATACGGCCTCTCAGCTCGGACCATGGATACCATCGGGGCGTCGTGTCGAGAGTCAACAAGGCGAAGATACCGCTCGCATATTAAGAAGTGGGAAGCCTACTGCAGCCGCTCTCGCATCACGTACGATGACGTGACAATAACCGACGTCCTGGAATTCCTCGCAGGGTTGCACCATGATGAACACTTAAGTTACAGTGCCATCAACAGCGCCAGAAGTGCGCTCTCATTCTACCTCAATATTGAGGTAGGATCCAACAGGCTAGTGTCCAGACTCATGCGGGGTATATTCAATATGAATCCGCCTACACCACGCTATAATATCACCTGGGAAGTCAGGGACGTATTAAACCTGCTCAGGACGTGGTCTCCCATGGAAGGGCTCCAACTGGACAAACTCACCATGAAGCTGGTGATGTTACTAGCGCTGACTTCAGCTCAGAGGGTACAGACACTACACAAACTTCGTGTCGACAGAATGACATCTACCCCTACAGAAGTAGTCTTTTTCATTGACGAGCTACTAAAGCAGCATAGACCTGGGTGCACAGGGCTGCAGCTGAAGTTCCCGGCATACCCTGCAGATGCTAGGCTATGTTTAGCCTCACATATCCGCCACTATGTCAAGGTGACGGCACGCATCAGAGGAATGGAGAGATACCTGCTGGTCACTCATAAGAGACCTCATCATCGAGTGACAGTCCAGACGATATCCAGGTGGCTTCGAGTCGTCTTGGGTAAGTCAGGTATCGACACTAATGTGTTCAAGTCTCATTCCACCAGGGCTGCATCGACGTCAGCGGCGAGGATTATGGAGGTGCCTATGGACCAAATTCTCGCCACAGCAGGATGGGCTAATGAAGCTGTGTTCCAGCGTTTTTATAACAAGCCTGTTGCTGCTCCTCTACAGTTCGCAGAAGCCGTGCTGAATGCAGGTCAAGAACGTGGAGATGTCCCCGCATGAGGGGTTTTGATTTGTTGTTCATAAATATGCTCTTGTTTTGCAGTATGAACTATTGAGCAAGTTTGTTCCTCCCATCCATCCCTGGTAGTGGTGTGTCAGCATGGACGTGGTCCAGGGCGTGTAATCACAGAAGCTTTGAAGTCTTCACGAAGTCACTCACGTGACTCCGAAATGAAATAGTAAGATTGAACGAGAACTTACCAGTTCGAAGGTTGATCTTTATTTTATGAGGAGTCGAAGTGAGGGATTTCGTGCCCTCCTCGCCCAACCCTCAATCACCTTCATCTGGTAAACTTAGTCACTTCAATCTTACTATGCGAAGTCATTTCTATTGTTGGTTTCTGTGATTCCACGCCGCTACTTTGAAGTATGTCGAGCATGCGCGCCGGCGGGCTCTTCACAAAATCCCTCACTTCGACTCCTCATAAAATAAAGATCAACCTTCGAACTGGTAAGTTCTCGTTCAATCTTACTATTCTCTGCCACAGAAGGTAGTTGAGGCCAGTTAGTTGGCTATATTTAAGAGGGAGTTAGATGTGGCCCTTGTGGCTAAAGGGATCAGGGGGTATGGAGAGAAGGCAGGTACAGGATACTGAGTTGGATGATCAGCATGATCATATTGAATGGCAGTGCAGCCGCGAAGGGCCGAATGGCCTACTCCTGCACCTATTTTCTATGTTTCTATGTTTTCTCTGTCTTTATAACTGATACCTACAGGTAGCATGCTGGTAACCTCATCGAACAGCACAGCTTAAGAACAGGCCCTTCAGCCCACAACATCTGTGCTGAACACGATGCCGACCATCCCTGATCGATCTGCACATAATCTACATCCCTCCATTCCCTTGTGCCTGTCAAAAACTCTGCTAAATGTTATTATCATATCTGCCCCCACCACTACACCTGATAGCACATTCCAGCCACTCACCACCCTCTATGTAAAGAAATTATCCGGCATATCTCTTTTAAACTTTACCCCTCTCACCTTAAAATTATGCCCTCTAGTATTTGATATTTCCATCCTGGGAAATAGATTCTGACTGTCTGCCCTATCTATGCCTCTCATAATTTTATATAGTTCTATCAGATTTCTCCACAACCAGGCTCTGGCTCTCCAGAGAAACCAACTCAAGTCTGTCCAACCTCTCCCTGTAGCTTAATAACCTATAATCCAGACATCCTCTGCATACTTTCCAAAACCTCCACATCCTTCCTGTTAGAGGACCACCATAACTGCACTCAATACACCAAATGCAGCCTGACCCAAATCCCTCTGTACTTCAATACTATTAAGGTCATGTTATTAATTGTATATTTTCCCTTTACATTTGACCTTCAAAAGTGCAACACTTCACACTTGTTCAGATTCAACTCTATCCGACATTTATCTGCTCATTTCTGCAGCTGATATATAGCCCACTGTATACTTTGACATCCTTCCTCACAGTTTGACGTCATCTACAAATGAACCAACACGTCTACATTTACATCCAAGTCATTTATATATATCACAAACAACAGAGATCCCAGCATAGATCCCTGTGGAACACCACTGATCATAGACCTCCAGCCTGAATATTGTCCTTCTACCGCACCACACTATCTTCTATCAGTAAAGCCAGTTCTGAATGCAAATGACCAAGTCACTGTTAATCCCATGCATCTTTTGGATCAGCCTACCATGGGGACTTTATCAAATGCCTTACTATAATCCATGTTGGCAACACCCACCGCCCTATCCTCATCAATCACCTTTGCCAACTCCTCAAAAATGTATTTCAAGTTAGTAAGTCACACCTGCCTTGTACTAAGCCATGCTGACTATCCCTGATTAACCCATTCTCTTCCAAATAGGAACAAATACTATTGTGAGGAATCCTATCCAATAACTTTCCTACCATTGATGTGAGGCTCACCAGCCTATAAATCCCTGGATTCTCCCTACGTCCCTTCTTAAACAAAGGAACAACATTAGCTTCTATCCAGTCCTCTGCGACCCTGCCTGAGTTTAGAGAAGATGTAAAGATCTTCATCAAGGCTCCTGCAATTTCTTCTCCTGTTTCACTCAATAATCAGGAATAGATCCCAACAGGCCCCGGGGATTTATCCACCCTGGTGCTCTTCAAGAGCCCAAACACTTCCTCCTTCGTAATCTTAAACTGCTCATTCATATTGTCATTCCCCACACTGATCTCACTGTCCTCCGCGTCTTTCTCCTTGGTGCAAAGAGACGTAAAGTACTTGTTTAGTACCTCACCTACATCCCCTGACTAAAAGCACAAATTCCCTCCTTTATCCTTGAATGGTCCTACCTTCTCCCATGTTATTCTCATCTTTTTAATGGAGGTACAAATACCTTTACATTTTCTTTAACCTCATTCCTTCAGAGCACAACAGATTCATCAGTCATGGCCTTTCCATTGCTAAACATAGAAATTAGGTGCAGGAGTAGGCCATTCAGCCCTTCGAGCCTGCACCACCATTCAATATGATCATGGCTGATCATCCAACTCAGTATCCTGTACCTGCCTTCTCTCCATACCCTCTGATCCCCTTAGCCACAAGGGCCACATCTAACTCCCTCTTAAAAGCACCATTGGACCATCCCAGTGTTTGGATTAGTGAGGATTAGTCTCTCATTAATATTTTCCCTATTCTTCTTATCTATTTCTTTGTACTTCAATGGATATTTTTAAGGGAAAGAGGGATTCTTGATGAATACTGGTGTCAGGGATTTTGGGGAGAAGACAGGAGAATGGGGTTAGGATGGAGAGATAGATCAGCCATGATTGAATGGCGGAGTAGACAATGGGCCGAATGGCCTAATTCTGCTCCTATCGTTTATGACCTTATGACCTTATGACTTCTACCTCAAGCCTCTTGTGCATTCCTTTCACATGTCCTCCCTTTAAAGCAGCTAAGCCCCTATTCAGTGATTTTGACCCCAAACTCAATGTCTATCTTATCTTCCCCTCAACATTAAAAGAAAGTGATGGCTAAGCATTTGGTCTTTTTGCTAAAGCCTCCTTCTTTTCCTTAGTATTCATGTTTCTATTATGTCTCCAAGAAGACTGATGAGTCATTTTTTTGTACTGAGGGCAGGTTTTTTTATTTGAATTATATATTTTTTGTGATGAGATTGAGGTACTTAAGTTTGTGAAAATTGTCAGACAGTATGTGCAGCGGCTGAAAGAATTAGATCACGGGAGAACCCTTACAAGATTAAATGTAGAAGATTTAGAACAGAATGCAGAGGCAACATAAAGCTAAAGCTGTGGGATGCAGCAGCAGATTTAGTGATTGGAATAGAGAGTGTGTCAACATTTAGGAACAGATTTACAATGGATGGTTTATGGAAAGGAATTCAGAAACAGAGAAACAAATAGTGGGAATATTATTCATTTGGAAGATAGGTACCAAAAGAGGTTGAGCTGAATGGCTTACATCTGTGTTGCAATTTCAGTGTCATTTCATCTATATCCTTCCTTTTATTCCTGTTGGCAGTTTTATGTCCTGCAGTTTTCAATATTCAATGCATAGTCCTAATCCAGTTGGAACCATGTATTTTTCTTATCATGATTTTCTGTTTTAATTGATGACCTGTTTTCAATATCATTTCATACAATCTGAGCATTGATATGCACATATTTTACTTCTTTGCTTTTTCTTTACTCAGCATCCCACACTGCTTTATTTATTTTTTCTTGCTTTCCTGTTTAACTCTTTGAAACATCTCCTACTTGCTGCACATTCGAGCCTTCCATTCTCTTTCTACATCATGCATTCCCATTGATTAGTACGGGTGTCAGGGGTTGTGCGGTTGAGAGGGAGAGATAGATCAACTATGATTGAATGGCGTAATGGAATTGTTGGGCCGATGACCTAATTTTGCTCCTATCACTTAAGAACTTATGAACATGAATACCTTGTTTTTACCATTTGTACTTGTGCAATTTTTTCAAACCTTTCCATTCAGACTAGGATATCCTTTCAAGTAGGCGGGCAACACAGTGGCGCAGCCTCACAGCACCAGGGACAAGTTTTCGATCCTTAGCTCTGGTGCTCGCTGTGTGGACTTTGAAAATTCACCCTGTGACTACATGTGTTTCCTCCAGGTGCTCAGGTTTTCTCCCACATCCCAACGATGTGCATGTTTGTAAATTAATTGGCCTCCGAAAATAATTCCTAATGTATAGGGAGTGGATAAGAAAGTGAGATAATATAGACTAGCTTGAATGAGTGATTTTACTTCGGAGTCACGTGAGTGACTACGTGAAGACCCTGCCAGCCCGCATGTGCATCATCGCATTGCAGAACGACAGGCTGTGGGCACGCTGCTCCACCAGCGGTAAGTATCAAACCTGAAGGTAAGTTTTTTCAACTTATTTCCAGGTCTGTTTCTCCTTGCAGGAAGCCCTTACAGAGTTCCTGCTGGAGACGTTCCGGGGTCGAAATCCCGGCTCCACCCGGCTCGGGGAAACCCGACTGCGGACATCGCAGGGAATCCCATCTACAGGGACCGAATGGGAATCACGGCTGTGATAATTGTGAGGATACCCGGCTCGGGGAGTGGGGGAGGGGGAGGGGGGAGGGAGAAGGGAGACCCGACCACAGACATCACGGGGAATCCCGTCTTCAGGGACCGCAAGGGAATCCCGGCTGTGGAAACCGTGGAGATTGGAATCCGGGACAACGGGAAGATACAAGCCGCGGGGTGAACCCGGTTCAGGGAAGCCCGGCTGCGGGGACCGCGGGAATAGTGAACCTGGCTCGGGGAAACCCAGCTAGGGGGACCGTGGGAAGACCGCGGGGAACCCGGCTACGGGCACCATGGGAAGACCGCAGAAGTGCGGGTAGCTGGTGGCATTTTCAGACTCCGGCAGCCCGGACAGGGGTTCAGCCAAAAAGGAGTCTGAACGGCCTGGACTAGGACGAGTCAGGCCAGGAGGGATCCCCTCCAACATGGGTACGTCCTTGGATGTTTTTTGCCCATGTGGAGCATGGATAGCGTCCGCAGGGCGCTCATCCCACTGAGGTGCTCCATCCTGATATGGACCATGGAGGGCCATATTAGCGCAGGACCCCAAGAGGCCTGTGGCAGCACCTATTTCAGGGCTGCATACAAATCTCCCTCTCTGTGAGTTTGGCGTGCGAGGGGTCAGTGGGTAGCTGACTCCAAACTCGGAAGTATGTCCAGGGAACATACTGGAGTACAGGCGTGAGGTTCCAGAAATTTCTGCCATGGCATCAAGATCTTCGCTAACGAAGGAGTTCCTGCTGGAAGAGGTCGCTTCCAGCTATTGGTGGAAAACCCAGAAGGGCCAGAGTTCCCTCGTGAAGCAAAAACCACCTCACGTCACACCATTACTGGAACAGGTACCGGCTGTGAGATACCATGCACCTGTAAAATTGTGCCTGAAAGGACCAGCAGTGAACAGCACTATGTGTGAAAATATTGGAGACGGCATGAACACTCCAACAAATTTCAAAGATCACTGGCCTGGTGTTGATGAGCAATGCACACTTCAAAATGAACTGCTTCCAGAAGAACACCATCGGACCTGCCTTAGATTCCAAATTTGCAAGCTTATGTAAGGCCAGCAATGTCCAGCCGCCGAATCTTCTCTTCAGGAAACCTATCCAAACAGGTAAGAACCGAATGAAGAATCAAAGCTGTCCGGCTAATCAAGGTACCACGGCAACAACACACCCCACGCCGCTATCGGCAGTAAGCGGTTCACTGAAGCTGGTGGCAGCTTCAAAACTGGGCACAGGTCTTTCAGGCGAAGGCCCAAACCGGTCCTCAGGAAAAATATGGGATCCACGCACCCCAGCAATCGTACTCTCCAAATCTGGGACGGAAATAGAACCTGCATCAGGGGCCTTTGGGCTTACCACAAGACCACCAATAACCATGAAGGTAGGTGGGTCTGGTTCTTTCTGAAATATGAGGTATGTGGACCATTTACAAGTTGGGAAATAAATTATACTTGGTTTGTGCATATGAACTATTTATAAACTAAATGATAACATGAGATTAGTTTTATACTGCACAGTATACAAGCAAGACAGACGCGGGAATTGGCCAGAGTTCGCAGAATATGGCCAGAGTTGCCTTTCAAGACAGGCTCGCAGTTGCAGCTTGCTCATTGTCATAATGGAGGATACCAGTTCAACCCGCATGTGCAGTATAGACATTTCTGAATAGGAAACTTCATTACTGTCTAACAACTGAGGATCAGTTTCCACACACAGGGCACCGGAGGTATTTGAAATTTAGCTGGATGGGGCAATGATACAGTTAAAAGCGTTGCAAAATGAGCTAACTTCAGCTCCCAGGTTATTTCCCAAATTGCTAAAACCAGTGCTTCGGCTGCTCAGAGTTAAAAAACTATTGCTATGGCCTATCTGGGTAATGTTCTAAACGCTGTATTTTGCTAAATTAGATGTATCAGCCACAAAACTATATTTCAGAAATTGGGTTTCTCATCCATCCAATTAAATTGAAGTTGATACCAACTGAAATTATTGATTATTAGGATCTACCTTTAACTCTATTAAATTGTCTGGGACTCCGCCAAGAGATTGGAATTAATTGAAGCCTGTAATAACCTTGTTGTTATCAAGCAGCCTTCTATTCAAATGTAATTGGCAATATATCTATACTTTCTAGATATACTTTATATCTAGACTTTCAGAAGGCTTTCGACAAGGTCCCGCATAAGAGATTAGCATACAAACTTAAAGCACACGGTATTGGGGGTTCAGTATTGATGTGGATACAGAACTGGCTAGCAGACAGGAGGCAAAGGGTAGGAGTAAACGGGTCCTTTTCAGAATGGCAGGCAGTGACTAGTGGGGTGCCGCAAGGCTCAGTGCTGGGACCCCAGCTATTTACAATATATATTAATGATTTGGACGAGGGAATTCAATGCAACATCTCCAAATTTGCAGATGATACCAAGCTGGGGGGTATAGTTAGGTGTGAGGAGGATGCTTGGAGGCTGCAGGGTGATTTGGATAGGCTGAGTGAATGGGCAGATGCATGGCAGATGCAGTATAATGTGGATAAATGTGAGGTTATCCACTTTGGTGGCAAAAACATGAGGGTAGACTATTATCTGAATGGTGGCAGATTAGGAAAGGGGGAGATGCAACGAGACCTGGGTGTCATGGTACGCCAGTCATTGAAAGTAGGCATGCAGGTGCAGCAGGCAGTGAAGAAAGCAAATGGTATGTTAGCATTCATAGCGAAAGGATTTGAGTATAGGAGCAGGAAGGTTCTACTGCAGTTGTACAGGGTTTTGGTGAGGCCACACCTGGAGTATTGCGTACAGTTTTGGTCTCCAAATCTGAGGAAAGACATCCTTGCCATAGAGGGGGTACAGAGAAGATTCACCAGACTGATTCCTGGGATGTCAGGACTTTCATATGAGGAAAGATTGGATAGACTCGGCTTGTACTCGCTGGAATTTAGAAGATTGAGGGGGTATCTTATAGAAACTTCCAAAATTCTTAAGGGGTTGGACAAGCTAGATGCTGGAAGATTGTTCCCGATGTTGGGGAGTCCAGAACAAGGGGTCACAGTCTAAGGATAAGGGGGAATTCCTTTAGGACCGAAATGAGGAAAACATTCTTTACACAGAGAGTGGTGAGTCTCTGGAATTCTCTGCCACAGAAGGTAGTTGAGGCCAGTTTATTGGCTATATTTAAGAGGGCGTTAGATGTGGCACTTGTGGCTAAAGGGATCGGGGGTATGGAGAGAAGGCAGGTACGGGATACTGAGTTGGATGATCAGCCATGATCACATTGAATGGCGGTGCAGGCTCGAAGGGCCGAATGGCCTACTCCTGCACCTACTTTCTATGTTTCTATGTTTCTATATTGACTTTCAGCTGTGCTATTTGGGCCTTTGCATTATCAGAACTATACAGCGTGCAAAGGAGTAAGCTCTCAAGTACCAGGTAGGTAATTGCTACCAAGACCTATGCTATTCCCAGCTGAAACTATCAAAGTCACGATGGTGGACAAACAGTATTCAACATTGCTCCACTAACTTTTCATCAGTAAATCTTCAGTTAATTGCAAACTGATGCTATTGCTCAAAGATGGAAAATTACTAATACGATCTCTAGTTATGGAGGTGGATTTGCATGAGTTATCAATTGTTCAGTTATATGGTATCAACTACCTATACACACTAGGTGCATTCTGTGGATTAAAGGTTTTGTGCGAATATGCATAATCTGCATGCTCAAGTCCAAGTTGACTCTGGTGGTGGTATATGTTAATCACATGGGTGCAATCAAGTCAAAGTATCCGGTGATAGTTTACCTAACCTCATTTGGCACTGGTGTATCATCATGTAAAATCAATGACAACACAGAATGGATGTTGGATCACAAGTATTTAAGGTTTGATGGAACACTAAAAGATCGAGATGTTTGCATCCAGGCTCAATCACCAGTTGCAAAAATATGTGGCATATCAGTGACGATGGATGCATTCTCGCTACACTGGGGAGGAATGGTCTTTTATGTCTTCCTCCATTTTGCATCATCAGACAGGTCTTGCAAAAATTCAGCAAGTTCCCGCTTCAGACATTTTCACAGTGCCTGACTGGCCTATACAGCCCTGGTTCCCGCTGATGTTGGGAATGATAATAGAACCTTATATGGTTATTTCTAGACACAAAAATTTGCTGGTTTAGTCGTGACTCGGGAAACCATCCTCTGCATGATATAATCAATTCATTGACTTGCAGACTGGGAAGACCATTCCTGCGGCTTGGGTTGTTAAACCAAACCATGGACGTGCTCACTGCAGATTGCAGGGATAACTTGACTAACCATCCCAAGAATTATTCTGTTGAATCTTCACTGAACTTCCTCCAAAGCAAAAACATCTTATTCTGTCCAGAAGGTCAGAGAGAAGGTCCTGGACAATGGGTCACAGGTTAAGGATAAGGGGGAAATCCTTTAAGTGAGATGAAAAAGACTTTTTTCACACAGAGAGTGGTGAGTCTCTGGAACTCTCTGCCACAGAGGGTAGTTGAGGCCAGTTCATTGGCTATATTTAAGAGGGAGTTAGATGTGGCCCTTGTGGCTAAGGGGATCGGAGTGTGTGGAGAGAAGGCAGGTACGGGATACTGAGTTGGATGATCGGCCATGATGATATTGAATGGCGGTGCAGGCTCGAAGGGCCGAATGGCCTACTCCTGCACCTAATTTCTATGTTTCTATGTTTCTATCTTTCCTCAGATAAGGTGACAAAACTATGCATACTACTCAAGGTGCAGTCTCATGAAAGCCCTACTCAATAGCAGCAAGATGTCTCTGTACATATGTATGCTCAGAACTTCTCGGTATCAGTTTAATTTAGTTTATTGTCATGCGTACCGAGGTACAGTGAAAATCTTTTGTTGCGTGCAACAACAATACATGATTACAATCAAGACATTTACATCATAAGGGAATAATGTTTAGTGCAAGATAAGGCCAGCAAAGTCCGATCAAGGATATTCCGAGGGTCACCAAAGGTGTAGATAATAGTTCAGCAGTGCTCTGAGGTTGTGGTGGGATGATTCAGTTGCCTGATAACAGCTGAGCAGAAACTGTCCCTGAATATGGTGGTGTGCGTTTTCGCACGTATATACCTTTTGCCTGAGAGGGAGAATAGTGGAGGAGGGGCAGTATATATTTTTCCTTCTTAATTGCTTATTGCAGTTGCATGGTTATCTTCAGTGACAGGAGCACAAGGAAATTGCCAACATTTTTCTGCATCTGCCATGTATCTTCCCACTCTCTCAACATGTTGGAGCTTTTGTGCATCCTCTTCACAGCTCACACTCCAAACTAGTTTTTGTGTTGTCTTGGAACTTAGAGATGTTACATTTAATTCCAGTTAATTTCCTTGCACTGAACAGCGATACCCACACACTAACACTATCCTACACACACTAGGGACAATTTACAATTATACCAACCCAATTAGCCTGTATGACTTTGGAGTGTGGGAGAAAACTGGAGATCTCGGAGAAAACCCACGCAGGTCATGGGGAGAACGTACAAACTCCATACAGCCAACCAACTGTAGTCAGGGTCGATCCGGGGTCTCAGGCGATGTAATGCAGCAACTCTACCGCTGCGCCTCTGTGCCACACAGTTCATGAATATAATTTGTGAATTGCTGCATCTCAGCTAGCCACAGTCCCTGGAGCACAGGGTCACTATAATGCACCTCAACAAGTCACTGCCTGTTACTTACACCATCTCTTTGTTTCTTGTTAATTCTCTGTTCAAATTGGTTTCACTTTATCCCATGTGTTTTTGCCTGCTAATCTCTTGTGTAATATCTTAATGAAAGCCCAAATACAATACACTTATTGGTTCTTCCGCATCCATTTACATCCTCAAACATTTCCAATAAATCTGTCAAGCATGATTTCCTTTTCACAAATCCATGCTGACTTTGTTTCATCTTGTCACTGGTCTCCGTGTGCTCTGCCGTTACTTATTTTATAATAGACTGGCAATTTCCCCATCACTCAGGTCAATCTACATTAACAACTTCCACATGTTCACCGTTCTCTGTGAAATTGTCTGCCGAGATCTCCTCGCTATGGCACATGTACCAGACCACAAGAAATATGAAACCCCTTGGGAATAACACGGTGCTATTAGAATGACATTCTCCATCATTCCTTCAGCCCTGCGAAAAACTCTTGTGATGGCTTCATAAGAATTCATTGCAGTGTGATCTATTCCCCTATGTGCCTGGTAGTCATGTGAATGCTTCAAATTATCATACTCCAGGATAAACCTGATCTCTCTAGTGCCAATTTCTCATTCTACATTCCACTTACACAAGGGAGGAATCATTCATATTTTTGTAAAATGAAGGTATCATGACTGCTGATATGTACAAATCAATCTTTTTTTTCAAAACCTTTTGATCATTTAGGCAGCATTGAATATAATTTTTCTCAAGTAACATAATTATATCAAATCACTGAGTCCAAAGAATATTCCTTTGAACTTTATAACTGCACATCAGAATATCTCAAGGAGTTTGTGCCAAAAAAAACCATTATGACTGAACAGTTCTTTGGATGCTGCAGATCTAAGAAATATAAGGAAAATGAAACAGAAAAAATAATCACTCCCTACTTCATTGTTATGTAATAAGATAATTCTGATTGTTTACTTCATCAACACTTTCTTGCATTAAACTTACATTGTTTGATATCCTTTATTGACCTTTGGAAATACTGTGTTTCTGAGCCTCTATGGTCTTCTTGGGTGAGTAATACAAAGGTACACTTCCCATTAGACATTTCTTTTTGTCTTAGTCCTAAATGATTGATCTTGTTACTTTCAGATTGTGACCTCTGTTCCTTGACCTCAGCCCAGGAAATAATCATTGAGAAACAAGGAACTGCAGATGCTGGTTTACAAAAGAAGACATAGAGTGCTGGATTAGCTCAATGGGTCAGGCAGTATTTTGGGAGAACATGGATAGGTGATGTTTCGGGTCTGGACCCTTCTTCTGTCTGATTTTTGGTGGGAGAGAGCGCGGGGGAAGAAAGCTGGAAGAGGAGGGACAGGACAAAGTCCTCACTTTCAAAGTACTGTTCCTGTTGCATATGACAATTAAAACTCTTGACTCTTGATCAATCCCATGGCTAACAAAATAAATAAAGGATAGTATTAGACCCAAAGAAGAATAACAGAATCCAGGAAAGAGTATTTTGTAGAGTGATGGATGCTTAGAGCAACTTGTATTGGAGCCTGCCAGGGAGAAGGTAATTCTGGATTAAGTGTTATGTAATGAACCGGATTTGATAAATGAACTTGAGCTTAATGAGCCATTAGGAGGTAGTGACTGTAGATGATATGTGTGTATACCTTTAAATATAGTGACATAACCACTCCCCTTATCATTTAGTATAATTGTGACCTTCCCACCCTTGGCTCTCTCTCTAGCATCCGTGACAGACCACGTACAGCTAGGGCAGTGATGTATAGTGAATAAAGTAGTAGTAAAGACTCTATGTGTAAGAGGCAATACTTTACATGGCGTCAGAAGTTTCTTGCCTTGCGCCTCCTGTTTACCGGTTTTTGTTTCTTTAGTCCCAGTACCCCCCTCCCTTTGCCACGATGGCTTCTGCTTGCCATAAACCTGACATTCTGATTTTTGAGTCTGACATCGCTCACCACTGGAGTGTTTTCAGACGCGACTTTAGAAACATAGAAACATAGAAAAATAGGTGCAAGAGTAGGCCATTTGGCCCTTCGAGCCTGCACCGCCATTCAATGTGATCATGGCTGATCATCCAACTCAGTATCCCGTACCTGCCTTCTCTCCATACCCCCTGATCCTTTTAGCCACAAGTGCCACATCTAACGCCCTCTTAAATATAGCCAATGAACTGGCCTCAACTACCTTCTGTGGCAGAGAATTCCAGAGACTCACCACTCTCTGTGTAAAGAATGTTTTCCTCATCTCGGTCCTAAAGGAATTCCCCCTTATCCTTAGACTGTGACCCCTTGTTCTGGACTCCCCCAACATCGGGAACAATCTTCCAGCATATAGCTTGTCCAACCCCTTAAGAATTTTGTAAGTTTCTATAAGATCCCCCATCAATCTTCTAAATTCCAGCGAGTACAAGCCGAGTCTATCCAATCTTTCCTCATATGAAAGTCCTGACATCCCAGGAATCAGTCTGGTGAATCTTCTCTGTACCCCCTCTATGGCAAGGATGTCTTTCCTCAGATTTGGAGACCAAAACTGTACGCAATACTCCAGGTGTGGCCTCACCAAAACCCTGTACAACTGCAGTAGAACCTCCCTGCTCCTTTACTCAAATCCTTTCGCTATGAATGCTAACATACCATTTGCTTTCTTCACTGCCTGCTGCACCTGCATGCCTACTTTCAATGACTGGTGTACCATGACACCCAGGTCTCATTGCATCTCCCCTTTTCCTAATCTGCCACCATTCAGATAATAGTCTACCCTCATGTTTTTGCCACCAAAGTGGATAACCTCACATTTATCCACATTATACTGCATCTGCCATGCATCTGCCCATTCACTCAGCCTATCCAAATCACCCTGCAGCCTCCAAGCATCCTCCTCACACCTAACTATACCCCCCAGCTTGGTGTCATCTGCAAATTTGGAGATGTTGCATTGAATTCCCTCGTCCAAATCATTAATATATATTGTAAATAGCTGGGGTCCCAGCACTGAGCCTTGCGGCACCCCACTAGTCACTGCCTGCCATTCTGAAAAGGACCCGTTTACTCCTACCCTTTGCCTCCTGTCTGCTAGCCAGTTCTCTATCCACATCAATACTGAACCCCCAATACCGTGTGCTTTAAGTTTGTATGCTAATCTCTTATGAGGGACATTGTCGAAAGCCTTCTGAAAGTCTAGATATAACACATCCACTGGTTCTCCCTTATCCACTCTACTAGTTACATCCTCGAAAAATTCTATCAGATTTGTCAGACATGATCTACCTTTCATAAATCCATACTGACTTTGCCAATGATTTCACCACTTTCCAAATGCGCTGCTATCCCATCTTTAATAACTGACTCTAGCAGTTTCCCCACTACCGATGTTAGACTAACTGGTCTGTAATTCCCCGCTTTCTCTCTCCCTCCTTTTTTAAAAAGTGGGGTTACATTGGGGCTACCCTCCAATCCTCAGGAACTACTCCAGAATCTAGGGAATTTTGAAAAATTATCACTAATGCATCCACTATTTCTGTGGCTACCTCCTTGAGTACTCTGGGATGCAGACTATCTGGCCCTGGGGATTTATCGGCCTTCAATCCGTTCAATTTACCCAACACCACCTCCCGGCTAACCTGGATTTCATTCAGTTCCTCCATCTTATTTGACCCCCGTTCCACTGCTATTTCCGGCAGATTATTTATGTCTTCCTTAGTGAAGACAGAACCAAAGTAGTTATTCAATTGGTCTGCCATGTCCTTGTTCCCAATGATCAATTCACCTGTTTCTGACTGCAAGGGACCAACATTTGTTTTAACTAGTCTCTTTCTCTTCACATATCTATAAAAACTTTTGCAGTCAGTTTTTATGTTCCCTGCCAGTTTCCTTTCATAATCTATTTTCCCTTTCCTAATTAAGCCCTTTGTCCTCCTCTGCTGGATTCTGAATTTCTCCCAGTCCTCCGGTAGGCTGCTTTTTCTGGCAAATTTATATGCCTCATCTTTTGTTTTTATACTATCCCTGATTTCCCTTGTTATCCATGGATGCACCACCTTCCCCGATTTATTCTTTTGCCAAACTGGTATGAACAATTTTTGTACTTCATCCATGCAGTCTTTAAATACCTTCCATTGCACATCCACTGTCAACCCTTTAAGAATCACCTGCCAGTCTATCTTGACCAATTCACATCTCATACCTTCAAAGTTACCTTTGTTCAAGTTCAGAACCCTTGTTTCTGACTTAATTTTGTCACTCTCCATCCTAATGAAGAACTCAACCATATTATGGTCACTCTTGCCCAAGGGGCCACGCACAACAAGACTGCTAACTAACCCTTCCTCATTACTCAATACCCAGTCTAGAATAGCCTGCTCTCTCGTTGGTTCCTCCACATGTTGGTTGAGAAAACTATCCCGCATACATTCCAAGACTTTGAACATTAAGTTACGATCGTGCACCCTGCAGCATCCCCTGCGGTCAAAGCCTCTCTCCTGCTCAACTTGGCTGGTCCCGAAGCCCTGGAACATTCGGAGTCGTTCGTCTACGGTGACAACAAAGATGCTCAGGACCCGGTATGTCTACTTGCCAAGTTTACTGCGTTGTGTGATATCTCTACCAACTGCATATTGGAGCGGTTCAAACTATTCGGTCGCCGCCAGAACCCGGGTGAGTCGGTCGACAATTTTGTCGCCACGCTGCGGCACCTGGCTCGTCGCTGCAGCCTTAATGCACTGACTCCTGAAACTTTAACCCGGGACATTCTAGTCTATGGCCTCCGGGATGAGGAGCTGAGGGTTGAGCTTCTCCGCAAGCCCGATCTGACTTTTAACGAGGCGCTGCATGCCTCCCGCCTGGCAGAGGGTGTCTCCTCGGCGGTGTCGCCTCCCGATCAAGACGTTCATGCGGCTAGCTTTACCAGCCGCCAGTACTCAACGCCGCAACGACAACAGGGAAACCCCCCGCCCGGGACTAGACCCCCACAACGTTGCCTGAACTGTAACTTTGCTTCCCATCATTTTAATGTGTGCCCTGCTCTGGGCAAGACTTGCAATTCCTGCCACAACTTGCAATTCCTGCCACAAGCAGAACCACTTCTCAGCGGCGTGTCATTCCCGTGGGAAGCCTGTACAGCCACAGCAGAGATTCTCTAACTACCTGACATGTGCTAATACCACGTCTGGTTCCCATCACTAGTATGAAGAACTCCCGCTGTCTGACTCCAGCTCTTCCCAAAGCGAGCTCAGCGTGTTTTCGCTGAAGGATGCACCTGCACTGATAACAGATCCAACCGTTCAAGTCACAGTCAATGGCACGACCTTCTCTGCTAAAGTCGACACGGGGGCTGCTGCTAACGTTATATCAACAAGCTTGTTCAAGAAGATTAGAAATAATGAGCTCGTTATCACTGACCGCTCTGTTCGGCGTGCCTATGGGGGAGGCGTGCTTGTTCCAGTGGGGAAGGCCACTCTCCACTGCAAGGTACTGAAGGCCTCTTGACCCCTCTCTTTCTTTCTACTAGACAGCAAATGTGCGCCCCTGCTGGGCATCCGGGCCTGCCAGGACCTCGGCTTGGTCAACTTCCATCGTGACATTCGCCTGGTGCAGTCGCCCCTCGACCCGCTGGCCAGACCAGACCATTTCAACGAAGAGCTTGGCAGGCTCCCCTGCAGCTACAAGATGGCCCTCGATTCGGATATCAAACCCGTTATCCACCCGCCACACCGGGTTTCCTTCGCGATGAAGGACAAAGTCGGGTCTACCCTCCGCGAGATGGTGACCATGGGCATCCTGAATAAGGTAAGCGAGCCCACTCGGTGGGTCTCCACTATGGTTGTTGCAGCAAAGAAGGATAAGAGCGAAATACGGATCTGCATCAACCCAAAGGACCTGAACTTGGCCATCAAGCGCCCGCATTACCCCATGCGAACCGTTGAAGACATTGCTGCACAAGTCGGTCCGGCCACTGTGTTTTTGGTTCTCGATGCCAAGAGCTCGTTCTGGCAGATACCACTCGACGAGCAGTCTTCATACCTGACAACTTTCAGCACACCCTTTGGCAGGTTCCGCTTTCTCCGCATGCCATTCAGCATCAACTCTGCCAGTGAGGTATTCCGAAGGACAATGGAACAACTGTTTGACGGTCTCCCGTGTGCCATCATAGTTGACGACATCCTGGTCTATGGGAAGGATGTCGCCGAGCACGATTTCAACCTCCACCGAGTTCTGGAACGGGCACGAGAAATCAAACCTGAAGCAGAACCCAAAGAAGTGCCGTTTCCATGTCCCAGAGGTCACCTATGTGGGGCACGTCTTCACAGCATTGGGGCTGAAGCCCGACCCGCAGAAAACGTCCGCTATCTCCAAGATGTCAGCGCCGACTGACGTACCTGGCCTACAACGTTTCCTGGGCATGGTCACTTACCTGGGGAAGTTCATCCCAGACCTAAGCGAGCTGAGCACACCCTTAAGAGGCCTGGTAAAAAAAGACACTGCCAGGGCCTGGTTCCCGCAACACCAAAAAGCTTTTGACATTCTGAAATCCAGGTTAGTCAGCACCCCCACGTTGAAGTATTTCGACCTTAAGCGCCCCATTGTTCTCACTTGCGATGCTTCCAAGTTCGGCCTGGGGCTGCCTGTCTGCAGCTACACAACGGCCTACAAATGCCCGTGTCTTACGCGTCCCGAACGATGACTCCTGCCGAACAGCATTATGCCCAGATGGAAAAGGAGCTGCTGACGGTCGTCTTTGCCTGCTCGAAGTTCAAGGACTATATTTTCCATTGAGATGGACCACCAGCCTCTGGTTACTATCCTCAACAAGCCCATACACGTCGCCTCTTCCAGGCTACAGCACATGATGCTCCAGCTCCAGCGATTCACATTCACCGTGGTTTATCGCAAAGGCAAAGACATGTTTGTTTGTCGCCGACATGCTGTCACGAGCGCCACTCGCATCCACTAAACATCACCCCTACGAGGCGTCCAACCGTTACGGTGATTTCATGTGATTAATGCTTCCTGTATAACTGCTGTTTATTTTCCCTTAGCGTATGAGACGTGGTCGCCCTGTCACAACCTTATTGGGTTTTTTTCTGCAGAGGAAGGATGTAGATGATATATGTGTACACTTTTAAATATAGTGACATAACCACTTCTAACCACTCCCCTTATCATTCAGTATAATTGTGACCTTCCCACCCTTGGCTCTCTCTCTAGCATCTGTGATAGACCACGTACAGCTAGGGCAGTGATGTATGTGTATAGTGAATAAAGTAGTAGTAAAGACTCTATGTGTAAGAGGTAATACTTTACAGTGACCATAATATGGTCAAGTTTAATCTACAATTGGAGAGGGAGAAGTGTATATCAGAGGTGTCAGTGTTACAGTTGAATAAGGGGACTATGGGGCCATGGGTGAGGAGCTGGCGAAAGTTGAGTAGAGAGATACACTAGCAAGGATGACAATGGAACAACAATGGCAGGTATTTCTAGGAATAATAGAGGTGCAGGATCAGTTCATTCCTAGGAGGAAGAAAGATTCCAACGGGAGTAAGGGGCGACCGTGACTGACAAGGGACGTCAGGGACATCAGGGATAGTATAAAAATAAAGAGAAGCACAACGTAGCAAAGATGAGCGGGAAGCAAGAGGATTGGGTAATGTTTAAAGAGCAACAGAAGATAACTAGAAAGACAATATGGGGAGAACAGATGAGGTAAGAAGGTAAGCTAGCCAAGAATATAAAGGAGGATAGTAAAAGCTTCTTTAGGTGTGTGAAGAGGAAAAAATTAGTTAAGACCAAAGTTGGACCCTCGAAGACCGAAAAATGTGAATTTATTATGGGGAACAAGGAAATGGCAGATGAGTTGAACAGGTACTTTGGATTCGTCTTCACTAAGGAGGACACAAACAATCATCCTGATATAGTAGTGGCCAGAGGATCTGTGGTGACGGAGGAACTGAAGCAAATCCACATTAGGCAGGAAATGGTGTTGGGTAGACTGATGGGACTGAAGGCTGATAAATCCCCATGGCCTGATGGTCTGCATCCCAGGGTACTTAAGGAAGTGGCTCTAGAAATTGTGCATTGGTGATAATTTTCCAATGTTCTATAGACTCAGGATCAGTTCCTGTGGATTGGAGGGTAGCTAATCTTATCCCACTTTTTAAGAAAGGTGGGAGAGAGAAAACAGGGAATTATAGACCAGTTAGCCTGACATTGGTGGTGGGGAAGATGCTGGAGTCAATTATAAAAGATGAAATAGCTGCACATTTGGAAAGCAGTAACAGGATTGGTCCTTCTTCTTCTTCTTCGTCTTCTTTCGTGTGGCATGCACAGCCTAAAGTTGTTGGTCAACTTGTTCTATTTGATCTTCCGTTTGTGCACATCGAGTTGATTGCATTAGTCGAAACATGGCGGACCACGTGAAGGTTGCAATCTTCCACCCCAGGATTGAGTCAGCATGGATTTACGAAGGGGAAATCATGCTTTCCTAATCTTCTGGAATGTTTTGAAGATGTAACTAGGAAAATGGACAAGGGAGAGTAAGTGGATGTAGTATACCTGGACTTTCAGAAAGCATTTAATAAGGTCCCACATGGGAGATTAGTGCGCAAAATTAGGGCACATGGTATTAGGGGTAGAGTGCTGACATGGATAGAAAATTGGTTGGCAGACAGGAAACAAAGAGTAGGGATTTACGGGTCACTTTCAGAATGGCAGGCAGTGACTAGTGGGGTACCGCAAGGCTCGGTGATGGGACCGTAGCTATTTACAATATACATCAGTGATTTGGATGAAGGGATTCAAAGTAACATTCGCAAATTTGCAGATGACACAAAACTGGGCGGCAGTGTGAACTGTGAGGAGGATGCTATGAGAATGCAGGACGACTTGGACAGGTTGGGGGAGTGGGCAGATGCATGGCAAATGACATTTAATGTGGATAAATGTGAGGTTATCCACTTTGGTAGCAAAAACATGAAGGCAGATTACAATCTAAATGGCGTCAAGTTGGAAAAAGGTGAAGTACAATGGGATCTGGGGGTCCTTGTTCATCAGTCAATGAAAGTAAGCATGCAGGCACAGCAGGCAGTGAAGAAAGCGAATGGCATGTTTGCCTTTATAACAAGAGGAGTCGTGTAGAGGAGCAAAGCGGTCCTTCTGCAGTTGTACAGAGCCCCAGTGAGACCACACCTGGAGTTTTGGTCCCCTAATTTGAGGAAGGACATTCTTGCTATTGAGGGACTGCAGCATAGCTTTACAAGGTTAATTCCTGGATGGCGGAACTGTCATATGCGAAGAGAATGGAGCGGCTGGGCTTGTATACTCTGGAGTTTAGAAGGCTGAGAGGGAATCTTGTTAAAACATGTAAGATTGTTAAGGGTTTGGACACGCTAGAGGTAGGACACATGTTCCCAATGTTGGGGGAGTCCAGAACCAGGGGCCACAGTTTAAGAATAAGAGGTAAGCCATTTAGAACGGAGACGAGGAAACACTTCTTTCTCACAGAGAGTTGTGAGTCTGTGGAATTCCCTGCCTCAGAGGACGGTGGAGGCTGGTTCTCTGGAAACTTTCTAGAGAGAGCTAGATAGGGCTCTTAATGATAGCAAATTCAGGGGATATGGGGAGAAGGCAGGAACGGGGTACTGATTGGGGATGATCATCCATGATCACATTGAATGACGGTGCTGGCTCGATGGGCCGAATGGCGTATTCCTGCACCTATTGTCTATTGTCTAGAATCTGACAGTAAAAGGGTAGCATGGTGGCCTAGCAGTAGAGCTACTGCCTTCCGCTGTGTCTCTAAACTAATTAAACTAAACTAATGTTTAATTAGTGTGTTAATTTAGTAAACTAATGTGTCTCTAAACTAAACTTAAAAACCTAAGGAATGGAATAGTTTGGATGCCAACTGGGAAGGACAAAAAGAGAACAAAAATACTGCATGGGAGCAAATATTTTGGAAACATAAAACTAATTTACAAATACCTCTTCGAATATGTAAAGTCACATGTGAGTCTCCTACAATACAAAAATAGAGAATGGGGAACAGGAAAGGGTATAGCAATTGAAAGCAATACTTTGGCTCTGGTTTCACAGAACAGTAAAATTAGGACATGAGAGTTTGATGAAGATGGGGGATGAAATATTAATATTGGTAAGAAAATAGCACTGGCGAAATTACTGATATATCTCCAGGAGCTTATAATTAGCATTCCAGAGAACTGAAGGAGGTGGCTGTGGAAACAGCGGATGCATTAGTTAAGAGTTTCAGCATTCTATAGATTGCAGACTAGTCCTCATAAATTAGGTGATTGCAATTGGTATCCATTGTATAAAAGGGAGGAAGAGAATAAGCAGGAACCAACAAGCAGTTTAGCCTAATGTCAGTAACAGGGGAAATGTTGCTGGCAGGCAACATGACACTTTGGAAATATCAATGGGATTAAACCAAATCAATCTGGATTTCTGGAAGGGAAATCATGAAGTTTTTTGGAGGCTGTTTCTGGTAAAATAGATAAGGAAAAGCAGTGGATAGGGTGCACGTGGATGTTCAGAAAACTTTTGATAATGTGTCCGATGCAAGATTGGTAAGTACATTAAAGTGCTTAGGATTGGGGATGACCTTCTCCTGGTCTTATTTTTCCATGCTTTATGTTTTTGTTATCTCAATCAATCCAGTGACCCTTTGCATCTGCTCTCCAGCAAGTACATCCTTCTGTAGGTAAGGAGCCCTGGCCTGTGCACGATACATCAGCTGTAGTCTCACCAGATGGTTGTGTAAATATAGAAAGAGGACTTTACTGTTGCACTCAAATGCTCATTCAAAAATAAACAATGCACCATTTGTCTTGTCTTGTTTCTCATATTTAAAGGAATTGTGCAACACATGTATCGTACATAACATTAGAACATTGACGATAATTGTTCCTTTAATATTTCATGTGACCATCTGTATCAAGCTTGTGTTGTTATAGGATTTGCTGAGGTAAATTCCAGGAGTGGGCAGTTGTAAGGAAAGCAATTTGAAAGATAGACACAAAATGCTGGAGTAACTCAACGGGACAGGCAGCTTCTCTGGATAGAATGAATGGGTAATGTTCCTAGTTGTGACCCTTCTTCAGACCTGTCTGGTTCTATAATACTGTTTAATTATAAGTAGGAAGGAACTGCAAATGCTGGTTTACACTGAAGATAGCCACAAAATGCTGGAGCAACTCAGTGAGACAGCCAGCATCTCTGGAGAGATGAAATGGGTGACGTTTTGGGTAGAGACCCGTCTTCAGACTGAAGAAGGTCTGAAGGTTTCAAGTCTGAAGAAGTGTCTCGACCTGAAACGTCACCCATTCCTTCTCTCCAAAGATGCTGCCTGTCCCGTCGAGTTACTTCAGCATTTTGTGTCTATCTTCGGTTTAATAGAAAGATTAAACGAGAACTTACCGTTTGAAGTTTGATCTTTATTTTATGAGAAGTTGGAGTGAGAGACAACGTGAAGAACCCGCCAGCCCGCTTGCGCGTCAATCTTCAAAGCAACTGTATGAAACAACAGACCACTTGCACCAAATCAAACTATAGAAAGATTAATAACGCTTGACTTACCAAATTATCTTTATGAGATTCAGGGTTGGGAGTGGAGGGCACATAGTCTCTCACCAACTTCTCATAAAATGATGATCAAACTTCAAACGTAAGTTCTCGTTTAATCTTTCTATTTTATATCGAAGTCTCGTGATGAGACTGCGTGAAGCCTTTGAAGCTCTGTGGTTTCATGCGGTAAACCAATCTGTATGTGAAAACACCACACAGATAAACCATAAATGGTAAAAAAGACATGGGCCATTAACAACCTGATGCTAACTTTACATACATGTACATCACCCTTAATTGGACCACAGTCCCAATTGCTTTTCAGTTAGACAATAGCTCATGTAGCACTGTTCAGAATTCTATCTGCAAACCTCCAGACATGTTCGACGATATTTTATAACTTTTGAAAGTGCGCTCATCTGAGCCTCCTGCTGTTGCAAGAAAGTGATCAAAGGGGAATATCCATTCTATTGGCTGCTGACGAGCCAGCCGCCCTGGTAGGGTGAGACTTGAAATTATTTGTATTCACTCCCGCTTTCATCTTGAAATAGTCTGCACCAACAATCGCTTGTAAAACTATTATATAACTATGAAGAAACTTTTCCCTCATCTCATAGGTTCTTAGTAACCTCAGTGTACCTTTTCACATAATAAACACCCCCAATCTCAGATCTGGTGGGTATGCTGTCAACTCCAACTTGTACCTAACCGTGCCCGTTCTGCTTTATGAGTTCATTCACATAAAATGCTACCCTCTTGTCAGATGTGACCGAGTGATCCAGATGGAGATTGTGTAAAGACTGTGCTCTTCGTGCTAAAATCAGAGTGATAAGCATGACTAACTTAAGAGTAACTGCTTCAACATTAGGAATACAGCTGATGATAATCTGCATTAACATTTATACTGATTACACATTCCACACTACATTGTATCTAGCCTTTAGAGTGTTCATATTGAAGACACCTTCCATAACCTTAGCCACCAGTGGGTGAGAATCATTTATTTTCCCACTCTAGTGCTAGATACGATGACAAAGCACTACGAGCAGTGTTAATTGCGCTATAACATAGTCGCTTCTCATAAACCCAAACTGAAAGAAACACACAAACCTCTGCTACTTCTGTTTAAAAGTAGCTCACATGTGTCTCTTCACAAAACTTTCCATACAGCCATGCAGTAATAGGTGCACGAGAGATAGGTTGAACTAGCCACCATTCGTGTCTGCAAGCAAATATAGGAGCTTCTTTCAGCAGACTTATTTACAATGGAAGCCATGGTTGAGTAGGCCAAATTGGCACCACTATAATTCATGTTGCCTCATTTTGAATTATCTTAGGAGGCACCTACTGATAAATACCCTGAGTCTTATTTGTGGTTAGGGTCCGAGACATAGCTGCAGAATGGACTATGGACTTTCCTGCATGAAAGTCCAGTATGGACTTTCCTGCATGAATAACAAACCCTAGATATTCTAGGAGTGTCCTGGTTGCTGAAACAGCTAACTCTATGACACCTGATCTCTTCCCTACAATAAGCATATTCTCTATAAACTCCCTTTAGATCTGAGTAGGGCAACGTTGACTTTAGAATCTTTGTAAATAGCATAGGGCTGAAGTCAACCCCTTAGTTAGAGCCTAAAATTGCCACAACTGGCCTTGCCAGATAAACCTCAGATATATCTTGTGACTCTCGTGTGACTCTCGCTAAGCTCTCGGAGAGGCGCCGTCGAGTATGGCTGCCCTGCCAGCAGCTGTTAGTCTTTTCGCTCTTTTTTAAAATTTTTAGTTAGTTAAAGTGTTTGTTTTGGGAGGTATTTTAGTCTTTTTATGTGGGGGACTACAGGAGCTGCGAACTCCGGGGAGGAAGCGGCCGCTCCAGACACTCTTGGCCGCTGAGAGTGTTCACCTGACGCCAGAACTTCATCATCCGGCGAGAGGCCCTGAAGCATCGGGCTGCCATAGCGGCAACCTCAGAGGCCTCAATAGGCCCGACTATGGGTGAACTGGGGATGGGACTGAACTTTGCTGCCTTCCCCCACAGTGGGAACCATTGTGGGGGGATGTTTTTATGTTCACTGTTAAATTCTTTAATGTTGTGTTTTATCTTTATTTGTGTGCTGCAATGGTAAGTCAAATTTCACTACACCAATTGGTGTATGTGATAATAAATGTCCTTTGTCCTTTTGCCCTTTGTCCTTTGTCCTTATTGATATGGAAAAGTATGCAACTTCGAGATTGATTGAGGCCCTAAGGCAATCCTCTGTAATCAGCTATTTTGCTGAATGAAAAATATCCATCTTAAAATGGATATTCCAAGCACATGTTCAGACTAGCCAAATCCTAAAATGATTTGGCATCCTACACTTCTCTTCAACCTTGAGAAGATATTAGAATTATACCCCTCTTGTTCATGGCCAGACTGCGCATCCGTTTGTGAAATTTCTCTGTTTCAACTTGGATAGCCATAGTTTCCTCTTTAGACCGTATGTATGGAAGTCTTGGCTTCTCTTGCCGCGGAGGAAATTGATCAGCCAGAAACTGAATCTTAGAACTGTTATGATTTGTAAAATGGAAAGATCGGAGGTTATTTGTCCCCACCTATTGTTGAACAGTCTCAACCTATCTCCGATTTGAATATCGTCAGCACATCTCATGCTCCATGCCAATATGGTCGAGGACGATGAGCTTTATATCCGTGGGTCTGCTCGATAGCCCATGGCAGCAGCACCTGTAGAAGGGCTGCATAATGAACCCCTCATGGAGGAGGAGAGTACAAGGAGTCAGTTTTGTTGAGCATACCTCCAGACCAGGAGATCAGGAATCTGGGTGCCAAGCCTGGCATCCAAACTTGCTATTCCGGCTGGAACTGGGAGACCATTGAATGAGGATCTGTGCAGGATCACAAATTACATGGTCTCTGATCAACTTCAAGACCTCACCATGGAGGAGACCTCCAAAAAATATCAGACACCCACAAATTATGCCTCACTCAGAGTTCCAACGGTGAACCACCCAATCTGGGGTCACATGGGTGCGGGGATCAGAGCCCAAGAATTGAGGTTCCAAAAGATTCTAAAGCTGCTTGCTTCAGGAATCACGGCATTCACTAGGTCGGTGGATGATGGTGTTCTCTGTGAGGAGCAACAGGATGCACTTGCTCTAATGTACAGTACACACTTTGAGATAAACTGTTTGAGGAAGAGCGCAATCTGCCCCATGCTAAATCCTAAGTTTGCAGCACTGTGCAAGGCAAGCAATGTGCAGCCGCCGAATTTACTGTTCGGGGACGACCTGTCGAAACAGGTCCGAGAATTGGATGATGAGGCAAAAACAGTTGGCCTAATAAAAGCACAACCGGCCAGCACAAATCTCCCCCGGCGGCAGCACCCCTACCAACGGTTTGTTGCGTTGACTTCAGGCCAAGGACCAAGCCGGACCCAGCCAACTATGTGCAATTGACGTACACCAACATTCTTCCCCTCCAAGGCATGGGGGCAGAAGTTTATAACACCAGCCATGGAGGTAGGTAGATCTGGTTCTTTTCAGAAAGGTATGGGCCAGTGACAAGTTGGTGAGAGGTTACATTTGTTTTTCAATGAGTGGAGTTGTATAACCTCAGACTTGTTTATACTGCACAGTATATCAGGGTTCCGAATTGAATTAATTTTCAAATAATTATGCCCACCCACACAGCATACACCTAGACGGACATTCTGTTTTTCACAACAACAGTCTTTAGATGTACAAGCTGAAATTGAAACGCAGGCTAAAAAAGGGGTAATTGGGAAATCTTTTCATCAATCTCATCAATTTGTGTCTAATATATATTAGACTTAACTCCTATGTGCAGTATAAACATTTCAAAATGGAAACTTTTGTTACTGCCAAACAACTGGTTTCCAAAGGATGCTATTTGGCATGCATAGATCTCAATGATGCATACTATACAGTACCCATTCAGCATAATCACTGGAGATATTTGAAATTTAGCTGGATGAAGCAATTATGGCAGTTTAATGCATTGCCTAATGGATTAACTTCGACTCCCAGGCTATTTACAAAATTGTTAAAACCAGTTTCAGGATCATGTTGTCATGGCTTATTTGGATGATATCCTAATCATAGGCAAGACTCAGCAGTCAGCTGAATTATCTGTTTCAGCTACCAAACTCACGTTTGAGAGAATGGGATTTTTTATCCATCCAGTTAAATCCAAATTGATACCATCCAGAGTCATTGATTATTTGGGGTTCACCGTTAATTCAACTCACATGTCTGTGACTCTACCTCCAGGCAAAAGATCAGAATTAATAGATGCTTGTAACAACCTTGTTGATGAGCAACAATCTTCTATTTGACATGTGGCTAGTATAATTGGCAAATTAGTGGCTGCGTTTCCAGCTGCACAGTTTGGACCTTTACATTATCAATATCCGCAACGTGCAAAGGAGAAGGCACTCATAAAGCACACAGGCCATTTTGATAGGCCTATGCGATTGCCAGCTGAAGCTGTTGCTGAGTTACAATGGTGGATAGCGAATATTTGGCATTGCTCCAGTAAAATTCGGATTTTACTGGAGCACCTTCAGTAATTTTACAAACAGATGTTAGTGCTCTAGGATGGGGAGCTACTGATATCATCCC
The DNA here is from genome assembly GCA_963514005.1 of Raja brachyura. The sequence goes on along the minus strand of OY740783.1, from coordinate 24,673,922 downwards.
CAGCTGTGGGGGCAGATGGAATATGCATGAGACATTAATTCTTCAATCGCGTGGCATTAACTATTTAGAATTGTTGGGAGCACTCTATGGCTTAAAGGCGTATTGTACTAGTATGCATGATTTGCATGTGCAGCGTCAGAGTGACAACACTATAGCAGTAGCATACGCTAATCACATGGGTGGAATCAAGTTGGTATCATGTGATAAGTTGACTAACCTTATCTGGCACTGGTGTATTACACGAAACATGTGGATTTCAGTTACCTATTTACCAGGTAGATTTAACGTGGTGGCAGACACCAGATCACAAAAATTCAATGACAACACAGAATGGATGTTGAATCGTGAAATATTCAATGATATTGTCGCTCGGTATGGCATACTAGAGATTGACTTGTTTGCATCACCAGTTACCAAAGTATGTTTCATGGGGACGAGACCCTGCGGCAGTGGCGGCAGGACACGGCGTCAGGCATTTTGGTAGTTCCTGACTGGCCTATACAGCCATGGTTTCCACTAGTTCTGAGATTAATAACACAGCCTTTAATGGCAATCCCCAAAAGCAGTAACCTGCTGGTTCATCCTGTAACTGGGGAGAATCATCCACTAGATGATTGTATTAATCTATTGATTTGAAGATTCTGAGGAGACCGTTCCTGGGGCTCGGACTATCAGGGAGTACGGTGGATGTGATCACTGCGACCTGGAGGGATAGTTCTAAAAAACAATATATATCTCATATCAAGAAATGGGAGGTGTTCTGCTTGCAGTTGAATATTTCATATCATACGGCAAGCGTACCTGACATGTTGGAATTTCTTTCCACGCTATACTTTGACGAGCGACTTAGCTATAGTGCCATCAGTAGTGCCAGGAGTGCCTTATTGTCCTACCTATGGCAAGGATAGAGACAACACTCTGTTGGGTCTCACCCTTTAATATCTCGGTTCATGAAGGGTATTTTTAACTGTAATCCCCCCCAGGCCCAGTTACACGGAAATCTGGGATGTGAGTGTGGTTCCCGCTTCATCAATGGGCTCCAGTAACATCTCGGTCATTCCCCAGACTCACTCTTAAAGCGGTTATGCTCATGGCGCTGGTTTCAGCACAACGTGTCCAGACATTGCAGAAGCTTTGACTGGACAGGATGGTTTCATCTGTCAACAACATAACCTTTTATGTTTATGATTTACTTAAACAGAGCAGGCCAGGGACGTCAGGGCTTAAACTTGATTTTATGACATACCCCATAGATCTTCACCTATGTGTAGTTACGCACTTACAGCGTTATATTGAGGTCACCAAGTGCCTCAGAGGCCCTGAATTGGCGTTATTTATCAGTCACAAAAAGCCTCACAAAAAGATGTCAGTAGAGACCATCTCAAGGTGGCTGAAACAGGTTCTGGCTTCCACCGGAGTGGGCACTGATGTTTTTAAATTTCACTCCACCAGGGTGGCATCAACGTCAGCAGTGAGGGCACTGGACATCCCTCTAGACCAAATCCTCGCGGCCGCAGGATGGTCCAAAGAAATTACGTTTGAAAGGTTCTATCACAAACCTCTTGCCACACCGGGGGTGTATGGCCACTCTATTTTTAATTTTGTTTTTTCTTTTGTTAAATAAAGCATCAACGTGTTTAAGTCTGTATCATGTTTGAATGCATTATTTGTTATTACTCATCCTGTGTCAACCGAGGCAGTGTGTCCTATGGACTCGTATCCACGGCATGAAATCACAGAGCTTTGAAGTCTTCACGGAATCACCCACGTGGCTCCAAAGTAAAATAGTAGGATTAAACGATAACTTACGAGTTTGAAGTTTGATCTTTATTTTATTAGAGATTACGTGCCCACCGCTCCCAACTCTCATCAAAGGTCATCTGGTAGTTTCTAGGTTTCTAATCTTCCTATGTTACTTCAATTACTGTTATCTGTGATTTCACACCACTACTTTGAAGATTGACGCGCATGCGGACTGGCAGGACTTCTTCACGTAATCGCTCATCATAACTCCTCATAAAATAAAGATCAAACTTCCAAGTGGTAAGTTCTCATTTAATCTTACTATTTTGTATTACAATCAAGTATCTGCTGGGAACCAATGGAAAAGTGTGTAGTTCTGGGCAACTTCACAAGGATTCCAACTTTAAACACAGTCTGAACTAGAATGGTAGTTGGATGACGAATGTAGGGCCTCCTTGGTTGCCCATGGGGTATGGGAATTCCAACCACCTTGGTAATGACAGGGGTGATTTTTTCTGAAAATAGTTGAGAATTTGAAAAAGATGAACATCACTCAGATATTATTGTGTTGACTGCTCGGCAACGTGGATGGAGGGAGTAAGTTTTTCATGACATAGAAGGCTAGAATCAAGGGCCACAATCTGAGGATAATGGGCAGATCTGATAAGGCTGTGTGGAAATGAATTTCTCCACACAGGAGATAAAAACATAGAAACATAGAAAATAGGTACAGGAGTAGGCCATTCGGCCCTTTGAGCCTGCACTGCCATTCAATATGATCATGGCTGATCATCCAACTCCGTATCCTGATGATGAATCTTTGGAATTCTCCATATAGAGGACTGTCAAGGCACAGTTATTTCATTTTTTAAAAACAGAAATTGATCAATTTCCAAATATTATGGGTATCAAACAATACAGGGATAAAAACAGTACAATGATATTGGAGTGGAAGATCATCAATGTTTGTGCAGGGAAGAACTGCAGATGCTAGTTTAAATTGAAGGTAGACACAAAATACTGGAGTAACTCAGCGAGACAGGCAGCATCTCTGGAGAGAAGGAATGGATGACGTTTTCGGTCGAGACTCTTCTTCAGACTGATCATCAACATCTGTGATGGATAATAGACCAGGTTTGATGGGGCCAAATGGTTTATTTCTGCCTATATTCCTTTGTTCTGATGTTTAATACTGCTGATGAAAAATGGGTTTCTACTACATGTCTCTCAAATGGAAGATAAATAAAACCAGATAGACATCTTTGTACCGTCTAATTAAATGTGATTTTTATTAAACCATACAGCACAGCCTCTGAGGTGGTCCCTTGATATTGAGGCTGACCTGCTATTAATCAGCTACACTGCAGTCAAACGTCTATCAAATTTAAAAAAAAACCACATCTCTCAAAGTAAATGGTGATTACCATAAGAATTATATCTTGCTAATAGATATTTACATGACAATATTATCTTGAAGATAATATCCACTGGTTTGAAATTCTGGATGTTTGATTCTGGATTTAGCTGAAGTTACTTGCAGGGTCAGGCAGACAGTCAGGCTGTTTTTACGAGGTCCACTCTTTGGTAACACTCTTTGGTATCACATTTCACTGTTGGAGACTGTCAGCTTGGCACAAAGCTGTCCCTTGGCATTCAGTAGACATCTGGCCCATTAGTTTCACTGTGGATAGTGTGTCACATTGCATATCCAATGCTAGAGTAAATCAAAAGACAGCGAAAAATCTGAGACAGAGGCCTCTTTTAGACATTGAAGGACAGGCAAAGGCAATAAAAATGCTGAGCTCATTCCCTCTCAATCAGCCATTTGCAATCTGATTAAATGTAATGAATATGGAAAAACACTATTGTCTTTTACTGTATATTTTCCAAATGATTTTTCAAACATTATTTACTATTTACCTGCATGCAAAGTAAGCATGCAGGTGCCGCAGGCAGTGATGAAAGCGAATGGCATGTTGGCCTTTATAAAAAGAGGAATCAAATATAGGAGCAAAGAGGTCCTTCTGCAGTTGTACAGAGCCCTAGTGAGACCACACCTGGAGTATTGTGTGCAGTTGTGGTCCCCTAATTTGAGGAAGGACATTCTTGCTATTGAGGGAGTGCAGCGTAGGTTTACAAGGTTAATTCCCGGGATGGCGGGACTGTCATATGCTGAGAGAATGGAGCAGCTGGGCTTGTACACTCTGGAGTTTAGAAGGATGAGAGGGGATCTCATTGAAACATGTAAGACAGTAAGATTAAACGAGGACTTACCAGTTTGAAGTTTGGTCTTTATTTTATGAGGAGCTACGATGAGCGATTACGTGAAGATGGCCGTCAGCCCACATGCGCGTCAATCTTCAATGCAGCGGTGTGAAATCACAGTTAACAGTTGTTGAACTAACATAGTAAGATTAGAGATGACTAGAACTACCCGATGACCTTTATGATACGAGGGTTGGGAGCGGAAGGCACGTAAACGCTCATTGTAACTCCTCATAAAATAATGATCAAATTTCAAACTGGTAAGTTCTCGTTTAATCTTTCTATTTTACTTTGGAGTCACGTGAGTGACTACGTGAAGATTTTAAAGCTCTGTGATTTCATGCTGTGGAAAAACGAGTCCACACAAGCACAACTGCATCAGTTGACCACAGATAAGGGAAACATTCATAATGCATGCAGACATTACATAGATTTAAAACATGCTGATGCTGATAAATGAACAAATAATAATAACAGTAACCCCGCTCATCTGAGAGGAAACTATAAAATAGAATCTAAAATAGAGTTGGCAATACCCCTGGTCTGGCAATGGGTTAAAATAAAATGTTGGAAACCTCATTCATTAGTCCATCCTGCAGTCGGCAGGATGTGGTCCAGAGGACCGTACATAACCCTTGCTGCTGATGTTGTAGCAGCCCTGGTGGAGTGAGATTAGAAAATTAGTATCTACTCCTGTATAAGCCAAAACCCCGTATTAACCACCTGAATGGTCTGAACTGATACCTCCTTATGAGGTTTTTTGTAACTAACAAACATAGTTAGTATCAGAGCCTCTAATGTTCTAGATGACCTTGCGTAATGTTGTGTAAATGCGTGACCACACATAACCGAAGGTGCATGGGGTATGCCATGAGAACTAGTTTGAGACCTGACACACCTGGGCTGCCCTGCTTGATTAAATCGTAAACATGAAATATTATATATAGCAGGTGTAACCATCCTGTCCATTCGCAATTTATGTAATGACTGGACCTTATGACTGGACCTTATAATTAACTACCTTATGAGAGCCGAGCCAAAGATAGGAATATAGCTGGAGCCTCATGGTGAAGAAGTGTTAACACAAAGGTCTTCTCAGATTCTGTAAAGCAATGAATTGATTAATCATGTAGAGGCTGGTTCCCCAAGTCCCAGGCTGAACCGGCAATGTTTTATGTTTAGAAACCCCATATAAGGTTCTATTATTATTCCTAACATTTGTGGGAAACCATGGCTGCATAGGCCAGTCATACAGTACGAGAACCCTGAAGTGGGATCTTGCTGAATTTATTGCAAGACCCGACTGATGAGGCAAAATGGAGAAACCACATAAAAGAACATTCCTCCCCCATGTAGCGAGAATGTATCTCTCGCCACTGTGATGCAACATGTTTTTACAACTGGCGAGCCTGGATGAGCCTGGATGCAAACATATCGATATTGGGTGTGCCATCGAGCCATAATATCATAAAATGCTTTGTGATCCAACATCCATTCTGTGTTGTCATTGATCTTACGTGATGATACACCAGCGCCAAATGAGGTTGGGTAAATTATGACAGGATACTTTGACTTTATTGCACCCATGTGACTAACATATGCTACCACCACAGTGTATCAACTTGGAATTGAGAATGCAGATTATGCATATTCGCACAATAACCCTTCAACCCATACTATGCACCTAGTGTCTATAGGCAGTTGATACCAATAACTGAAGAATTGGTGATTCATGCAAATCACATCCACCTCTGTTACTAGAGATGGCATTCATAATTTTCCACCTTTGAGCACGAGCATCTGTTTGTAATATAACTGAAGATTTATTGACCAAAACTACTGGAGCAATGCTGAATATTGTTCATCCACCATTGTGACTTTGGTAGCTTCAGCTGGTAATAGCATAGGTCTATTAGCAATGAATGATATGGCACTTGAGAGGTTACTACTTTGCACGATGTAAGTTCTGGTAATGCAAAGGTCCAATTGCACAGCTGAAACAAAGCTGCAATATTGCCAATTACACTTGATGAATAGAAGACTGCTTGTAACAAGGTTGTTACAGGCTTCTATTGATTCAAATCCGTTGCCCCAGGGCGGAGTCACAAATAAATTAATAGTTAAAGGTAAATCCGAATAATCAATAACTCTAGTTGGTATCAACTTAAATTTGACTGGAAGGCTGAGGAACCTCAATTCCTCAAATATAGTTGCAGCTGAAACAGTTGATTTTAGCAAAACACAGCGTTAGAAATATCATCCAGATCAATTTCAAATGTCTCCAGTGATCCCTGTGAATGGGACCTGAATAGTATGCATCTTTGAGATCGATGCATGCCATAAAGATCCTAAGGAAATCATAATTGCCTGCGATAATTCCGTGCTTGCCTTGATAGACAACTTTGGCCAGATTCCCAAGCCTGTCTCGAAAAGTAATCCTGGCTATAATACTGAGCCTGCCTCGAAAGACAACTCTGGCCATAATACTGGGCCTGCCTTGAAAGATTGCTCCGTCCATAATTCTGAGCCTGCCTCGAAGAGAACTTGGGCCATATTTCCGAGCTTGTCTCGGAAGGCAATCCTGGCCGTAATGCTGAGCCTGCCTTGAAAGACAACTCTGGCCCCATTTCCAAGCCACGCTTGGTACCGTTGTATACTGTGCAATAATAATCCTATTGCATAACCATATAACCATATAACAATTACAACACGGAAACAGGCCCTCTCGGCCCTTCCAGTCCGTGCTGACCATTTATTTTCCCCTAGTCCCATCTACCTGCACTCAGACCATACGCCTCCAATCCCTTCCCATCCATATACATATCCACTTTACTTTTAAATGTTAAAATCGATCCTGCCTCCACCACATCTGCTGGAAGCTCATTCCACACAGCCACCACTCTCTGAGTAAAGAAGTTCCCCCTCATGTTACCCCTAAACTTCTGTCCCTTAATTCTCAGGTCATGCCCTCTTGTTTGAATTTTTCCTACCCTCAATGGGATAAGCTTATTCACGTCAACGCTGTCTATCCCTTTCATCATTTTAAAGACCTCAATCAAGTCCCCCCTTAACCTTCTGCGCTCCAAAGAATAAAGACCTAACTTGTTCAACCTTTCTCTGTAACTTAGTTGCTGGAACCCAGGCAACATTCTAGTAAATCTCCTCTGTCTCTATTTTGTTGACATGCTTCCTATAATTAGGCAACCAAAATTATACACCATACTCCAGAATTGGTCTCACCAATGCCTTGTACAATTTTAACATTACTTCCCTACTCCTATATTCAATGCTCTGATTTATAAAGCCAGCACACCAAAAGCTTTCTTTACCACCCTATCTACATGCGATTCCCCCTTCAGGGAACTATGCACAGTTATTCCTAGATCCCTCTGTTCCACAGCATTCCTCAATTCCCTACCATTTACCATGTACGTCCTATTTTGATTTGTCCTGCCAAGATGTAGCACCTCACACTTATCAGCATTAAACTCCATCTGCCATCTTTCAGCCCACTCTTCCAAATGGCCCAAATCTCTCTGTAGGCCTTGAAAATCTACTTCATTATCCACAGCACCACCTATCTTAGTATCATCTGCATACTTACTTATCCAATTTTCCACCCTATCATCTAGATCATTGATGTACATGACAAACAACAGTGGACCCAACACAGATCCCTGAGGCACCCCACTGGTCACCGGCTTCCACCCTGACAAACAGCCATCGACCATTACTCTCTGGCATCTCCCAGTCAGCCACTGTTGAATCCATCTTGCTACTCCGCCATTAACACCCAAAGATTGAACCTTCTTAACCAACCTTCCATGGGGAACCTTGTCAAAGGCCTTACTGAAATCCATATAGACAACATCCACTGCTTTACCCTCATCAATTTCCCTAGTAACCTCTTCAAAAAATTCTAGAAGGTTTGTCAAACATGGCGTTCCAGGCACAAATTCATGTTGACTGTTCTTGATCAGACCCTGTTTATCCAGATGCTTATGTATATTATCTCTAAGTATCCTTTCCATTAATTTGCCCACCACTGACGTCAAACTAACAGGTCTATAATTGCTAGGTTTATTCTTTGAACCCTTTTTAAACAATGGAACAACATGCGCAGTACGCCAATCCTCCGGCACTATTCCCGTTTCTAATGACATTTGAAATATTTCTGTCATAGCTCCTGCTATTTCTACACTAACTTCCCTCAATGTCCTAGGGAATATCCTGTCAGGACCTGGAGACATATCCACTTTTATATTTTTCAAATGTGTCAGTACTTCCTCCTCTTTGAATCTCATAGTTTCCATAGCTACTCTACTTTTTCCCTTACCTCACAGAGTTCCTTCTCCTTGGTGAATACCGAAGAAAATAAATTGTTCAATATCTCCCCCATCTCTTTTGGCTCTGCAGATAGCTGTCCATTCTGGCTCTCTAATGGTCCAATTTTATCCCTTGTTATCCTTTGCTATTAACATAGCTGTAGAAACCCTTTGGATTTACTTTCACCTTTCTTGCCAAAGCAACCTCATATCTTCTTTTAGCCTTTCTAATTTCTTTCTTAAGATTCTTTTTTACATTCTTTATACTCCTCTAGCACCTCATTTACTCCATATAATTATTGTAGATACCTCTCTTTTTTCGAAACAAGTGTCCAATATTTCTTGAAAACCATGGCTCTTTCCAATTTTTACTATTTCCTTTCAACATAGACGTAATGACGTGCATGCGGGCTGATGGCCTTCTTCACGTAGTGACTCACGTGACGCCGAAGATTGTTAAGGGCTTGGACACACTAGAGGCAGGAAACATGTTCCTGATTTTGGGGGAGTCCAGAACCAGGGGCCACATTTTAAGAATAAGGAGTAAGCCATTTAGAACTTTTTCTCACAAAGAGTAGTGAGTCTGTGGAATTCTCTGCCTCAGAGGGCGGTGGAGGCAGGTTCTCTGGATGCTTTCAAGAGAGAGCTAGATAGGGCTCTTAAAAATAGCAGAGTCAGGAGATATGGGGAGAAGGCAGGAACGGGGTACTGATTGGGGATGATCAGCAATGATAACATTGAATGGTGCTGGCTTGAAGGGCCGAATGGCGTACTCCTGCAGCTATTGTCTATTGTCTATTGTCTATTTATAAAGATTAATTCACTTGATTTAGAATACATTTCAAAACCAACTGAGCAGATAAACTAAATAATTTCTTCACCACAAAGGACACATAGGTTTAAGGTGAGAGGAGAAAGATTTAATAAGATCTTTTTTTTAAAATAAAGGGTGGTAGGTGTATGGAACCAGCTGCCGGAGGAGGTAGTTAAGGCAGAACATTTAATAAATAAATATACAGGTATGAGGATAGGACAGGTTTAGAAGGATATGGGTCAAACACAGACAGGTGATACTGATGTAGATGGGACATGTTGGTCGATGTGGGCAAGTTGGGCTGAAGGGCCTGTTTCTAGACTGTATGACTCCAAGACTCTCAATTACTCTAATGAGAAAGATTGTTATTATTTTTTGCTATTGTAGAACAATTATAGCTGATTAATTTGTTATGAAGATGACAAATCCGTAGGGTGCCAAGTATGGTTAGTTGGTGGTCTGCAGTATTTACAGAAGTTCACAATGTGTATAGGGCCCTAGTGAGACCACACCTAGAGTAATGTGTGCAGTTTTGGTCTCCAAATTTGAAGGAGGACATTCATGCTGTTGCTGGAGTACAGCATAGATTCACAAGGTTAATTGCCGGGATGGCGGGACTGCCATATGTTGAAAGAATGGAGCGACTGGGCTTGTATACACTGGAATTTAGAAGGATGAGAGGGGATCTTATTGAGACATATAAGATTATTAAGCGATTGGACATGCTAGAGGCAGGAAACATGTTCAGAAGGCAGTGGAGGCCGATTCTCTGGATGCTTTCAAGAGAGAGTTAGAAAGAGCGTTTAAAGCTAGCAGAGTCAGGGGATATGCGGAGAAGGCAGGAATGGGATACTGACTGAATGATCAGCCATGATCAAATTGAATGGTGGTGTTGGCTGGAAGGGCCGAATGGCCTACTCCTGCACCTATTGTCTATGTATTAGTGCAGTTCTTTGTCGTCCAGGGATACTATGGGGTTTTTTTGTGGAGCAGCGATCAGTGGTTCCTTTTAAGCTCACCACTAAAATATGTGGAATGTAAATACTTTGAATACTTTGGCCATTTGCTACAAGTAATATATCACCACAGCGTAGAATTAAAAAAACCATCCTTGCTGGTGGGACACAGCAGATGAAGCAGTATCTGTGGAGGCCGTGGAGTAGTTTAGGTTTTGGGTCAAGACTATGCATTATGTCTGAGAATGTGGAGGGGAGATAGGGAACAGGGAGAGGTGACAGGGAAGGGTGAGGGAACAGGGCTAGCAGGCGATAAGTTGAACAATGTGAGGTTCATTGTTCTTTATCTCGCCACATCACCATCTATATCTCTCATTCCACTTACCCCTAACCTGTCTGAAGAAGGGTCTCGACCCAAAATGTCACCATTCCTTCTCTCCAGAGATGCTGCCTGCCCCGCTGAGTTACTCCAGTTTTCTGTGTCTAACCTTGAGTTTGATGATAGGTTTGGAGAGGATGATGGTGTTGAATGCCAAGCTGCGTTTGATGAATAACAGCCTGACATACATGTTTTTATTGCCCAAGTGGTCCTGTCCTTGAATATCAGCCAATTTACCAATGCCAAGCATTCACAGTCATGCATAGGCTCATAGGTTCATAAGTGGTAGGAGCAGAATTAGGCCATTTGGCCGAATATGTTTTCTCTGCCATTCAATCATAGCTAATCTATCTCTCCTCATCCCTCCTAATTGATTAGTATGGGTATCAGTTATGGGGAGAAAGCTTGGGAATGGGGTTTGGAGGGAGAGATAGATCAGCCATGATTGAAATAGTGAAATATTCAATAAGCTGCCCAAGTGAAATATGGGTTGTTTTTCCTCAAATTTGCTTTTAGCCTCTCTCTGACAATGGAGGAGATAGAAAGGTCTGTGTAGGAAATGGGAGAAGAGCAACCAGCAGATCAGGTTGTATTACGCAGGCTGAGTGAAGATGTTCCCCGAAACGATCACCGAATCTGCATTCGTCTCGCCAATGTATAAGAATCCACATCTTGAACAATGGATACAGTAAACGAGGTTGGAGGAGGTGCAAGTGAACCCCTGCCTAACCTGAAAGGACTGTCGAGGTCCCTGGTCAGAGTTGAAGGAGGAGGTACAGTGACAGGTGTTGCATCCTCTGCGGTTGCAGGGGAAGGTACCTATGGAGGGGATGGTTTGGGAAGGGATGAGTTAACCAGAGAGTTGCAGAGGAAACGGTCTCTGCAGAAAGCGGAAAGGGGTGGAGATGGGAAAATGTGCCTAGTGGTGTATCCCGTTGGAGGTGGCGGAAATTTCAGAGGATTATTTGTTGTATGTGGACTGGGACTGCTCATTCTAAAGTAATTGGATCATTGATCCTTGATCGTACAACAATCAGTGCGAATTGGCAATTTCCTCCTCGATAACTATCATTGCAGGAGCACTGCAAGGCTTGCTTAGTCCCATGCCCTATTATGTCTATACCTATGATTGTGTGGTCCAACACAGCTCCAATGCCATCTTTAAATTCACTGACAATAACACTGTTGTTGGATGTATAATGAGTAACGATGAGTCAGAGAGCAAAAGGGAGATTTAAAATCTGTTTGAATCTTTCCCGAGCAACAATTAGCAAGACCAAGGAGCTGATTATTGACTTCAGAAGGATAAAGATGTTGATCAACTAATCTGTCTTTTTCAAAGGGACGGTGATGAAGAGAGTGAACACCTTCAAGTTCCTCGGTGTGCATATCTCTGAAGATCTGTCCTTCCCCCCAGCATATCGATGCAATCATAAAGAAAGCCCATCAGTACCTCTGCTTCCTTGAACGAGGAGATTCACAATGTCAACAAACACTCTATTGAACTGCGATAGGTGTATGGTAGAGAGCATACTGGCTGGTCGCATCATGTCCTAGTTTTGCAACTTGACCACCCAGCAATGAAGGAGATAATAGAGAGTGGTCGGCACTGCCCAGTTGATCACAGATACTAACCTATCAAAGGGATCTATAAAAAGTGCTGCCAATATCATCAGAACCCACACGAACCTGGCCACGCTCTCATTTCACTACGATGATCAGTTCAAGAGGCTGAAGCTGTTCTGGACCAAAAGGTTCAAGAACAGTTTCTACCATGCAACCATCCGGCTATTGAATAGGGCACTACATTAAACTCAGCAACTGTGACCTTCTACAGTCTGTGTCTTTGACTGCACTCCAGTCTTTGTTTTTTGCACTATTTTGGTTACCTTGTAATATGTTTATTGATTTATTGTAGTTTTGAATATTAAACTGCCTGTTACTGCCTTTTAAACTGCAATAAGTAAGTATTTCATTGTTCTATTGTTGGTGCATACAATGGGCTGGCAGCTCAGTCATTCAGGCCTGGTGGGCTGGAAGCTCAGTCACTCAGGCCTGGTGGGCTGGCAGCTCAGTCACTCAGGCCTGGTGGGCTGGCAGCTCAGTCAATCACGCCTGGTAGGCTGGCAGCTCAGTTACTCAGGCCTGGTAGGCTGGCAGCTCAGTCCATCAGGCCTGGTGGGCTGGCAGCTCAATCACCCAGGACTGGTGGGCTGGCAGCTCAGAAACTGCCAGAAATGCTGCCCAAAACAGGTGAGAGACTCTGAGAGAGAAGGGGGAGAGGGTGGAGAATAAATTTTAGACATTTTTCATCTAATTCTGCAGATCACAGCAATGAAGGAGGAAAGACTATCCTGGCCTGGATCTCGCAGGGAGCCAATGAAGGGAAAGTGAAAAATACTGGGGTGAGGTTTACTACTTGTAGGGGAATACTTACTGATGGACCTAAGGGACTCCTTCTGGGCTAGTACAGGCCTGATGAGCCGAAGGGGCACTTTAAAAAAAAAGTTGCATGAAATCTCAGTGAAAGGCACTTTTTCTGGACTTTTCCTGGATGACACGGGCCTTTTGGGCCAAAATGTCCCTCCTGAGATAATACAGGCATTTTGGGCAAAAGGGACTGGTTTCTTGGCTAATAGGAGTCGTGTGGACAAAAATTAGTAGTTTCAAGCTGGTCAAACAACTAAGTTAACATTACATTTCCATTTCAATTTCAAGCACAGGGCAGGCCAAACAACTCATTTCATTTTCATGATTAAGAAGGAACTGCAGATGCTGGAAAATCAAAGGTACACAAAAATGCTGGAGAACCTCAGCGGGTGAGGCAACATCTATGGAGCGAAGGACATTGTTTCAGGTCCAAAACCTTCTTCAGACTGATCTGATTGTGGGGGACTGGAAGAAGAAAGGAAGAGGTGGAGCCAGTGGGCAGAGGGAGAGCTGAGAAGGGGAGGAGAAAGTAGGGACTACCTGAAATTAGAGAATCAATGTTCATACCGCTGGGGTGCAAACTGCCCAAGTGAAATATGAGGTGTTGCTCCTCCAATTTATGGTGGTCCTCACTCTGGCCATGGAGGATGCCCAGGACAGAAACGTTAGACTCAGAATGGGAGGTGGAGTTGAAGTGCTGCGCCACCGGGAGATCAGGTTGGTTATTGTGAACCGAGCTGAGGTGTTCGGCGGGGCGATCGCCAAGCCTACACCTGGTCTCACCGATGTAGAGCAGCTGACATCTAGAGCAGCGGATGGAATAGATGAGGTTGTAGGAGATGCAGGTGAACCTTTGCCGCACCTGGAACGATTGCTTGGGTCCTTGAATGGAGTCAAGGGGGAAGGTAAAGTGACAAGTGTAGCATTTCCTGCGGTTGCAAGGGAAAGTGCCCAGAGAGGGGGTGGTTCGGGTGGGAAGGGATGAATTTAAAGCACAGGGCATGCCAAGCGACTAATTGTATTTTCATTTCATTTCCATTTCCATTGCAGTTTCAAGCACAGGGCAGGCCAAACAACTCATTGCATTGCCATTTCATTTCCATTTCCTTTGCAGTTTCAAGCACATGGCAGGCCAAACAGCTCATTACATTTTCATTTAATTTCCATTTCCATAGAAACATAGGAATATAGAAAATAGGCGCAGGAGGAGGCCATTGGGCCCTTTGAGCCAGCACCGCCATTCATTGTGATCATGGCTGATCGTACATAATCAGTACCCCGTGCCTGCCTTCTTGGGTTATTGATTGGGGATGATCAGCATTCCATTGCAGTTTTAAGCACAGGGCAGGCCAAACAGCTCATTGCATTTTCATTTCATTTCCACTTTCATTGCAGGTTCAAGCACAGGCAGGCCAAATAGCGCATTTGCATTTTCGTTTTGTTTCCATTTCTATTGCAGTTTCAAGCACAGGGCAGGCCAAACAACTAATTTCATTTTCATTAAGGGCTAACAAATCATTTATTGCAAGTGCATTGCAGACTCACAGTTCAGTTAATTCACAGCTTAGAATCACAGTTGTGGCCTCTCCCTCGTGATCTTCCAGAGTGACTGACTCACGTTGAGGCATCCGGGGTTTTATAGTCCTGCCCCACCCCACCCCCCTCCCACTGATGGGGCGTTACCTTCATCGTGGTAATTGACATGCGAGAGGACCAATCAGCTGATCTCAAGATTTTTTAAACACTCATAACTTTTTTATTTTTCATCGACCAGAAAAGTCCTCTTGGCTGCCTCAGCGGAGGAGGACTGTGAGTAAGATGGCTAAAAACTATAGCGATATAGGCTAGTGTTTTTTTTAAATCAATATAAAGCGCAGACAGGAAGTGGTCAAGATGAGACTTTTAGTTATATGGATGTGATGATGTTTCATCAAGACCAAGGTAAGTTTGTTAACTTTGCCTTGATCAAGGAAAATAATGTTTCAATGTTCTGATGCTGTCATCCACCTCAAACTTGAACTCTACTTCTTATCCACAGATGCTGAATATTTTCAACATTTTTCACTCTTATTGCACAAATTCTATAGATTTCTGAGCAGTTAAACTTCAGAGGTCTTCCATTACCTTCAAATAGGAGATCATTATTATTATGTAGTTGTGTAATAACTGTGCTCTTGATTTGCACGAAGCACTGGAATTATGCATCCCTGTTTCTGCTAATTTTGCATTCTTCGATTCATCTGCTGTGTCTAAATTACAGTTTGGTGGTGAGAAGATGCTTACAATGCTCTGTGTCTCTCACCCCTGCAGTAGTGGTTGGGTTTGTTTTCCAGTTCATTGCACAGGTCTCTACCAAGGGAAAACCTGCAGCTGAGGAATGCCATGCCCATGTAAATAATCTGAACCCAAGCATTCAGCTTAGTTCAGGACATAACAACTGACATGCCCTTTGGGTTCAAGAATTTAAAAAATAATAATTATGCAAGATGGCACATGGGTAGAGTTGCTGCCTTACAGCGCCAGGGACCCGGGTTCGATCCTGACTACAGGTGCTGTCTGTCCAAAATTTGACGGTTCTCGCCATGACATCGTGGGTTTGCTCCGGGAGTGTCAGTTTCCTCCCACACCCCAAAGACATACAAGTTTGTAGGTTAATTGGCTTTGATAAAATTGTAAATTGTCCCTAGTGTGTAGGATAGTGCTAGCATATGGGGCAGACTTCGTGGGCCGAATGGTCAGTTTCTGTGCTGTAGCCCTAAACTAGACTAAACTAAACTAATAGGATAAAGATACACATAATTAATGCCAAACTAATCCATTATTTTAACTGCCATTGATTTTACAATTAGTAGATTAGTGAAATGCTGTTAGAGTTTTCTTTCATTATAAAATATGGTCTAGGATACATTAAATTATCTGATATTATATGCTGCAAGAGTTGTCATTCTTTATAAAATAAGGACTAGGGTACATTATGTAATCTGATAAAATATGCTTTTGATAGCAAGTAATGAATAAGACCATGAATAAAAATACTGAGTCTTAAGGAAGTCTGCAGAAGAAGAAGGATTGTGATGTGCAGAGATGTAAAATGATGAATAGTAGATTTAGGAAGCTGAAAAAGAACATGGTATAGATACATTGTGAATGGGTGGATGGTAACATAAATGGAAAATTGTTATCTTGAAAAGTCCAACCCAGTGGGAAGCTTACCTCTACATGCACTTAAAACACTCATTGAAAATGCCTCGAGATTGAAATCAATAGAAAGACTGCAGGAGGTTAAGTGGCATCATCAGTACCATTGTTGAATGAAGATACTGTACTTGCAGGATTCATGTGGAGGGCTCCATCGAACCTGATGCTGGATCGTACGTGTAGCCCCTTCCTCGTCTTCAATGCACATTGGTAACCCTTTTTGATTGCATGGTTCCGATTACTAGAATTTTTTAATATTAAGTAATTTCAACATGGTAAGCTTTCAACCTGGTGCGGTGTCAAAATGTTTTCAATTCAATGTTTAAATCATGAGTGTACATCATGAATTAAAAGGCTAAAAGGCTCCCAATCTTTTTATTGATCTACACTGTGTTCTGCTACACCAAGTAGCTATCCTTGACCCTAGCTGGTAGCTTTCTGTGTTTAACCATTGTTCTGCATGGCCCCGATTCTGCATGCTCTTACATTATCCATTTTGTCTATTGGCGAACCATTGGGAACTGAATTGTCTTGCATCTACTACATTATCTTTGTTACTATTTCAAAGTCACTTTGATTTACATGACCAACTACATTTGGTCAAAAAAGACTTTCCTTCTTGAAATACTTGCATAATTACATTATTTTTCTGAATCTTAGATACTCTCCAATTCTCACTTTTTCTGGTAATTCCATTATTTTCCCAACTACTTTTACCCTGACTGCTCTATAGTTGCCTGGACATGCATTCTATATCCAGAGAAATGCATTGAAAAATAACTCCTCAATTTGTAATGGTGATTGAAGTTGGGAAGATGTTAAACTTCCTGCCTCATGAAAAATAGCTTTCATGCATTAAAGGGGATTCTCAATACGGACATGATGGTGATACGAACGGAAGGCTAGTTGAAAGGTTGCACTTAGGGAATATAGCAAGACCCTTATGTAGAGTGTGAATTACAATGTGGACATCAATGACTAAATGCCACGTTATGTTATTATAGTCTTGTGCATCCTGATAAAGATTTGTAAATCTATGCTTGACTGCTCTCATTTTTTATTGTTGTTTAATAGATTTTTAATAACTTTTTTTTCTCATAATAGAGTAGACCTCAAGAACTTGTGTTGATGGCACTGTTTCTCCCACAGGGTTGTCATTAATGGCTTAATGTTGATGGATGGCTTATCTATAACTAGCCTATCAGTATTTGCTCTTTAAGCAGCAAGTGTGGATGAGTGGATAAAAGTTCCCGTGTTGGATATATGTATTAAATGACTATAAGAGCTTGTTGAGCTTCATTCATGTTATTCAAACCTGAGCTCCTTTGGGGGAATAAATCATCAGATTACAAGACATGTTTCAAGTTTGTGGCTGTAATTAGAAATTGCTGCAGGGAAGAAGCTGCGACTGAACTGGCCGTTACAGGTTTTAGGCTCCTGTACCTTCTTCCTGACGGCAGGGGTGAAATGAAAGGGTAGCCAATGTGGTGTGGCCACACTTGATCTGATGATGCTGGCTGCCTTTTTGAGGCAGCGACTCCGGAAAATCCCTTCAATGTTGGGGAGGTCAGAACCCGTGATGGACTGGCCAGTGTTCATCACTTTTTGCAGTCTTCGTCACTCCTGGGCATTCAAATTGCCGAACCAGACCATGATGCAACCCGTTAATATGCTCCCTACTGTACTCCTGCAGATGTTCAAGAAACCTGCCAAATATCCTCAATCTTCCAAGGAAGTAGATATATTGCTGCGCTTTTTTTATTGATTACATCAGGGCGGCACAGTGGCAGAGAGGTAGAGTTGCTGCCTTACAGTGCTTGCAACACCAGAGACCCGGGTTCGATCCTGATTACAGGTGCTGTCTGTACAGAGTTTGTATATTTTCCTCGTGACCCCATGGGTTTTCTCAGAGATCTTCAGGTTCCTCCCACACTCCATAGACGTACAGATCTGTAGGTTAATTGGCTTGGTATAAGTGTAAATGGTCCTTAGTGTGTGTAGGATAATGTTAATGTGCAGGGATCACAGGTTGGTGCGGGCTCGGTGGGCCAAAAGGCCTGTTTCCATGCTGTATCTCTAAACTAAATTAAACTAAACTGATGTGCTTGGTCCTGGAAAGATCTTCAGAGATTTGCATGCCTAGGTATTTGAAGTCTTTGACTCTCTCCACTACCATCTTTTCGATGGAGACAGGTTTGTGGATCCTCGGCCTTCCCCTTATAAATGTAATAATCAGTTCCTTGGTGGGGTGAAGGAAAGAGCGTACACGTCGGGGCCCTGTTTCCAATAATCTTTCTACCACCACGCACAAAAAGCACAAGAAATGCAAGACGCCATTGTATGCCGAGAAGTGTATTCAGATCTGGCTGAACAATTTCTCATCTTGTGATGTGGACTCGATAAGAAGTTACTTGGTTTCACTGTGACTGAGAGAAAGGTTGTTGTCCTGGCACCATGTGGTCAGTCGATCAATCTCTCTTCTATACTGTGACTCGTCATCACCGTAATAACATTGATGTCATCGGCCACTTTGAAGATGGAGCAGAAACTGTGTCTGGCTATATGGTCACGGGTATACAGTGAGTAGAACAGGGGATTGAGCATACAGCTTTGCTGATGGTTATTGAGCAGGAAATGTTACTGCCAAGTCATACTGATGTGTGGATTGTTGATGTGGAAGTTGAGGAATCTGTTGCAGAGGGATGTGCAGAGACCCAGCTCCATGAGCTTGGTGACCAGTTTGGAGGGGATGACGGTATTGAACTCCAAACTGTGGTCTATGATCAACTGCCTAACGTATGTGTTTTTACTGTCCAAGTAGTTCACTGCAAAATGGAGAGCCAACAAGATGGCATCCTCTGTTGACTTGGTGTGGCTGTAGGCAAATTGTTGTGGGTCGAGGTTCTTGTCGAAGAAGGAGTTGATATGCACCATAACTAACCTCTCAATGCATTTCATCACATGGGCATTAGTACCACCAACGTTGTGGATATACCCATTCGTCAATTTCTGCAGAACACCACCATCTTCTCAAAGGCAATCTTCTCAAGCTCATTGGCGGCACAGTGACACAGCAGTACAGTTGCCGCCTTACAGCATCAGAAGCCCGGTTTCGATCCTGACCACGGGTGCTGTCTGTATGGAGTGTGAACATTCTCCCTGTGACCCCGTGGGTTTTCTCCGGGTGCTCCAGTTTTCTCCCACGCTCCAAAGACATGGAAGTTTGTAGGTAATTTGACTTGCCAATTGTATCTAGTGTGTAGCCCTAGTGTAGGGTGATTGTTCCTCAGCTAGGACTCAGTAGAACTTAGTGGTTTTCCCGCTATATCGCTAAACTTAACTAAATTAAGTAGGGGTAATTAAATGCTGACTCAGCTCGTGAAGCCCACACCATTAATAGATTAAAAAAATAAGACCTAGTGACACTACCCTAGTGAGTATAGAAGCTGGGATGTAATGTTAAAATTGTACAAGGCATTGGTGAGACCAAATCTGGAGTATGCTGTACAATTTTGGTCGCCCAATTATAGGAAGGATGTCAACAAAATAGAGAGGGTACAGAGGAGATTTACTAGAAGGTTGCCTGGGTTTCAACAGCTAAGTTACAGAGATAGGTTGAATAAGTTAGATCTTTATTCTCTGGAGCGCAGAAGGTTAAAGGGGGACTTGATAGAGGTCTTTAAAATGATGAGAGGGATAGATAGAGTTGATGCGGACAAGCTTTTCCCTTTGAGAATAGGGAAGATTCAAACAAGAGGACATGACTTTAGAATTAAGGGACAGAAGTTTAGGGGTAACATGAGGGGGAACTTCTTTACTCAGAGAGTGGTAGCGGTGTGGAATGAGCTTCCAGTGGAAGTGGTGGCGCCAGGTTTGTTGGTATCATTTAAAAATAAATTGGATAGGCATATGGATGAGAAGGGTATGGAGGGTTATGGTATGAGTGCAGGCAGGTGGGACTAAGGGAAAAAAAGTTGTTCGGCACGGACTTGAAGGGCCGAGTGTTTCTGTGTTGTAATTGTTATATGTTTATATGGTTATATGGATACTGCATCTGGAATATTGTGTGAATGTTTTCGTTTTTCGTTTTAGAGATACAGCGTGGAAATAGGCACTTCGGCCCATCGAATACGCGCCAACCAGTGATCCCCGTACACAAACACTTATCCTGCACACGGTCAGAACAATTTGCATTTTTATCAAACCAATTAGCCTACAAAACTTTAGTTTAGTGTAGTTTAGAGATGCAGTGCGGAAACGGGCCCTTCGGCCCATCAAAATGTTCGTGTTAATCCGCATATTATCACTATCCTACACACACTAGGGACAATTTTTACAATTACACCAAGCCAATTAGCCTACAAATCGGTACATCTTTGGAGTGTGGAAGGAAACTAGAGCTTCCGGAGAAAACCCATGCAGGTCACAGGGAGAACATACAATCTCCATACAGACAGCACCCGTAGTCAGGATCGAACTCGGATCTCTGGTGCTAAAAGGCAGCAACTCTACCACTGCGCCACCGTGCCGTCCGAGTGCGTATTGGTGCCTGGTCTCCCAAAGTAAGGAAGGATATAATACCAATAGAGGGTTCACCAGGTTTACCAGTTTGATTCCTAGGATCTCATATTTATCAAATGAGGAGAGATTAACCAGACTGGATGCACACTTGCTTGAGTTCAGATAAATCAAAGTGATCTCATTGAAATTCTTGGAGGTTAGGGCGGGCAATAGATGGAGTAGATGCAGAAGTTTTTTTCCCGTGCAGCTGAGTGGAATGAGGCGTCGCGGTTCAAAATAAGGGTCATTCAGGAGTCTGAAGAAGGGTCTCGACACGAAACGTCACCCATCCCTTCTCTCCAGAGATGCTGCCTGCCCTGCTAAGTTACTCCAGTATTTTGTGTCTACCTCCGATTTAAACCAGCAGCTGCAGTTCTTTCCTCACCATTCAGGAGAGATCTTCTTCCTTCGCGTCCATCTTCCATGTTTCAAATGTTGACCGCTGTCATCGTCTGTCCTGAAAAGGACACAAGCTTCCGGCGACAATTAGTGGGAGCCATCACTTGCTGCAATAGATGATGGTGGTAGCAGAATTAGCCTGGGATACTTCCAGTTTCCAGCCCCGCGACGTGGACACTTCTGGTATGGGGACATTCATGAGAGATAGGAGAAGGATTTCTTCACCTCAGGTGTGATAAATCCTTAGAATTCACTTCCCAACAGGGATCTAAAAGCACAGTTGCCGAGTATATCAAGAGAACAATTGACTGGGCTAATCCTGTTTCAGTGTCCCTCTGCACCTCCTCAAAGTGTAAGTGTGAAGTATATCAAGCATTAGGTCTACGGTTGTGTTTTTGTTATTGATTAAAAAACTATTACCTCAAGGTATTCATGAAAAAGATAGCGGCTTCACCAGGAGCATTTTAGAGGATGGAATATGATTACTTATAATTGCCTTGAGTGAAGCACATTTAACTGCCGTTGCAGTGAATACAACACTATTGAAACATGTTCCCCCACATCCCTTTACATAATCCTTATAACATAGGGCTCAGAAAAAACAACGAGCGATGGCTGTTCATTACTCTTAAGAACCAAAGATTGATGAGGTACTTCATCTAGAATCTAAACCATCAACAAGGCTATTATCCACAACATGGTGCATAAAATGCTTCTGCAAGCTACTGGTTAAATCGTACATAGTTGTTAAATCCTCTGGGATATCTCGGCAATATCAGTGATTGAAAATGGGCATTATTCTTTGAAAATAGGTGCATATTCTACAAGAAGGTCCATAACAAAACATGGCCACACGGAAGATTTATCTTAGGTATGCCTTTTCCCAGTTTGTTTTCAGGATAAAGGATGTTTTTTTTTTATTGAAACGCTGATGCTGTGAAGAATCAATGCTACTTAACTTACAGCTCAGCAGATGCAAATGCATCTCTGGGAGCTTGCTTTAATGCAGCTACAGTTACTGACATGGATAGCATGCTTGGGCAGGTTCCAAGGAAGCTTGAAGAGATGATACTGACGTATGCACTACAAAGTCAAAAGGTACAATCAGTTCCTGGGTGGATTTTACAGCAAGAATCAAGGGTTGTGCTCACGAAAAGGCAGCTTCTGTGGCAGCAAGCTAGGTTACGACAGTGATTTACTTCTCCTGACAAATAACTACATGCCACAAATATCAACATTACATTTAATTGTGGGAACAATTTGATTTACATTAACCGTATGTTGCATTGCATTTTATGAATGGCCTTGAATTTATGCAAAGAAATTATGCTTAACTTCAATATGTCTCGCCATTTTTCCCAGAGGTAATTAAAATTTTGCAGTTAAGAATGTAAAAAATCAAATTATTTATATCAGTAAATGGACAGGGGTGTTGATGACTGCTAACTCTAAAACCCAATCTGCATCAGTATCGGTAGGACTCGGTAGAAAGCAAACTCAATGCTAGCATTTATTTCAAGAGGGCTTGTACATAAAAACTGGGATGTAATGCTGAGGCTCTATAAGGTGCTAGTGAGGCCGCATTTGGAATATTGTGAACTCGGGAGAGCTCTTGGGTAAACTTGCTTCGTGGTACGGGGGCTTTATTATGATGCTAAATAGATTATACTCTCCCTATAGACTTACATTCTTTATAAATATTAAGTAAATGTTGATGAAAGAATAACACCAGCTAACGAATATTCTCTCATCCGATCATTATCAAGATATCTTATGATTAGGAAAATCACCAAAGATTTGCAGAGAACATGCGTGAAATCCTTCCACACAAATCTCACAATGTGAAGCAATATCTTTTGAAACGATACTGCCTTAACCTTGAAGCTAGAAAAGAATACAACTGCACCACATTTGTTTTCTGCTACTATCTGACTGCTTGCCTTACATCAAATTCTATATAAGCTTTAACTTTCTGTGGTGAAGAATGAAGCATTAATTTTTAGTCCCTGCCACAAACCCAGCACCTTCACCACTATCTCAACGTCCTGCCTGGCTTCACTGTGCAAGTAATCCAAACTTTTCATATATCCCACTGTCATATCTGTACGGGACTCAGGAGTTATGGGGAGAAAGCAGGAGAATGGGGTTAGGTGGGAGAGATAGATCAGCCATGATTGAATGGCGGAGTAGACTTGATGAGCCGAATGGCCTAATTCTACTCCTATCACTTGTAATCTTATAATCTTATGATTTTTTCTATGGCCAAGATCATTAACTTCCACCTATGCAGGGTTGTCTGCCTACACCCATGCTTCAGCTAAACTAAAAGGCTCATTCATGCATGTGCCAGTGCCAAATTAGATTGCTTGTTGCTTGTCAAGCTGCCTCCCTTCCCCGCTCATGAGAGAGTCTCGACTGAGGGGACATAATTACAAGATAAGTGAGTGGTCATTTGAAACAGGTGCATAGGGATTTCTTCTTGCAAGGAATAGTGAATCTATGGCATTCTAAATCTTGGACGGTTGTGAAGGATAAGTCATAGAAACATAGAAAATAGGTGCAGGAGTAGGCCATTCAGCCCTTCGAGTCAGCCCTTCGAATCAGCAATATGACCATGGCTGGTCATCCACAATCAGTACCCCGTTCCTGCTTTCTACCCATATTGCTTGATTCTATGAGCCCCAAGAGCTAAATTTAACTCTCCTTAGCCCTAAGAGCCAAATCTAACTCATTGAAGGGATTTAAAGAGGAGCTAGGTAGACTTTCGAAAGATCAGAGAATTGAAGGTCATGGAGAACTGGCACAGGAGAGGAGTTGAGGTTTGAAGCAATCGAGCTGTGATCATATTGATTGGGGGGGGCTTTCAAGTGTTCTACCCTATGCCTTCCATTCTTCACTCCATGATCATTGTTATGCTGCCATGTCCAGTACCAATGCCTTACCAATCCCAGTGTCATGTCCCACTTAATCTCCCCCTCCCCTATTCTTCATTATTCTCAGTCCCATTATGAATAAGGTATATTACCAAACTTGAGTGTGAAATTCTCTGGGAACATCAAGATCAAAGGAGGAATTTATTTGGTCAGAGGGTGGAATTCATTGCCACAGAAGGCTGTGGAGCCCAAGTGAATGGATATTTTTTGAGATGGAGATTGACAGATTCTTGATTAGTATGGTGTCAGGAGTTATGGGGAGAAGGCAGGAGAATGAGGTTCAGAGGGGAAGCTAGATCAGCCACAACTAAATGGAGGAGTAGACCTGAAGGGCCAAATGGTCTAATTCTGCTTCTATAAATTATGAACCTATGAATTATGAACTTTTGTAAGTTAACTTATGAAACATCTTCCTATCACCTTTAATTCCCTTTCAACACTACTAACTCTAGCCTCTTTTACCTCTATCTTATTCAGCATCATTGGCACCAGTGTTTATAGCCAATTATGTCCCAGTCTCCAAAATGTCCTCCTTTAATCTTTATGTTATTCCCTCCATACCCTACCAATTGGCCAGAGACCTGCCTCTCTGACTCTTTTAGTCACGCATTCTTTGATTCAACGTAACATTTTCTGTTAATCATCTCATGATAATTTCTAATGTTTTATTCAGAGCAGTTCGTTGCTCTTGTTAGATTACCTGTTCTTTTTAATTTTGTAAGGACACGCGTTATACGTCATAATAATTCCCTATTCACTGAAAGTCATATCAAAGGTAGGAAGAATGGTGAAGACGTATAGAAGTTGGGATGTTATGTTACAGTTGTACCAAGTAATTAGTGAGGCCACACTTGGAGTACTGTGTTCAGTTTTAGTCACCCTGGTACAGCCATTAGATGCTATTAAGCTGGAAAGAGTGCAGAGAAGATTTCTGTGGACTGGTGGACTCACATTTCAGTCACTCATGGGTGGTGGATTCACATTTCAGTCACTCATAGCTGGTGGACTCACAGTTCAGTCACTCACGGCTGGTGGACTCACAGCTCACTCAGTCACGACTGCTGGACTCACAGTTCAGTCACTCATGACTGGTGGACTCACAGTTCAGTCACTCACGGCTGGTGGACTCACAGTTCAGTCACTCACAACTGGTGGTCACAATTCACTCACTCACGACTAATCATGTCTTGTATGTTCTCATCCATATCATTGATATAGATGACAAACAGTAATGGGTCCAGCACTGAACCCTGAGGCACACCATGAGTCACAGGCATCCAGTCTGAAAAACAACATCCACCATCCTTCAGCTTCCTTCCATGAAGCCAATTTTCTATCCAGTCAGCTATCTCGCCTTGAACCCGTACAATCTAAGCATCCAGAGTAGCCTACTATGTGGAACCTTGTCAAATGCTTTGCTGAAATCCGTATACAATGTCCACAGCTCTCCCCTCATCAACCTTTAATTTACATCTTCAAATACCGCAATAAGATTTATGAGACATGATCTCCCATGTACAGAACCATACTGACTACCTCTAATCAGCCTCTGCCCATCTAATTACATATATATTGTTTCCATCAGAATATCCCCTAGCTACTTTCCAACCACAGATGTTATACAAAATGGGTTGTATCAAGTTCATCCTGCACTTGGGATTTTGTGGGTGAGGAAACTATGTCCTGAGCCAGAGTCAAAGAGCCAGAGTCAAAGTAGTTGAAAGTGTTAATAGATGCACTTCGTTTAACTTTATGTTGTAAATGGTTTTATTCCACTTTTGGCCTTTTATGTTAAAGTCAGAGCATACATTTAATGGAAACAAATGAACGAATGAATGAATGAATGAATGAATGAATGAATG
Organism: Raja brachyura; assembly: GCA_963514005.1. The sequence goes on along the minus strand of OY740783.1, from coordinate 24,648,058 downwards.
AATGAATATATTTATTGGCCAAGTATTCACATACAAGAAATTTGCCTTGATGCTCCACCTGCAAGTGACAACAACATACAGTGGCAGTTATGAATGACACATAAGGCATTAAACATTAATAATACAACATAAAAGTCTGAAAAAGGGTTTCGGCCCGAAACGATGCCTATTTCCTTCAATCCATAGATGCTGCTGCACCCGCTGAGTTTCTCCAGCATTTTTGTCTACCAATAATAAAACGTTGTTGATTAAACATGTGAATTAAATGAAATACTAGAGCAAATGAAGGCTACAAATTTTTGGTTATTGTGTAGTGCTGCTACTTGTGGAAAAAAGCTGTTTTTATGTCTGGCTGTGGCAGCTTTGACAGTCCGGAGTCACCTTCCAGAGAGAAGTGATTCAAAGAGTTTATGGCCAGGGTGAGAGGAGTCAGAGATGATCTTACCCGCTCACTTCCTGGCCCTTGCAGTGTACAGTTCATCAATTGAGGGAAGGTTGCAGCCAATACCCTTCTCAGCTGATCGGACGATTCGCTGCAGCCTCCGGATGTCGTGCTTGATGGCTGAGCCAAACCAGACCATGATGGAGAAGGTGAGGACAGACTCTACGATGACCGTATATAATTGGACAACCATTGCCTGTGCAGAAGGTGCTTCCTCAGCTGCCGCATAAAGTACATCCTCTTGTGCCTTTTTCACTGCGGTGTCGATGGTAGCCCCCCATTTAAGGACCTTGGAGATGATGGTTCCCAGGAACTTAAAATACTCCACAGATGTGACTGTGGTGTTGTTGATGGTGAGTGGGGTGAGGGGAGGGGGAGATCTCGTAAAGTCTACTATCAATTCCACTGTCTTAAGCGCATGGAGCTCCAGGTTGTTGCGATGGCACCAGGGCACCAGCTGTGTCACATCCTGTCTGTAGGCAGATTCTTCCCCATCCTGGGTCAGTCCAATCAGGGTTGTGTCGTCCGCAAACTTGAGAAGCTTGACAGAGGAGTCAGTGGAAGTGCAGTCATTGGTGTAGAGAGAGTAAAGGAGAGGGGAGAGTACGCAACCTTGCGGTGCTTCCTATGCTGAAGGTTTGCTGGTCTGAGATGTGCTTTCCCAGCCTCACATGCTGCTTCCTGTCTGTCAGAAAGCTGATGATCCATCGACAGAGGGGTTCAGGCACAGTCAACTCGGAAAGTTTGGAGTGTAGTAGCTCTGGCACAATGTTGTTCAATGCATAAAATCAACAAACAAAATCCTCGCATAGGTTCCCTGGTGGTCTAGGTGCTGGAGAATGAAGTGCAGGCCCAGGTTGACTGCGTCGTCCACAGATTTCTTGGCCCAATATGCAAACTGCAGAGGGTCCAGCGGGGGTTCATGATATTTTTTGGCTTGACCAGCACAGGCCTTTCAAGGGTCTTCATGACTATGGACGTCAGTGCGACGGGGCTGTAGTCATTAAGACCAGTAATCCTTGCCTTTTTGGGTACAGTGACAATAGTGGAGACTTTGAAGCACGCAGGGACAGTACAGGTTTGCAGGGACTGGTTGAGAATGTCTGTGTAGACCAGTGCCAGTTGTTTGGCACAGAGCTTGAGAGTAGAGGGGAAAACATTGTCCGGTCCTGGAAATTTCCGGCTTTTCTGTCTTCTGAACAGCCTCTCCACCTCCTCTATTTGTATTGTTGATAATGGAGAAGTGATGTTGTGCAGCACAGAGGGGATGGGTAATTGGGTGTGAAGTGATGATTGGAGAGAGGGGGTGGGAAAGGGTTCAGTCTTTTCAGATGGTAGTTTTACCCAGGGATCTCCAGCAACCAAAGCCTGCCCTTGTGCGCTTCTTAGATCGCATGCCCCACTTAAATGTACTGAGAAACCCTCACTATCAATTCTATGGTAAGATCACACCAAATTAGGCTAACACCCTCAATTCTTAGATATAGAGTCATACAGTGTGGAAACAGGCCCTTTGGCCTAACTTGCACATACCAACTAACATATCCCATCTATACTAGTCCCACCTGCCTGTGGTTGGTCCATATCCGTCTAAACCTGTCCTATCCATGTACCTGTCTAATAGCTTCTTAAACATTGTGATAGTCCCTGCCTTAACTACCACCTCCGGCAGCTAATTCCATACACCCACTACCCTTAACAGTGAATTAAATTGGTTTAAATAAGTATCATGTGTAGTTTCGAAACATTAACAAAATACTAAACATATGAGACCCTGAAAGGCTGTAATGCATCTTCTATCAACACTGATGCTACTGTTAGAGTCTAATTGCTAAATTATTGTTAGCATGGTCAGTAGGGCGATAATTCACGTTTCATGTCAACTTTTACAACATATTGCCTTCTCCAACAGCTTTTCAATCTGAGTGTGTCTGGAACCTTGTGATATACCTTAGCTCTTGGATAATTTCTCCATCATTTATCAAATCCCAGGTGGCCATCTTTATTAATGTTAAGCGTTTATAAGGAATTGTGTCTCTCCACAGAGCTGCTTGATGAAAGCATCTGTCATTTCTGTAAGGTGATTCAACACATTCCTCGCCTCCCCCAGAATATCAATGAGGAAATGTTGCAAGCTTGCCCATCTCTTTGCACAACGCTCTGGCAGAAAAAAAAAACTCTCTCTCCCTCCAAAAGCTGCATTAGTCTTTTTACGATGGCATTGATGCTTCCCAGCAGACCAGTAAATCTGAAAAGATCCATAAATTGTTTTCTGTGATATGTGATTTGTAGGCTGAAGCTGTAATAGGTACATAGATAGCAGATTTAGAAACACGCTTGTATATAATCGGCTTGGAGCAAAATGCAATTCAGGTATAATTCTAATAATTTTAATGCAGGATTTAAAGGGCGTCCCTCTGACTTTTTCATAGGCAACTATAAAGTGTAGAAATAATTTAGAACTCAGCCTTCGCTAGGACGTGAGCTGATTATCCATATTCTGATCTAGCACCGTACTGAATAATTATCATAGGTGAATTTTTTAGTTGAACTGTCCCATTTGTCATCCCAGACTAATGCAAAGAATGCACAACTCAGTTGAGGCAGAGGAGGGAACTTTAGATTTGTTTTGGACTCATGAAGTAGATTAAATGTCAATTATTTAATTGCTGTGTGAAAATTATTATTGCATTTCTCTCCAAAATTGTCACTTAATTAATTACATGTTAGATGTGTGGCATCCAGGAGCACGTAAGATAGATACAAAATGCTGGAGTAACTCAGCGGGACAGACAACATCTCTGGAGAGAAGGAATAGGTGATGTTCCGGATCAAGACCCTTCTTCAGATTTACATATACATATATCCAAGGTAAGACTAGGCATGCCACTACACCTTGTCATAAGCTTCTTTTCTATGCTATGGGATTCTGGGCATCATACTGATGCTCAGAATTAGCCCAGTAACTAGCAATACTCAGTGTAACAAAAGTGAAACAGAAAATGTTGGAAATACTCAGCAGGTCAGGCGGTGTCTGTAGAGGCAAAGGTCTCTACAGGAAATATAATTTGAAATAAGGAACTGCAAATACTGGTTTACAAAAAAAAACATAGAAACATAGAAATTAGGTGCAGGAGTAGGCCATTCGGCCCTTCGAGCCTGCACCGCCATTCAATATGATCATGGCTGATCATCCAACTCAGTATCCCGTACCTGCCTGAGAGTTCCAGAGACTCACCACTCTGTGTGAAAAAAATATTTCTCATCTCGGTCTTAAAGGATTTCCCCCTTATCCTTAAGCTGTGACCTCTTGTCCTGGACCTCCCCAACATCGGGAACAATTTTCCTGCATTAAGCCTGTCCAACCCCTTAAGAATTTTCTGTTTCTATAAGATCCCCTCTCAATCTCCTAAATTCCGGAGAGTATAAACCGAGTCTATGCAGTCTTTCTTCATAAGACAGTCCTGATATCCCAGGAATCAGTCTGGTGAACCTTCTCTGCACTCCCTCTATGACAATAATGTCCTTCCTCAGATTTGGAGACCAAAACTGTATGCAATACTCCAGGTGTGGTCTCACCAAGACCATGTACAACTGCAGTAGAACCTCCCTGCTCCTATACTCAAATCCTTTTGCTATGAAAGCTAACATACCATTGGCTTTCTTTATTGCCTGCTGCACCTGCATGCCTACTTTCAATGACTGGTGTACCATGACACCCAGGTCGCTGTACATCCCCCCCCTTTCCAAATCGGCCACCATTTAGATAATAGTCTGCTTTCCTATTTTTGCCACCAAAGTGGATAACCTCACATTTATCCACATTATACTGCATCTGCCAAACATTTGCCCACTCACCCAGCCTATCCAAGTCACCTTGCAGTCTCCTAGCATCCTCCTCACAGCTAACACTGCCCCCCAGCTTAGTGTCATCCACAAACTTGGAGATATTGCCTTAAATTCCCTCATCCAGATCATTAATGTATATTGTAAATAGATGAGGTCCCAGCACTGAGCCTTGCGGTACCCCACTGGTCACTGCCTGCCATTGTGAAAACGACCCGTTTACTCCTACTCTTTGCTTCCTGTTTGCCAGCCAGTTCTCAATCCAGATCAATACTGAACCCCCAGTGCCATATGCTTTAAGTTTCTATACTAATCTCTTATGTGGGACCTTGTCGAAAGCCTTCTGGAAGTCCAGATACACCACATCCACTGGTTCTCCCCTATCCACGCTACTAGTTACATCCTCGAAAAATTCCACAAGATTTGTCAGACATGATTTACCTTTCGTAAATCCATGCTGACTTTGTCCAATGATTTCACCACTTTCCAAATGTGCTGCTATTCCATCTTTAATAACTGACTCTAGCAGTTTCCCCACTACCGATGTTAGACTAACTGGTCTGTAATTTCCCGTTTTCTCTCTCCCCCCTTCTTAAAAAGAGGGGTTACGTTTGCTACCTGCCAATCCTCAGGAACTACTCCAGAATCTAAAGCGTTTTGAAAGATTATCACTAATGCATCCACTATTTCCGGAGCTACTTCCTTAAGTACTCTGGGATGCAGCCTATCTGGCCCTGGGGATTTATCGGCCTTTAATCCATTCAATTTACCCAACACCACTTCCCGACTAACCTGGATTTCACTCAAGTCCTCCTTTGACCCGCGGTCCCCTGCTATTTCCAGCAGATTATTTGTGTCTTCCTTAGTGAAGACGGAACCAAAATAGTTATTCAATTGGTCCGCCATATCCTTGTTCCCCATGATCAACTCACCTGTTTCTGACTGCAAGGGACCTACATTTGTTTTAACTAATCTCTTTCTCTTCACATATCTATAAAAACATTTTCAGTCAGTTTTTATGTTCCCTGCCAGTTTTCTTTCATAATCTATTTTTCCTTTCCTAATCAAGCCCTTTGTCCTCCTCTGCTGGTCTCTGAATTTCTCCCAGTCCTCTGGTATGCTGCTTTTTCTGGCTACTTTGTATGCATCATCCTTTGCTTTGATACTATCCCTGATTTCCCTTGTTAACCACGGATGCACTACCTTCCCTGATCTATTCTTTTGCCAAACTGGGATGAACAATTTTTGTCGTTCATCCATGCAGTCTTTAAATGTCTTCCATTGCGTATCCACCGTCAACCCTTTTAGAATTGATTGCCAGTCAATCTTGGCCAATTCACGTCTCATACCCTCAAAGTTACCTTTCCTTAAGTTCAGAACCATTGTTTCTGAATTAACAATGTCACTCTCCATCCTAATGAAGAACTCAACCATATTATGGTCACTCTTGCCCAAGGGGGCACGCACAATAAGACTGCTAACTAACCCTTCCTCATTACTCAATACCCAGTCTAAAATAGCCTGCTCTCTCGTTGGTTCCTCTACACGTTGACTTAGATAACTATCCCACATACTTTCCAAAAAATCCTCTTCCTCAGCGCCCCTGCCAATTTGATTCACCCAATCTATATGTAGATTGAAGCCACCCATTATAACTGTTTTGCCTTTGTCGCACGCATTTCTAATTTCCTATTTGATACCATTCCCAACTTCACTACTACTGTTAGGTGGCCTGTACACAACTCCCACTAGCGTTTTCTGCCCCTTAGTGTTTCGCAGCTCTACCCATACTGATTCCACATGCTCCAAGCTAATGTCCTTCCTTTCCATTGCGTTAATCTCCTCTCTAACCAGCAACGCTACCCCACCTCCTTTTCCTTTCTCTCTATCCCTCCTGAAAATTGAATATCCCTGGATGTTCAGCTCCCAGCCTTGGTCACCCTGGAGCCATGTCTTCGTGATCCCAACTATATCATACTCATTAATAGCTATCTGCACGTTCAACTCATCCACCTTATTACGAATACTCCTTGCATTGAGACACAAAGCCTTCAGGCTTGTTTTTACAACGCTCTTACCCCTTATACAATTTTGTTGAGAAGTGGCCCTTTTTCATTTTTGCCCTGGTTTTGTCTGCCTGCCACTTTTACTTTTCACCTTGCTCCCTATTGCTTCTACCCTCGTTTTACACCCACCTGCCTCTTTGTTCTTGTACCCACCAAAAAGACACAATGTGCTGGAGTTGTTCAACAGGCTGGGCAACATCTCTGGAGAACATGGATCAAATGATATTTCAGGTCAGGGCCTTTCTTCAGACTGATCGTGAGTGGGGGAGAGATGAAAACTGGAAGGGAGGAGAGAAAGAAGGGGCAGGACAAGTCCAGGCAAGAAATAGGTTGATACAGGTGAGGGGGTAGGGTTGATAGGCAAATGGTTGGGCAAAGATAAAAAGAAAGAAGGGATGAAACAGATTAAATTGAGAGTTGTGAATTGTGAGGAAGGGATGTAGGTGGAAGGTGAAGGAGGTGGAGAGAAATAGGTGCCAATCAGTGTAGGCTACAGGGTAGAGAGGGGGGAAAGAAGAAGGAGGTTTGGCAGTTACTAAAATTGAAGAATTTAATGGTCACACCATTGGATGGTAAACTACCCAAATGGGATATGAGGTGTTGTTAACTCCATAACATTAGTCGCTGGTCGGTGCGATAGGTGCAGGTAAATTGGCTTGGTAAATGTAAAAATTGTTTCTAGTGTGTGTAGGATAGTGTTAATATGCGGGGATTGCTGGTTGGTACGGACTCGGTGGGCCGAAGGGCCTGTTTCAATGCTTTATCTCTAAACTAAACTAAACTAAACTAAAGGGCCTGTCCCACTTATGCTATTTTTTAGAGGACTTTCATAGTCGTAGCAGGTCACCGAAAAACCGACGACTGGACCCTCCTTCGACATAAAATTTGAAATAGAATCATTACTTTTAAAAAAAAGAATCATTACTTTAACAAAAAAAAACTGGTTAGCACCGGCGACAACCTACGTCACCTGGAGACAATCTACGTTAACCTAGCGACAACTACGACAGCACCTATGTCAGGAGAAGTCAAGCTATGCTCATTGGCATCAAACCCACTGTTGCCGACTGCCTCCGAAATTTTTTCAACATGTTGAAAATCTACCAGCGACCAGAAAGACACTACACCTCTTTGGGCGACTGAGGAGACTTCTCACGACCATACAGGTGACACCCCAGCGACCATGTGGTGACAGCCTAGTCACCTGTAGTCGCCTAAAAACATCTCCTAAGTGGGACAGGCCCTTAAAAGTAAAGTGAGATCGACAATAAAGGGGACATGATTTTGGGGTTGTGCCTTACTGCTAACATTGTCTGTCTGGAATCTCCAGGGGTTATTCTATTGCACTCAGTCCAAAGTTCAGCAAGATTGCTCAGTGGGAAACATTATGTGAGGAGCAGGTCGACATCACACCAGGCAGCTCAGCCTCCTACATGTGCGAACTAAGCCATACATGACAGAATATACTATACATTAAGAGAGCTGACAGAACTATGAACCTACAAACATGGGTAAAGTCTATGGAATTGCACATTTTGAGAGCTAAAGTAGCTTCCTGTGTATGGTTTCTTACCACAGTTAAATTAATATTAGTTAATATGCATTCTATTACAAAACAATAATGTTGCTTTTATTTGAAGTTGAATAAAAGCAGAGAAAACATAGAAACATAGAAATTAGGTGCAGGAGTAGGCCATTCGGCCCTTCGAGCCTGCACCGCCATTCAATATGATCATGGCTGATCATCCAACTCAGTATCCCGTACCTGCCTTCTCTCCATACCCTCTGATCCCCTTAGCCACAAGGGCCACATCTAACTCCCTCTTAAATATAGCCAATGAACTGGCCTCAACTACCTTCTGTGGCAGAGAGTTCCAGAGACCCACCACTCTCTGTGTGAAAAAATTGCTTCTCATCTCGGTCCTAAAGGATTTCCCCCTTATCCTTAAGCTGTGACCCCTTGTCCTGGACCTCCCCAACATCGGGAACAATCTTCCTACATCTAGCCTGTCCAACCCCTTAAGAATCTTGTAAGTTTCTATAGGATCCCCTCTCAATCTCCTAAATTCTAGAGAGTATAAACCGAGTCTATGCAGTCTTTGTTCATAAGACAGTCCTGACATCCCAGGAATCAGTCTGGTGAACCTTCGCTGCACTCCCTCTATGGCAATAATGTCCTTCCTCAGATTTGGAGACCAGAACTGTACGCAATACTCCAGGTGTGGCCTCACCAAGACCCTATACAACTGAAGTAGAACCTCCCTGCTCCTATACTCAAATCCTTTTGCTATGAAAGCTAACATACCATTCGCTTTCTTCACTGCCTGCTGTACCTGCATGCCTACTTTCAATGACTGGTGTACCATGACACCCAGGTCGCGCTGCATCTCCCCTTTTCCTAATCGGCCTCCATTTAGATAATAGTCTGTTTTCCTATTTTTGCCACCAAAGTGGATAACCTCACATTTATCCACATTATACTGCATCTGCCAAACATTTGCCCACTCACCCAACCTATCCAAGTCACCTTGCAGTCTCCTAGCATCCTCCTCACAGCTAACACTGCCCCCCAGCTTCGTGTCATCCGCAAACTTGGATATATTGCCTTCAATTCCCTCATCCAGATCATTTATGTATATTGTAAATAGCTGGGGTCCCAGCACTGAGCCTTGCGGTACCCCACTAGTCACTGCCTGCCATTGTGAAAACGACCCGTTTACTCCTACTCTTTGCTTCCTGTTTGCCAGCCAGTTCTCTATTCACATCAATACTGAACCCCCAATGCCGTATGCTTTAAGTTTATATACTAACCTCTTATGTGGGACCTTGTCGAAAGCCTTCTGGAAGTCCAGATACACCACATCCACTGGTTCTCCCCCATCCACGCTACTAGTTACATTCTTGAAAAATTCCACAAGATTCGTCAGACATGATTTACCTTTCGTAAATCCATGCTGACTTTGTCCAATGATTTCACCACTTTCCAAATGTGCTGCTATCCCATCTTTAATAACTGACTCTAGCAGTTTCCCCACTACCGTGGAGCGGTAGTGGGGAAACTACACAGTGGAGCGGGGAGAAGGGAGGAAGAGGGGGGAAGGTAAGAAGGAAGAAGAGAAGAAGCGGCTCAGGCGCTCGACATCGCTGCAAATTGTTCTGTTGCTGTTGTTCCTGTCCCACTTTGCGATTTTTTCGGTGACTGCGCCTAAAAAACCGTCACTGACGCTCCACGGTCGCCAAACACAAAAATCGCAAAGTGGGACTGGCCCTTTAAGGGAACGACAGCAACAGAACAATGTGCAGTGGTGTCGAGCGCCAATCCGCTGCATGAGCCGCTGGTTCACAAACAAGCAGCAACTCCACAGGGCAAGGCAGGGAACAAGGATAAGACAGGAGCTCTCTCAGAAACGCTGGCACAGGTTGCATCAGGCCGTCCGCTGCCCATATCAGCCAAGCTTTCCTTCCCTTGCCAAGCAGGGCAAAATGACTCGCCATTTTGGATGCCCGGCGGGACTTTAGGTAGTCATTGGCACCTGGGCAACTGTATTTGAGGTTGATGAGACCACACTAAGAGGTACTGTACGCAGTTGTGGTTACCTAGCTGTAGGAAGGATGCCATTAAGCTGCAACGGTGTCGAAAAGATTCACAAGGACCTTGAACTACAAGGAGAGATTGGATAGGCTAGGTCTTTTAGCTCCAGAAGAGGCTGAGGTGGTCATCTTATCAAGTCAGTAAAAATCATGGGAAACCAATATGGAGAATGGCCACTATCTTCTCTCCTAGGGTAGGGACATCTAAACTTAAGGGGCATAGAATTAAGGTGAGGGGAAAGATTTAAAGGGATATGAAGGGCTACATTTTTAAACAGAAGGTGATTGGTATGTGGAATGAGCTGTCAGAGGAAGTGGAAGAGACAAATACATTTATAACATTTAAATGACATTTGAACAGGCACATGGATAGGAAAGGTTTAGAGGGATATGTGACAAAAGCTGGCAAACAGAACTAGCTGAGGTAGGCAACCTAGTTAGCATGTACAAGTTGGGCCAAAGGGCCAAAGTGTTGTATCACTTTATGACTGATTACTATACATTGGCAGTTGATACCAAATATCAAGTTAATACACATATAATGCATTTTTTAACAACTAAATGCACCTATTGTGCAACTGGTTTAATTGGATGCAATGGTAGCTTTGTTTAATACCAAATTTTGCTATCCATTGCATCTAGTGGAGTACAATATTGAAGAGTAAAATGACGATGCGCTTGATCACATAGGTTTTTCCCCCATTCACTGTTGGGTTCAGTGGATGGTTTGCAGTTGCACTTCAAAGGAGGCTGTTGCTATACAGCCCGTCAAGCAAAGTGGATTTTTTTCTCGTGCACACCCTCAAATAACTGTGCTTCAGTCTTCAACTTCAACATGTTATATTTTTATGGACAAAATTCAATTGTGCTGTTATCTACTCCTACACTGAACTCTACTTCATTCCTATTATTCCTTTGTAGCATTTTAGTATTTTTATTGTACCATTTCAGACTGCACTCCAATCTTTGCACTATTCTGTTTTTTTGTACTTATTGTTGTACTTATTGTTCTATTTATATTACCATGTTCTACTCTGACCTTCAGGGGAACAAGACATTTCTTTGCACTCTTTGTTGTATATGACCATAAACAAATCTTGAATCTGAATCTGAACTTCAATGTTGAGAAAGTGAATTTCTGAAGTTGAAGTTATGGCTCTCTCAACCACAGAGAAAGTGAGAGGGGAAGTTGAGTTGCAACACAACATCAGTAAGTTTAGAAGAATGAGGGGGAATCTCATTGAAACATACAGAATAGTGAAAGGCTTGGATAGAGTAGATGTGGGGAGAATGTTTCCACTAGTCGGAGAGTCTAGGACTAGAGGTCGTAGCCTCAGAATTAAAGGATGCACTTTAGGAAGGAGATGAGGAGAAATGAGAGAGGGTGGTGTATCTGTGGAATTATTTGCCACAGAAGGCTGTCAGTGGATATTTTCAAGGCAGAGATAGAAAGATTTTTGATTAGTGCAAGTGGCAGAAGTTATGGGGAGAAGGCACGAGAATAGTAAGATTAAACGAGAACTTACCAGTTTGCAATTTGATCTTGATTTTATGAGGAGTTACGTTGGTGATTACGTGAAGAAGCCCATCCAGGCCGCATGCACGTCAATCTTCAAAGCAGCGGTATGAAATCACAAATAACAATTACCGAAGTGACATTGTAAGATGCATGGCTCGAGAACTACCAGATGATCTTTACGAGAGAGGGTTGGGCGCGGAGGGATGTAGTCACCAACGTAACTCCTCATAAAATCAAGATCAAACTTCAAACTGGTAAGTTCTCGTTTAATCTCACTATTTTACTTCGGAGTCACGTGAGTGATTCCGTGAAGAGTTTGAAGTGTTTGTGATTTCATGCCGCAGATCCAAATCCCGGCGTCTCACTGTATCGATTGACTCAGGATGAGTGAATAATCAAAAATGCATTAAGCATGACATAGATTCAAATGTATTAATGGTTTACGTTAATAAAGAAATCAACACCTGTAACTCAGGGGAGGCTAAGGTGGACGCAAAACAGAATGGGCAAAACCCCGAGTCAGTAAACGGCCTATGGTAAACAAATTTAAATCAATTCAATCGACCATCCTACGGTCACGAGGATATGGTCGATGGGCATGTCCATTGCCCTGGCTGCTGACATTTATGCTGACCTGGTGGAATGAGATATACAATCATCAATGTTATTACCTGCATAACCCAGAACCTGCTGCAGCCACCTTGAAATAGTCTGAACCGACCTACTTTTGTGTAGTTGTTTGTTGATTAATAAACAATGCTGATTCCACACTTCTTAGGATTCTGGTATCCTTGATATAATATAGCAAGTATGCCCTCCCACATAGACATGAGACTGTGGGGTATCCAAAAAATGATCTTAAATCATGCCACCCCTAGTCTGCTCTGCTTGTGTAGATCAGAATGTAAAATGTAATGGCACCTGCAGCCAATTCCATCCTATCTAGCCACAGTGTTGCAATGTTTGCCATCGTTGTGCTGATATTAGTGTCATAACTAAGGATGTAGCTGGAACCCCTTGGTGAAGTAATGTTAACACATTTTCAATAACCAACTGCATATTCTTGTAGTGGGTGAACTTGTGTCAAGATCTCTTTAACAACTCGATATCAGAGTTGAACCCGACAGAGTGATTCCCGTTTGTTGCAGCTATAGTGTCTCTATAACTGAATTATTGTCAAATACCATTTAAGAATGAACTGGGAGATGTCAGTGATCTGTACCGTATTAAATGTAACATTAACATTTAAACAAAATCACTTCCGATCCCCTCAATAGGAATGTACTGCTTTTTTGGGTGCTATCCCTGCACTTTGCAGTGAGCATATTCATGGCTTGATGTGACAACCTGAGCCATAAGTCAATCCATTCAAAATGTGTAAGTCAATATTTGTTTTATTATGCAAAGGCCGGTCTCTTGAACCATAGTTTGAACCAGCAAGTTTTTGTTTTTTGGAATAACCGTATACCATTGTATTATCATGCCTGATGAAGCAGGCAACATGGCTGCTCAGCCAGTCCGACAGTACGAATCCAAGCAAGGTCTTGCTGACTGTTTTAAAACCTGGCTGATGAGGCAAAAAATGGAGGAAGACATAAAAGAACATTCCTCTTTTTGTAGCGAGAATGTATTTCTCCACACTGTTGTGCCACATATTTTTGCAATAAGTGAATAAACATGAACCAACATGTTGATATTCGATGTAGCATTGAACTATACTTTCATAATACTTTGAGATCCAATACCTATTCTGTGTTGTCATTGATCTGAACTGGATGATACACCAGTGGCAAAGGAGATTAGGTAATTATTACAGGAAACTTTTACTTGATTGCCATGTGACTAACATATGTCACCATCGTAGAGTAGCAACTTGAAGTTGAGCATGTAGAATATGTATATTCGCTCAATAGCCCCTTACCCATGGGGTGCATCTAGTGTATATATTTAGTTGATACCAATTGAAGAATTGGTAACTCATGCAAATCTCCAATACCTCTAGCTAGAGATGGTATTCGGAGCTTCTCTCCTTAGAGTCCTTAGCATCAGTTTGTAATAACAGAATTTGACCGACCAAACTACTGGAGCAAGTTCAAGTTCAAGCTCAAATGAGTTTATTGTCATGTTCAGCAATGCTGAATACTGTTTTTTCATCATTGTGACTGAGGTAGCTTCAGCTGACAATAGCATAAGGTTGTTAACAATGGTCTACATGTCCTTTGAGAGGTCACTACTTTGCACGATATCAGTTCCTTGATTTCCTCAGCTGAAACACAGCTACTATATTGCCAATTACTCTTGATGAAATAGAAGTCAGTTTTATGACAGGTTGCTATTAACTCTTGCCACAGGGCGGAGTTATAGCCTAATTAATAATTAAAGGTAAATCCCAATGACCAACGACCAACGAAATCCCAATGACCAACGAACAGTTTATCCTATTCCGCAATATTTTACTGTTATTAGTAGAGTTATATTGTCTTTGATAACCTCTGTAATGGGAGTTGCATAGCATGGATCTTTGAGACCCTTATGAATCTGTTATTAGTCAGGAAAAATAAGTTTTCATATTCAGAAAGTTCATATGCCCGACACTCTCCAGTTTTCATAATAAACATGCCACTCCTGCCTTATTCCATGGGCGGTTTGCATGAGAACTTTGGTCCGATTTCCAAACCTTAACTTCAATTGCTATATTTAAGAGGGCGTTAGATGTGGCACTTGTGGCTAAAGGGATCAGGGGGTATGGAGAGAAGGCAGGTACGGGATACTGAGTTGGATGATCAGCCATGATCACATTGAATGGCGGTGCAGGCTCGAAGGGCCGAATGGCCTACTCCTGCACCTATTTTCTATGTTTCTATGTTTCAAAGATAACCCTGGCCATAATCCAAACTTGTTTGGAATGCTAATACTGTGCATCAGCCAGATGTTTTTATCCTTTGTGTGTTGTACAAACAAATGTAAATATTACAACTTGTGAACGGTACTATATTTAAGAGGGAGTTAGATGTGGCCCTTGTGGCTAAAGGGATCAGGGGGTATGGAGAGAAGGCAGGTACAGGATACTGAGTACCTACTCCTGCACCTATTTTCTATGTTTCTATGTGCACTTACCCATCTTTTGGAAGTGTTAGACCCACTTTGTTGAGTAGGGTTGGTAAGGTGCATGGAATTTCTGAGCTTTACTACCGATGAGCGCCTGGGGTGCGTTCTGAAACAATAACCTTTGCCTGCCATTGGCCTTCGTCTGCCAAGTTTTCTTCCCCTGTTGAATAGGTCTACCTGAATAACAGATTCTGCGGCTGGCTCTCACATCCCTCTGTTGGCGCTGTTCACTGCCGGCACATATGTGCGTCGGTATGTTATATTGACTTCTTTAGAGCCTGGAGTCAGTTATATCTTGATCTTTCGCTCTTCCCTCCTCAGAGAGGGCATTTCGTAGGCAGCCCTAAACAGGTGCTGCCGCAGGCCGCAGGACACCTATAGTGAGATTAACCCATTGGACCTATACCCGAATAGAACATTCTGCTGGGATGGCAACTTTGTGTCAGGAAAAAGGTACCTCTGACACGTGCTCTTCTTCCCTTGGGGTATGTCCCATGGCCATACCCTGAGACTCAGTGTCAGCAGGATACTGACTTGTCTTGGTTTCTGCTTCCAAGAGGGAGACCTGTAGCACCTCTGTCAACTGGAGCTGCTGGTGCGGCCTGCAGAGGTGGAACTTCTGGCTCAACCTTACCATCAGAGTCGGGGTCAGAACTAAAATGACCCATGGCTCATGCCTCCTCATCTATGAAGGTGCTATCAAACAGTTCTATACTAGATGCTGCTGGCGCCTTTTTGTTCAGGGTGGTGATGACACTCCTCCTGCTGGCATGTGCCCTGCTGTAGCACTGTATGCAACAGTTGCTGCATTTGGGATAGTCGTTTCAAACACACTATCCAGCCCCGGTGAGGAATCATCCCCCGGCTATGTGGGCCTTGCTATCCAGCCCCAGTGGGGAATCATCCCCTGACTCCATGGGCGTAGCAGACTTACATGTGAACTTGAGCAACCCTGTCCCAGGCGTTGCCGGCACCACCTCTCATAGAGGCCAGTGCTTTTTGACATGAAACAGCACTTTACCAGGCGCTGCTGGCACGGCTCTCCAATAGGCCAGCAATGTCACAAATGAAATATCCCTATACCAGCCGCTGCTGGCGCGGCTCTCCCGTAGGCCGGTGCTTTCATACATGAAACAGCCCTATCAGGCGCTGCTGGCGCTGCTTGTCCCATAGGCCCGCGCTATTACTGTGTAGGTTCACTAAATCAAAACTTTTAGTGTACAGCTTTACCTGTGAATGGTTGAAGCACTTTTTAACCCTTCACAGCAACCTATGCTAAACAAGAAGAATTTCATTGTCAGGGACATATGACAATAGCTTTTTATGACTTTTAACTTTGCCTTTGACTTTTAACTTTAAGAAAACACTATAAAATACATTAAACTTTATTTATAAGAGAAAAACCCTTGTAACCCGACTCACCCGAGTCCAAATAGGGCTGAATGAGTCCTTTCTCCCCAATTTTATTCCCTGCCTGGGGACCGACGTCTGTAAGCCGCTACTGTCAGTGACTCTGGCGTTATTTCCTTGCCATTCTAAGGCATCCCCACAGGCAGGAAGCCACTGACTACCTTGTCAGCGGCTCCTTATCTCACAACGCGATCTTTTTGCCGGTTATCCGCTTCCGCGGTCAGACCGGGTTTCCCCTCAGTCCATAGCTGGCTCACTCGTTGGGCTGTGAAACTGGCAGGAAAACCTCTATGAAGAGAGGCTCCTGCTCGAAAAAAACCCTGGTAAGTAAAATGAACTTACCTTCTAGGTTTAACTTACCGTCGGCAGGAGCGCTGCCCTGCCAGTCTTGTGCTTGCGCCAATGAGGCTGATGTAATGACGCGCATGCGGCCTGGACGGGCTTCTTCACGGAATCACTCACATGACTCCGAAGTAAAATGAAGTTAGGAGAGAGAGATAGATCAGCCATGATTGGATGGAGGTGACAATCATGGGTCGAAAGGCCTAATTCTACTCCTATTCCTTATGACCTTATGACTTTATTACACACTGTGCCTTCAACTGCAGGTCAGAGGCTAGGAATCCTTTGGCGAGTAACTCATCACCAAACTCCCCAAAGCCTTTCCACCATCTACAAGGCTCAAGACAGAAATGCAATGGAATACGTTCCACTTTTCACACAAACGGTGATGGGTGTTTGGAATGAGCTGCCGGAGGAGGTACTTGAGACAGGTAGTATTGCAACATTTAAGAAACGTTTAGACATGTACACGGATAGGACAGGTGTAGAAGGATATTGGCCAAACGGAGATCGGTGAGACTGGGGTAGATGGGACCTGTTGGTCGTTGTGAACAAGTTGGGCCAAAGGGCTTGTTTCCACACTGTATGACTTTATGGGCAGGGGCAAGAGGGCTGGACTTGCAACTCAATAATCCGGGCTACAGGAGCTTCAGGAGAGACAGGGGTGAGGGGAAAAGTGGAGGGGGAGGGGGTTGCATTCTTGGTTAAGGAGAATGTCACGGCAGTAATCAGAGGTGACATTATGGATGGCTTGTCTAGTGAGGGTATATGAGTGGAACTGCGGAACAAGAAAGGGATGATCACCTTGTTGAGGGTGTACTACAGATCCCTAAATCGTCAACAGGAATTAGAAGAACAAATATGCCAGGAGATTGCAGACAGCTGCAGAACAAATAAGGTTGTTGCCGTAGGGGGATTTTCACATTCCCAATATAGACTGGGAAAATCAGAGTGTGAAGGATTTAAATAGGGTACAATTCCTCCAAAGTGTTCAGGAGAGATTTCTTGAGCAGTAAATCAAGGCCCCCACATGTGAGATGGCAATTGTGAAGGGCAAGTTTATGAAGTGTTTGTGGAGGAGCCTTTTAGGACCAATGACACTACAAAAAGATGGCGGCGCTGGTTTAACAGCTGCGGCCCGCCTGCAGTCCGTCTGTTATTTTATTTTTTTCTGTCCTGTTCTTAGTGGGGTTCGTTTGTTTTGTTAGATTGCGTGTGTATGTGGGTGGGGGGGGAGTAACATGTCCGGGTCTCTTCCTTCTGGGGGGGGTGCAATTTTTTTTTTGTGTTGTATCCCCTGTCTCTGTCTGCGCTGAGGCCTAATGGCAGAGCTGGCGGCCTCGGGCCCCAGGGCTGTTCCAGTGGCGGCGACCCGACCCCTGTCCCGGACCGGTTCCAGCGGCGGCGGTAGCAGAAGCGGCGGCGGTCCGACTCCCGGAGTGGTTCAGGCGGCGGCAGCAGCAGCAGCGGTGGCCCGGCTCCCGGTGGGGTTCCGGCGGCGGTGGCGGCAGCAGCAGCAGCGGCGGCCCGGCTCCCGGTGGGGTTCAGGCGGCGGTGGCAGCAGCAGCAGCGGGGGCCCGGCTCCCGGTGGGGTTCCGGCGGCGGCGGCAGCAGCAGCAGCGGCGGCCCGGCTCCCGGTGGGGTTCCGGCGGCGGCGGCAGCAGCAGCAGCGGCGGCCGGGCTCCCGGTGGGGTTCCGGCGGCGGCGGCAGCAACAGCAGCGGTGGCCCGGCTCCCGGTGGGGTTCTGGCGGCGGCGGCAGCAGCAGCAGCGGTGGCCCGGCTCCCGGGACGGTTTCAGCGGCTGTAGCGGCAGCGGCGACTTGACTCCCGGTGGGGTTCCAGCGGCGGCAGTAGCGGCGGCGGTGGCCCGACTCCCGGAGCGGTTCCAGCGGTGGCGGCGGCAGCGGCTGTCGCGGCATCGGAGGCCTGGATTGCCTCGGCGCAGAGGGAAACAAAGAGGGAAGAGACACAGACTCTAAGACTTTTGCCTTCCATCACAGTGAGGAGATGTTTGGTGAACTCACTGTGGTGGATGTTTATTGTGTGTTCTGTCATTATTTATTTATTTATTTTTAATTATATGTATGACTGCAGGGAACAGAGACAAATAAAGAATCCAATCCAATCCAATCCAATGACCACAATTTGATGAGGTTTAAGATAGCTATAGATAGGGACGGAGAGGGTCCACGTGTTAAACAGCTCAACTGGGGTAAGGTCAACTTTGAGTGTATGAGAGAAGGTCTCGCTCAATTTGACTGTAGCAGGTTATTTGAGGGGAAAGGACCATCAGACAAGTGGGATGTTTTTAAATGTGTGCTGATGAAAGCTCATGATATGTACGTCTCCGTTAGTGTGAAGGGCAAAGCAGGCAAACGTAAGGAAGCTTGACTGATGAGAGAAATTGAGGTGTTGGTCAAAAACAAGGACAGTTATAGGCAGCTGGGATCAAGTGCATCCCTAGAGGAGTTTCAGGAACTAAGGAGTAAACTGAAAAAGGGGATCAGAAGGGCAAAAAGGGGCCAGAAGATAACTCTGGCGGGTAGCATTGAGGAAAATCCCAAAATATTTTATAAATAC
Organism: Raja brachyura; assembly: GCA_963514005.1. The sequence goes on along the minus strand of OY740783.1, from coordinate 24,629,153 downwards.
ATAAGGGGGAAAAGGGTAACTAGAGAGATAGTGGGACCTTTCAGGAATCAAAGCAGTCACCTCTGTGTGGAGCCACAGGAAATGGGCAAGATCCTCAATGAGTATTTCTTCTCTGTATTTGCCGAGGAGACAGACAGTAGGACGGAGGAACTTGGGGCAGTCAATGGAAGTGCCTTGAGAGTTGTCAGCGTCACCATTCAAGAAGTACTGAAGGTACTGTCGTGTATGAAGGCATACAAATTTCCGAGGACATTGCGGTAAACTAGCGAGGAAATTGCGGGAGCCCTGGTTGAAATTTACGTGTCGTCCTTAAATACAGGAGAGGTGCCGGAAGACTGCAGGGTGGCAAATGTTGTGCCTCTTTTCAAGAAGAGTTGCAGGGAAAATGATAGGAACTGGAGGCTGGTGAGCTTAACATCTGTAGTTGGAAAATTACTAGAGAGTAATCTGAGGGATAGGTTATATAGGCATTTGGATGGGCAAGGGCTGAGTAGGAACATTCAGCATGGGTTTGTACTTGGGAAGTCGTGTCTCACAAATCTGATTTTGTTTGAGGATGTGATCAAAAAGGTCGATGAGAGCAGAGCTGTAGATGTTGTGTACATGGATTTCAGTAAGGTATTCAACAAGGTTCCGCATGGTAGGTTGCTCTGGAAAGTTAGATCGCATTGGGATCCAAGGAGAGATAGCTGAATGGATAGCAAATTGGCTCCATGGAGGGAAGCAGAGGGTGATGGTGGAAGATTGCTTCTCGGACTGGAGGCCTGTGACTAGTGGCGTGCCTCAGGGTTCGTTGCTGGGCCCGTTACTGTTCGTCATCTACATCAATGATTTGGAAGAGAACATACTGTACAGGGCAAGATTAGCATGTTTGCTGATGAAACAAAAGTGAGCAGTTTAGCAGACGGTTGTGAAAGATTGCAACAAAACATAAGCTTACTGGACACAGCACCCTGCTTGAAAGGCTCCCCATGCACACCTATTCACTCACTCCACCACTGACGCACATCTACAGCAGTTAACAGCATCTACTGCAGCAACTCAACAATACTCCCCAGACAGCATTGTCCAAACCCATGACTTCTGCCCGCTAAGTGAACAATGGCAGCAAAAGCTTGGGAACCTTCAAGCTAAACACCATCCTGACTTGGATATATAGTTTCACTCTTTCACTATTGCTTGGTCAAAATCTTCCAAACAGCCAAACCTCAAGAACTGCAGCTGTTCAAGAATACAGCTCATCATACCACCTTCTCAAGGGCAACTAGGGATGGGCAATTGAAGCCTGCTCAGCTTGTAAAGCCAGCATCAATTTAAATTAATAAAAAAGAACACCAGATATCAAATGGAGAAAAAACCAATGAAATGTTGTTATGTAGACATGCATATCAACTGTAGATAGTTACTTTCACTGTAATATTAAAACGTCAGTGAGAAATGTGGATAATGCAATGTGCATTTTAAAACTGAAAATTCTGGGAATACTCAGCTGGTGAATACCAGCATCCTTGGGTGTCATATCTGTGTGGAGTCCACTGTACATTTAGAATATTTCAGTAATACCAGGCCTAATCATGAGAAGGTAAACTAAGTCCCTTGAGAAATGAGAATCCATCAGTTGAAATCAATAGTCCAGGATTGCTCCAATGGTTATTTATGTGGTACATGCTGTGTTTAAAGTAACGCAACAGTCATACCTTGTATTTTTGGGGGGTATGTATTGAGAAAGAACTATGCACTGATATACAAGACAACTCACAAAAAGCTGGAGTATTTTGTGTCTATCTTTGATTTAAACCAGCATCTGCACTTCCTTCTTACACAGCAAGACAACTCATCTGCCCTAATTATCTGTGAATATGAAGCGATCCTTTGGAGCTATAAAAAAATAATATTTAAACAATTAGGCTCCAACAGTAATCTAATATACAATTGAAGCACATTAAAGAGAATCAATAATCTGGCATTTAAAAGAAGAGTTGAGGATCAACTAATGAATGGAATACTCATATAGAAAAACGTTAGGTTTATCCGTGAGCTCGGGGTATGAATCAAGGGAAGTAGATAGCATCACTCACTGTGGATTGCCCATTGAGCGGAAATAATCAGCAAGAATTCATCAGGGAGTTGAGACCAGAATGAGCTGTCTGAGGAACTAATATAGATAACACCAGAATAGTAGCGTCTTCTTTCCCGCATGTCAGGGTATTGATTTTCTTTAATTTGTTTAAGTTGTACTATTTGCCATGGTCATCTTGTTACAAGGTGACTGGGAGCCTAGCTGCCAAATTCCTTACTTAATGTGTCTGATTGCAGTTCTCAAAATTCACCTGATGTCGAATCAAACATGACAATTGCTGGAACATGAATTTCCGCCACTGTAATAAAATATTTGCCGAGAATTATGCCGGGCAGCGAGAATTACACACCCCGGCTCAATTAATGAAGGGAAAATTTCAAAATCACTATTTTTATTTCCACGGTTTTAAGATGGAAAATTGCATCTGCAGGAATAAAGTGAGGTAAGGACTTTATTGATCTGTATGCTAATTGAGAGGCTGGAAGGCATTGTGATTTAATGCAGCATGGAGAGGCCAGAATCATCTCAATGGTCAAGTCTCATTTGTATGTGGTATATATACCACAAGTCCCTGATGGATGCTTGCAGGAATCTCAACTGCCTGGGAAATAAGAGAATTATCTGCAGGTTAAATGGATGGTGATGGGTAAAGGGAAGGAAAAAGTGGAGATATAGATGTGGAGTTTTAGTAAGACAGATTTGCATGTGTATTCAGAAAATATATATATATTTCTTCATATGCTAGTGTTAAAACAATTGGTTGGACTGGTGCATGTCAAAAAATAAATTGGGCAATATTTAAGTATGTTTACTGGTCAAAGGAGAAATGATACATGGTGATATTTGTATCCACCTAACAATTCACAGATAGAAACAAGGAACTGCAGATGCTGGGAAATAAAGCTGGACACAAGCAAGGGTGTGGGAGGAGGAGGCGGGTCAGATGAAAGACCGATGGTTTGACAAAGGCCAGAGATGAAAAAAAAGGTGTGAGAAGGATTGAAGAATTGCAAATTGTGAAGTCAGAGGACATAGGCGGAGGGGGATGAAAGAAATAGTTGTGTGTGCATGTGGGGCACAGGGGAAGGGAGGGGAGAAAGGGGGGCTTGGGGGAGAACAGGGAGGGGATGGGTGTGATTGTGTGAGGTTACCTGCAATTAGAGACTTCAATGTTCACACTTTAGGGTTGTAAGATATCTTGGCTTTTTCCGTCCCCACCTCTACTCCTGCTTTCTCCCCCACCTATCCTAACCTTGTCAAAATGAATTTTACTTCGGAGTCACGTGAGTGACTACGTGAAGAGCCCGCCAGCCCGCATGCACGTCTTTATCGTCTAACGCATGGCGCACGACTGGCTGGGAGGCGTGCTGCTCCTCCAGCGGTAAGTTTAAAAAGGCCCAACAGGTAAGTTTGTGCTTATTCTGAGGTCGTTTTTTGTTCTGCAATCTTGAATTTCCTATCACCATGGAAAAATCCAGAGCGAAGTCCACATGGGCCACGTGGAAACCAGCTACGGAGGACCGCGGGAGTGCAGGTAGCCGGCGGCCGTCGATTTTGCCACCCTTGTCGCTGACGGTATGGTCAGCAGCTTCCAATTTAGTGCCTGTTGAGAGCACTATTGTTCCCCAGAAAGGGGGTAAAGCCATGAGAAAGTCGGATAGGCCTGTGGAGTCAGGTCAGGAGGGTTCCCCTCCTACAATGGATAGCGTCCTCAGACGTTTATCCTAGATGGAGCACCTGATGGAAAGGATGCTCCATCATGATATGCTCCAACGATCTGAGTTATATCAGCGCGGGTCTCTTCGGGGGCCCCCGGCGGCGCCTGGTTCAGGGCTGCACAATGTCTCCCTCTCTGAGGAGGGGACCGTACGGAGTCAGTACTGGACTGACTCAGAATTCGGTGGTATGGCATACCAGTATGCATGGGGTGCACGAAGCACAGGATTTGCCTGCCATAGCTTCCAAATTTGTGATACCCTCGCAAACAGGGGAGCCGCTACAGGAGGAACTTGCTGCAAGCATCAACTACCTCACCTCCCACCAGCTGCAGGAGAAGGTAATGATAGATACATCTGCCAAATACAATGCACCTGGGAACTGTGCTTCGTTAAGTGTACCGGCCGTGAACAACCCGATTTGGGGATATATTGGAGGGGGCATCAATGCCCTGGAAGTAAAACTCCAGAGAATCCTCAAATTGCTGGCCTCGGGCATAACGGCATTTTCTAGGTCTGTGGATGGGGGTCCATTAATGTGCAATGCACATTTTGAAATCAATTGCTTTCGCAAAAGTGCCATCCGACCTGCCCTGAACCCCAAATTTGCGGGGTTATGCAGAGCCAGCAACTTTCAGTCACCGAAACTCTTCTTCAGAGAAAACCTGCCAAAACAGGTCAAGGACCTCGATGAAGAAGCGAAAGCTGTCGGGCTGATAAAGGCGCTGTCGACCAGCAAAGCTTCTCAATTCCGGCAGCAGCACCCCTACGCATCCACCAGCAGAAAGCAGTTTGAGGGCTGTATATTCTGGGCAGAAGTCTTTTTTAGGCAAAGGCCCAGGCCGGCCCTCTTGGAAGATGCGCCCTTCGCGCAATCCAGCACCCCTACCCCCCAAACCTCGGGGGCGGAAATAAAAACCACAAAACCACCGGTAACCAGAGAGGTAGGTGGGTCTGGTTCCTTCCAGAACAATGGGGTGTGTGGACTGTTTACAAGTTGGTGGGAGATTACACTTGTTTTTGAATGAATGGAGTTGGATAACATTAGATCCGTTTATACTGCAAAGAATACAGGGTTTCCAAATCGAGTTCCTTCCCAATTCATTGCCACCCACACAGCATGCACCAAACCGGATGTTGTTCATTCATAACAGGAAGGTTTGGATGTGCAGGCAGAAATTCCAAAGTTACATTCCAAAGGGGTAATTGAGAGGTCGAGTCATGAATCTCACGAATTTGTTTCTAATATATTTACAAGACAAAATAAAGATGGAGGATGCCGTATCATCCTTGATTTGACTCAATTTAACACTTTTGTGCAGTATAGACATTTTAAAATGGAAACCTTCGTTACTGCCAAACAACTGATTTCCAAAGGATGCTTTATGACATGCATCGATCTCAAAGATTCATGCTGTTCAGTACCCATTCACAGGGATCACTGGGGGTTTAACTGGATGGGGCAACTGTGGCAGTTTAGAGCGTTGCCTAATGGGTTAACATCAGCCCCCAGATTATTTACCAAATTATTAAAACTGGCAGGTGCTTCTCAGAGCTTAAAATGTTATGGCATACTTGGATGATATCCTAATTATAGGAAAAACTCTGAAATTAGCTAAATTAGCTGTTTCAGCCACTAAACTCTTGTTTGAGAGATTGGGGTTTCGCATCCATCCAAATAAATCCAAGTTGATACCATCCACAGTTATTGATTATTTCTCTGCACTGGGGCAAGAGATTAGAATTAATAGAAGCCTGTAACAACCTTGTTGTTGAGCAACCGTCTATTCGACAGATGGCCAGGGTAATTGGCAAATTAGTGGCTGCCTTTCCGGCTGCACAGTTTGGGCCTTTGCATTATCAGAATTTACAACGTGCAAAGGAGCAAGCACACAATGATCATACAGGTCATTTTCACAGACGTACGCGGCTATTTCTGAATTACAATGGCGGATGACCAATAATCGGCATTGCTCCAATACTATTTTAGTCAGCAAGCCTTTAGTTATATTACAAACTGATGCTAGCACTCAAGGATGGGGAGCTACTAATACCATCTCTAGTTGCGGTGGCAGATGGGATGTGTATGACTCATCATTTCTTCAACCACGTGGTATTAATTATTTAGAGATGTTGGGAGCATTCTATGGGCTGAAGGCTTATTGTGCAAATATGCATCATCTGCATGTTTAACTTCAGATTGACAACACCACAGCGGTGTCATATATTAATCACATGGGTGGAATCAAGTCAGTGCCTGTGAGAATTTGGCTAATCTTATTTGGCACTGGTGTATTGTAAGAACCATTTGGATTTCAGCTACCTACCTGCCTGCAGGCTCAATATAGTGGCGGACAACAGGTCACGGAAATTTAATGACAACACCGAATGGATGCTGGACCACAAAGTGTTCATCGGCATTGTTGCTCGGTATGGAATGCCGGATATTGATTTATTCGCATCCAGGCTTAATCACCAATTGCCAAAGTATGTTGCGTGGGAGCCAGACCCAGCGGCAGTGGCAATGGATGCATTCTCGCTACACTGGGGAGGAATGTTCTTCTATGCATTTCCTGCTTTTTGTCTCCTCAGTCGGGTCTTGCAAAAGATCCAACAAGACTCCGTGTCAGGCATTTTGGTAGTGCCTGACTAGCCTACACAGCCATGGTTCCCATTGATTCTGGGAATTATATCAGAGCCTTTTATGGCCATTCCCAAACGCAGTAATCTGCTGGTTCATCCCGTAACAGGGGAGAGCCACCCATTACTTGACCAAATATATTTGTTGGTTTGCAGACTCTGAGGAGACCTTTCCTGGGGCTTGGACTGTTGAATCGAACTGTGGACGTGATCACTGAAGCTTGGAGAGATACCACCAAAAAGCAGTACATCTCCTATATTAAGAGATGGGAAACATTTTGATCGCAGTCCAACATGACATGGCATGTGTGACGGATGTCTTGGAATTTCTGTCCAGTCTTTTTTTTGATGAAAGATTGAGCTACAGTGCCATTAATTGTGCCAGGAGTGCATTGTCGTCATACTTATTGCTGGAATCGGGACACCACGCTGTTGGGTCTCACCCGCTGATATCGAGGTTCATGAAGGGTATCTTCAACACCAATCCCCCCAGGTCAAGGTACTCGGAGATATGGGATGTGAACATTGTACTGATGCTGCTTCGGTGGTGGGCTTCAGCTACATCCCTGTCACTGGTCAAACTAACTTTTAAAGTAGTTATGCTCATGGCGCTGGTTTCGGCGCAACGGGTCCAGTCGTTGCATAAACTGCAACTGGACACAATGGTGACATCTGCCAATAAAATAACTTTTTATGTGCATGACTTAGTCAAGCAGAGCAGACCAGGGGTGTCAGGTCTCAAATTGGAGTTTATGGCATACGCCGTGACCCTTCGTTTGTGTGTGGTCACACATTTACAACAATACATTAAGGTCACAAAAAGCCTCAGAGGCACTGAACTAGCAGCGTTTGTTAGTTACAAAAAACCTCACAAGAGGGTGTCAGTGCAGGCCACCTCGAGGTGATTAAGACAGGTTTTGGCTTGTGCAGGTGTGGACACTGATATTTTAAATCTCACTCCGCCGGGGCTGCGACAACATCAGCAGCGAGGGTTTTGGAGGTTCCACTGGACTACATCCTCGCGGCGGCAGGACGGTCAAACGAGAGAACATTCCAAACGTTTTATAACAAACCCATTGCCAGGCCCGGGGTGTTTCGTAATTCAATTTTAAGTTCTGTTTTATAATTTACCCCAGATGTGAGGGGTCATTATTATTTCATATATATCATTTTGTTTAATAAAAGCATCAGCATGCTTTAAATCTATGTCATGTCTGAATGCATTATGATTTCACTCCTCCTTGGTCAACTGATGCAGTGTATGACGCATGGACTCGTGTTCACGGCATGAAATCACAGAGCTTTGAAATCTTCAGGTAGTCACTCACGTGACTACAAAGTAAAATAGTAAGATTAAACGAGAACTTACCAGTTTGAAGTTTGATCTTTATTTTATGAGGAGTTACGATGAGGGATTACGTGCCATTCGCTCCCAACTCTCTCTCATAAAGGTCAGCTGGTAGTTCTAGTTTCTCGAATCTTCCTATATTCAGTTCAACAACTGTTATCTGTGATTTCACACCACTGCTTTGAAGATTGATGTGCATGTGGGCTGGCGGGCTCTTCACGTAATCCCTCATCGTAACTCCTTACAAAATAAAGATCAAACTTTAAACTGGTAAGTTCACGTTTAATCTTACTATTTTAAATGCTGTGTAGTGCCTGTCTCAACTACCTCCTCTGCAAACTTGTTTGATATACCCATGCCTTTTGTATAAAAATGTTGCACCTCATTAATAAATCTTCTCCCCCCCCCTCCCCCCCACCTTAAACCGGTATCCTATGGTTCTTGATTCCCTTACTCTGGGTAAAATACTCTGTGTGTTTACCCTATCTAATTCCCTCATGATCTTATACACCTCTATTAGATCACCCCCTCATCCTCCTGCACTCCAAGGAATAAAGGTTCTGCCTGCTCAACCTCTCCGTGTAGCTCTAGCCCTAGAGTCCTACCAACATCCTCGTAAACCTTATCTGCATCCTTTCCAGCCTAACAATAGTACCTCAAGTATAAGATGTTGCAGAAATGCAGAAGTTTTCTGTGTTGGAAAAAAAAGTTTATAAAGGTGAAGTAAGAGACCACATTTTTTTTAGAAAATATTTAGGTCAGATTAGTTTAGAGATACCGAGCGGAAACAGGCCCTTCGGCCCACGGAGTCCCGATCATTCCGTACACCAACACTATCTAGGGACAATTTACAATTTACAGAAGCTAATTAACCTACAAGCATTGTACACATTTGGATTGTGTGAGGAAACTGGAGCACAAGGTGAAACCCCACAAGGTCACAGGGAGAACGTGTAAACTCCATACAGACAGTACACGTAGTCAGGATCAAACCCAGATCTCTGTCGCTGTAAGGTAGTAGCTCTAATGCTGCACCATTGTGCTGTTCAAATGAGTCAAAGAATCACGTGAAGTTTATTCCACTTGATAAATTTGAAGAAAGAGATGCATGAATATCAGTAGGTGAATCGAGGACCAGAGGATATAGGTTTAAGGTGAAGGGACATATGAAGTTGAAATATGATACATATTGTAGCCACTGTGAAAGCCTCGTGGAAAAAAAATAAGATTCAGTGTGATTAAACGGATGTTCAACAAATAGATTGCATGGAACTGAATGATATCAGGTTTCTTAAGAGCTGTTAGCACTGCCGACAAGTGGAGACCAGTCTATCACACTCTAGATAGAGTAGACATTCAGAACCTTTTTCCAAGGATGGAACTAATTAAACACAGTTTAAACGAGATGTGCGGAATATGTTTTTTGCACAGGGGGTAGTGAATGTCAGGGATGGTGGTGGAGGCCAAATTTGATTGTGGTGCTCAAGAGGCTTTTTGAGGCATGTGGTCATGCAAGGAAAGGAGGAACATGGATCATGGGCCATCAGATGAGATTAGTTTATCTTGGCATCATGTTTGCCACAGACATTGGGGGCTGAAGGGTATGATTTGTAGATGATGGAAACCCCAAAGAAAGGTGAATCAATCTGTAGAGGTATAATTCTGATCTGTTCTTGTAGCCATTTACGTGACCAGGCTGTTTGAATTTCTGATATCTGTGGTGATCCCCCAGGATTTGGACGGTGAGGGACTTGGTGGTGGTAATGCCATTGATGGTTAAGAGTTTATGCTTGGATTTTCTCTTCTTGAAAATGGTACTTGGCTATCATTCTTATGGTTTGACTGATGTTTGCCACTTATCAGATGTGTATGATGTACCAATAGTTGCAGGAATAAACTGAGCATTATCAACTCATTGGCTCAGTAGGAAGCATCCCTATACTTAGCCTCAATCGCTTTTGGATGGAACAGGTTCGATGGTAAAATGGACCATTGCATGGTCAAAATAATGATCCTCAAATCAGTAAATAATGTACCTGATGGATTGCAGAGCAGGGATGGCAAAAGTTTTCTTTGAATGTAGTGTACAAAATAGGAAAAGATGGGTCTTGCAACTGACTCCAATAAAGTGTATCAATAAATCCATTAGCATTAAAACTGCTCGGCCTTAGAACTGTGATTTTGAATACCATGAAACATTTCTCGTTGGAGATATATATTGGGAACAGCCTAATTATGCAATTGCAAGTTGTTATTCAGTAAGCTTTGCTGGAGGTTAAGGACGAGGTGTCTGAATGTGTCCCTCCTTTGAATTTGAGTTGCTCTATCTGTACAAGATTAGCGAACATTCAAAGGACAACTTCTGTCTCTTGCTATCTTGCACAAACAGCCAATGTCAGTTGCTAATTTAACATACATTAACTTAAAAGGTTATATTCAGAGAACCCAATGTCATCTTTCTTGGCCTAGAATGATATATGAGCTTCCTCACATCTCATTATGTGATATTTAGCAGAGCTTCACTCTGCCAAACCAAGAACCTTTACTTCAGCAGGGCATTGTTGCCAGGTTATGAGCAATGGGTGTTACTGATCTTTGTGTAGTACATGACCGTACTCAACTTGTTAAACGTGATTATGCGAGAAGTTTTACTGAAGTGGCTAGACTTCAACTATTGCTTACAGTTTTTTGAAAGAAATTCAACAGCCCAGTGGTATGAATCTTGATTTCTCTCACTTCAGTTAGCCCCAGCATTCCCTCTCTCTCTGTCCCTCCCCCCACCCAAGTCGCACTAGCATCTCGTTTTCACCCTACAATCAGCTTACAAGGGCCTGTTTCCTTTATCATCGTTACTTTTTTGCATGTCGTTCATTCATTGTTCTTTATCTCTCCACATCATTGTCAATATCTCCTGTTTCCCTTATCCCTAACAGTCGGAAGTCTAATGCCCCTGTCCCACTTAGGAAACCTGAACGGAAACCTCTGGAAACTTTGCGCCCCACCCAAGGTTTCCATGCGGTTCCCAAAGGTTTTTGTCAGTCTCCCTAATGGTCGAAAGTGGTTTCTGCTTCTTCTATGTTCCGGCGATTATTTAAAAAAATTCAAAACCGGCCACGACTAAAAATAGGTTACCGTTTCTAAATCGGTAACCTTTTTTTCACCCAGTTTTATTCCACCAGGGAGGTCTTACCTTCCACTACCTGCAACCTCCGGCAACCACTTTCAACAAGCATCACAACCGGCCTCGACTGACGGTCAACCTATTTTTAGTCGCGGCCGGTTTTGAATTTTTTTAAATAATCGCCGGAGAGTGAAGTGAAGGTTGCCGCTCAGGTAACTATTAAATCTTTCCCCTTGACCTTAAAGTCAAGTTGTCAAGTTTATTTGTCACATACACATACGGGATGTGCAGTGAAATGAAAAGTGGTAGTGCTCGCGGACTTTGTGCAAAAAACCAAACAAACAAACAACCAACAAACTACTAATAGAATGGAACAGAATCACATGTTCTTTTACATATTAAATATTGTGGGCGGTATTGTGGTACAGTAAAGTTAGTCCCTGGTGAGATAGGAGTTTACAGTCCTAATGGCCGTGAGAACGGAGACGTTTGCCTGACCGTAGCAGCTGGAACAGTCCATTGCAGGGGTGGAAGGGGTCTCCCATTATCTTATTGGCTCTGGAGTTGTACCTCCTGATGTATAGTTCCTGCAGAGGGGTGAGTGAAGTACCCCTAGTGCGTTCGGCCAAACGCACTACTCTCTGCAGAGCCTTCTTGTCCTGGGCAGAGCAGTTCCCAAACCAGATTGTAATATTTCTGGACAAGATGCTTTCCACAGCCGCTGAGTAGAAGTACTGGAGGATCCTCAATCTATCTCGCTTGCTTCTTGATACCCCTGACCTGGGTAAAACATTCTATGCATTCACCCTATCAATTCATAATAGTAATTTATTAGCCAATTTGCAACATGCAAGGAATTTGATTTGCCATACAGTCAAACCAATAAAGAGCAACAAGACACCCAAGTAAGTTTTTAACATAAACATCCACCACAGCGACTCCCCCACATTCCTCATTGTGATGGAAGGCAAAAAAAGTTCAACTTCTTCTCTTCTTTGTTCTCCCACGGTCGGGGCACTCGAACCTTCCGTTGTTGGGGCAATCTTGGCTCCCGCAGCCGGCGGTGAAGCCCTCCGCGTTGGGGTGATCAAGCTCTCGCATCGGGGGGATCTCAGCTCCCCGCGCCGGGTGATCAGACCCCGAGTCGGGGTTAGTCGAACTTCATGTGGCTTGGAGCTTCCACACATCAGCTTCTACCCGAGACTGCGAGCTCCTCGATGTTGAAATCCACAGGCCGCGGTTGGAGCATCAATCATAGGCAAGGGATCGCAGGCTCCGATGGTAAGTCCACGGCACGCGGTGGGGCTCAAAATAAGTCTCGAGCAAGGCTGCCAGCTCCAAGATGTTAGGCTGCAGAGCGACTGGAGATACGATCCAGAAAACAATCGCATCCCCAGCAAGGTAAGAGATTGAAAAATATTTCCCCCACACCCCCTACATAAAACAAATCAGAGAACATTAACACTAACTTTTAAAACACACTAAAAATAACAAAGGGGGCGAAAAGACAGACAGACTGTTGGCGAGGCTACCATCGCTGATGGCCCCACCCAGTTGCTCCTCATGACTTCATAAAAATTAACAAGTTGTGGATGGAAGACATTACTTTCCCATGCAGGTTCACCACTAGAATCGTGATATCCTACTGAGAAGATGCACTGATCACCTTGAAGAAGTGTCAGGAGCATTATTTTAACAAGAATGTCAAAGCACTCCAATTAATAACACCAAGTAACACAATAAAGTTGAGACTCACAGAAAAAAATACCTGGAGTCTAAGACATTGTAAGAATGTGGGAACCATGAAAACGTATGGTGTTTAAGATAGAAGTACTCACAACTGGCATTAGTAAATTATGCCAAAGAACCATTAGTGAACCAATGCCTGAGGTTGTGGACAGTTCCAAAGTGTGAGTTCTCATTAGTTCTCTCATCCATCAACAATCTCCAAAACAACATGCATTATAAACAACAGTTATGGATCCGATGAGTAAAACTCCAGCCAATCCATGTCCTCCAGGGATGCTGCCTGACCCGTTGAGTTCCTCTAGCACTTTGTGTTCTACTCTAGGTATTGACTGTAGACATGGAAGGCAGTCCATGCCAACAGTGCAATGGAAGGACTGGATCTTTATACTGCCTCTTCTGATTTGCATATATTTGTTTCAGAAAACCAGGAAATTTTTCTCCAAAAATGTCCCGTCGAGAAATAGTCCTGGTATAGTGTTTCACCAGTTCCTCCCCTTCCTCCCCACCATAGATCTGCTTGAGACACTCAGTTCCTCCAGCAAATTATTGGAGATATTATTCCAGAGAGTTCTTGAGTATGCCACTGTGAGGCAAAACCAGGACTGGAAAAGCCTTTGTTTTCTGAATGTCAGAATCAGAATCAGAATCAGAATCAGAATCAGACTTTATTCACCAAGTATGTTTTGCAACATACGAGGAATTTAATTGGCCAGGTCAGTCATACAATTAAAAGTAACAGAACACTCAAAAACACATTTTAACATGAACATCCACCACAGTGATTCCTATACATTCCTCACTGTGATGGAACGCGAAATAAAGTTCAACGCTTCCCTTAGTTCTTCCTCGGCAGTGGGCCTCGAGCCCCCGTTGACTGGACTATCTTGACTCCCATAGCCAGCGGCATTCGGGCCCTCCGCGTCGAGGCGATTAAGCTCCCACATCATGGGGGACGCTGGGCGATCGAACTCGCGTCAGGGCTGGTCGAACCTTCCGCGACATTGGAGCTACCGACTCGGCCTCACCCGAAGACTGCGAGCCCTTGGTGTTGGTTCCGTGGTGGGAGCGATCATAGGCAAGGAAACAGCTCTGATGCTAAGTCAGCGCCCCGGGGTGGGGCTCACGACAGTCCAAGGAGGCTTCCAGCTCCAGCGATCGTCGGCCGCAGTGCGCCCGGAGAATGTGATCCAAAAATTAATCATATCTCCAGAAAGATAGGAACTTGCATAAAAGTTTCCCCCGATCTCCTCCCCCCTTCCCCCACATAAAACAAACTGAAGAACATTAAGACAAAACTTTTAACAAACTAAAAAAATCACAAAAGAGTGAAAAGACAAACAGTCTGCCAGCAGGGCTGCCATCTCCCCAGCGCCCCTGGTGGTATTTAGTTTAGTTTAGTTTAGAAATACTGCACGAGCGCACGCTCTTAGGCCCACCGAGTCCACGCCAACCATTGATCACACTAGTTCTATGTTATCCCATTTTCCCATCCAATCCCTACAAGTCAGGGGCAATTTACAAAGGCCAAGTAACCTACAAACCCACATGACTTTGGAATATGGGAGGAAACTGGAGCACCCAGAAGAATCCCACACAGTCACACGGAGAACATGCAAACTCCACACAAACAGCAACCAAGGTCTGGATTGAACTTTAGTCATTGGCGTTGTGAGGCAGCAGCTCCACTAGCTGCGTCACTCTGCCACCCTATGTTGTTATTTTATTTCACTTGAAATAAAAGTTGATTTCTATAACATACAGCGGGTAGGCTTACTGATGAAAAAGGAGAGTCAATGGTACATACATGACATTTGTAGCAATGTCTTACATTGGAGGAGATCGTTTTAAATTATTTAGTGCAGAGGAAATGACCATCCATTTTAAGATCCGTTGAACTGCCCATGACGCAAACAGACAATGAGAAAGATGCTTTGAAACAATGTAGTTAATGTGCCATCTTTTCTATCAATGTTAAAGTCTTAAGGCCCTGTCCCACTTTCACGACCTGTATTACTCGTGGGCATTTTTCAGCATGCAAGAAAAATGCCCCGACCTACTTGATGCCATGAGTACCACCTATGACTAGCATCACGGCCTGCCACGACCTACCTACGACCTCCTATGACCTCCTACGACCTTGTGCCGACCATGCTGCGAGTATGAGTCAAGGGCAAACTCGGCAGAGGTCATGAATTAGATCGTGAAAGTGGGACAGGCCCTTTAGTAAGAACATAAAAGGCCAATCACCAACATTTTACTGAAAATTAATCTCAGATAATTATGTTCATTTATGTTAATCTGCTGAAAATACTGATTCTCATGAATGTAAACCAATTTATGACATCTGCAACTATTTTTCAGGTCAGGCTTTAGGTCTTGCACCTTCTTTGAATTAGTTTAGTTTGTTTAGTTTAAACAGGCCCTTCGGCTCACCGGGTCCGTGTCAACAGCGATCCCCGCATATTAACACTATTTTACACCCACTAGGGACAGCTTTTACATTTATGAAGCCAATTAACCTACTTCTTTGGAGTGTGGGAGGAAACCGAAGATCTTGGAGAAAACCCACGCGGGGCACGGGGAGAACGTACAACATCCGTACAGACAGCACCCATCGTCGGGATCGAACCCGGGTCTCCGAAGCTGCTTTCGCTGTAAGGCAGCCACTACCGCTGCGCCACCGTGCCGTCTTTAGGATTAGGAACATACTGTCATTGGATTTCTCTACATTTTGGATGGATTTAAACCGTAAACAAAATAAAATGTGTTATTATTGTCTGTCGCCTCAGATACATTTACCAGATTCTGTACTGAAGTAATTTTTTCACTAAATAAGAAGCCTCCTTTTAAATTCTTTGTATTCTAATCACAGTTACAAACATTATTTGTTTATAACATGGATTAAGACCTGGTAGTAATCCATGTTGGGGCCTGGTTAATTCATGGTTAACCCATTTCCTCCTACCCTCCAACTACACTTCATGCAGCCTCGGCAAGGCCAGCAGCATAATTAAGCACCAGTCCTACTCTGGTCTCCCCTCTACCTACAAACAGCTTACAATGGCCTGTTTCCTTTATCATCGTTACTTTTTTGCATATCATTCATTCATTGTTCTTTATCTCCACATCACCGTCTATATCTCTCGTTTCCCTTATCCCTAACCAGTCTGAAGAAGGGTCTCATACATGTCACCCATTCCTTCTCTCCAGAGATGCTGCCTGTCCCGCTGAGTTACTCCAGCTTTTTATGTCTATCTTCAATCGGGCTTTATTGGCTTTTATCTTGTACTAAATGTTGTATATTTTATCCTTTATCTGTGCACTGTTGACAACTTCATTGTAATAATGTATGTCTTTCATTTAACAATAGCATTCAAACAAAAGCTTTATCTGTACCTCAGTACACGTGACAATAATAAACTAAACAAAACTGAACTTTGGGTAAGTAATTGCTCCAACTATACTGTATGTATAGTTTCTACAACAACTGGAATGTAAGATATACATGGCACTTGTGGTAATCATATTATGTTCTTACTGCTCTTGAAGAAGGGTCTCGACCCGAAACGTTGCCTACTTCCTTCGCTATATAGATGCTGCCGTACCCGCTGAGTTTCTCCAGCATTTTTCTACCTTATGTTCTTACTGCAGGATATTTTCCCAGCATGTCGTTTTGATTAGAAATTTTGAGCAAACAGTTTAGCAATGAGTTTTATACTGCTTTGTTTACAAGCACATTTTATTCATTTTTTTTAACATAAGGAATCTTTAATGTTGTCAAAAAACCTGCTGAAAATTGAAGTAATGTAACCTATTTATTAATTTTTCAACTTCAGTCACCAGTCTGCACACCAAGTCAGTTTTATTTAATCTTCCTGATTGTCAGTGCTCAGAATGCTGTAATTTATCTGTGGACCATTAAGAAAATATATGACTCGCTCTTCGAACATTTGGTGCCCATTTCCACCAGGAGATTAGCAACAGGCAAGGTCACCATCGTTGTCCAGAATAACTTCTTGCATTTGACTCCTTTGGGAGCAATTCTGATGCAATATGTCAATGACTTATTTCCTTCCACAGACGCTGTCTGGCCAAATGAGTTGCTCCAGCAGTTTGTTTCTCACCTCAGATTTCACATCTTCATTCTTTTGTACCTCCTTTTAGAAAACATCAGATAATGTTTGCTTTACTTCTCAGTTCATCGTTCACCAGAACTTTACAATTACAAAAAGTGCTGGAGTAACTGATCGGGTCAGGCAGCATCCCTGGAGAACGTGGACAGGTGACGCTTCAGGTCTGGATCCAAAACATCATCTGTCCATGCGCTCCATAGATGCTGCCTTACCTGCTGAGTTACATCAGCATTTTGTGTCCTTTTGTGTATTAACCAGTACCTACAGTTCTTTGTTAAAGAAAGAACTGCAGATGCTGAAAAATCGAGGGTACACAAAAGGCTGGGGAAACTCAACGGGTGCAGCAGCATCTAAGGAGCGAAGGAGATAGGCAACGTTTCGGGCTGAAACCCATCTTCAGAATGATGGGAGGTGGGGGGGGGGCGGGGAGAAGAAAGGAAAAAGGAGGAGGAGCCCAAGGGCTGGGGGAGAAGTGGGAAGGGGAGCAGACAGCAAGGGTTAACAGAATTGAGAAAATTCAATGTTCAAGCCCAGAGGATGCAGACTTCCCAAGCGGAATATGAGGTGCTGTTCCTCCAATTTATGGTGTTGCTCACTCTGGCTGTGGAGGAGGCCCAGGACAGAGAGGTCGGATACGGAATGAGAGGGGGAGTTGAAGCGCTCAACCACCAGGAGGTCGGGTTGATTATTGCTGCCCATCCTTGCCGCATGTTCACCATCCCCCCCGGACCTCCCCCTCTGCGACACCAAAAGGTCGGTCCTCAGCAGAGGTCTTACCTTTGTCCCCCCCCCCCTGTCCCCACCTCAATGAGTTCCCCGCCCACCACGACTTGGAGCTCTTCTGCCATCGCCTCCGCCTCACAGCGTTCTTCCATGGGAAGAAGTCCTCGCCCCCCACTGATGATCCCATTTCCTGTCTCCCACGAACCCCCTCCTCGTGGAACCCCCCTCGTGGCCCTCCAGCTTTAGAACTCTTTATCCAGAACGGCCGTCGAGACATCAACTGCCTCGACTTGTCCCCTCCCCTGTCTCACTCCAATCTCTCCCCCCCCCTCCGAACGTACTGCCATCGACTCACTCCAGACTGGGATATCAAAGCCGCCGACAAGGGAGGTGCCGTGGTAGTCTGGCGCGTCGATCTCTACAAAGCGGAAGCCATGCGCCAACTCTCGGACACCTCCTCTACTTACCCCTGGACCATGACCCCACTGATGAGCACCGGGCCACCATCCCGAGCACCATAACCGACTTTATCAACTCTGGCTCCCTGCACCCCCGAGCCTCCAACCTCACCGTTTCCCAGCCCCGCATGCCCGATGTTACCTTCTCCCCAAAATCCACAAACCTGACTGCCCCGGCAGACCCATTGTCTCTGCCTGTTCGTGCCCCACCGAACACATTTCCACATACCTTGACTCCATCCTATCCCCCTTGGTTAAATCCCCCCCCCCCACCACCTCTGTTCAAGACACCTCAGACACCCTCCGTCAGCTCCGCGCATTCCATTCTCCAGGCCCCTATCCTCTCATCTTCACCATGGACGTCCAGTCACTCTACACCTCCATCCCCCACCAGGATAGTCTCAAAGCCCTCCGGTTCTTCCTTGACTAGAGAAGCAACCCATACCCGTCCACTGACACCCTCCTCCGCCTAGCAGAGCTGGTCCTAACCCTCAATAACTTCTCTTTTGACTCCTCCCATTTCCTCCAAACACAAGGCGTAGCTATGGGCGCACACATGGGCCCTAGCTACGCTTGCCTCTTTGTCGGGTACGTCGAACAATCCTTGTTCTCGGCATACCATGGCCCCATCCCTGACCTCTACCTCCGTTACATCGATGACTGCTTTGGTGTCACCTACTGCACCCACACACAACTGACTGACTTCATCCATTTCACCACCAACTTCCATCCGGTACTCAAATACACTTGGACCACACTTCCCTACCAATCCTTGATCTCACCATCTCTATTGCAGGTGATACACTCCTGACCGACATCCACTACAAACCAACTGACTCGCACAGCTACCTGGACTACTCTTCCTCCCACCCTGCTTCCTGTAAGGACTCCATCCCCTATTTCATTTCGGAGTCACGTGAGTGACTTCGTGAAGAGCCCGCCGGCGCGCATGCTCGACATATCGTCGTACCGCGTTGCTGCGACGGCTGGCGGTGGAGCGCGCTCCTCGCCAGCCCTTCATAAGGGGCCACGGAGGTGAGTATTCTACCTTTAGTTGGTGGTCCTTGTTGTTGGTTATGTCTTGCAGCAAGGACATGGATGGGAGTTCCAAGGGCCGGAGGACGTCAGGACGAGTTCGCCGGTCAACAGTTCCGGGGCCTTTACCATCGGCAGTACCTGCAACGCAGGCCGGGACTCAGGCGGAGATGTGGGTAAGCCCTGTGGTTACAGGTCCAGATCCGCCAGCACACCACAGCTCGGAGGAGTTCGACGAGGAGGAGTGTGGTGTGCCGCCAGAGCAGGAGGACCCTGCCATGGCAGTCAGGTCGTCAGCGGGCTCGCTGGCGACCTCGAGCAGGGTGCGTGCGGCTGCATGGCCTGTTCCACTCAGCCCTCCGAGTAGGGGAAGGGCAGGAGCCCAGAAGCCTAACCCTACCAGGGCTAAGGCATTGCCTGACACGGAGGAGCGGTCAGGTTCCAGGGCGAGACCCGGGGCGGCTGTGAGGTCCAGCCAGCACACCCCGACTCTCGACGCCGGGACGGGTCGGTTGAGTCGGGTCTCGTCACGGTCGCCGAGCCCCCCATGGATGGGTGGGCGAGACCATGCGTCGGCAAGGTCCACGATGTGGGCAGCCGGCAAGCCTGCGCGGGCTTCAGGCAGCCATGCTTCGGCTGGTGCCGACACCACGCCGCACGTGCCCTTAGTGGCAGCGGCTTCAGCTCCCGCTAAACGGAGGCGGTTGAACACGCCCGCGCGGGAATCGCGCAGTTTCGCCTCGGCGGCTGTTAGCGACAACTACCGGCACCGGCAGGGCCTCGATGAGGTGCGGGCCGATGATAGGAGCCCGGTTTTCTTTTCAGAGCCGGAGGACTTCGACCACCTGAGTGTTCAGGGTGAAGGGCGTATTGTCCGTATGGAGCGGCTGCTGGAGCTCCTGCTTCAAAGTCAACAACAGCAGGGCAGCAACAGGCACAGGGTGTCGTCACCAGCCTCTACCATCAGCCTGGAGCAGCAGGAGGAGGAGGTTTTGGTGGATCCCATACCATCTCCGTTGGAGGTGCCAGCGGAGGCTCTTCTGGATGTGGCGACCAAATTTGCGGCCCCACATTCATCTGGACTTCCTTTAAACGCAAAGCTGGCAGCCACTGTGGACTTTCTTAACAACCAGCAACTACAGGAAGAAGTCCTCATTTAGGCAATGAGCCGTCACAAGGCTCCATCCAATTGCAACTCCCTCAACGTGCCTGTGGTCAATACGCCGATATGGGGCAACATCAGTGCGGCTATCCGTCAACAAGAGGTAAAATTGCAGCGGATCCTGAAGCTCCTCACGGCCGGTATTACCGCCTTTGCGCGGTGGGTGGACGGGGACGAACTGAATTTGGACCAGGAAGATGCTCTGGCCCTCCTGTGCGCGACCCAGCACGAAATCAACGGGTTTCGCAAAACCAGCATCCGCCCAGCGCTCAATCCGAAGTTTGCAGGATTGTGCAAACCACCGCCGCCGCCCCCGCCCCGTCAGCTCTTTGGGGAGGACCTCTCGAAGAGAGTCAAAGAGCTTGACGAACAAGCCAAAACGGTGGGGATCATGCGCTCTCAGAGTGCCCCCGCACCGTCAGGCTCAAAGTCTCCATACATTCGATCACGAGGGTCTGCTAGTACCTCGACGAGGACCCACCCTCAAGCTCCACAACGACAGCAACATCAGACCCAGCACCAGGGGTCTTTTTTAGGACAGGGTCGGCAGAGGCCCTGGTGGAAAACGAAGACGCCACGCCCTCCAGCCAACCCAGCACCTCCACGTCCACCCACGCGTGTCAAGGACCGCCGGTAACCACGGAGGTGAGGTGGTCTGGTTCTCTCTTTTCTCTTTGTTTAACTTCACATGTTGGTGGTCGCCTTCGGTTGTTTTTGGGTGCATGGGGTAATTTTACTGGTGACGAGTATGTGTTGCAGAATTTTCAGGGGCATAAAATTGAGTTTATTAATGGCGACATTCCTCCATCCCAGCACATGCCCGCTCGAACGTTTAAATTATCTGCTGCAGAACAGGCAGCAGGCTACAAGGAACTTTTAAGTCTTGAGCAGAAGGGAGTGATTGAGAGAGCGGTGCATGAGCCAGTTGAATTTGTTTCGAATATATTCACCAGACCTAAGAAGGATGGAGGTTGTCGTGTCATTATTGATCTAACCCATTTGAATACTTTTGTAACATATACTCATTTTAAAATGGATACGTTTGAAACAGCCAAATCATTGATTTCTCATGGTTGCTTTATGGCATGCATCGATTTGAAAGACGCATATTATTCAGTATCCATCCAGAAATACGACAGAAGGTTTTTGAAATTCATCTGGATGGGGCAACTCTGGCAGTACAAGGCTTTGCCTAATGGGCTCACCACAGCCCCTAGATTGTTCACTAAATTAGTGAAACCAATTATGGCTTATTTGAGACAACGACACCATATAGTTATGGCCTACTTAGATGATATCTTAATTGTGGGCCACACCCTGGAATTGGCTGAACAGGGTGTTGCAGCTGCTGTCAATATATTTCAACAATTAGGGTTTATTGTCCATCCAGAGAAATCAAAGTTCTGCCCTGCCCAGGTGATTAATTACCTAGGGTTCACGGTGAACTCTATGAGCATGAGGGTTACCATTCCAATTAACAAAATTGAGGAGGTTACCCAGGTGTGTCAAGATTTAATCCGCACCAATATACCATCGATTCGGCATTCAGCTACAATAATTGGGAAGCTTGTAGCTTTGTTTCCGGCAGCGCGATATGGACCTTTGCATTATCAGAATTTGCAAAGAGCTAAAATTGCTGCGTTAAAGCAGAACGCTGGTCATTATGATCGGTCCATGCAGCTGCCGCCCGAAGCGATAAATGAGTTGCAATGGTGGGTGTGTCACATTAGCAGCTCATTCAAGCCTATCAGGGAGGCTAATCCGGTGGTATATTTGCAGACTGATGCAAGCTCCAATGGCTGGGGAGCCACGGATAATTGCTCTAGTTGTGGGGGCAGATGGGACACCCTTGAATCAACGATGTTGTTGACTCAATGGATTAACTATTTGGAGTTGCTGGCAGCATTCCACGGACTTCGTGCGTATTGTTCCAAGCTTGTTGGAGCACATGTCCGTCTCCAAATAGACAACACCACAGCAGTGGCATACTTAAACCATATGGGTGGTACCAGGTCAGTTTCGTGTGACAAATTGGCTAACTCAATTTGGCTCTGGTATGTTCAAAGAGACATTTGGATTTCAGCTACCTATTTGCCAGGTGAGCTTAATACTGTGGCGGACACCAGGTCACGCAAATTTAATGACAATATTGAATGGATGTTGCATCCTGAGATTTTTTCTGAAGTCACAGCCAAATTTGGTAAACCGGACATTGACCTTTTTGCGTCACGGTTGAACCATCAGGTACCAGCCTACGTTTCATGGGAACCAGATCCTGGGGCAATAGCGCTAGATGCATTCTCGCTGGACTGGGGGAATTGGTTTTTCTATGCCTTCCCCCCGTTTTGCCTCATCAGTCGGGTATTGCGAAAGATTCAGGCAGATGCTGCCAAGGGCATCCTTATTATACCCGACTGGCCCACACAGCCTTGGTATCCGGTGGTCTTTGACATGCTCAACGAACCTTGGGTCCTTTTGAAGGGTTGCCCACAATTGGTTACTCACCCTGTCTCAGGGGAGCCACATCCCTGCCATGGCTATTTAAATTTGTTGGCTTGCAGGTTCTGAACAGGCCGTTAGTCCAATACGGCCTCTCGGCTCGGACCATGGATACCATCGGGGCGTCGTGTCAAGAGTCCACAAGGCGAAGATACCGCTCGCATATTAAGAAGTGGGAAGCCTACTGCAGCCGCTCTCGCATCACGTACGATGACGTGACAATAACCGACGTCCTGGAATTCCTCGCGGGGTTGCACCATGATGAACACTTAAGTTACAGTGCCATCAACAGCGCCAGAAGTGCGCTATCATTCTACCTCAAGATTGGGGTAGGATCCAACAGGCTAGTGTCCAGACTCATGCGGGGTATATTCAATATGAATCCGCCTACACCACGCTATAATATCACCTGGGATGTCAGGGACGTATTAACCCTGCTCAGGACGTGGTCTCCCATGGAAGGGCTCCAACTGGACCAACTCACCATGAAGCTGGTGATGTTACTAGCGCTGACTTCAGCTCAGAGGGTACAGACACTACACAAACTTTGTGTCGACAGAATGACTTCTACCCCTACAGAAGTAGTCTTTTTCATTGATGAGCTACTAAAGCAGCATAGACCTGGGTGCACAGGGCTGCAGCTGAAGTTCCCGGCATACCCCGCAGATGCTAGGCTATGTTTAGCCTCACATATCCGCCACTATGTCAAGGTGACGGCACGCATCAGAGGAATGGAGAGATACCTGCTTGTCACTCATAAGGGACCTCATCATCGAGTGACAGTCCAGACGATATCCAGGTGGCTTCGAGTCGTCTTGGGTAAGTCAGGTATCGACACTAATGTGTTCAAGTCTCATTCCACCAGGGCTGCATCGACGTCAGCGGCGAGGGTCATGGAGGTGCCCATGGACCAAATTCTCGCCACAGCAGGATGGGCTAATGAAGCTGTGTTCCAGCGTTTTTATAACAAGCCTGTTGCTGGTCCTCTACAGTTCGCAGAAGCCGTGCTGAATGCAGGTTCAGAACGTGGAGATGTCCCCGCATGAGGGGTTTTTGATTTGTTATTAATAAATATGCTCTTGTTTTGCAGTATGAACTATTGAGCAAGTTTGTTCCTCCCATCCATCCCTGGTAGTGGTGTGTCAGCATGGACGTGGTCCAGGCCGTGTAATCACAGAAGCTTTGAAGTCTTCACGAAGTCACTCACGTGACTCCGAAATGAAATAGTAAGATTGAACGAGAACTTACCAGTTCGAAGGTTGATCTTTATTTTATGAGGAGTCGAAGTGAGGGATTTCGTGCCCTCCTCGCCCAACCCTCAATCACCTTCATCTGGTAATCTTAGTCACTTCAATCTTACTATGCGAAGTCATTTCTATTGTTGGTTTCTGTGATTCCACGCCGCTACTTTGAAGTATGTCGAGCATGCGCGCCGGCGGGCTCTTCACGAAATCCCTCACTTCGACTCCTCATAAAATAAAGATCAACCTTCGAACTGGTAAGTTCTCGTTCAATCTTACTATTCCCAATTCCTCCGTCAACGCCGCATCTGCTCCCAGGATGAGGTGTTCCACACCAGGTCATGACAAATGTCCTCATTCTTCAGAGAACGTGGAGTCCCCTCCCCCACTATAGATGAGGCTCGCACCAAGGTCTCCTCCATACCCCGCAACACTGCCCTCTCTCCCCATTTCCCCACTTGCAGCAAGGGCAGACTCCCCCTGGTTATCACCTTTCACCCCACCGGCCAGCACATACAACACATAGTCCTCCGCCAGTTTTGTCACCTCCAACGTGACCCCACCACTCGCCACATCTTCCCATCTCTCCCCCCTGTCTGCCTTCCACAAAGACCATTCCCTCTGCAACTCCCTTGTCTATTCTACCTTTCCCTCCCGCTCCACCCCTTCCCCGGGCGCTTTTTCGTGCAACCGCAAGAGATGCTACACTTGTCCCTTTACCTCCCCCCTCCACTCCTTTCAGGGACCCAAGCAGTCCTTCCAGGTCCGACAGAGGTTCACCTGCACCTCCTCCAACCTCATCTACTGCATCCACTGCTCTAGATGCCAGCTGATCTATATCGGTGAGACCAAGCGGAGGCTTGGCGATCGTTTCGCCGAACACCTCCGCTCGGTCCGCAATAACCAACCCGACCTCCCGGTGGCTCAGCACTTCAACTCCCCCTCTCATTCCATATCCGACCTCTCTGTCCTGGGCCTCCTCCACGGCCAGAGTGAGCAACACCGCAAATTGGAGGAACAGCACCTCATATTCCGCTTGGGGAGTCTGCATCCTCTGGGCTTGAACATTGAATTTTCTCATTTCTGTTAACCCTTGCTGTCTCCTCGTCTTCCCACTTCTCCCCCAGTCCTCGGGCTCCTCCTCCTCCTTTTTCCTTTATTTTCCCCGCCCCCCCACTTCCCATTAGTCTGAAGAAAGGTTTTGGCCCGAAACGTTGCTTATCTCCTTCGCTCCTTAGATGCTGCTGCACCCGCTGAGTTTCTCCAGCCTTTTGTGTACCTACAGTTCTTTGTTTTCTACACTTTGCAATAATCATTGATGTACCTTTTGAGAAGGTCACAAGGTTCATTTTCTCCCCAATGGAAGATTTTAAGCAACATTTTCAAGTAATCCCTTTTTTTGGTCTGGTCACGTTCTTACAGGTGCAAGTAGCAACTTGTAGAGAGGATTTGTCACATACTCCCTTGATATTATGAGAAGGAAAGACTATAGACAATAGACAATAGGTGCAGGAGTAGGCCATTCGGCCCTTCGACCCTGCACCGCCATTCACTGTGATCATGGCTGATCATCCGCAATCAGTACCCCGTTCCTGCCTTCTCCCCATATCCCCTGACTCCGCTATCTTTAAGAACTCTATCCGACTCTCTTGAAAACATCCAGAGAATTGGCCTCCACTGCCTTCTGAGGCAGAGAATTCCACAGATTCACAACCCTCTGAGTGAAAACGTTTTTCTTTATCTCCGTTCTAGATGGCTTACCCCTTATTCTTAAAGTGTAGCCCCTGGTTCTGGACTCCACCAACATCAGGAACATGTTTCCTGCCTCTAACGTGTCCAAATCCTTAATAATCTTACATGTTTCAATAAGACCCCCTCACATCCTTCTATGTTCCATAGTATACATGCCCAGCCACTCCATTCTATGAATATATGACAGTCCCGCCATCCCGGGAATTAACCTTGTGAACCTACGCTGCAGTCCCTCAATAGCAATAATGTCCTTCCTCAAATTTGGAGACCAAAACTGCACACAATACTCCAGGTGTGGTCTCACTAGGGCCTTGTACAACTGCAGAAGGACCTCTTTGCTCCTATACTCAACTCCTCTTGAAATGAAGGCCAACATGCCATTTGCTTTCTTCATTGCCTGATGTACCTGCATGCTTAATTTCAGTGACTGATGCACAAGGACCCCCAGATCTCTTTGTAGTTCCCCTTTTCCCAACTTGACACCATTCAGATAAAAATCTACCTTCCAGTTTTTGCCACAAAAACCTCACATTTTTCCACATTAAATTGTATCTGCAACGCGCCTGTCCACTCACCCAAACTGTCCAAATCACCCTGCATCCTCATGTACATTCACTCTACTCATGTACAGTTAGTCTGCAAAGCTATTATTCTGTCAGAAGAATGGATATATTGAAAATTAAATTGGCAGAAGAGATGTTATTGTGCTAGTGATAGGAATTTTCATTTACTATTTTAAGTGCTGAATAAGAAAATTACAATTCTTCCAGTGAAACGCAAATGCCTCAAAAACTTAAAGCAAAAGTGAAATTGAAATTAGTTTTGAACTGTTCGGAAGTCAGTTTTTATTTCAAAATGAGAATATAATTTATGCTAACTTGCCAAAAAATATTCCATGTAACTACCTGAAATTGAGGGTAATATACTGACATGGATTTAGAATTGGTTATTTTACAGTCTGTCAACACTGGGAATAAATGTATCCCTCTCAGGCCGATAGGCTGTGATGACTGAAGTGTTACATGAGTGGTGCCTGAGCCCTAACCATTGAAAGTCTATATTAGTGATTTAGCTGAAGGTACATATTGTCATATTTCCAGCTTTTAATATTGTTCTCCAAAATTAAGTCAGGTGCATCAATGCTTTTCAAGATATAATTAGCTGAGTGACAACTACTCCTTAGATATACTGTCAACCATTACATAACTGTTGTCAAGTTAGTTTGCATCAGCTATGCACTTATAATCTACTTATCAATACTTATTTTGTCATGACTGCTCAATTCCAAGCATCATCATCATGTGTTACAAATTGATCATAGAATTGAATTAGGATGAAAATGAGAGACTTTGACATCAAGCCATTATTGTATCAGATGAGCATGAAATAGCTCTGGTAAAACCAGTTTTAATGTAAATGAGAGGAGGGTCACACCACTGAAAGGAAGATACTGCAGCTGTTGGAAACTAGTTACCATTAAGCATTTGTAATACCAAGCATTATCTACAGTTGCTAATCAAGACAATGTGTTAAGCAAACCTATCTCCATTAGCTTCATCAACTATAACCCAATGGTGACACAATCTGCCACAGGCAATGATGATCCAATTCTACACGGCCATCATAGAGTCTGTCCTCACCTTCTCCATCATGGTCTGGTTTGGCTCAGCCACCAAGCACGACACCCGGAGGCTGCAGCGAATCGTCCGATCAGCTGAGAAGGTTGTTGGCTGCAACCTTCCCTCCATTGCCGAACTGTACACTGGAAGGGCCAGGAAGCGAGTGGGTAAGATCATCTCTGACCCCTCTCGCCCTGGCCACAAACTCTTTGAATCATGTCCCTCTGGAAGGCGACTCCGGACTGTCAAAGCTGCCACAGCCAGACATAAAAACTGCTTTTTTTCCATGGGTAGTAGTTCTACTCAATCACCAAAAATCTGTAGCCGCCATTTGCTCTGGTATTTTATTTAATTCACATGTTTAATCGATAATGTTTTATTATTAATGTTTACTGTTTTATGTGTCATTCTTAATTGCCACTGGATGTCATGTTGTCACTTGCGATTGGAGCACCAACGCAAATTTATTGTATGTGAACATACTTGGCCTATAAACCTCTTAATTAATTCATTCATTCACAGGTTTCCATCGTGTCACACAGTCATTCAGCAGGGAAACTGGCTACCTTATCTATGGCGACCAAAGGGCACCCATCCATACTAATCCCATTTTCTACTACTGCCTCGGCAATTCAAATGCTCATCTCTACACTTTTTTGTTGGCCTCTCACTTTCTCAGGAAGTTCATTCCAGGTACTCAACACCACCTGCCCTTCTAAATCTCTTCCTACTTAATATAAATCTCTCTCCTCTAGTTTCTGATAAAATGGTTTCCGGCAATGTACACTATCTATGCCTCTCATAATCTTATTAACCTCAAATAACTGTATGTACAAAAAAAAGACCATAAATCTTCAACAGTTTTCCAATAAAGAGTGAGAATAGTAAGATTGAACGAGAACTTACCAGTTCGAAGGTTGATCTTTATTTTATGAGGAGTCGAAGTGAGGGATTTCGTGAAGAGCCCGCCGGCGCGCATGCTCGACATACTTCAAAGTAGCGGCGTGGAATCACAGAAACCAACAAAAGAAATGACTTCGCATAGTATGATTGAATTGACTAAGATTACCAGATGAAGGTGATTGAGGGTTGGGCGAGGAGGGCACGAAATCCCTCACTTCGACTCCTCATAAAATAAAGATCAACCTTCGAACTGGTAAGTTCTCGTTCAATCTTACTATTTCATTTCGGAGTCACGTGAGTGACTTCGTGAAGACTTCAAAGCTTCTGTGATTACACGCCCTGGACCACGTCCATGCTGACACACCACTACCAGGGATGGATGGGAGGAACAAACTTGCTCAATAGTTCATACTGCAAAACAAGAGCATATTTATTAATAACAAATCAAAACCCCTCATGCGGGGACATCTCCACGTTCTTGACCTGCATTCAGCACGGCTTCTGCGAACTGTAGAGGAGCAGCAACAGGCTTGTTATAAAAACGCTGGAACACAGCTTCATTCGCCCATCCTGCTGTGGCGAGAATTTGGTCCATGGGCACCTCCATGACCCTCGCCGCTGACGTCGATGCAACCCTGGTGGAATGAGACTTGAACACATTAATGTCGATACCTGACTTACCCAAGACGACTCGAAGCCACCTGGATATCGTCTGGACTGTCACTCGATGATGAGGTCTCTTATGAGTGACAAGCAGGTATCTCTCCATTCCTCTGATGCGTGCCGTCACTTTGACATAGTGGCGGATATGTGAGACTAAACATAGCCTAGCATCTGCGGGGTATGCCGGGAACTTCAGCTGCAGCCCTGTGCACCCAGGTCTATGCTGCTTTAGTAGCTCGTCAACGAAAAAGACTACTTCTGTAGGGGTAGCTGTCATTCTGTCGACACGCAGTTTGTGTAGTGTCTGTACCCTCTGAGCTGAAGTCAGCGCTAGTAACATCACCAGCTTCATGGTGAGTTGGTCCAGTTGGAGCCCTTCCATGGGAGACCACGTCCTGAGCAGGGTTAATACGTCCCTGACATCCCAGGTGATATTATAGCGTGGTGTAGGCGGATTCATATTGAATATACCCCGCATGAGTCTGGACACTAGCCTGTTGGATCCTACCCCAATCTTGAGGTAGAATGATAGCGCACTTCTGGCGCTGTTGATGGCACTGTAACTTAAGTGTTCATCATGGTGCAACCCCGCGAGGAATTCCAGGACGTCGGTTATTGTCACGTCATCGTACGTGACCCACCATTGCAACTCAGTTATCGCTTCGGACGGCAGCTGCATAGATCGATCGTAATGACCAGCGTTCCGTTTTAACGCAGTAATTTTAGCTCTTTGCAAATTCTGATAATGCAAAGGTCCATATCGTGCTGCCGGAAACAAAGCCACTAACTTGCCAATTACTGTGGCTGTATGCCGAATCGATGGTATATTGGTGCCAATTAAATCTCTGCACACCTTAGTGACTTCCTCAATTTTGTTAATTGGTATAGTTATCCTCATGCTCATTGAGTTCACCGTG
Source organism: Raja brachyura (assembly GCA_963514005.1). The sequence goes on along the minus strand of OY740783.1, from coordinate 24,599,395 downwards.
AACCCTAGGTAATTAATTACCTGGGCAGGGCAGAACTTCGATTTCTCTGGATGGACAATGAATCCTAATTGTTGAAATATATTGACAGCAGCTGCAACACCCTGTTCAGCCAATTGCAGGGTGTGGCCCACAATAAAGACATCATCTAAATAGGCCATAACTATATGATGTCGTTGTCTCAAATAAGCCATGATTGGCTTCACCAATTTAGTGAACAATCTAGGGGCTGTAGTAAGCCCATTAGGCAAAGCCTTATACTGCCAAAGTTGCTCCATCCAGATAAATTTCAAAAACCTTCTATCATCTTTCTGGATGGATACTGAATAATATGCATCCCTCAAATCAATGCATGCCATAAAGCAGCCATGAGAAATCAATGATTTGGCTGTTTCAAACGTATCCATTTTAAAATGAGTATATGTTACAAACGTATTCAAACGGGTTAGATCAATAATGACACGACAGCCTCCATCCTTCTTAGGTCTAGTAAATATGTTCGAAACAAATTCAATTGGCTCATGCACTGTTTTCTCAATCACACCCTTCTGTTCCAAACTTAAAATTTCCTTGTAACCTGCTGCCTGTTCTGCAGCAGACAATTTGAACGTACGACCAGGCATGTGCTGGGATGGAGGAATGTCGCCATTAATAAACTCAATTTTATGCCCCCGAATATTCCGCAACACATACTCATCACCAGTAAAATTACCCCATGCATCCAAAAACAACCGTAAACGACCACCAACATGGGAAGTTAAACAGAGAGAAAAAAGAGAACCAGACCCCCTCACCTCCGTGGTTACCGGCGGTCCTTGACACGTGTGGGTGGCCGTGGAGGTGCTGGGTTGGCTTGAGGGCGCGGCGTCTTCGATTTCCACAAAGGTCTCTGCCGACCCTGTCCTAAAAAAGACCCTTGGTGCTGGTTCTGGTGCTGTTGTCGTTGTGGAGCTAGAGGGCGAGTCCTCGTCGAGGCACCGGCCGACCCTCGTGAGCGAATGTATGGAGCTTTTGAGCCTGACGGTGTGGGGGCACTCTGAGAGCGCATGATCCCCACCGTTTTGGCTTGTTCGTCAAGCTCTTTGACTCTCTTCGAGAGGTCCTCACCAAAGAGCTGACGGGGCGGCGGCGGCGGCGGTGGTTTGCACAATCCTGCAAACTTCGGGTTGAGTGCTGGGCAGATGCTGTTTTTGCGAAACCCGTTGATTTCGTGCTGGGTCGCGCACAATAAGGCCAGAGCATCTTCCTGGTCCAAATTCAGTTCGTCCCCGTCCACCGACCGCACAAAGGCGGTAATACCGGCCGTGAGGAGTTTCAGGATCCGCTGCAATTTTAGCTCCTGTTGACGGATAGCCGCACTGATGTTGCCCCATATTGGCGTATTGACCACAGGCACGTTGAGGGAGTTGCAGTTTGATGGAGCCTTGTGCCGGCTCATAGCCTGGATGAGGACTTCTTCCTGCAGCACCTGATTATTAAGAAAGTCCACTGTGGCTGCCAGCTTTGTATTTAGAGGAAGACCAGCCGTATGTGGGGCCGCGAATTTGGTCGCCACATCCAAGAGTTCTTCCGCTGGCACCTCCAACGGAGTTGGTACGGGATACACCAGAACCTCCTCCTCCTGCTGCTCCAGGCTGATAGTAGATGTTGGTGAAGACGCCCTGTGCCTGTTGCTGCCCTGCTGTTGTTGACGTTGAAGCAGGAGCTCCAGCAGCCGCTCCATACGGTCAATACGCCCTTCACCCTGAACACTCAGGTGGTCGGAGTCCTCCGGCTCTGAAAAGAAAACCGGGCTCCTGTCATCGGCTCGCACCTCGTCGAGGCCCTGCCGGTGCCGGTAGTTGTCGCTAACAGCCGCCGAGGCGAAACTGCGCGATTCCTGCGCGGGCGTGTTCAATCGCCTCCGTTTAGCGAGAGCTGAAGCCGCTGCCACTAAGGGCACTTGCGGCGAGGTGTCGGCACCAGCCGAAGCATGGCTGCCTGGGTCCCGCGCAGTCTTGCCGGCTGCCCACATCGTGGACGTTGCCGACGCATGGTCTCGCCCACCCATCCATGGGGGGCTCGGCGACCGTGACGAGACCCGACTCGACCGACCCGTCCCGGCGTCGAGAGTCGGGGTGTGCCGGCTGGACCTCACAGCCGCCCCGGGTCTCGCCCTGGAACCTGACCGCTCCTCCGCGATAGGCAATGCATTGGCCCTAACAGGGTTAGGCTTCTGGGCTCCTGCCCTCCCCCTTCTCGGAGGGCTGAGTGGAACAGACCGTGCAACGGCACGTGCCCTGCTCGAGGTCGCCAGCGCCGCTGACAACCTGACTGCCATGGCAGGGTCCCCCTGCTCTGGCGGCACACCACACTCCTCCTGGTCGAACTCCTCCGAGCTGTGGTGTGCTGGCGGACCTGGACCTGTAATCACAGGGCTTACCCACATCTCCGCCTGAGTCCCGGCCTGCGCTGCAGGTATTGCCGATGGTAAAGGCCCCGGAACTGTTGACCGGCGAACTCGTCCTGACGTCCTCCGGCCCTTCGAACTCCCATCCATGTCCTTGCTGCAAGACATAATCAGACAACAAGGACCACCAACTAAAGGTAGAATACTCACCTCCGTGGCCCCTTATGAAGGGCTGGCGAGGAGCGCGCTCCACCGCCAGCCGTCGCAGCAACGCGTTACGACGATATGTCGAGCATGCGCGCCGGCGGGCTCTTCACGAAGTCACTCACGTGACTCCGAAATGAAATATAATTTTCTCTTGCTTTCAAAACATTTTGCTCTCTCAGTGATTTTTCCTGGTCCTACAAAAATGCAAAAACACCAAACCCCAACTAAGAACCCAAAAATCTTCCAGTCGTGGAAAAAAAATTCTGCGGCTACTTGATGGTCCATTTTAGATGCCCAGTTTTGAGCTGTTAGTTAAGTCATATTAAACACATTTGTGGTATGTTACAACACAATGTTGTGAAGATTGGTTATCATCCCCATTAGGATTATACCGCAATCACTTCTGCCAACTATGCCTGCATAGATGCAGCTTACTTGAGTTTAGTTTAGATATACAGCGCCAAAATATACAGTCCCTCTGGCCCACTGAGTCCGCGCTGACAGCGATCCCCATACACCAGCACTATTCTACACACTAAGGACAAATTACAATCTTTGCTGAAACTAATTAACCTGCGTCTTTAGTGTGTGGGAGGAAACTGGAGCACCCAGGGAAAATGCATGCAGTCATGGGGAGAACGTACAAATTCTGTACAGACAGCACCCATAGTCAGGATCAAACCCGGGTCTCTGATGCTGAAAGGCAGCAACTCTACCACTGTGCCATTGGGCATCTCGGAGGTACATCAAGAGGACCAACTTCCACTTAATTTCTACAAATGCTCCATTAAATAATTCACTGTTATGGATGCCGCTTCAATTCTGCAGTAAAGTCTCCCAGAGGAACTGAGCTTATTACAGCCTAGAAATGTTACTGTACCAATACAAATAACATTTTATTTTTAAATGGGTCCACACAAGAAAGTGCCCTGAATATTTCACTCATGGCATGTGAGTTATTTTTCTTAACTTGTAGCAGGTATGCACGCTGACACAAATATTGAGAACATGGTGGGCTTTAACTTTATACTAGAATAATTGGGACCCATTGGGTCCCAGTCGCACGGGAGCCCTGGTCCCCCATCGCAATATTCCACCACTAACCCGTTCCCCCAACGCAACCCATTCCCCCAACGCAATATTCCACCACTCACCAATAGCCCCTAATTATGCAGGCGTGGCTTATTTCCCCTCATCCCCCAGCACTCGCTCCCCCTCCTCTTCATGTGTGGGAGGGGAGGGGGGGAGGGAAGGGGGATGTGTGGTAAGGCGGGTGTGGGGTGGGAGGGCAATTGTGGGGGTAAGGGGGTTTGTGGGGGGAGGGATGGGTGTGTGGGCTAGTGGAGGGGTGTGGGAAGGTGTGTAGGTGGGGAGGTTGTGGGGGCAGGGGGGTTTGTGGGGGAGGGGTGTGGGGGATGGGTATGGAGGAGGCATGTGGGGGGCAGGGTGTGGGGGAAGGGATGAGGTGATGGGGGAGCGAGGGGTGGGAGGGTTGTGTTGAAGGGAGGGCAGCGAGCGTTTTGGAGCCAGAGAGGGGATGTGTGGGGGGGAGGGAGGCAGAGGGAGGGGGGTGGGTGGGGGGGTGTGAAGACGGGGGGGGGAGGGAGGAGGGCGGCAGGAGCCAGTGAGGGGAAGGGGTTGGAGGACTCACAGCGGGCAATGTGGACTCACAGCAGGTGCTGGTCGCTGGACGTTCTCCTTCGCTGGGATCAGAGTCACCGTTTTCCATTTGCCGAGAGCTCTGACAGTGCCGGGTTGGGCCGCTTCCGGTCCCTCCAAAAATTGTATCTGGTTGGAGACCTCCGCTGGCCATCCAGAGCCTCCCTCAACTCCAGTAAAGATGCGATAGCGCAGGAAGGGGCGGACCGTCCTGCGGAGTGACAGGAAAAAAGACCAATCCACGCGGTTCCGACTGGCAGCAGAGTAGATAGATCTGCGCACATGCGATTTTTAAACCTCGCTAACTTTTACATTAGACCACCGATCGGAAGGGAACTTGGTGCAATCGCAGCAGAGGAGAACGATGAATAAACAGGCGAAAAATCATAGCGTTATCGTGTACCGTTTTTGCGCAAATAGAATGACCGCAAGATAACAAGATCAGAGTTTTAGTTAAGTATAGATAGATAGATTGGAAGTCATAGTACAGTTTAGCCTTCAACACAATATACTGAATGTGCTCACTCCTAAACGCCGTGTTCTTGGTCTTGGATCGTCCATCTGCAACTGGCTTCCGGACTTCCTGACTGGCAGACCTCAGTCGGTTAGAATGGGTCATAACCATTCCTCCACCCTGACCCTCAACACTGGCGCTCCTCAGGATTGTATTCTCAGTCGATTGCTCTTGCCACTGTACATCCATGACTGTGTGGACAAGCACAACACTAATTTGATTTATCTGTGAACCACCACCTAGATTTATGAGGATGTTCCCAGGACTCAAGGGTCTGAACTATATGGAGAGGTTGAGCAGGCTGAGACACTATTCCTTGGAGCGCAGGAGGATGAAGGGTCATCTTACAGAAGTGTATAAAATTACAAGAGGAATAGATGCGTCACTTTCCCAGAGTAGAGGCATCGAGAACCAGAGGGCATAGTTTTAATGGGGGAAAGATTTAATAGGAATCTTAGGGGTAACGTTCACACAAAGGGTGGTGGTGTTATGGAACAAGCTGCCATAGGAGGTAGTTGAGGCAATGGTTACGAATCACTAGATAGGTCTTCATCTTGCATATGGCGTGCACAGCCTAAATTTGTAGGACAACTTGTTCTATTTGATCTTATTTGATTGTGCATGCCAGTTTGATTGCATTCGTTGAAACAGGGCGGACCACGTGAAGGTTGCAATCTCCTACCCCAACTAGACAGGTGCATGGATAGGACAGGTTTCGTGGGATATGGACCAAAAACAGGCAGGTGGGACTAGTATAGCTGGGATATTGTTGGTCGGAGTGGACAAGTTGGGCCGAAGAGCCTGTTTCCATGTTATAACTCTATCACTATCTACAATACCTTGTATCCACCAACTTGATCGTTAAGTTCACCAATCCTTTCACTGTGGTCCGCTGGATAGACAACAATGATGAGGCAAAGTACAGGCAAGTGATGGAGAACATTGCGTCATGGTGCCAGAAGAACGACCCAGCCCTTATGTTCAGCAAGACAAAACTATTGACAAAACACATTTTCTTTTACCTTGAAACAAGGCAGATAACTGAAAAAGGTTACTTAACAGTTCTTCTTATCGAGGCCACATCACAAGATTAGAAATTGTTCAGCCAGAGCTGAACACATTTCTCAGCATCTGCATACAATGGCGTCTTTCGTTTCTTGTGCTTCTTTTGCGCAGTGGTGGAAAGATTGGTGGAAACAAGCCCATGACTTGAACATTCTTTCCTTGACCCCACTTAACAGTTGATGCTCCATCTTGTGCCATTAATTTCTCTCCAATTTGTATTTAGAACATGTCCTTCGAATTCACTGTCTCAAAAAAGACAATCATTCATTTGGAATTCAGGATTTAGTTTACCAAAGGTGGCATTTTGCAATCAGCCAGAGCCACATTCCTCTGGAGAGTTAGAGCTTTTGATGTAAGATATTGCACCTTTAGACTTTTAGAATGGCTGCTGAGGATTTTAAATCACTTGTGGATTTTCTTCAATTTCATTTATTTTTCAACAGCAATAAATACAAGCTGGCCCCCACTGGACACAGCGCATTTTGATAGTATCTCATTCGTTGAAATTTTCGTGACAATATCTCAAAAGTTTTGACAGATATGATCTAGCAGTTTCAACATTACATTATTTTTCTAAGTTGACAGAAAACAAAAACGTCTGCAAACTAAATTTCAGGCCCAGAAATGGCAATGCATGCACACCCATCTAACTTCAGAGTCCATCTTGCTTCTTATTAATTGAATTTGGGTAAAGTGATTGCTTTCCAAATAACTTTCCCACTTTGAATAAATGATCGTCAGGAAATTTGTTTGATTGCAGATTCTTAAAAGATAATCCCAAGCAGCAGCAGAGGGTTAATTTCCACCATCAAATGGCACTCAAGCAGAGTGGATCTCCCCAACTCAGATCAGTTTATTGTCATAAATTCAATGATACGTTACTGTCACTTGTTCCTGGGCACAGTGAAATTCTTGTTATTGCATATAATGCAGTAAAATCATACTATTGATCAGCACCATCTAGCATGGTGGCGCAACGGTAGAGTCGCTGCCTTACAGCACCCGAGACCCGGGTTTGATCCTGATTACGGGTGACGTCTCCACAGATTTTGTACGTTCTCCTAGTGACCTGCGCGGGTTTCCTCCGAGATCATCGGTATCCTCCCGCACTCCAAAGACATACAGGTTCGTAGGTTAATTGGCTTGGTATAATTGTATATTGTCCCCTGTGTGTGTTTGAAAGTGTTAATGTGTGGAGATCGCTGGTCCGTGTGGACTTGGTGGGCCGAAGGGCCTGTTTCCATGCTGCACCTCTAAACTAAACTAATATCAAAGCTAAGTATAAAAGTGCAATGATTGTAGTGTAAGAATAGTAGACTTCACCTAGGTAATACACAAAAACTTGCTGCATTTCTGGCACCAACTTGTCCTCTTTAAGTTTTAAAGTTCTTAATAGCACAGTCTTAACTTGATCTTAAAGGCCCCGTTCTCCTGGCAGTGGCACTGGGTCAGTGTTGCAGGAGTTGGCCTGTGCTAGCGATGCTGTTGAAGTACTTCACCACTGCTCGGCCTCTCCATACTGCTGCAGGCTGTATCTGATCCGCCCGTTCACCCACAGTGAATCCTCCAGTGATGCCTGATCCACGCAATCCCCTGGCAGCATGCTGCAGGGCCTCTAGCAGCCCACCACCAACACCTTGGCCCACGGTCCCATTGCCTCCCACAACCACTGCTCAGCTTCAGGGAACAATGATATTCCTAGATCACATGAAGCTGTATGCGCACTGTTATGACAAAGAAAAATAAATACAACCAGTGCAAAATATCAGAATGGTGCAAGTTTGTTGTGTAATGTGTTTAGTTTAGTTTAGAGATGCGGAATGAAAGCAGGCCATTCAGCCCACCGAGTCCGCGCCGACCAGCAGTCCCTGCACATTAACACTATCCTACACACTCGAGGGACAATTTACACATACACCAAGCCAATTAACCTACAAACCTGAATGTCTTTGAGAGTGTGGGAGGAAACCGAAGATCTTGGAGAAAACCCACGCAGGTTACGGGGAGAAAGTACAAACTCCGTAAAGACAGCACCCGTCGTCAGGATCGAACCCGGGGCTCCGACGCTGCAAGCACTGTAAAGGGCCTGTCCCATGTGGCCACCATTTGCGTGCCATTTACGTGACCTGGTAGCGTGTGGGTAGCGCGGAACGGGCGCATGAAGTGTCATGGAGGAGTGTGGAGTTGCGCGCGGTATCGTGCAGTGCTCCAGGATTTCGGTCTGCACTAAATCTTCGCGCGCCACCAGCCTGTCGCGTAAATGACGGCCAAGTGGGACACCCTGGCGCGGTGCAGCGTTTTTCCTACAACAGTAGCAGAAGCAGGCAAGCGATCACCGAGCTCGGCCTGGGGCTCACAGCCGTTGCGGATCCGGATCCACCCCCACTCCTACTCCCAGAGCGGGGCCAAGATGATTGGAGATAGACACAAAATGCAGGAGTAATTCAGCGGGACCGGCAGCTTCTCTGGAGAGAAGGAATGGATGACGTTTCTGGTCAAGACCCTTCTTCAGACTGAATAAGAGTCTCGACCCAAAACATCATCCATTCCTTCTCTCCAGAGATGCTGCCGGTACCACTGAGTTACTCCTGCATTTTGTGCCTATATTCAAATTATGTCATGCGCTCCAGACGGCTGTGCAGACGCATGATGAAGCGCGCGACCGTTGCGCTACTGTCGCACGTCAGTCACTGCTGGCCTATCGCGTAAATGTCGGCCAAGTGGGACAGGCCCTTAAGGCAGCAACTTACTGCTGCACCACCGTGCCGCCCTTTATTCACTAAATGTGAATTACTGAAAAAAATTAAGGTACAGAACAGAATAACCAAATGTGGTAGAATTAAGAGTAAGAGGTGATCCAGGCTTTCAGGCTCCGGCATCTCCTCCCATAAAGTACGAGAGAAAAGGAATGACCAGGGTGGCAGCGTAAATGCAAGTACTTATATTTCTTAGTTTCAATTGAAAGCTATTTCATAACTGTACATTTTGTTCAGAGTTCTTATGTTTGTTCTTGTGAACATTAAACTATTACCTAAATCTTCGCTGGATAAACTTTCTCTTCACAAGATGCCATCAATATGTTTATAATAATACCCTTGTGAGAGTAAGACAGTAAATTCTGTCCTACTGCAATATAGTTCATGCTTTTTTTATCCATACAAACTCTTGGGAGAGAGTTCCCCACTGCTAACCACAAGGACAATTCACTGATGGATGCTCATGATCACGTTGATGAATTTCAATATAACACACTTGGACTAATCCTTGCATGCATTTCCTGCAATTAGTGATGTTGTGCAAATGATTAGCACAGGTGTATTAAAATAATAACACCAGAATCCCCCAAAATTACATTAAATTGTTGGACTTTGAGCAGCAGAATATCAAGGTGAAATTAAGTTCATTTTAAATGAAAGACATATTTAAACCTAAGGTTATACATTCCTCATAAACAAAACCAAAAAAGGATATGAATGAAAGCAATGAAACCTGAGGATAGATTACACTGTTGCCTTCTGTGTGTGTGTGTGTGTGTGTGTGTGTGTGTGTGTGTGTGTGTGTGTGTGTGTGTGTGTGTGTGTGTGTGTGTGTGTGTGTGTGTGTGTGTGTGTGTGTGCGTGGGTGGGTGTGGGTGTGGGTGTGGGTGGGTAGGTGTGTGTGCATGTGTGAGTGTGTGTATTTCTAAGTGTGTGTGCGTGTGTATGCATGCATGTGTGTGTGTGTGCGCGTGAGAGCGCCTTCATTATCTAATATATTGCTTCGAGCATATTTCTTTTGTGAGTTAATAGTATGTTTTGTATACTTCCTGTAAAAATGTATAGTTTTGAATGTATCCCACAATATAAACTGCTGTTGAAGGCCAGAATTGTGTTTAAAATTGTCTGATTGGTTAACCTTGCTCACCTTCTAAAGCCATATGACAATATCGTACTGTACCTCAGGACCCCGAAAAGACAATGGTAATTAGCAGTATGATCTAATAAATAATTGTTTTGTATGTTTTCAAGAAGTCATAAGGAATAGGATTAGAATTAAGCCATTCGGCCCATCAAGTCTACTCCACCATTCAATCATGGCTGATCTACGTCTCCCTCCTTACCCAATTCTCCTGCCTTCTCCTCATAACCTCTGACACATGTACTAATCCAGAATCTATCTATCTCTGCCTTAAAAATATCCACTGACAGCCTCTGCAGCCTTCTGTGGCAACGAATTCCACAGATTCACCAGCTCTGACTAAAGAAATGTCTCCTCATCTCCTTCCTAAAAGGTTGTCCTATGACCTCTTGTTCTAGACTCCCCCACTGAGAGCATGTTGCTTTTCAGAAATCAGTATGCAAATTGTCCAAGGCCACAAGGAGATGCCCAGATAAACTGACTTGAGTGTCCAGGGACCACTTGGCCAAAAAATGAAGGACAAATTTAATCCAGACAATAGGTGCAGGAATAGGCCATTCGGATCTTCGAGCCAGCACCGCCATTCAATGTGATCATGGCTGATCATCCCCAATCAGTACCCCGTTCCTGCCTTCTCCCCACATTCCCTGACTCTGCTATCTTTAAGAGCCCTATCTAGCTCTCTCTTGAAAGTATCCAGAGAACCGGCCTCCACCGCCCTCTGAGGCAGAGAATTCCACAGACTCACAACTCTCTGTGAGAAAAAGTGTTTCCTCATCTCCGTTCTAAATGGCTTACCCCTTATTCTTAAACTGTGGCCCCTGGTTCTGGTCTCCCCCAACATCGGGAACATGTTTCCTGCCTCTAGCGTGTTCAAGCCCTTAACAATCTTATATGTTTCAACAAGATCCCGTCTCATCCTTCTAAACTCCAGAGTGTACAAGTCCAGCCACTTCATTATCTCAGCATGTGATGGACCCGCCATCCCAGGAATTAACCTTGTAAACCTACGCTGCACTCCCTCAATAGCAAGAATGCCCTTCATCAAATTAGGGGACCAAAACTGCACACAATACTGCAGGTGTGGTGTCACTAGGGCTCTGTACAACTGCAGAAGGACCTCTTTGCTCCTATACTTGACTATGAAGGCCAACATGCCATTCACTTTCTTCACTGCCTGCTGTTCCTGCATGCTTACTTTCATAGACTGATGAATAAGGAACCCCAGATCCCGTTGTACTTCCCCTTTTCCCAACTTGACGCCATTTAGATAGTAATCTGCCTTCCTGTTTTTTATACCAAAATGGATAACATCACATTTATCCACATTAAACTTCATCTGCCATGCATCTGCCCACTTCCCCACCCTGTCCAAGTCACCCTGCATTCTCATAGCATCCTCCTCACAGTTCACACTGCCACCCAGCTTTGTGTCATCTGCAAATTTGCTAATGTTACTTTGCATCCCTCCATCCAAATCATTGATGTATATTGTAAATAGCTGCCGCCCCAGCACCGAACCTTGCAGTACCCCACTAGTCACTGCCTGCCATTCTGAAATGGACCTGTTAATCCCTACTCTTCATTTCCTGTCTGCCAACCAATTTTCAATCCATGTCAGCACTCTACCCCCAATACCATGTGCCCTAATTTTGCCCACTAATCTCCTATGTGGGACCTTATCAAATGCTTTCTGAAAACCCAGATACACTACATCCACTGACTCTCCCTTGTTCATTTTCCTAGTTACTTCCTCAAACAATTCCAGAAGATTAGTCAAGTATGATTTCCTGTTCGTAAATCCATGCTGACTCGGACCGATCCTGTTACTGCTATCCAAATGTGCAGCTATTTCATCTCTTATAATTGACTCCAGCATCTTCCCCACCACCGATGTCAGGCTAACCGGTTTATAATTCCTTGTTTTCTCTTTCCCGCCTTTCTTAAAAAGTGGGATAACATTAACCAATTAGTGTCTCCTCAGGATACATTCAAAAGTCAACAAACCGATTCAAAGTATGAGTAAGAGTGATGTGAAGCTCTAACTCAGTCATAAAATGTGCACCCATGCTGAGATGAAGGTTCCCGCTCAGTTTCAGATCTCATTACGTACTTGGTTGCACAGCAGTTAGTGCTGCTGCCTCACAATTCCAGGAACCCAGGTGACATTCTGACTCTGGCATTGTCTTTTTTTTGTTGGATAATTTTTATTAGAAGTATAAGTACAGGTGTAAGTACAAATATAAGTACATATAAAAACAACGTTCTTGATAAAGAGATAGGTAATAATTACCATATTTTCTTATATATACTTCTAAACATTTTATTGTAGTTTTTTTTTAGTGAAAAGTAGGAAAGTGTGAAAAATGGTTAACATAAAAATAGTTATAAAATAACCAAAAGAGAAAAGTAAATAAAATAACAGTGGTATATTATACAAACAGTATTTATATAATAATATATCCGTGATCAATAATGTATTATTCTTCGCTCAATCCTTCGTTCAGGTCTCGATCAGGTCCACAAACCGAGTCATATTGGTCCCTTAAGATATTCAAGGAATGGAGACCAAATCAGATTAAATTGGTCTAACTTGCCTAAAAGTGCAAGTCTTATTCTTTCCAAGTGTAAAGTCTCAGCCATTCCTGAAATCCACAATTTGATTGTAGGGGGTATGGGGCCTTTCCAAAATTGTAAAATTAATTTTTTACCAATTATTAAACTATAATCTATGAAAGTTCTTTGTGCTGTCGTGAGTAATTGATCCCTTTCTAATATTCCCAATATTATTAATTTTGAGTCTGGAACTAGATTCTTATTTACAACATTCGAGATTACCTTAAATATTTCCAACCAAAAATTCGTAATTTTTATACAAGTTGTAAAAGAATGTGTTAAATTAGCTTCTGGGTATTGGCATTTGTCACATATAGGAGATACATTAGAAAACATTCTATGTAAGTTAGTGCTGCTGCCTCACAATTCCAGGAACCCAGGTGACATTCTGACTCTGGCATTGTCTGCGTGAAATTTGTCATGCACCCTGGAATTGATGTATATCACACTGCTCTTCCTCTTCCTGTCATGCACCCTGTGACAATGTCATCACCTCCACGTTCCAAAGAAGTGCTGATAGCTTAATTGATGACTGAGAATTATTCCTTAGGGTGGGGGAGGCAGATTAATTTCACCTACAATAGAGCAACTGAGAGGAAGAGCAGTGTGGGAGAATGAAAATAAATTTTCTTTAGTGTCTGAGAGTGACTGCCCTTTGTGGTGTATAAAAGGATGGGAGGCACTTGTGAGAAAGGCCTATCGGCAGCTGCCATTTTGGGGGAGGCTGTGTGTTGAGATCCAAGTGCCGTGTTTGAGGGTAAGTGTTGACGCTTTGTCTTGTGAAGCTTCAGTGAGATGGCTGAGCAAAACTGTTTGACTGAAATATTTTTTAATAGAAATTTCCTCTTTGGTCTCCTTTGGTCCACCTTGTTTAAAAGCGTATTTTACATGGTGGTGTAATACCAGCCTCAATTACTGCCTCTAGCAGTTTGTTCCATATACCCACCATCATCTGCGTGAAAATGTAATCCCTCGGGTTCTTATTAAATCTTTCCCCTCTCACCTTAAACATGCTCTCTGGTTCTTGAGTCCTCTACGCGAGAAAAAGACTGTGCATTCGCCCTATCTATTCCTCTCAAAAGAATTCCGCAGATTCACCACCCTCTGACTAAAGAAATTCCTCCTCATCTCCTTCCTAAAGGAATGTCCTTAAATTCTAAAGCGATGACCTCTAGTCCTAGACTCTCCAACTAGTGGAAACATCCCCTCCGCATCCACTCTATCCAAACCTTTCACTGTTCGGTTGCAATGAGGTCCTTTTAAACTGCAGCAAGTACATGATTTTATACATCTCCTGTGCTCCAAGGAGCCAAGCCCTAGCCTGCTCAATCGCTCCCTGTAGCCCTGGCAACATACTCTTGAATCATCTCAGCACCCTTTCAAGTTTAATGACATTTTTCTGTTAGCCAGGTGACCAAAACTGAATGCAATACTCCAAGAGCAGCCTCACCAACGTCTTGTGCAAAGAGGATGTCAATAGACCTCAGGAGAATAAGGACAAACTGAGTGGATGGACAAGAACATATCAGATGCACGGTCATCTATTTTGGTGCATGCACAGAAGAGCAAAGTAAAGTTCTGAGAGATATGCTGACCAGAAGGTCCTACAGAGAGTGGTGAGGACAGCGGACAAGATCACCAGATCACCCCAACCGCAATCCAGGACTTATACCCATCTCGCTGTCGCAAGAGAGCAACCAATATCATCAAAGACACCACCCATCCTGCACACAAATTGTTCACCTCCCTTCCATCCGGCAAGCGCTACCGCAGCATGCGGCGCAAAACCACCCGATTCAAAAACAGCTTTTTCCCTCAGGCCATCAGACTACTCAACTCACTCAAGACAATTCCATGAACATTACACCAACAAAGATCAACTGACTGTCAAATAACTTTAACTCAATGTCTGCAGTATGCCATTTGCACTTTTCTATATTGTACCTTTTATTATTGCACTTTAATAACATACCTCAAAATGTTACTAGACTCTGGCACACTGTGAATTTTTTAATATAATGTCTATTTTTAATGGTATATTTTTTTAATGCTATTTTTAATGGTATATTGTCTGTCAATGTTATAAATAAATATTACTTGCACATTTGGAGTGTGGGGAAACACAATTTCAATCTTCTGTGTAACTACTTGTTGCATTATTTGAATTGACAATAAAGTTTACTTTGACTTTGACTAAGGCAATAAGGAGAGAAGAGGTGTGAAATGTGATGCCAGAGGAAGGAATATAGGTTTGAAGGGGTTAGGGTGGAATTGTAGAAGAAATGGGTGTGCATCCAGGCGGGGCACAGCGAAGAGAGGGAGTAAAGATGGACAGGGGTGTTTACATGGATCCCTCATAAAAGCCTTCCAAAAATTGAAATACACCATGTCACAGTCACTCGTTCCCCACTGTTAAATGTGATCCCACTGTTTTAGGAGGGAGAGAGAAAACAGGAAACTAATGCCATGTTTGTCTCATATAGGAGGTACGGAAAATTCTAAAAACTATAATGAAGGATGCAACAACAGAATATGTTGGGGAAAAAATGAAAATATTGAGCATAGTCAGCATATATTTATGAAAGGTATTCAAGTTTGATTAATCTGCTAGAGTTCCTTGAGAATGTGACCAGCAGAATGGAACATGAAATAGTGCCAGGATCTAAAGATGCACCTCCTTTGACAGTCAAGGGCTTTACCATCATTGAATACACACCAGCATCAACACCCAAAATGGCATTCCTAACGAGAAAGAACGGGACCAGACACACACATATTATGGTTACAAGGACAGGTCAGAGGTTTGCTTTTCTACAATAAATGACTCATTTTCTGACTGCCAAAAGGCTTTCCTTCATTTTCAAGGCTTAAGCTGGCAGTATAATGAGATGCTTATCGGGATATGTGCAGCGCCACAGCACTTCAGAGGCACAACACCATGTAGGATGAAACAGCACTCTTGATTGGCATGAAGCATTCACTTTAGCCCAGAGTAGTACTTCACAGTTTCCTCAACATTTGCACTTGTACCACTGGGAAGATCAGGGCAGTTGGAACGTGTGGTACATAGACCGTAAATAGTACAGCACAGGAAACATAGAAACTTAGAAACATAGAAACATAGAAACTAGGTGCAGGAGTAGGCCATTTGGCCCTTTGAGTTAGCACCACCGTTCAATATCATCATGGCTGCTCATCCAAATTCAGTACCCTGTTCCTGCTTGTTCCCCATATCCATTGATTCCTTTAGCCCTAAGAGATAAATCTAACCTTCTCTTGAAAACATTCAGTGATTGGCCTCCACTGCCTTTTGTGGCAGAGAATTCCATAGATTCACAACTCTCTGGGTGAAAATGTTTTTCCTCATCTCAGTCCTAAATGGCCTACCCCTTATTCTTAAACTGTAACCCCTGGTTCTGGACGTCCCAACATCGGGAACATTTTTCCTGCATCTAGCCTGTCTAATCCCTTGAGAATTTATAATGTTTTTATAAGAACAGGGCCTTTGGCCCACAATGTCTGCGTCGAACATGATGCCATGTTAAACTAATCTTCTCTGGCTGCATGTTATCCATATCCCGAGATTCCCTGCATATCAATGTACCTATCTAAAAGTTTCTTAAATGCCTCTATCATATCTGCCTCCAGCACCACCCCAGGCAATGTGTTTCAGGCACACACCACTTTCTGTATACATTTTTTTCCTGCACATCGATGAACATTACCCCCTCAGGGTGTCAGGGGTTATGTGGCAAAGGCAAGAGAATGCGGTTGAGACAGAAAGATAGATTAGCCATGACTGAATGGCAGAGTAGACCTGATGGACCAAATGGTCTAATTCTGCTTCTGGAACTTATGAATTTATGTACTTTCATGTTAAAACTATGCTCTCTAGTCTTTGACATTTCCATCTGGGGGAAAAGAGTTCTGAATGACTAATCTTTCTATGCCTCTCATAATCGTATTTGTTTCCATCAAGTCTCCCCTCAACTTCCAGCATTCTAGAGAAAACAATGCAAGTTTGTCCAACCTCCTTATAGCTGATACCCTGTAATCCAGATGTTATTCCGGTTAACCTCTTCCACACCCTCCCCAAAGCCTCCATATTCTACCTGTAATAGGGTGACCAGAACTACACACAATACTCCAAATGAAATCTAGCCTGTCCAATAAAGCTGTAAAATGACTTATTCAATCTTATACTCAATATCCCAATCTATGAAGGCAAGCATAGATTCCTTTACCACTCCATCTACTTGTATTGCCACTTTCAGGGAGCTAAGAACTTGGACCCAAAGATCCTTGGTACATCAATGTTGTTAAGGGTCTTATTATTAACTGTATATTATCCCCTTACATTTGACCTCCCAAAGTGCAATACTCACGGTTGCTTGGGTTAAACTTCATCATTTCTCTGCCCATTTCGGTAACTGATCTATATCCTGCATATACTGACAGCCTTCCTCACTGTCTGCAACTCCACCAATTTTAATGTCATGTGCAAACTCACCAACCTACCATTCACATTTACTTCCAGATTTTGTACATCAATCACAAACAACAGAGGTCCCAGCACAGGTCCCTGAGAAACTCCACTGGTCCGAGACCTCCAACCAGAAAAACACCCTTCCACACAACCCTCTAATTGCAGCTTTGTCAATGATATCCAAATACAGTGCATGAATAAAGAAGGGATCCAGTACTGAGTTAGTCAGCTCTTTGGTAAGATGAATGGCACACAAAATTATCTTTGAAAAAAATACTCTTGCATCTCATTTCGCCTTATGATTCAGTGATGGATTTTAAATAGAAACATAGAAACATAGAAAATAGGTGCAGGAGTAGGCCATTCGGCCCTTCGAGCCTGCACCGCCATTCAATGTGATCATGGCTGATCATCCAACTCAGTATCCCGTACCTGCCTTCTCTCCATACCCCCTGATCCCTTTAGCCACAAGTGCCACATCTAACGCCCTCTTAAATATAGCCAATGAACTGGCCTCAACTACCTTCTGTGGCAGAGAATTGCAGAGACTCACCACTCTCTGTGTAAAGAATGTTTTCCTCATTTCGGTCCTAAAGGAATTCCCCCTTATCCTTAGACTGTGACCCCTTGTTCTGGAGCTGAAATGCTTCACCTACAGCACCTACTCAGCAATAAAGTAAGTAGTTAGTTGCTAAGCCATGAAAGAATATATCAAAACTTAGTTAACGCCACTTTTAATCTTTCTTCATCCATCAATGTGTTAAACTTTTAACCATCTCCAGTGAAATTTCTACCTTTGCTCCTTTGTTAACACTGTCTACAATGACATGCCATTTAACAACTCTCCATTCTCAAGTCTATCCCAGGCTTGAACTGAACAGCTATTAAGAAACTAAATGTTTGTTTGCACATCCAGTGAAAAGACTGGCATTTTCTATCTCACCTTTGATGTCATAAGTTCGTAAGATGATAATTATAGAAGCAGAATTAGGCCATTCGGCCCATCGAGCCTACTCTGCCATTCAATCGTGGCTGATCTATTTTTCCCTCTCAACCCCATTCTCCCGGCTTCTCCCCATGACCCCTGACACCCTACTGTCAATCTCGCTAATCAATAATTTTTTATTTTCATATGTCGCAGATAAAGCAATGAAATTCTTACTTGCAGCAGCACAGCAGAATATGTAAACATAGTACATATTCTTTCCTATTCGTGGTAATATAGTCAAATGGTCACTAGGGGATTTTGACTGCATGAAAAGCTGAAACTGTTGGAAAACAGGCTGCTGCTTTTCACTCCTTATTCGTTCCCCCTTATTTTGATGGTTCTGTGAGAGATAAAGGACCATCCCATGTAAAAGAAACACCAAAAGTTACTTTACTGCTGGCACTCTGCTTACCGTACAGTCTCTCTCCAGCTATGCTAGTTTAAATTCAGCACTCGTACATCTGCAATGGACAATTTTTGTTCATCATATCACAAAAGCCATCTGTCACTTGGAATTCTGGGCTCAGTTTACCAAAGAAGGCATTTTTGCAATCTTCTTCACGCCACCTTCCTCCAGACATTTCATACGCTTGATGATTGAGGACGAGAGATTATTGCCCCATTAGATTTATAAAACTGCTGGTGAAGATTTCAAATCACTTGACAAATAAATCAAATTGAAAAAACCTGTAATAGCAAGAAATACATGGCAGGTCCCTCGCAAGACACTCTGCAATTATGCATTTTGATAAAGTCTCACAAATCTAATCTCTTCATGGCCACATCCGATGGTTTGATCAACATGATCATGTTTTCTGAAAATTGCATTGTTGTTCCAAGCTGTTATTTATCAGAGGGATGGAAACATAGAAATATAGAGAAATAGGTGCAGAAGTAGGCTATTCGGCCCTTCGAGCCAGCACCGCCATTGAATATGATCATTGCTGATCATCTAAAATCAGTACCCCGTTCCTGCTTTTTCCCCATATCCCTTGATTACTTTAGACCGAAGAGCTAAATCTAACTCTCACTTGAAAACATTCACTGACTTGGCCTCCACTGCCTTCTGTGGCAGAGAATTCCACAGATTCACAAATCTTTGGGTGAGAGAGTTTTTCCTCATCATTGGGTCAATTTTCAAGCCTGACACAAGTACCTCAGGCTGAATGGGGACCTTCATTGCAATAGCTGTTGTCCTTGGGTAACTGTGACTGCCAAAAGTAGAATTAAATACTGTCTGATGAAGGGTGTTGACCTGAAACATTACCTATTCCTTCTATCCAGAGATGCTGTCTGTCCCGCTGAGTAACTCTAGCATTTTGTGTGTTTATCTTAGGTGTAAACCACCATCTGCAGTTCCTTCACACACTTATATACTGGGACTATATGCTCCTTTGTTTAAAGCTCCTTGGAATATAGTTGCTTGAAAGTTTAAGAAAACAAAAATAGCCAATAAAATTGATAGATTCTGCCAAATGTTGGTAGCTTGAGGAATTAATTCTACAAAACCACACACAGGTTAAAAAAAGAGTATGAACCAACTCATTGAAGGCAGTAAATTGAAGTTCCAATACTGATTGCTAAGCTTATCTAACAAGATGAACACACAAGGCAGGGTTCAATCTTAAAAGGGAATGAATAGTTCTTGCTCTTGCTAAATACAGGGGCTTATTTTCAGCTGCAGACTCAGTTGAAAATAGATTAGCACTGCACTAGATTCTATCCGAAAAATCAAATATTTCACTTCCTGCCAAAACTTATTTGAGGAATTGATCACAGTAACAGGTACAGACAATGGAGAACATAATGGTGGGAAAAAGAAAATTGCAGCGTGGTCTTGGTATACGACAGGGAGATATAAATGAAGGAGCTGCTCACAATTACGGGCAAGAGAAAATAGAAAATTGAAGGAAAAAAAAGGATTGTGGAGGATGTTTAATCTATTTAAAGCACCCAGCACTTTTGAAAAGGCAGATGATTTGGAAATGACTGTCATTAACAAAAGAGAACCTAAGTACAGGGAAAAGAAATAACCAACATCTATTCCATTACTTCATGCCTGCTTCAGTTGGTGATTGTGATCTAATTGTCTTCTACACCTTTCATTCACCATTTGAATGAATGAATGAATAAATAAATACATGAATGAATGTTTATTGGCCAAGTATTCACATACAAGGAATTTGCCTTGGTGCTCCGCCCGCAAGTGACAACATGATATACAATGGAAGTTAGAAATTATGCATAAAACATTCAACATTAATAATAAAACATTATTGATTAAATAAGTGAATTAAATAAAATACCAGAGCAAAAGGAGGCTACAGATTTTTGTTTATTGAGTAGAGCTATTACTTGTGGGAAAAAATGTGTTTTTATGTCTGGCTGTGGCAGCTTTGACAGTCCAGAGTCGGCTTCCAGAGGGAAGTGCTTCAAAGAGTTTGTGGCCAGGGTGAGAGGGGTCAGAGATGATCTTACCCACTCACTTCCTGGCCCTTGCAGTGTATAGTGACAGATTTTCATATCGTTCAAGGAATCTTTTCTCTAGCCACTATGATTGAAAGCAGGGGGTTAGGAGATTCATCAAATACATTCACAGCTCTCCACGAGCCGTCGAAAGATAAATCTTCCAAACCGCTGTCTTCTATCATAGTGGCTAGATGAAAGATTCCTTGAACGATATGAAAATCTGTCACTACATCTAGTTGAAAGCTACCTTACAGGCAGGAGGTAGAAGATTGGTCCCATAGAAGAGGGACAGAAGATTGGGCTGAATCTCTGGATAGAGATTACTGCCTGAAGAACTGGTTCTGTAGAAGTGGAACTGAAGAAACTAGATCTCAGCCAGAGATTGGTTTAGAGCTTACCTGATCGGTAGGTTATCGACAAAGCCATGCTACTTATCTGAAGATTGAAAACTTCACTGATCGAAAGAGTGAGTAGAGGAGCTATTGTATTGTGCTGTAAATTTGAAAGCCAGAACGCTTTATTTAGAACAGCTTCTTAACAAGATGCTGTGAAAGTTCGAAAAATGTCGTATTTTTTTAGTAAAATTACAGGCTCTGATAAGAGTCTAGTACTGAGAAGTCAGTTCTGCTAAGTTTTGGAAGGGAGCCAAGAGCGAGTAAAACTGGATTCCAGGTGCTGGCCTTGGTATGTTTTGAAGTCAAGATAAGATACATTCTTTCTGAACTGAAGTCACTTCTATACTTCGAAAAAATTTGGATGTTTTCTGAAAGTCCAGTTTTGTTTTGTTTCTTATCGGGTGTTTATAGAACACAGCCCAGAATGTTTATCAATAATGACAGAAGGAAAATGAAGAGGTCCTATTAGTCCAATTAGCAGATTTGGCAGTCTGCTAAGACCTGTTTAATCCATGGAGCAAGATGGAGCAGGTGAGTCAGAGGAGCCACAAGGTGGCGGAGAGAAGCCAAGATATCGGAATAGACAAACTAAGCCCACCGAAAAGCCCCAAGTTGCATTTCTGAAGAAATGCCAGAAGGAGTGGAGAGATCAGTTTGAGAGAGGAGAGACGGAGAGAAACAAGCTATGGGAGCGGGTTATCGATTTAATAGAGATCCAGTATGAACTCATGTGTCTTGAAGAGAATGCTGAAAAAGTAAAATCTAAACATGGATGACTGGTCAACCTCCGCCTTGAGTTTGCACAAAACCATGACTTATTACTGGCTTTCCTCATCATTGCCTGATGAGGACAACAAAGAGAGTAATCAGTGGTTTCAAAAGGTGATTGAATATCTTAACGGCACCGTTGGCAATGTGGAGAAATGGTTAGCTGAAGTTGATCAAAGGATGGCGTGTGCTGTAGCAGGAACTGCGTTGCAACAAGGTGCTGAAATGGAACCTGAAGTACTGCCACAAGATAGTATCTGAAATGTTTCAACATGAAGATCAAGACATAAGTCTAGTTCAGAAGCCAGTTCAATTTCAAGAGCCTTTGCTCATTTGGAAGCTGAAGCAACTATGGCTGCTCTTTCGCTATAAGTTGCCACCTTGACGAGAAAGCATGAGATTGAAGCACAGGAAGAACAGTTGGAATAGATGAGGAAAGAGGTCGAGGAACAAAGATTGCAGTTAAAGAGAGAGAAGGAACGGTTGGAACTGGATACGAAGTTGGAAGAAGCCGGGACAAAGATTGAGATACTGGAAAATCGAGGTTCGGGACGCGGCTCGAAAGTATCTCAGAGGAAGAGTTCCTCAGTCCAAGAAGGAGCTGCTCAAAGGGAGATGGCAGCTGGATTAAATCCACAACCGAGGATCACCAGATTTCATGGCTTTGAACACCCAATGGGACAGTGGCGGGCCAACAAAGCTTTACATCAACAACAGTATGTTAGACCAAAGCAACAAATTTATGGGCCTCCTAATGGGGTTCGTAACAAATCAGCAACTCAGTACTTACTATTTTCAGAGGCTTAATACACAGGCTTGAGCAAGCCAAGATTGGATGATGCCTGTTTATGATACGAAGAGGTCTAGTCAGGGACAAACAACTGGTCATATGACTCATGACAAAACTTACTCAGACCAATATTCTTTTCAGAGGCCTGTTTATCGTCCGTCTACACCAAGCCAAGGATCTCATGGTGAATTCTATGAATTCGTGATGAATTAAACTGAAATCAGTAAGCTCATAGCTCAACAAAATATCTCTTCCACCCTACCACCAATAGAAATTCCTAAATATGATGGTGATCCTTTGCGGTATGAAGCTTTCATAATGGTGTTTTATGAAGAAAGTAAAAATGGAAACTACTGTTGAAAAAGAGCGCTTACGATTTCTGGTACATTACACAAGCACTCTTTTCTAATTACTAAAACAAAAGGAAGATCAGGACCTAAGGGAGGCAGTTTTGCTACCGCTATAATACTTGTGGAAACGACAGGTGGATTTAAAGGAGATGTACCTACTATCAAGCGAAAAGGATGTTGTGTGTTATGTGATGAAGTTGGTCACACCATAAGGTGGTGTTGAAGATTCAAGAAGAAGGAATATAAAGAAAAGATGGATTTATTAAAGGGGAAGGGAAGCTGTTTGGATGTTTGAAAAAAGAACACATGGTTAAAGACTTTGAGAGTCCTATAACTTGTGAAGCCGGAGAAGCCGGAGCAAATAGAACAGAAGGAGAAGCCAGCTTCTAGTGATGCTGTCACTTCACCCCAGATAACTGCCCATATTGGGATCAGGGTAGAAACCTGTATCTTCTCTATCTTACCAGTACAGGTAAGGAATAGCAAATTGAATATAGTGTTGCAAACATATGCATTTTTGGATCATGGAAGTTCAGCTACCTTTTGCACAGAAAGCTTGATGAGAAGACTGGACAACACAGGAGAAAAGACTAAGATTCTATTGCGTACCATGAATGAAGGACTGCGATAGTTATTTTATACCAATACCCGAGGTGTTTACACATGAGACCATGTCTGATTGTTATCAAAATATACCCAGACATGAGGACTTCAAACAATGGCCTTGCTTGAAGGATGTCAAGATACCTAAAATTAATTCTGTATCGACCTACTTATCGAACAAATGCTTTGAAGGCATTGGAACCTATACAGACTATGAGGAGCCAACGTGAGGGACCATTTGCTGGCTAAACCCTACTAGGATGGGTTATCTATGGCTCCTTGAGAAGGAACAATGAAAGCAGGAACCAGAAGAACTACCCTGCCGCTGTTGTTAATCAAATCTCTGCTGGTGAATTAGAAAAGCTATTGATCAAGTAAGTAAGTAAATAAGTAAGTTTGTTGGCCAAGTATTTACATACAAGGAATTTGCCTTGGTGCTCCCCCCACAAGTAACAACATGACATACAGTGACAGTTACGAATGACTCAGAAAACACTAAACATTAATAATAATAAAACATTAATGATAAAACACCATTGATCAAGCATGTGAACCAACAAAATACCAGATCAAAGGGAGGCTACAGATTTTTGGCTGTTAAGTAGAGCAACTACTCGTGGATAAAAACTGTTTTTATGTCTGACTGTGGCAGCTTTGACAGTCCAGAGCGAAGTGATTAAAAGAGTTTGTGGCCAGGGTGAGAGGGGTGGGACATGATCTTGTCCACTTGCTTCCTGGCCCTTGCAGTGTACAGTTCATCAATGGAGGGAAGGTTGCAGCCAACAATCTTCTCTGCTGATCAAACGATTCGTTGCAGCCTCCAGGTGTCGTGCTTGGTGGCTGAGCCAAACCAAACCATGATGGAGATGATGAGAACAGACTCTACGATGGCCATGTAGAATTGGACCATCATTGCCTGTGGCAGATTGTGCTTCCTCAGCTGCCGCAGGAAGTGCATCCTCTGTTGTGCCTTTTTGACTGTGGAGTCGATGGTAGCCCCCCACTTAAGGTCCTTGGAGATGATGGTTCCCAGGAACTTAAAATACTCCACTGTGACTGTGGTGTTGTTGATGGTGAGTGGGGTGAGGGGAGGGGGAGCTCTCCTAAAGTCTACAATCAATTCCACTGTCTTAAGAGCATTGAGCTCTAGGTTGTTGCTACGGCACCAGGATGCCAGCTGTGACATTTCCTGTCTCTAGGCAGATTCCTCCCCATCCTGGATCAGTCCAATCAGGGTTGTGTCATCCGATCAAGCATTACAATCATGACCTCAATGAAAGTACCAGTAAGGAATCAGAAGAAATGTTCAGGGAAGAGTTAAAGTTCTTGGATATTATGAACTACTCAGTAAAGATGATGAACGGACACTATTGTCTGGACTTACCTTTCTAACAAGAAAGCATTAGTCTGCCAAACAACCGTCGTATGGCTAGAGCAACGCACCCAAAATCTGAAACTCAAGTTTGGCAAGAATACGAAATTTGATGAGGAATATACGTCTTTCCTAAAGGATATGATTGACAATGATTATGCTGTAATGGTACGAACAAACCCACTGAATGAAAGTGATGGAGAGGTTTGGAACATTACGCACCATGGGGCGTATCACTCGAAAAAAGTGACCTTGAGTGTCGTCTTTGACTGTGCTGCAGTCTTCAAAGGAACATCACTTAACTGTCAACTACTGCAAGATCCAGACATTACCAACTCACTCATTGTAGGTATGTTACAAAACTTACCTTTAGCGGCGCTGCACTTCTGCCGCTCCCCGTGTGCGCGACTTTAGCGCCTTTCAGAGGGGGGCGGGCTTAAAGTGCCGATTTTCACCAGACCAGGATAATCGATGAATGTCGGGCGATTTAATTGCGGAAGAAAAATCGCTCCGACATTTCATCCATTAAGGTATTTTTAAATTACTCTAAGTTATTTGTTAACTAGAGTAATTTAAAAATCACCTTCAAAAGCCGTGACCGCAGACCACCGGAAGCATTTTCCGTAGGGGAGAAAAAAAGGTAAATACTTAATTTTTTTATTAAAAGTTGGTTTTTTGGGAGGCATAAATACTATTTTAATGTTGCGAAATGGGTTCCCCAAAAAATGTATGAACCCCCAGTATTTTCCCCCCCGACTTCACCGCTAACCGCAACGTTCCAATCCACCGCATTCCGCTAAAACCCACTCGCTAGTTGATTTAAATGGCCATTTATTTACAGGCATTAAACACTAAATTCCTTCCATTTGGCCCAGAAATTCATGAAAATGAGATTTAAAAATTATGTTATATTGTGGATTATTGTGTGAATGTTATTTGGACACTTAGGCAATTAAAAAAAAGTTTATCTTTTCTTAAGAAATTGATAGATGTTTAGATCTACTCATTGAATTTTGTAATTAGCTACAATTAGATAACTAACTAATTATATACTTTAATTTCAGGTAATCCAAGTAAGATTGTTTAATATTTGTTTCAGAATGCTTCAATCTATAATGACTGAGAATTTCATTGAGTTCTCTTAATTTTTAATAAAGTTATGGGCTTTTAATTTTTCCAGATCACAGCTTTTGAGTTAAGTCAATTGAAAGGCAATGGGTAGCAAGATACTCATTTCCGAGCATGAAAATGGCCATAACTTTCTTAATACTGAAGATATGAAAGTAAATTAGGTGTCAAATTAAACTTCTTGTTATGCTTTATCTGATGGGATAAATTGCAGACTTGATTTTTAAAATCTCAAAATTTTGTAACATTGCTACTCATTGGAGTTCTCATTAAATTCACACAAGAACCAATTGCTTTGACAGCTGATATTAAAGCGATGTTTCATCAAGTTAAAGTATCAGAAAAACACATTGACTACTTGCGATTCTTATGGTGGCCTGAAGGGGATGCACAACAATATCTAGTTGAATACCGAATGAAGGTATATCTCTTTGGAGCAGTGTCATCACCAAGTTGTGCAAACTTTGCATTAAAGAAGACCACAGAGGACAATAAAGCTCACTTTCCGGAAGAAGTGACAAACGCTGTGAAGAATAATTTTTATGTGGATGATTGCTTAAAATCCATGTCTACAGAGCAGGAAGTAATTTAAATGATAAAACATCTGACTTCCTCTGCAGAAGAGGGAGGATTTACGCTTTCCAAGTGGATCAGCAACAGTTGTGTTGTATTGGAAAGCATCCCACCAGATGATAGAGTCAAGGAGACCAGGGAGTTTGATTTGGACATAGACAATGTGCCAATTTAAAGAGCATTGGGACTGCACTGGTGTGATGAAACAGATGTGTTCATTCAGAATCTCGATTCAAGAGCGGCCATGTACTAGAAGGGGTATCCTATCCGTGATTGGTTCTGTTTACGACCCTTTGGGATTTCTTGCACCATTTACACTGCCAGTCAAGTTCATTTTGCAGGATCTTTGTAGGGAAAAACTTAGATAGGATGAGAGTATAACACAAACTTCCTCTCACCGATGGACAGAATGGTTAGCAGATCTCAACAAGATCTCAGAATTCAAAGTGGACCAGTGCATGAAGTCTACAAGCTTTGGTAAGATCTGAAGTGCACAACTGCATCATTTCTCAGATGCCAGTGAAAGTGGCTACTGTACAGTTTCATATCTAAAACTGAAAAATGATAACAAAGAAGTACATGTTGCATTCTTAATGGGAAAGGCCAGAGTGGCACCATTGAAGCAAATGATAATTTCTAGAATAGAACTTACTGCCGCAAGTTGACATATTGCTGCAAAAAGAACTACAGATTCAACTGGAAGAATCTATCTTCTAGACTGATAGTACTACGGTGCTTAAATAATTCAACAATGAGAACAAACGTTTTTTGACATTTGTAGCAAACAAATCTCTTTTCTATTGGGAGCTACTAATGTTTCACAATGGGAATATGTTAACACAAAGGAAAACCCTGCGAATGGAGCTTCTAGAGGACTAACAGCAGACCTCCTCTTAAGCAACAAGAGATGGATCAGAACCAGAATGCCTCTGTGAGCCAGACAGAGAATGGCCAAAGCTTGAGCTAGGATTTGAAATATTTGCTAATGATCCGGAATTAAACAAAACATCACAGTGAACATTATTGCTAGAAATCCTATTATTCTCATGAAGGATTTTCAGATTTCAACATTATTGTTACGACATATCCATGAATTGATCGAACATAGAGGAAGAAGTTTCATCCTGTCAAAACTTTGGACTTTTGTGTTTTGGACTATATACTGGGTACCATGCCTGATGTTAAGGGTTGGTGTGTATGGTACGACTTCAGACTAAGAACAATGAGACTAATAAGCAAGTTAATCTTGCTTCAAGAAGGCAAAGGTTAAGATGGATCAGAACCAGAATCATATTGAATCATGATCATATTGAATGGCGGTGCAGGCTCGAAGGGCCGAATGGCCTATTCCTGCACCTAATTTCTATGTTTCTATGGAAGAATCGCTAAAGAAGTCTGAATGCTTATATATAATGCATGCTATTTTTGTGTTTTGATATATGCTCCTTTTTCAATGTCTATTAGTAATTGCCTCGTTATATACTCAGAACAATTATGGGCCAGTATTTAGCAGCCATTTAGCTTAACTCAGTATTTTATAACTATAACCAGTTACCTTTACATTTTATCTGCCTGTAATTATGTGGATGGGACCACATACGTAGTCGGAGGTGTGTTTGTGGTTGGGATTCTCGTGCAGACGCGCTTGTAGTTTTTAGTTTGAAGAAGCATGGGGGAGAGGTCACAGCTGTCGACCATGAACGAGTTTGACTACGAGTAAGATCAACATGTACTTAAACAAGAAGATGTTTGGATGAATATTTTACTGTTTTACTACTACAATAAAGAAACTATTAATTAACTATTAATTAAGAGACTGTGTTTTGGGAAGATTTATCTTTCAACGGCATTGAATGTCTCGTGGAGAGCTCATGAATGCGTTATGCGTGGCTAGAGGAAAGATTCCTTGAACGATATGAAAATCTGTCACTACACAGTGTACAGTTTGTCAATGGAGGGAAGGTTGCAGTCAATAACCTTCTCAGCTGATCGGATGATTCGTTGCAGCCTCCGGATGTCGTGCTTGGTGGTTGAGCCAAAACAGACCATGATGGAGAAGGTGAGCACAGACTCTACAATGGCCGTATAGAATTGGACCATCATTGAACTAAACGGAACAGAAACTGATTGACAGTGGCTTTGAAGAGCCATTCAGAAAAGCACATGGAGATGCAGGGATATTCCAAACCTTTATCGGAACCCATTCCCACATTCTCTCTGCTTGCTTATTCCCAGGTCCCTCGCATTTGTCCACAGCAGGTCTCCGGCACATCACAGTAGGAAACAGTTTACTGTGCATTATCTTTACACAATTTCACGAGCGTGAGTTGACCTGACAAATATTGACTCGTGACACCGATTTTGTTCTGCCTTTATAATAAGTCTATTATGTGGTAGTACATCAAATGTCTTATTTCCCACAACCACATGGCTCTCATTTATGCTCTCTATTCATTCATCAAAAATGACTATCAAATGTCATGGTTACCATTTGCCTTTAATAAATCCATGCTGACTTTCACTAATCAATCCTCTTTTTCCAAACTCTGTTACTCTGTCCCTGATTATTATTGCAATATATTTTCACATTACCAAGTTTAAACTGACTGACCTGTAGTTACTGGATTTGGCCTTGGGTGATTTTTTGAACTGGGGTTTTCAGTTTTCCAGCCCTCAAGCTCCATCCCTGAATCTACATTTGTTTGGAAGATTAAGGCAAGGCTTCTGCAATTTCCTCTCTTTTTAAGTGCATCTTGCATTTCTAGTAGCTCCACCTTATCTACCTTTAGCTCATCCAGATCCTCAATAGCATGAAGGAACTGTAGATGCTGGTTTACACCCAAGATAGCATCAATGACATCTTCCTTTGCAGTAACATCTCAACGATGGATGTGAAGTATTCATTTAATGCTCAGTCATGCTTTTTACCTCCACAAATGTTTTCTTGTTGGTCTCTAAGTTACACCTCTCTTCTTGCAACACATTTCTTCTTCACTTGCCTATGGAATCCCTTTTATGTTTGGTGCTGATCCTTTATCATGCTCAATCTCATTTGCTGATTTTGCTTTTTGCTGTAAATGAACTGCAATCAACCTGGTCCTCACATGTCTAAACGACTTAGAGTGTTAGATTGCTGTGGAGCCCTCCCCACCATCAAATGAATCTACATGAGCACTGCCTCAAGAAGGCAGGACCTAGCATCAAGGATTCTCACCATCCAGTTAAGGCCCTGTTCTTGCTGCTACCATCAAGCAGGAAGTACGGAAGCCCGAAGCTGCACACAATCAGGTTCCGAAGCAACTATTTTCCTACAACTATCAAGGTCCTGAACTGACCTACATAACTATAATCCTACTTCAACAATGGAACACTATGAAGGACCTCTTGCACTGCCATTGACTTGTTTTTTTCCCCCAGTTGTGTTTTACACTTATGACATGTTTCTTTGAAAGGCTTTTGTTCTGTTCACAGTCTCGCAGAATGTATGTATAATTTATATAAAAGGTGTACTATGAGTGCTCTCTGAGTGCATGTATCTGTTGCAACCAGGATTCCTATTGTACATGTACCTCACTGTATTTGTGCATATAACAATAAAATTGACTTGATATGCTGCCCCCCCCCTTCCCCCCCCCTTCCCCCCCCCCCTTCCCCCCCCCCCTTCCCCCCCCCCCTTCCCCCCCCCCCTTCCCCCCCCCCTTCCCCCCCCCCCCTTCCCCCCCCCCCCTTTCCCCCCCCCCCTTTCCCCCCCCCCCCTTCCCCCCCCCCCCCCTTCCCCCCCCCCCCTTCCCCCCCCCCCTTCCCCCTTCCCCCCCCCCCTTCCCCCCCCCCCTTCCCCCCCCTCCCCCCCCCCTTCCCCCCCCCCTTCCCCCCCCCCTTCCTCCCCCCCCCTCCCCCCCCCTCTCCCCCCCCCCCTCTCCCCCCCCCCTCTCCCCCCCCCCTCTCCCCCCCCCCTCTCCCCCCCCCTCTTCCCCCCCCCCTTCCCCCCCCCTTCCCCCCCCCTCCCCCCCCCCTCCTCCCCCCCTTCCCCCCTTCCCCCCTTCCCCCCTCCCCCCCCCCCTCTTCCCCCCCCCCTTCCCCCCCCTTCCCCCCCCCTTCCCCCCCCTTCTCCCCCCCCTTCCCCCCCTACCCTCCCCCCCCCTCCCCCCCCCTTCCCCCCCTTTCCCCCCCCCTTCCCCCCCCCCTTCCCCCCCCCCTTCCCCCCCCCCCTTCCCCCCCCCCTTCCCCCCCCCTTCCCCCCCCCCCTTCCCCCCCCCCTTCCCCCCCCCCCTTCCCCCCCCCCCTTCCCCCCCCCCCTCCCCCCCCCTTCCCCCCCCCCTTCCCCCCCCCCTTCCCCCCCCCCTTCCCCCCCCCTTCCCCTCCCCCCCCTTCCCCCCCCCTCCCCCCCCTTCCCCCCCCTTCCCCCCCCCCCTTCCCCCCCCCTTCCCCCCCCCCTTCCCTTCCCCCCCCCCCCTCAATTATTCTCAATCTTTCTGGTCATCCAAAGAGCTCTAGGTTTGATTTCTCTGCCACATGGGGAGAAACCTACGGTATAGTGGAAACATGTATATGTAAAGACCTCCTTTTATTCAATTACAGTTTTATTTTAAATCCAATTTACCCAGAACAGATCTGTAAGCTTTTCTAATTAAGTAGGACCTTTGGCACACCGAGTCCATGCCGTCCATCGATCACCTGTTCACACTAGTTCCATGTTAGTCCACTTTCTCATTAACATTCCTGTACACCAGGGTGCAATTTTACAGAGGTCAATTAACCTCTAAACCCATATATCTTTGGGATGTGAGAGGAAGCAAGAGCACCTGGAGAAAACTCATGCAGTCACAGGGAGAATGTGCAAACTCCACACAGGCAACACACAAGGTCAGGATCAAACCCGGGTCTCTGGTGCTGTGAGACAGCAGCTATACCAGCTGCACCACTGCGCTGCCCTCGCAGGTATGATATCTATGATTATGAACTCTAATATTACTAACTATTTATTCAAAAAAATTGGTATTCGGTGTCTGTTTCCTAATTGGGTCCCTGCTGATACTTACATCCTTAGCTCCAATGGTTTATTTCCCACAGTCATTGTCAGGTCAGTGGCGATCAAAGTTCTCTTGTTCAAAGTCCTTCCTCTCTTGTGTCTCAGCAATTTCTCTGCAAATCTATTTCTCCATTTCTTTCTCACTGATTGCTGTAGTCCAAGTAAGGTATGTCTTTAGGTGTGTGAAGAGGAAAACAAAATGCTATTCAAGACCAAAGTTGGATCCTTGAAGACTGAAAAGGGTGAATTTATTATGGGGAACAATGAAATGACATATGAGTTGAACAGGTGCTTTGGATCCATCTTCACTAAATAAGACACAAACAATCTTCCTGATATACTAGTGGCCAGAGGGTCTGGGGTGACGATGGAACGGAAGGAATCTACATTATCAGGAAATGGTGTTGGGTAAACTGATTGGACTGAAGACTGATAAATCCCCAGGACCTGATGGTTTGCATCCCAGGGTACTTAAGAAAGAAGGGAGAGAGAAAACAGGGAATTATAGACCAGTTAGCCTGACATCGGTGGGGAAAATGCTGGAGTCAATCATAAAAGATGAAATAATGGCACATTTGGATAGCAGTAACAGGATCGATCCAAGTCAGCATGGATTTACGAAGGGGAAATTTTGCTTGACTAATCTTTTGGAATTTTTTTCAGATGTAACTAGGAAAATTGACAAGGGAGAGCCAGTGGGAGTAGTGTACCTGAACTTTCGGAAAACATTCAACAAGGTCCCACAAAGGAGATTAGTGGGCAAAATTATAGCACATGGTATTAGGGGTAGAGCACTGACATGGATAGAAAATTCAGCGCCATCCTTTCAGAATGGCAGGCAATAACTATCCAATAGTGGGATACCACAAGGCTTGGTGCTGGGACCACAGCTATTTACAATATCTATATAACTAAAAGTCTCATCTTGACTGCTTCCTGACTGCACTGTATATTGATTTTAGAAAGAAATACTACCCTATATCGCAATGATTTTTGGCCATCTTACTCACAGTCCTCCTCCGCAGAGGCAGCCCTGAGGATTTTTCCGATCGATGAAAAATATAAAGGTTATGAGTGTTTTAAAAATCCTGAGATCAGCTGACTGGTCCTCTCGCCTGTCAATCACCATGATGTAGGTAACACCCTTTCTGGGGGGGCAGGACTATAAAACCCTGGAAGCCTGGACGTGAGTCAGTCACTCTGGAAGATTACGAGGGTGAGGCCACAACTGTGATTCTAAGCTGTGATAAATTATTGTTAGCTCTTAATGAAAATGAAATGAGTTGTTTGGCCTACCCTGAACTTGAAACTGCAATGGAAATGGAAATGGAAATGAAAATGAAATGAGTTGTTTGGCCTGCCCTGTGATTGCAATTGAAATGGACATATAACAATATAACCATATAACAATTACAGCATGGAAACAGGCCCTCTTGGCCCTTCCAGTTCGTGCCGACCATTTATTTTCCCCTTGTCCCATCTACCTGCATTCGGCCCATACCCCTCCATTCCCTTCCCATCCATATACCTATCCACTTTACTTTTAAGTGTTAAAATCGATCCTGCATCCACCACTTCTGCTGGAAGCTCATTCCACACAGCCACCACTCTCTGAGTAAAGAAGTTCTCCCTCATATCACCATATAACCATATAACAATTACAGCACGGAAACAGGCCTTCTCGGCCCTTCCAGTCCGTGCTGACCATTTATTTCCCCAAGTCCCATCTACGTGCAATCAGACCATACCCCTCCATTCCCTACCCGTCCATATACCTATCCACTTTACTTTTAAATGTTTAAATCGATCCTGCCTCCACCACTTCTGCAGGAAGATCATTCCACACAGCCACCACTCTCTGAGTAAAGAAGTTCCCCCTCATGTTA
The DNA here is from genome assembly GCA_963514005.1 of Raja brachyura. The sequence continues at coordinate 24,566,214 of OY740783.1, read as the reverse complement.
CCCCTAAACTTCTGTCCATTCGGTCAACCTCATATCTCATGTTACCCCTAAACTTCTGACCCTTAATTCTCATGTCATTCCCACTTGTTTGAATCTTCCCTACCCTCAATGGGAAAAGCCTATCCACGTCAACTCTGTCTATCCCTTTCATCATTTTAAAGACCTCAATCAAGTCCCCCCTTAACCTTCTGCGCTCCAAAGAATAAAGACCTAACTTGTTCAACCTTTCTCTGTAACTTCGTTGCTGGAACCCAGGCAACATTCTAATAAATCTCCTCTGTACTCTCTCTATTTTGTTGACATCCTTCCTATAATTAGGCGACCAAAATTGTACACCATAGTCCAGAATTGGTCTCACCAATGCCTTGTACAATTTTAACATTACTTCCCTACTCATACATTCAATGCTCTGATTTATAAAGGCCAGCACACCAAAAGCTATCTTTACCACCCTATCTACATGCGATTCCACCTTCAGGGAACTATGCACAGTTATTCCTAGATCCCTCTGTTCCACAGCATTCCTCAATTCCCTACCATTTACCATGTACGTCCTATTTTGATTTGTCCTGCCAAGATGTAGCACTTCACAGTTATCAGCATTAAACTCCATCTGCCATCTTTCAGCCCACTTTTCCAAATGGCCCAAATCTCTCTGTAGACGTTGAAAATCTACTTAATTATCCACAGCACCCCCTATCTTAGTATCATCTGCATACTTATCCAATTTTCCACCCCATCATCCAGATCATTGATGTACATGACAAACAACAGTGGACCCAACACAGATCACTGGTCACTGGCTTCCAACTTGACAAACAGCCATCCATCATTACTCTCTGACATCTCGCATTTAGCCACTGTTGAATCCATCTTGCTACTCTGCCATTAACACCCAAAGATTGAACCTTCTTAACCAACCTTCCATGGGAAACCTTGTCAAAGGCCTTACTGAAATCCATATAGACAACATCCACTGCTTTACCCTCATCAATTTCCCTAGTAACTCCTTCAAAAAAATTCAAGAAGGTTTGTCAAACGTGACCTTCCAGGCACAAATCCATGCTGACTGTTCCTGATCTGACCCTTTTTATCCAGATGCTTATATATATTATCTCTAAGTATCCTTTCCATTAATTTGCCCACCACTGACGTCAAACTAACTGGTCTATAATTGCTAGGTTTATTCTTCGAACCCTTTTTAAACAATGGAACAACATGCGCAGTACGCAAATCCTCAGGCACTATTCCCGTTTCTAATGACATTTGAAATATTTCTGTCATAGCCCCTGCTATTTCTACATTAACTTCCCTCAATTTCCTAGGGAATATCCTGTCAGGACCTGGAGACTTATCCACTTTTATATTTTTTAGAAGTGTCAGTACTTTCTCCTCTTTGAATTTCATAGTTTCCATAGCTACTCTACTTTTTTCCCTTACCACACAGAGTTCAATATCCTTCTCCTTGGTGAATACCGAAGAAAATAAATTGTTCAATATCTCCACCATCTCTTTTGGCTCTGCCGATAGCTGTCCATTCTGGCTCTCTAATGGTCCAATTTTATCCCTCGTTATCCTTTTGCGATTAATATAGCTGTAGAAACCCTTTGGATTTACTTTCACCTTTCTTGCCAAAGCAATCTCATATCTTCTTTTAGCCTTTCTAATTTCTTTCTTAAGATTATTTTTACATTCTTTATACTCATCTAGCACTTCATTTACTCCATGCCTCCTATAATTATTATAGATATCTCTCTATTTTTGAAACAAGTGTCCAATTTCCCTTGACAACCATGGCTCTTTCCGATTTTTACTATTTCCTTTCAACCGAACAGGGACATAAAGATTCTGCACTCTTACCATTTCCCCTTTAAATGTCCTCCATTTCTCTTCTACATCATTCCCAAAAAACAAAATGTCCCAATTCACTCCTTTTAAATCCTTACGCATTTCCTCAAAGTTAGCCTTACTCCAATCAAAAATCTCAACCCTAGGTCCAGTTCTGACTCTCTCCATAATTATATTGAAACTAATGGTATTGTGATCACTGGTCCCGAATTGCCCACCACGCATACCTCTGTCACCTGACCTGCCTCACTTTCTAACAGGAGGTCCAGCACTGCCGCTTCTCTGGTCGATACCTCTATGTATTGCTGCAAAAAACTATCCTGCACACATTTTACAAACTCCAAACCATCCAACCCATTTACAGAATTAAATGAAATAAGATGTTTGGCATGCCTGAAACCACATATTTCAGCCCACAAGGCCCCTATTAGCTCAAACCAGTCCCTTTTGGCCAAAATGCCCGTATTAGCCCAGGAGAGGCATTTTGGCCCAAAAGGCCTGTGCCAGGCCAGGAAAAGTCCTGAAAAGGTGCCTTTCACTGAGATATCACTCAGATTCTGTTTTAAAGAGCCCCTTCGGCCCATCAGGCCTGTACTAGCCCAGGAGGAGTCCCTTCACCCATCAGTAAGTATTCCCCCTGCAAGTATTAAACCTCACCCCAGTATTTTTCTCCCTCCCTTCATTGGCTCCCTGTGAGATCCAGGCCAGGATAGACTTTCCTCCTTCATTGCTGTGAACTGCAGAAAAAGATGAAAAATGTCTAAAATTGATTCTCCACACTCTCCCCCTTCTGCTTTGGGCAGAATTTCCGGCAGTTTCTGAGCTGTCAGCCCACCAGCCCTGAGTGACTGAGCTGCAGCCCACCAGGCCTGAATGACTGAGCTGCCAGCCCACCAGGCCTGAGTGACTGAGCTGCCAGCCCACAAGGCCTGAGTGACTGAGCTGCCAGCCCACCAGGCCTGAGTGACTGATCTACCGGCCCACCAGGCCTCTGTGACTGAGCTGCCAGCTCACCAGGCCCGAGAGATTGAGCTGCCAGCCCACCAGGCCCAAGTGATTGAGCTGCCAGCCCACCAGGCCTGAATGACTGAGCTGCCAGCCCACCAGGCCTGAATGACTGAGCTGCCAGCCCACCAGGCCTGAATGACTGAGCTGCCAGCCCACCAGGCCTGAGTGACTGACCTGCCAGCCCACCAGGCCTGAGCGATTGAGCTGCCAGCCCCCCAGGCCCGAGTGACTGAGCTGCCAGCCCACCAGTCCTGAGTGACTGAGCTGCCAGCCCAATAAACCATTCGGCCCACAATGTCCATACTAGCCCTCTGGAAATCAGTCTCTCCAGCCCACAACACCCATACTAGCACGCTAGTAAGCCCCCACCCCCACTGGCCATCAATATTAGAATTGGTGGAGGTGGAATATTGCATTGGGGGAAACCAGCCTTCCCGTGTGAGCATGGGACCCAACGGGTCCCACTTAGTGTGGTATATTAATGATTTAGATGAAGGGATTACAAGTAACATTAGCAAATTTGCAGGTGACACAAAGCTGAGTGGCAGTGTGAACTGTGAGGAGGATGCTATGAGAATGTAGGGTGACTTGGACAGGTTGGGTTAGTGGGAAGATGTGGCTTCATGTGGATAAATGTGAGGATCATCCATTTTGGTAGCAAAATCAGGAAGGCAGATTATTATCTAAATGGTGTCAAGTTGGGAAAAGGGGAAGTACAACGGGATCTGGGCGTCCTTGTTCCTCAGTCAATGAAGCATGTAGGTACAGCAGACAGTGAAGAAAGTGAATGACATTTTGGCCTTCATAACAAGAGGAGGTGTATATTGGAGCAAAGAGGTAATTCTGCAGTTGTACAGGGCTCTAGTGCAACCACACCTGGAATATTGTTGTGTAGTTTTGGTATCCAAATTTGAGGGTGGACATCCCCTTGCTATTGAGGGATTGCAGGGTATGTTCACAAGGTTAATTTACGGAATGGCGGGACTGTCATATGCTGAGAGAATGGAGCAACTGGGCTTGTACACGCTGGAATTTTGAAGGATGAGATGGGGTCTTATTGAAACATTTAAGATTATTAAGGGTTTGGTCATGCTAGAGGCAGGAAACATGTTGGGGGAGTCCAGAACTAGGGGCCACAGTTTAAGAATAAGGGGCAAACCATTTAGAATGGAGATGAGGAAACACTTTTGCACACAGAGAGTTGTCAGTCTGTGGAATTCTCTGCCTCAGAGGGCAGAGGAGGCCAGTTCTCGGGATACTTTCAAGAGAGAGTTAGATAGGGCTCTTAAAGATAGCGGTGTCAGGGGATATGGGGAGAAGGCTGGAACGGGGTACTGATTGTGGATGATCAGCCATGATCACATTGAATGGCAATGCTGACTCAAAGGGCTGAATGACCTATTCCCGCACCCATTGCCTATTATCTATTGTCAAATGCAATCACACCTCTATTGCCTCTTAATTCTGGACAGAGAGAGTCTGTCTTTGATCATACCAGGAAGTCCTCTCTTTCTACCATTGTTATTATTTTCCTTAATCAACGCTGATACTCACCCTCATTTTTTCCCTTCCCTATTCTACTTAAGCATCTTCTTTCCTGAAATAATTAGAAACATCACTTATTTTTGTTTTTAAACTGGGTAACCTATGACCACAACATTGTAATCTCATGTGGTTAAATGTGCCTGCAGATCATCAACCTTGTTTAATGAGCTGCATTATATGTTTCTCTATTTATGTCCAAGCACTGTACTTTAGACTTGTATTTTCTCATAGCGTTGTCCAGTCTAAAAGCTTTCTATCTGGCACATGGATATGCAGAGAATGGAGGGCTATCAATTATGTGAAGGCAGATAAGGGTTAATCTTAGCATCATGTTTGGCACTGCCATTTTGAGCCAAAAGGTCTATTCCTGTGCTATATTGCTCGATATATGTAAAAGGAATTGCAGATGCTGGTTTATCCGGAGATAGACGCAAAGTGTTAGAGTAACTCTGTTGGTCAGGCAGTATCTCGGAGAAAAGGAATGGGTGCTGTTTCAAGTCAGCTTTCGCGTCTGAAGAAGGGTCCCGACCCAAATCGTCACACATCCAGATATGATACCTGACCCGCTGAGTTACTTCAGCACTTTGTCTCTACATTCTGTATTGTTCTGTGTTCTATGTTCTAGTTTTGTTGGCATTTATATATCATCATCCTTTTTGCATAAAGACCTAACTTGTTCAACCTTTCTCTGTAACTTAGTTGCTGGAACCCAGGCAACATTCCAGTAAATCTCCTCTGTACTCTCTCTATTTTGTTGACATCCTTCCTATAATTAGGCGACCAAAATTGTACACCATACTCCAGAATTGGTCTTACCAATGCCTTGTACAATTTTAACATTACTTCCCTACTCCTATATTCAATGCTCTGATTTATAATGGCCAGCACACCAAAAGCTATCTTTACCACCCAATCTACATGCGATTCCACCTTCAGGGAACTATGCACAGTTATTCCTGGATCCCTCTGTTCCACAGCATTCCTCAATTCCCTACCATTTACCATGTACGTCCTATTTTGATTTGTCCTGCCAAGATTTAGCACCTCACACTTATCAGCATTATCACCAACACAGATCCCTGAGGCACCCCACTCGTCACCGGCTTCCAACCTGACAAACAGCCATCCACCATTACTCTCTGGCATCTCCCATTCAGCCATCAAATTCAACCTATTCAATCTATTGAAGTCCCATTCAACCTATCAAAGTTTCTGCCTCAATAAGGCAGCCAACATCATCAAAGATCCACACCATCCTGCCCACACACTCATTTCACCAATGCCATCGGGAGGAAGGTACATGAGCCTGAAAACTGTAAAGTCCAGGTTCAGGAACAGCTTCTTCCATACAGCTATCAGGCTATTAAACACAACAACAAATGAGCTCTGAACTTCAACAGACTATCATTATTATTGCACTATATTTGTTATTTATTGAGTATGTATGCATGTGTTTACACACTGAATTTTATTTTCTTCTCCCATTATGTACAATGTTTACATATTCCGTTGAGCTGCAGCAAGTAAGAATTTCATTGTCCTATCTGGGACATATGACAATAAGACACTCTTGACTCTTGCCTCTTGACATATCCCAACTACACTAGTCGCACCTGCCCACGTCTGGTCCATGTCTCTCCAAACCTGTCCTATTCATGTACCTGTTTAACTGCTTCTTAAACTTTGGGATAGTCCCTGCCTCAACTACGACATCTGGCAGCTTGATCCATACATCCACCAACCTTTGTGTGAAAATGTTACCCCTCAGATACCCATTAAATCTTTTCCCCTTCACCTTAACCCCATTTCCCTATATTAAACTTAATTTAAGTGAAGGAATGATGAATGAAGCATCAAGGATTATCAAACTGGGTTATTTATAGTATTTAAGTTCTGTGTGCATAGTAAATCATATAAACCTGCAAGCAGAAGAAAAGACTTAACATTGAAATTATAATGGTCTGTAATGGTAGACTTACATTTTCTATTTAGTTAGATGGATGCAGACTTAACTCAGTGCAAAATCTCCTTTCAATTTAGCATTTTGATTAAAAATTATTAACAAAACCAGTCTTCTTTTCTCCTTTCAATCCCTCTAAGAAGGTTTGAATCAGAAATATTAAATTCCCAAGGAGATTTCAACCACATCTCAATCCCTCATTATTAATGTTTTTCTTAATTCTCTCCAACACTGTGAAGAATGCCTTATGTATTTGCATTCCTATCATTCAATATTAAATTTGATGGAAAATTAATGTTTCATTTTGGTGGACTTGTTTGAGATGCCCTATCTCTTCCACTCGTTCATAGCCTAGTTCTTTCTATTTGCTCTCTGATAGCATATATTCTTTATTTTTCCTTTGCATTCTGAATTATGTCAACCACACCTTCTGCTTCCATAAAATATAATTTCTCAATTCTGCCGTTCCTCTCTCTTCTCAAACTAAAATTCTTATTCCTGATGTAGTATTGTTGAATATAACTGCAGAAATATATGAGCTATCACTGCTGGCAGTCTAAAACTCCTAAGAGACAATTGCAAATTATATACTCATACAATATAAGCAAAGGGGAAAAAATCCAAATCTTTTGTTTAGTTTAATTTAGAGACACGGTGCAGAAACAGTCCATGCCAACCAGCAATCCTTGCACGCTAATACTATCCAACACACATCAAGGACAATTTACAATTATATCAAGTGGATTAACCTACAAACCTGTACTTCTTTGGAGTGTGGGAGGAAACCGATTCTGGAGAAAACCCACGCAGATCACGGGGAGAACGTACAAACTCCATACAGACAACAGCCGTAGTCAGGGTCGAACCCTGGTCTCTGGCGCTGTATGGCAGCTACTCTAAAGCTGTGCCACCATGCCGCCCCATAATCACTATAAAGAAAAAAGCAAGTCATTTAATTCAAAGTACTGGGCATTTAAAGTACTTACAATGTATTGTATATGCTGGGCCAATGGATCAAGTTTTAACAAACTGAAATGTTGAAGGCAACCAAAAATTTTTTTTTTCACACTTACAATTGAAAATGTAATTCACTATAAACATAGGATTGTGCAGTTCATTCTTGAATATCAATTGTTTTCTTTTCACAGCCAGGCCTAGGACTGGATAGACTCGGTTTATACTCTCTAGAATGTAATAGATTGAGGGAGGTTCTTATAGAAACTTACAAAATTCTTAAGGGGTTGGACAGGCTAGATGCAGGAAGATTGTTCCCGATGTTGGGGAGGTCCATAACAAGGGGTCACGGCTTAAGGATAAGGGGGAAATCCTTTAGGACCGAGATGAGAAGGACTTTTTTCACACAGAGTGGTGGGTCTCTGGAACTCTCTGCCACAGAGGGTAGTTGAGGCCAGTTCATTGGCTATATTTAAGAGGGAGTTAGATGTGCCCCTTGTGGCTAAGGGGATCAGAGGGTATGGAGAGAAGGCAGGTACGGGATACTGAGTTGGATGATCAGCCATGATCATATTGAATGGCAGTGCAGGCTCGAAGGGCCGAATGACCTACTGCACCTAATTTATATGTTTCTATGTAGGGTAGATGCTATGGGCTTACAGTATATTCACTGGAATTTAAAAGGATGAGAGGGGATCTTATAGAAACACATAGAATTCTTAAGGGATTGGACAGGTTAGATGCAGGAGCAATGTTCCTGATATTGGGGGAGTCAAGAACCAGGGGTCACAGCAAAAAATTGGTAGGATATTTAGTACTGAGATGTGGAAAAACCTTTACATCCAGAGTTGTGAATCTGTGAAGTTTGGCTTGAAGGCAGTGGAGGCCAATTTGTTGAATGTTTTCAAGTGAGAGATATAGCTCTTAGGGCTAACGGAATCAAGGGATATGGGGAGCAAGCAGGAATGGGCTACTGACTTTGGATTATCAGCCATGATAAAATTGAATGGCTCTGCTGGCTCGAAGGACCGAATGATCAACTCCTGCATTAATTTTCTATGTTTCCATGTTTCTATGCGTGAATAATTGTTTTCAGTTTGTTAAAACTTGAGCCATAGGCTGAGCATCGACAATACATGGTTCCTGCCATAATCTGGTCTACAATGTTTTCAAATTCATCTATATATCATCATCATCATTGTTGAAAACATCAATGGGCACAGTCCCTTATAATGCTATATATGCCAGTGATCGCAACTTCTACCGAAGTCTGGATAGCTATTGGCTTCCTAGGAGCTCATCCGCCCTTCATCTATATAAATGTGTTACATTGTAACTTAACTTTTCAAGTTATTTTATCTCTAAGTTTCCAGGAGAGAGATTCTCAATGTTTATTTAATACTAATAACACTTTTATTTTTCATTGATGGGAAGAATCCTCTGCACCTGATAAGTGGCGGGGGACTGAGTAAGATGGCCAAAAATCACAGCCTTAAGTGGTAGCATTTTATCTAAAATCAATTTATAGTGCAAACAGGAAGTTTTCAAGTTTCCACCAACAAGCATTTTTACAGTGCAGCATTTCAAAGCAGTCACCACTAGCAAAAACAACCATTTTTGCCGTGCAGCATTTCAAAACAGTCACCACCACCAACAACCATTTTTGCAGTGCAGCATTTCAAAGCAGTCACTACCACCAATAACAATCATTTTTGTAGTGCAGCATTTCAAAGCAGTTACCACCACCACCAATAACAACCATTTTTGCAGTGCAGCATTTCAAAGCAGTTACCATCACCACCAACAACGACCATTTTGCAGCGCAGCATTTAGCTGCACTGCAAAACCACATTAAAGGCACTCACAGTTGAGTAAACGTATGTTCAGTGTTATTCACAGCTCAGAGAGATGTGACCCTCTCGCTTCCTCCACCTTGTAGAGACTGAGTGAGGCAAAACAATTCCGGGTTTTATAGTCCCTCCCCCGCTCTCACCAGCAGGGGCAGCAGAGAGAATCGCAACATTTTTTTAAAACATTAATAACTCTTTGATTTTTCATCAATAGGAAAATTCCTCTTGTCCTGCGCAGCGGATGGGGACTCTGAGAAAGGTGACCAATAATCACAGCCGTGAGTGGCAGCGTTTTTTCAAAAATCATGAAAGAGAAAACAGGAAGTGGTCAAGATCTTACTTTTAGTAATATAGATGATCAAAAATGAATCTTTTTTTGTTTATTTTATTACTTACAGAGTACTATGTTTACATATTCTGTTGTGCTGCTGCAAGTACGAATTTGCATTGTTCTATCTAGGACATATGACAATAAAACACTCTTGAAGGAATAAATGTCGAGGAAGTGGTGTCAATGAAGATGCTTTCTTTATTCTGTTAGTGGAGTGGAGTGGAAATCAACTAGGCAAGTGGAGATCATTACTCTCCAGACATGCCTTGCAGACTATGATAGTTTTTTGGTGTCAGGAATTGAGTTACTCTTCATACATGGCCTATTTTTTATAGCTGTAGTGTTTATGTAGCTAATCTAATTGAGTTTCTAGTCAATAGCAATCTGCTGAATGTTGATGGCAGTGCTAATGAATTGCGTGGGCATATAATTACACAATCGTTGAAGATGGTCATTGCTTATTACTTCTGTGACACAAACTTGGACTTGTGCTTGCCATTTAATAGCTCATGTCTGAATGTTTCAAGGTCTAACAGCATATTTGCTTGAAAGCAAACTCAATACTAGCATTTATTTCAAGAGGGCTTGTATACAAAAACAGGGATGTAATGCTGAAGCTCTATCAGGTGCTGGTAAGGCTGCATTTGGAATTTTTGAGCAATATTGGCACCATATCTGAGAAAGGATGTGCTGGCTCTGGAGAGGGTCCAGAGGAAGCTTACAAGAATGATCCCAGGAATTAGTAGGTTAACCTAGCATGAGCGTTTGTCAGCACAAGGCCTGTATTCACTAGAGTTTAGAAGATTGAGGAGGGACCTCATTGAAACATACAGAATAGTGAAAAGCTTGGATAGAGTGGATGTGGAGGGGATGCTTCCACTAGTGGGAGCGTCTAGGACTAGAGGTCATAGCCTCTGAATTAAAGGATGTTCTTTTGGGAAGGAGCTGAGGAGAAATGTTGTTTGCCAGAGGGTGGTGTGGAATTCTTTGACGAGTAGACTTCATAGGTCGAATGACCTAATTCAACTCCTATCCCTTATGACCTTATGATATAGGTGTAGCACTCAGCTTCCTGTGCTGTGCTGTGCAGTTACAAATGGAATTAAATAGTGTGCAATCGTTAGCAAACTTCCTACATATAACCTTGTGGTGAAAGGCGCTAAGATGTTTTGGTCAAGGTCACTGTCCAAATTAAGTCTTTCATTAATGAACTGAGATTAGAATATATAACCTCCCACAACGTTAGCCAATATTATATGTATGAGATATGATTCCAATACTGGAATGCTTCCTCCTTGGCACTCATTGACTTCAGTTTCATGAAGGCCTTTTTATTCCAGACACAGTTAAATAACTATTGATATCAAAGTAATTCGTTCTCACATTATTTCTAGAATTTGTCTCTAGTTCATTTTGATCAAAATCACGATGAAGTTTGGAACAGAACGGTCCTGTTGAAACATATATTGGGCATTAGTAAGCATGTTAATGAAGAGAAAGCACTGCCAATAATATTTATCAGCATTCTGTTGATAATTAAGAGGAGATTGATTGTATAGCAGACTCCCTGTTCCTTTCCCCTCTTTGTATTCTCATCTCCCATCCCCGAGTACCTCATTTCCCCTATATCCCTCATCTTTTTCATCCCTCTTGAGCCGTTCCACCCATACCCCTCTCTCTGGCTTTACATTTCACTACTCTGCTCACCTTATCTGACACCCTTTTGTTTACTTGTCACCTTTTGCCTTTGTCACACTCCACCCATCTGACAATCCCCCCCCCCCCCCCCACACCCCCTCCCCTGCATCCACCTATCACTTGCTAGGATTTCTCCCAGCCCACCTCTCATTTCCATCTTTCTCCTCCCAATTACAATCAGTCTGAGTAAAGGTCCCAACCCAAAACATCATTCCCTCCATTGTTACAATGGAGATAGAAACAAATATTGTCTTTTGTTTTATTTGATGCTTGCAGAGTGTCTTTAGTCTTCAAGCTGGGTTATATTGGTCACCTACATTGATGCCTGATACCACCCCACATCTATACTAACCTGTCTGGATTTGGAGGGCTTGCCTTGATGATCCACAGCCTCAGACTCCTATGGTGTGTCTTGGGCAGTAGCACTGAGGAAGCCCTGTCCCTGAAATACCTCTGAGACTGTTGCAGGTCAATAATCCCCCTCTCTCAACTTTGCTGATTCTAAAGGGGCAGCAGAGTGGTGCAGCGGTAGAGTTGCTGCCTTACAGTGCCAGAGACCCCGGTGCAAACCTGACTACGGGTGCAATCTGTGCAGAGTTTGTGCACTCTCCAGGCGACCACATGGATTTTCTTCGGGTGCTGCATTTTCACTCAAAGATGTACAGCTTTGTAAGTTATTTGACTTTGCTCAAAATTTGCAAATTGTCCCTAGTGTGCAGGATACTGTTAGTGCATGGAGTAATTGCTGGTTGGCACTGATTTGGTGGGCCAAAGGGCCTGTTTCCATGCTGTATCTCTAAATTAAAGTCTAAAGTCTAAAATGTGTGAAGGTTGTTTAATGATATGTAATTTTTTTCTGACATTGATGCATGTAAAAACAAATTAAAGAAACTGAAGATCTCGGAGAAAAACCAACCAGGTTACGGGGAGAACATACAAACTCTGTACTGACAGTCATCCGTAGTCAGGAGCGAACCCGGGTCTCTGGCACTGTTAGGCAGTTGCACTACCGCTACCTTGAAGTTAATACCAAAATCTAGAGACCATAGAATTAATGAACAGGTAAACACGGCATAGGAGGCAACCATTTGACCCATCCGCCATACTACTTCTACGCCAGTCAGACTTCCCCAGCCTTACACCTTTGATTTTGCAACGTTTGTGCACATTATATTTGCATTCTGTAGGAATGTTACAAAATGCTGAGATTTTAAAAATCAAGCCTGTAATTTATCCCATCAGATAAAGCATAAAAATAACTTTAATTTGACTCCTAATTCAATTTCATATATTCAGTATTATAAAAGTTATGGCCATTTTCATTCTCGGAAATGAGCATCTTGTTCCCTATTGCTTTTCCATTAACACAAAAGCTGTGATCGAGGACAGTCAAATGCCCATATCTTTCTTAAAAATTAAGGGAACTAAATGTTACCTAATTGTAGCTAATTACAAAATTGACCGTTGGGACGGAAATAGTAATAAACACCGAGACTGCCTTGAAAATTCAAAAATGTGATATTCTCAAGATCAGAACTGTATTATTGTATTATATTATATTACCTATAACAGATAGGTAAATAAATTACAATTTCTAGCAATAGACCAAGTCTTTATGGAGAAGATCAGTTGCTAGCTGGTACATTGGCATATCATAATCAGTAGTATCATCATATTCCTCAGATCGTAACCAATAAGCAACTCTGTACAATTTGTTTTTAATTTTTGGCATTGTAAACTACAGGTTTTTGCTCTTCAAACCATGCATGACATGCCTTTCTACCCATTACTTTCCCATTAAGAATGTTCTGTAGATTATCACATTTGGAGTAGTCTAAATTCGGATAATCTCTGCGAATGCTGTCAAATTAGTCTCTTTTGCTGGGCATTTGTTTAAAATGTAAAGGAAAAAAAACACTGAACACGCTGAACACACTTAACAGAAACAAGTTATTATTTGCAGTTTTAGAAAAAAGGTAGACATTAGAAAGTTAAACGCTAAAACAAATAATAAATACCCAACAAAAAAATCATATTCATCAATTTCATCAAATCAATTAAATTCATCTAATCAATTACATTCATCCAAATTAAGTTACTAGATCTAAACATCTATCCATTTCTTAAGAAAAGGCTAACATTTTTAAATAGCCTAAGTATCCAAACAATCTAGAAACATCCACTCTCAATGTAATCAAAATTATTATTTTTTGCACAATACAGGTGACTAAATTGTGAATATTTAATGTAAAAAATTTGATTATGGATAGACAATAACACAAAATATAGATGATTTAGATGCTCTTATGACATGATTGTCCAAAAAAAGAGGATTTAAATCATCTTGCGCGTGGGTGTTTCTGGAATGTGATCGATTGGAACGTTGCCATTGCCTGAATTTTAAGACCATATCGGCAGGCAAGACACTGCCGATTCGTATGGGGACTAAATAACATTTTCGCATCGTAGAAAAGCTGCCCCAAGAAGCTAGATTATATGTGAAATATACGACTTACCATTTGTTGTGTCCTGATATTGCGATCCATGATGTTAAAGGCATTGACGGCGTTAGAAGCTACTTTAATCCAACGATTAAATTGTTCAACCATTTTTAAAAAATGGGAAATGAAGTCTGATCGATCTTTCTTCATCGACTAGCAGCCCGAGGAAATCCCTCTCCAACAAGCAATACAAATCTGCATTTTAATCTGCCCCCCTCCCCCCCTCAAAGGCTACAAAGTCACACACACAGCCAGTGGCAGATCTGCAGCGCCACTGAAGGAATGTTTTGTAACATTGCTGCATTCTGAGCTTAGAATAATGAAAGGATCACTGGGCTTGACAGAAGGTGCTGGTTGAAGGGTCCCAACCCAAAATGTTACCTATCCATGTTAACCTGCGATGTTGCCTGACCTGCAGAGCTATCCAGCATTCTGTGTCCTTTTATGTAAATCAGCATCTGCAGTTCCTTGTTTCTACAGTGCTTGACAGACTGGAAACAAAAATGTATCCCTTGGAGGCTGTGGGCCGCAGAGCTTTTTGTGCAGTTTCATGACCCAACTCACGGAACTAAATGAAATTTTCACATATTGTGCAAAAATATTATATAAATCATCCCTGAAATTCGTCAAGGATAAAACTTGCACATTTTTATTAAATTAGAGAAAAACCAGAAAATGTTCGGGTATTTTGTCCAAGCACGTTTGACATTGAGTCGGACGCCACTTGGCCAATCACGTGCTTTGTTTCAGGCTAGCAAGGCAGGGAGCACACAACATGGCTGAGAGTGCTTCCACTGATGTCTGTTTTACTGGAGATTCCGATGAAGGTTCTTTGTTGTTCTGTGGAATACATGTCGTGGAAACTTGCAGCAGGGTAATTGAATTTAGTGAGAAAAGCATTAAGAAGTATGTGCAGCTAAGTGGATAGAAGTGGAACAAAGCCTTGAAAGCAAAGTCCCTGCTGAGGTGCTGCAACACAAAGAGGACAGCCAAGTTGTGAAACCAGTGAAACATTGTGAATCAACTGGAACTGAAAGGTAAGATCTCAAGTCTGAATTTATGAAAATTAATCTGTATGGACTTTAACTAATTTAATTGCACCCTTTTATAATGTGAAAAAATGAGATTTGGAGGCTGTACATTCACTCATTTATTCACTCATTAATTCACTCATTCACTCCATTCACTCATTCATTCACTCATTCATTCATCCGTTCATTCACTCATTCATTCACTCATCCATTCATTCATGAAGTTGAGGGCCTAAACTATGCGTATCGATAACAAAGTAAATTAAACATTTTCACTAATGCCGGCTTGTTGAAGTCTACATTACACCCAGCCTGGCACTGCTCCAGTCCCACCATGGCCGTTACCCCCACTCTCCCCACTATGGCAGTCAGTGGGATTCAGTAAATGGGGGAACCCAGAGGATCTGTCCTGACCCTTTAATTAGGCAGGTTCATGAGCCCTTAAAACCTGGGACCACTGCTGCATTAAATTTCCTATTAAAGCGACTGGAAGATGCCTTGCAGGACTGTCCCCCAGACTGGAACTGCCCCAGTCCCACTGTGGCCTTGACCCCCACTCCGCACACTGGCAGTCAGTGGGGTTCAGTAAAGAGGGGAACCCACAAGAACTGCCTTCACCCATTAATTAGGCGGGTTCAGGAGCAGGACCTCTGCGAAAGTGTCATTAAAAAAACACTCACAATTATATTAATCATATTATTTTTATATAATATAATTATACTTAATTAAATATGATTACAGTCATATTTACAAGTCATATATATATATATGGGCATTGGCCATTAGATGGCACTTACTTTCCCAATCACATTTTCCAATTAGTTTAATTAATTAATGTGCAACTTTTGGCACTGACGAGTTATGACATCCTTCTCAATTATATTTCATCTAAATTGTGGAAAATTTCATGTAGTTCCGTGATGTGGGTCACGAAAATCGATTTCTAGACACATTTTTGATGCTCGGCCCACAGCCTATTGGTGGAGGAATCCAGAACCAGGGATCACAATTTCAAAATAAATGATTGGCCATATTGGACTGAAATGAGGAGTAAAAAATGTAATGCATAGGGTGGTGAGTTCACTGCTTCAGTGGGCTGAGGAGCCTCAGCTATTGAATTAACATTGTTGTATGTGGACTGGTGGATTCCAGGATATTGGGAGAATCTGGGGGGATGATGAGATTGCAGGATATATTCAGAGGTAGAAGATCAGTCATGATCTTAATGAATAGTAGATTGAGTATGAAAAGGCACATTTCCCACCTCATTGTTGAGATAATAAAAACAGAAGAGATGGGAGATGTGGCTTTTCATACTCAATGGGATAGGCATGTTTCATTGATTTTGACAACATTGGCAAGAATAATTTCTTATTATCATTAATTTGTCAGGCTAGTACGGAAGGCAGCAGGAGTCAATTACGTTTGTATGTCAGGCAGATGGTGTAGTTCTCGTCTTTCACTGTTATTTCAAATGTTGCAACATACTATTTTCCAGACTGATTGATTTTAGCCTAATTACATTTTCATAATAGGATGTCACCTTGTAACTTATGATTCAGACTGATAACCACTTCAATATTTTAATCTTCTTCATTAGTCCCACTTGAAAAACAACTGGATCCTAATATTTTGTCTCAATTGGGTCTAAAGTAAATATTCCATGCCCATGGGTGGTGGACACCATCGGCCAGACCAGTAATTATTGGTCATATGTCCTTGTCTTTGAGAAGATTACAGGGATCCTCTTGGATTCTGTATGAGCGCTTCTGCAGTGCTGTTAAGTAATGTAAAGCATTAAGCCAAGATGAAGAAATAATGGTATATTTCTAAGATAGGAATTAATATGATTAGACAGGAGGTGATGGCCCCATGTACTGCTCCTCTTGTTCTTGTAGGTGTCAAAGAATATAGATTCAAAAAGATGCTGTCATTGCATTGGCATTTAGTCACAGTCATACAGCCCTATGGCCCAACTTGCCCACTCTGATCAAAATGCCCCATTTATGCTAGTCCCACCTGCCTGCATTTGGCCCATATCTGTCTGTAATACCATAGAATCATACTGCCTGGAAATTAGACCCTTTGGCCCAACTGTTTTCAAGTGTTCTGAAGAAGGGTTTCAACCTGAAATATCGCACATCCTTTTTCTCCAGAGATGCTGCTAGATCCACTGAGTTACTCCATCGCCTTTTGTCTATCTTCGGTATAAACCAGCATCTGCAGTTCCAACCTCTAGTCACCTTTATACATGAAAGCACCACAGCCCACTCCACCAGTGCATTCCAGATTCCCAACATGATCTATGTGATGAAGCCCTTCTACAGGTCCCCTCAAGACTCTTACCCCTAATGCCATCTAGTGTGCCAGTGGAAGAACATGTTAATGTGTGGGGTAGTGACTGGTGTACTAGTCAAAGGTAAGTGGAGAGGCCATTGAGGTATTGTAAAATAAGATATTACAAAGTGGAAGTTCCTTCAAATGCTTTCATTTTTGAAAGGGGCATTTCTAATTAGAAACAACCTTAGAAGAAATATATATAGGTGAAATATAACAAAACTCAGTGACATAGACCTTATGATACGATACAATACGATATGATACAATAGAACTTTATTTATCCTAGAGGGAAATTGATCCACGAAGCCATAAAAACACAAAATACATGAAACAATAAATTAAAGGTTAAAACCGACATTAAATTAAATTAATGTCTGTTTTCTATCTTTTTCTAAATTTTTAGTTTGTTTAAAAGTATGTTTTGGAGGATTTTTTTAGTGTTTCTATGTGGGGGAGCGGTGTAGGGTAAGCGGGAAACCGCTTCCCAGTCACCTCCTGGCGAGGATGTGACTATTCTCCAAGTTGCATCCTCGCCCCCCCCTCGCGGCCTACCAACTGGATTGGCACGGACTTTCCTGCCGGAGACCGGCCAAAGCTTCAGTGGCGGCACATAGAAACATAGAAACATAGAAACATAGAAAATAGGTGCAGGAGTAGGCCATTCGGCCCTTCGAGCCTGCACCGCCATTCAATGTGATCATGGCTGATCATCCAACTCAGTATCCCGTACCTGCCTTCTCTCCATACCCCCTGATCCCTTTAGCCACAAGTGCCACATCTAACGCCCTCTTAAATATAGCCAATGAACTGGCCTCAACTACCTTCTGTGGCAGAGAATTCCAGACTCACCACTCTCTGTGTAAAGAATGTTTTCCTCATTTCGGTCCTAAAGGAATTCCCCCTTATCCTTAGACTGTGACCCCTTGTTCTGGACTCCCCCAACATCGGGAACAATCTTCCTGCATCTAGCTTGTCCAACCCCTTAAGAATTTTGTAGGTTTCTATAAGATCCCCCCTCAATCTTCTAAATTCCATCGAGTACAAACCGAGTCTATCCAATCTTTCCTCATATGAAAGTCCTGACATCCCAGGAATCAGTCTGGTGAATCTTCTCTGTACCCCCTCTATGGCAAGGATGTCTTTCCTCAGATTTGGAGACCAAAACTGTACGCAGTACTCCAGGTGTGGCCTCACCAAAACCCTGTACAACTGCAGTAGAACCTCCCTGCTCCTATACTCAAATCCTTTCGCTATGAATGCTAACATACCATTTGCTTTCTTCACTGCCTGCTGCACCTGCATGCCTACTTTCAATGACTGGTGTACCATGACACCCAGGTCTCGTTGCATCTCCCCCTTACCTAATCTGCCACCATTCAGATAATAGTCTACCCTCATGTTTTTGCCAGTGCTGGATACATCGCGGAGCGGGCGATGCCTTACCCGGATCATCGTTTGAAGCTCCGGAGTGCTGGGCCTGCTGCTTCAACATTGGGGAGCTGTGGTATGCGGACCTCCCAGCCGCGGGTGGCGCTGACCAACATCGCGGAGTCCTGGGGATGCCGGTGAAGGGTCTCGACCCGAAACGTCACCTATCTCCTTCGCTCCTTAGATGCTGCTGCACCCGCTGAGTTTCTCCAGCTTTTTGTGTAACCATCTTTGTGTGTCCTGGGATCTCTTTGCCGAGGGCCACCAGGGTGAAACTCCACTCAGCTCGGCCTGTGGACTTTGGGAGCCGTAGCCTCCGGTAGAAAGTGGCCAATTCCGAGATCCAAGCCACTGAGAATGTTCTCCCGTTCTGACGTCGGTGTTCCATCATCCGGGCAAGATGGAAGCATCGGGCCGCCCATAGCGGTGACAGCGAGGGGCTCGGGAGGCCCCTACCACGGGTGAACAACAGAATAACAGAGGAGGATGACTCTCTCACAGTGCCTTCCCTCACAGTGGGAAACGGATTCAGCTGCGTGGGGATATTTGTGTTAAAGACTATCGTGTTCAGTGTTTTTTTTGTTTTTTTAAGTTTGTATGGCTGTGTGGTGACCACAAATTTCACTGTACCAATTAGTGCATGTGACAATAAATGTCTCTTGTCTTGTCATGTAAAGTGACGAGAGGAAAGGATTGGGCATGTGCAAAGATTGGGGAGGGGGGGTGGGGGTGCATTGGGAGGAGAGTCAATCTCAGTCTACCTCATGACAGAAGGGGGAGGAGTTGTACAGTTTGATAGCCACAGGGAAGAAGGATCTCCTGTGGTGTTCTGTCCTGCATCTTGGTGGAACCAATCTGTTGCTGAAGGTATTCCTCAGTGTGTCTTGGAGGGGGTGAGCTGTGTTTCCAAGGATGCTCCGCAGTTTGAGGAATATCCTCCCCTCCAAGACCACCTCCCATGAATCCAACTCCACTCCCAGGACAGAGCCAGCCTTCCTGATGTGTTTGTTAATCCGATTGGCATTCGCAGCCTTTGCCCTCCTGCCCCAGCACATGGCAGCGAAGAAGATGGCAGTGGCTACCACCGATTGTTAGAACATCTGCAGCATCTTACTGAAGATGTTGAAGGAGCGGAGCCTTCTCAAAACAGTACAGCCGGCTCTGTCCCTTCCTGTACAGGGCCTCAGTGTTCCTGGACCAGTCCAATTTACTGTCCAGGTATACTCCAAGGTATTTGTACTCCCTGGTAAACTGCGCATCCACACCATTGATGGAAAAAGGGGACAGGGGTGTTCCTCTTCTCCGAAAGTCCACCATTAACAATCTGACAAATAACTGTCAGACAAATGACTGATGCAATGGAAAACATATTTTGGTACTGTGTGCTGGTGAACTTTAAAAATAATTTGTCTTCAAGAATTGCAATAATGTTTTAATTTGGTTTTCGAGTAGTGTAATCTATATATAACTTTAAATTGTATCAGTGTATGTCTGGCATTCAAAGAACACCAATGTATTCTTTGTAAGCATTCTTCCCAAGTTTCTTTTGTTATAGGTAATCCGATTTCATTTTCCCATGCTTGACGATATGTTTCAGTTGTTGGGTTCTCTTTATCTAAAATAGTATTGTATATATAAGCTATAAGCTTATCCGTATTTGGATGTAAATTAAACAGCTCATCTAATAAGCCTGGTTCTTTTTTTTTATAGTCTTGTGTGTTACATTTAATAAAATCTCTAATTTGTAAATACCTAAAATGATGTTGTGAAGGTAATCCAAAAATATCTTGTAACTCTTCAAATAATAAAAAATTTCCATTTCTATAAAGGTGTCCTATCCTTTTAATTCCTAAATCCTCCCACAGTCTAAACCCCGCATCTAAGATTGAGGGTTTAAACAGTGGGTTATTCCTAATTGGTAACCTAAAAGAAAGATTATCCAGATATAGGGTCTTAACTATCTGTTTCCAAATACGCCTATTATTATGAATTATAGGGTTGTCCCTATAAGTCTTTTTTTGTACTTCCTTAGGTGCGAAAATAATCGACTCTATATTGAAAGGTGAACAGTCTTCCTTTTCCATTTTTAACCACATTGGTTCAACATCTATATTTACCCACCAAAAATTCATATTCTTAATCTGGACTGCCCAAAAGTAATATAGAAAATTTGGAAGTGCCAGCCCTCCATTTATCTTAGACTTACATAAGTGTTTTTTACTTATTCTATGACTTTTGTAATCCCAGACAAAATTATTAACTATAGTATCAATTTTTTTAAAAAAACTTTTTGGGAGAAAAAAAGGAATTGCTTGAAATAAATATAACAATTGTGGTAAAAAAATCATCTTTATAGCATTAATCCTACCGATCATAGATATAGGGAGTGTTTTCCAATATAAAATGTTTTTTTCCTAATCTCTCCTCTATTTGTGATAAATGTAAGAATCTTGAAGCAAATTTAATGCATAGTTTGGTAACGTGTCCACGGTTGAATTATTATTGGATTGAAATTTTTAAAGTTATTTCGGAAGTTCTTAAGGTTGAACTCGACCCAGACCCAAAATTAATAATATTCGGAATCCCGGAGCCAAATTTGGTACTCACGGTTAATCAAAGAAATTTTTTTGATTACTGTTTAATAATAGGGAAAAAAATGATACTTAAATTTTGGAAGGGAACATTATCTCCAACAATTAAAATGTGGAAAGCAGAGATGTTGGAGACGTTGAATTTGGAAAGAATTAGATTTGTCCTTTTGGACAGGTATAATTCTTTTGAATCGATATGGTCTCCATATATACAGTATTTAGAAAAGTAGCTATTCTTGGGATCACGGCTCGACGGACACCCTATGGATCCGATGCGAATAACTTACTTATAATTGATATTATTGTGCATTTATTAGAGATATTTCTGAATGAAATAGTATTTCGTATAATGACTTTAGTTTTTGTTTATATATATGTAATATTTTTGTTTTTCAAATTTTCCCTTTTTATTTTCTTTTTATTTACGATTGAAGTATGTGGGAAGAATAATTTTTATTTTTTTTTATTTTATTTATTTTTTTTTAATTTACTCTTTTTTCTTTTCTCTTTTATATATCTTTTTCTTTATTTCCAAAAAATAGAAGATATTAAGTATTGATATGTTATTTGTAGTAATATTGAATTAAGGTGTTAGTTTATAAAGTAAGTTTTACATTGTAAACGGTTTACCTCAAATAAAAAAATATTACACAAGAATTGCAATAATGTTAAGCATTTCAGCATTATACAGAACTGCACACGATATCCAGGCAATAAACTCCGCAAAGCAAATTAATGTTGTTGCTGGGATATTCCATTTTGAATATAGAAAAATTCCAGTGACAATTTCATAAAATATACTTCTAATTATGGAAATGCAAAATTTTTTAATTTTGTTGTAGCGATCTATTTGGACTTCACCAGAGACATGGATTTGTTCATAATCTGGAAAAGTATGTAAAAGAGGTACAAATACATCTTCATTGGTGATATTATTGATGTACAGATTTCTGATGATCAAATATACTGCAGACAATGGAAGTTGAGTGTGCTGTTCAGCCACATCTTTATTGCACTAATGGTGCAAATGAATAAGGAAATAATTGTATCCTTAACCACCAAGCACAACAGCATTTGCAAAACTGAACTTAAAAATCTGTCCATTATAACCCAATGCAATGACCTTTTCTACTTTGCCTCAATAGAAAGAAAATGTCCTTGGAGTCACTTTGCCTCAATAGAAAGAAAATGCCCTTGGAGTCATTTTGGAATTTGCTCACAATCCTACCACCTTAAACATAATGGAAATCTGGAACTATTCTCCACATTTGCTGAATAGCAAATCCACGATAAAGGTGAAATAGTCTACTCCAATCATATTGTACACATGTACTTCAAGGTATTATAATTTCAAAAAAAAAGTCCAGTGTTGATTCCTTCAACACTGCACTTTTGTGCACCCCATAGCTTTCTAACGTTTATTATCCTCTGTTGACTAAAATATGTAATGGGAATAAATCTTAAATGCAAAAGAGGTGCCAACTTCCTGAAAATATTAAAATTAAAACAGATGGATTGCAATATGCATCTATTCTACAGTGTGACGGATCGAGAAAAAAAATGATTACAAGGATTGGTGGGATATCAAAAAACATGGGTTATTACATGAATGATTCATTTTGACTATGCTGCCATTAAACTGTAAAGTTGGCAGTGTACTAATTTTGACCACAAAACCATTTCAACCACATTATTTACAATAGAATCAATTAGTTTCCCAGTGGCCTAAACACAAAGTTTTTTTAGAAATCCTGATTTCATAAGAAACCTGCTTACAAGCCATAGCAGACAATCAGACATCATATGGACCTGAGTTGATTATAAATCCCTGAGGTTCATAAGAATCAATCAACATCCTTCTTCCAATTACAGCAATGTTTTGTTTAAATATTATCTTTAGTTTTAGTTTGGAGATACAGCGCAGAAAGAGGCTATTCGGCCCAACGAGTACGTGCCGACCAATGATCCCCGCACATTAATAACATTCTACACATACTAGGAACAATTTGCATTTATACCAAGGCAATTAACCTACAAACCTGTACATCTTTGGAGTGTGGGAGGAAACCGAAGATCTGGGAGAAAACCCACGCAGGTCACATGGAGAACATACAAAGTCCGTACAGATATGCATAGTCAACATCAAAACCAGGTCTCTGGCGTTGTAAGGCAGCAACTCTACCGCTGCGCTACTGTGCTATCTTTCCTC
The DNA here is from genome assembly GCA_963514005.1 of Raja brachyura. The sequence goes on along the minus strand of OY740783.1, from coordinate 24,542,920 downwards.
TCTAATTTAGCTCATATCCAATGTGTGACCAATTTTCTGCTTTAACTTGTTTTTTCTTCAAGTCTTCTTTACCTTTTGGTTGACATCACATCTACTGCTTGGGATTGGATATGTGGGCAATCCGCTGCATGCATGTTTTTCCCTTATCAGCAGAGCCATTGTGCACATTACAAGCCAACCTGTCCTAATTCATCACATATTGTAAAATATTCACGTGGTCTAAGCAATAAACTTTTTACCAACAAATTTGTTCAATTATAATTTGTGATGAGTTAATTTTAACTTTTAAGGAACATAGATCTATGCATCCATTCATATGTGCAAATCATTTTTTTATCCTCCTGCTAGATCTGTGCTACTGATTCTTCTTTCAAACAAAACATTTTCCAAGTGTTTTTGTCAATCATTGTTCCTGTGGGGTAAGTATTTTCTGGATTCCTGGTGTTTCACCACACAGCAGATAGGCTACAGACTCTGACGTCTCAAGAATAAACAGTCTGAAGAAGGGTCTCAACCTGAAACGTCACCCATTCTTTCTCTCCAGAGATGCTGCCTGTCCCGCTGAATTACTCCAGCATTTTGTGTCTATCCCAATGCTCTCTTTGTCTAAACACAAAGATTAGATTACCACATTTATTTCAATAGAATGCACACAGGCTGCAAAACAGCTTAATTTAACTTTCCTCATGTTTACTTTGCTGCTTTAGACAAAAAACAGGCAGGCTAGTCGTAACAATTCTGGAGGAGAAATGAGAGGGAAGTTATCATTTTAACATTACGTCAAAATTAGACATTAATGGAGTGTTTCTGCTATATTTACAAAGCAACTGATTCAAAGTTGCAAGAAATCTCCTATTCATTAAGAGGTTCTGCACTTGTGATTTTTTTTCACCCTCTTTTTTCCGCTAATTGCTTCTGGGAGCAAAATGTTAACATGGTTTCGCTATTTATAGGTTTTTTTTGCTTGATAAGAGTTTATCAAGTACCAATTAACAAGAGAATAAGCAGTTTCACTCATGGTTGCCTTCAAATATACATTACATTGATGGTATCAATATAAGAGGTGGCATTAATGCAGAAGGGAGAACTGGCTGTGATCCAGTATAAAGTAGGAGATGTTGAAAAAAGCAACTCAACTGTTTCAGCTTATGCAACTACACCTTTACATGCATACACCAGCAGATTTCATTTACCTGGATATATTAAAGGAGCTGGGAACAAGAACCCAGATGTTCCCCATTGTAAGCAGGAGCATGCCAGTTTTCTCACACGAGAGATGAATTTTATGACATTTGGGCTGTTTCTAAGTAAATTGCAACTACAGATAATGCAGTGCATCATCAATCAGAGGGGGCTTCAGCAGTATTAGCCTGCATATGGCACCTTTCCCTTCTTACTTTAATAATAATGCTTGTGCAACCTGCCCTAATTCAGCTCTGCTTGCTCTGAGGATATCCACCTATTCCTCAAAGACAAACGCAACTGAGAAGTAAATGATAAATTGTCAGTCCTCTCCTCGTTTCAGGACTTACTCACAAATATCTCTGCAGAGCTAGAATCCATCACACAATTATTGATCTTTATGTCATACAAACTGTTGCAGGGGAGATTGCCTCAGATCCTCAGATCCACCTTCCACCAGGACTTGTCGTGACTGTGTTTCCAAGTAGATTATAAAACTCCATCAGTACCATAATATTTCAATGGTGGTACAGCAATGAGGCTTATGTTTATTATTATCATGTGTCCCGCAGTACATTAAAAAGCTTTGTTTTGCATGCTATCCAATTAGATCAGAGAATATTATAATTTCAATTATAAAAGGTAGAGCAAAAGGGAGGATACAGAAAGGCAAATAAGGCCATTGGAGCCCATCAGTCCCATAGTCAGAATCCAATGTCCTCACCAGGATGGGGGTGAATCAGTGATTCACCTTATGGATTCAGAAGCCTGATAACAGAGAGGAAGGAGCTGTTCTTGAGCAATTTCCACCTTCTGTACCCTTTGCCTGATGGGAACAAGAAGAAGGAGGAATGGGGTGAAACAAGTCTGGGCTGAAACAAGTCTTTGCTTTTATCGGCTACATTTCCACGTTTAGATGGAGTCAATGGTGAGGAGTCTGGGCTATGTGATAGACTGAGCTACCTCGACTCTCTGCAATTTCTTGCAGTCTTGGGAAGAGCTGTTCCCAAACCAAGCTCTGATGCAATCCAACAGTATGGTTTTAATGGTGCTTCTATAGAAGCCTGTAAGAGTAATTGAAGATATGCCGAATTTCCTCCGTTTCCTAAGGAAGTCAAGGCTTTGGGGTGCCTTCGTGGCTGTTGCATCAATATAGTTGGTCCACGACAGATCGCTGGTCATATTAACACCAAGGAACTTGAAGCTCTCAACCAATTCCACTTCATCACCATTGATGCTGATCAGGGCAATGTAGTCCACCAAGCTTCATGATGTCACAATCTAGCACCTTCATCTTGCTGACATTGAGGTAGAGATTGGTGTCCTGACACCTCCCCTCTGAATTCCTTCCAAGAAGGCGCCTGCCTGCGGCGACTTTTGCGGAGCACCAGAACAGAAAAGAATTACCTACAACTTCTATCAACTCACCTGCATCAGGGAAACGGCAGTAATTGGTGCTGTTTCAGACAGGCTGCTTGTGCAGCTGAAAACGCTGGCAATTTCGCGATCTCCCGCAGCTGCTGGAGCCCCGGACTTTAAACTTTCCCACGCTGGCTGTGAAACTCCCGACCCGACTGAGGATCCCAGGTACGGCACCTGGAGACCCCGGGATGACCTCCAGAGCCGACGGGCTGGATATCCCAGAAGAAATGAAGCTGGAGCTGTTGACTCTAAGGAACCCCCGTTCGTTACGGAGCTGGAGCTGCCGTCTGTGAGGGAATTCCTGTTCCAGCGCTGGTCCGCAGAAACAGCAGGTACGGGAAACACAGTACCTGGAAACAAAGGGGAAGCCACCATTGCGTCTGGAAACGTGGCCGACGGGCAGGACTTCAGGTCAGACTGAAGCGCAGGGGACTTCGGCCCCCTCTCCCTACTATCCTACTGGACAATGTACAGTCCCTTGAAAATAAAGTGAAGGACTTAAGGGCAAGGCTGCTCTATCAAAGAGAGCTGAGGGAATGCTCTGTGTTTTGTTTCACAGAGACATGGCTCACCCCCAGCTCCCCAGACTCAGCGGTCCAGCCTGAAGGGTTCTCCATCCACCGCATGGACCGTACACTGAGATTGGGGAAAGGGAGAGGAGGGGGCATCTGCCTCATGGTCAACTCTGCGTGGTGCTCAGACGTGGCAGTCCTGTCCAACCCCTGCTCTCCACACCTCGAACATCTGGCGGAGAAGTGCCGTCCCTTCTACCTACCGAGGGAATTCACCTCCAACATCCTGACCGCGGTCTACATCCCACCCCAGGCAGATGTCCGTCTGGCACTGGAGGAGCTGCACACCGTGATCAACAAACTCCAGACGTCTTACCCCGAGGCATTTACCACCATTGCTGGGGACTTCAATAAGGCAAACCTAAAGAAATCACTCCCCAACTTCCACCAACGTGTCTCCTGCTGCACCAGAGGACCAAACACCCTCGACCACTGCTACACCACCTTCAAGAATGCCTACCGCTCTATCCCTCGCCCTCACTTCGGTAAATCCGACCATACCGCAGTGCTGCTTCTTCCTGCCTACAGGCAGCAATTAAAGAGCGCACCCCCAGAGGTGAGGACAGTAAAGAGCCTTGGATGAACTGTGAGATCCGAACTCTTCTGAAGACCAGACACCGGGCATTCATGTCTGATGATACAGTGGTCTACAAGAAGTCCAGATATGACCTTGGTAAAGCCATCAAAAAGGCCAAAAGGGAGTTCTGTTGGAGGATGAGACAGATGTTTGGCAGCTGTGGCGGGGGCTGAATGTAATTACCTCCTACAAGGCGAAACCAGGAGGCAGGTCGGATGTCGGCGATACATCACTCCTTGATGAGCTCAATGCATTTTACGCACGCTTTGATAGGGAGAACACCGATGTGCTTTCCCGAGCCCCCATTCACTGTGATGGTATTTCAGTCTCAGTCAGAGGCCGACGTCAGGAAATCCTTCAGAGGGGTGAATCCTCGAAAAGCGTCTGGACCTGATGGCGTACCTGGTCATGTTCTAAAAACCTGTGCGGACCAACTGGCTGGAGTTTTTACGGACATTTTCAACCTGTCACTTCTGAGGTCTGAGGTTCCCACCTGCTTCAAAAGGGCATCAATAATAATGGTGCCTCAATGACTATCGACCTGTGGCACTAACGCCTGTGGTGATGAAGTGCTTCGAGAGGTTGATCATGGCGCAAATCAACTCCTACCTCGACAAAAACCTGGACCCACTGCAGTTCGCTTACCGCCACAACAGATCATAGGTGGATGCGATCCCGCTGGCCCTCCACTCCGCTCTGGACCACTTGGACAACAAAAACTCATATGTCAGGCTGTTATTCATTGACTACAGCTCGACATTTAACACAATCATCCCCTCCAAGCTGGTTACCAAACTCACAGAACTGGGTCTCTGCGCATCCCTCTGCAATTGGATCATCGACTTCCTCATTCACAGAACACAGTCTGTTCGTATTGATGGAAATGTGTCAGACTCGATAACAATCAGCACGGGAGCACCTCAAGGCTGCATGCTCAGCCCCCTGCTGTACTCACTCTATACTCATGACTGCGTAGCCGGTCATAGTGCGAACTCCATCATTACGTCCATTGCCCTCGCCGCTGACATTGATGCTGCCCTGGTGAAGTGAGATTTTAAATTGTCAGTGTTAACTCCTGCACACCGCAGGACTTGCTTCAGCCATCATGAGATGGTCTGAGATGACACTTGTCTAAATGGCTTTTTGCGGCTTATAAATAGTGCTACCTCAGAGGCTCTGATGCTCTTCGTGACGTCATTATAGTGTTTCAAGTGCGCCACTAAACACAGCCGTGAATCTGTGGTATAAGCTGACAATACAAGCTTATATCCCGACACCCCTGGTCTACTCTGTTTGAGTAAGTCATAGATATGAAATGTAACGACATTCGGTGATGACACCATCCTGTCCAGACACAGTTTGTATAGAGTCTGAACCCTTTGCGCTGATGTAAGTACCATGAGCATAACCAATTTGTGGGTGATCGTTAGTAAGGACAATGATGTGGCTGTTCCCCATTGACAGAACACCGTGAGTACCATACTCACATCCCAGATTTGTGAGTACCTTGGCCTAGGAGGATTTGAATTAAACACACCCTTCATGAATCGTGATATTAACGGGTGGGACCCTAAGGGCTGGAGAACTGACCCCAAGCAAAGCTACGCTGACAGGGTGCTCCTGGCAATGTTGATGGCACTATAACTCAACCCTTCATTGATGTGTAAGTGGGATAGAAATTCTAGCACATCTTGGATGGAGGCTGTGTGATAAGTAATATTTCCCTGTAAGCAAAATACCTCCCATTTCCTGATATGGGAGATGTACTGCCTTTTTGTGCTATCCCTCCAGGATAACATGATGATATCCACAGTCTGATTGGATAGTCCCAGACCCAGGTATGGCCTTCTTAAAATCTGCAAATCAACAAATTTACATGATCATTCATTGGGTGTGGACCCCCTGTCACAGTGTGCACCAGTAAATGTTTTCGTTTTGGTACCACCATAATAGGGTGCGTGGTTATGTCTGAAATAAGCGGGAACCATGGCTGTGTAGGCCAGTCGGGTACCACCAAAACACCTGTGGCGGTGTCCTGCTTGATCTTAGTCGGGCACCGGCTGATGAGGCAGAGGGGGGAAAAGCATATAAAAACTTTCTGCCCCAGTGCAGTGAGAATGCATTCACTGCAACTGCCCCTGGGTCTGGTTCCCATGAAACATACTTCGGTACCTGGTGATTAAGTCTGGATGCAAACAAATTGATATCTGGCATCCCATACTGAAGGACAATTTTATCAAATACATGCTGATTCAACATCCACTCGGTGTTGTCATTGAATTTACGTGACCTGGTGTCTGCCACCATATTGAGTCTGCCTGGCAAATAGACAACTGAAATCCAAATATTATTTTTTATGCACCAGTGCCAAATAATGTTAGCCAATCCATCACATGATTTCGACTTGATTCCACCCATGTGATTAACATACGCCACTGCCGTGGTGTTGTCAATCTGCAGCTGAACATGTAAGTGATGCTTAGTGGTACAATAAGCTTTGAGCCATAGAATACTCCTAACAGTTCTAAATAATTTATTCCATGTGATTGGAGAATCTGTGCCTCATGCTTATCCCATCTGCATCCACAGCTAGACCTGATCTCAGTAGCACCTCAACCTAGGGCACTGACATCAGTCTGTAAAATAAGTAAAGGTGTTTCGGTCAAAATTGTGCCATAACAATTTGATATGTTTCTAATCCACCACTGTACCTCTGCAATGGCTTCAGATGGTAAGTGCATGGGCTGATTGTAATGACGCATGTATTCTCAGTGCCTGTACCTTTGCCCTCTGTAAGTGTTGGTAGTGCAAAGGTCCATATTGGGCTGCTGGAAAGGCAGCTACCAATTTACCAATTAAACTCGCAACCTGTTTAATTGAGGGTGATTGCTCCCTCAAGAGCTTGATACAGCCTTCAATTAAATCTATTCTCTTGCCCGGGGGCAGAGTGACAGACATGTGATTGGAATTAACTGTGAATCCCAGATAGTCAATTAGGTTAACCGGCACCAATTTTGATTTAACTGGGTGGACAATGAATCCTAGCCTCTGCACCATGAGTTGAACAGCTGAAACTGGTAACTCGGCTGCATCAAAGGTGTTTCCAATGATTAGAATGTCATCCAAACAAGCCATGATGATATGGCCTTGTGACCATAATAACCCAAGTACTGGTTTTAGCAGCTTTGTAAATAAACAAGGGGCTGAGGTCAATCCATTAGGTAGAGTTCGAAATTGCCACAATTGTCCCATCCAGTTACATTTCAAATATCTGCAATAGTCTTTATGAACAGGCACTGAATAATACACATCTTGGAGATCTATACATGCCATATAACACCCCCTGGAAAGCAGTTGCTTGGCAGTAGCAAATGTTTCCATTTTAAAATGCTGATACTGGACAAACGGATTAAGTCCTGTTAGGTCCAAGATAATCCTACACCCACCATCCTTCTTTGGTCTAGGGAACACATTAGACACGAATTGATGAGTCTGATAAATTGTTTTCTCAATTACTCCCTTGAGGCATAATTTTGCTATTTCAGCTTGGATCACCAAATTCTCTGTTTGTGAGAAGATGAGTGCCCGTTTTAGTTTGTGCTGGGTGGGTGGACACAGGTTGGGAATAAATTCAATTTTAAACCCTTGAATACTCTGCAGTATAAATACATTCGATGTTATTTTATACCATTCTCCCAGAAACCCGTGTAGCCTCCCTCCAACTGGTAGGCAATTCTCTCTCAATATGTTTCGACAAGAGCCAGACCCACCTACCTCCATGGTTACCGGTAGAGCTCTTTGCCTGGTTCTGGGTGGTAAAGGCATGTTTCCCCTTGCTCCTGCTTGGGAGCGCCAGTTGTGGACATTAAACATGGTTGGTCCTTGCCCAGCCCCGGTCTCAGCAAACCGCTTGTAGGGATACTGCTGCCGGAGGGTTCTGCTGGTCACTGGTGCCTTGATGAGCCCAATGATTTTGGCCTCGTCGTCTAGCTCCTTTACTCTTTTAGCCAGGTCTTCCCCAAATAATAGGTTCGGCGGCTGGACGTTGCCAGGCTTGCATAGGGCAGCAAACCTGGGATTAATGGTGGGGCGGATGGCACTCTTTCTGAGACAATTAATATCAAAGTGCACATTGCACATGAGAGCTAGGGCATCCTGCTGAACCTCAGTCAGGAGCCCACCATCCACCGACCTATCAAAAGCCGTTATTCCAGATGCCAGCAGCTTGAGCAACCACTGCAGTTTAATCTCCTCCACTCGGATGCCTACCCCCATATGGCCCCAAATGGCATGGTTTACTGTCGGCACCTTCAGCAGAATACAGTTCTCTGGGGTCTCATATTTGTTGGCAGTAATGTCCATGCCCAGCTCCTGGAGCTGGTGGGAGGCCAGGTAATTTATTCTGGCAGCCAGCTCCTCTCCAAGCAGCTCGCCAGAGTCTGTAGGGATGGCAAACCTGGCTGCCAGGGATGGGAACTCTGGCACTAGCACCTCGTCCCGTGGGGCAGCCTCCATCGCTGAGCCCTCTGAATCGGCGTCAGATTCAATCTGACCCGGTATACTCTCCTCGTCCTGGAGGGAGATACTTGGCAGTCCTGTAGGTGCTGCTGACGCGGGCTCTTGGAGAGGCCGGTGCTCTTGATGGAGCATCCTCTCCAACAGGAGCTCCATCCTGGATACCCGTTCCGCGGTATCCATTGTTAGGGTCCAACCCTCTCGGCCGGACTCACCTGAGTCTATGACAGACTTTTAGGTAGCCTTACGCTCCTCCAGCGTAGGCACAGTGTTCTCAGACACCAAGTCTGTGGTCATTGGTTTGACAACCAGCGACTCCATGGATGAGCTATGCGGCCGCCCGCTACCCGCACTCCTGCGGGCTTGAGATATCTTCGCTGTGGCTCGCCTTGCTGTTCCTAACTTTTTCATGTTTGTATTTGCCCTCCTACAACAAGAATTACCAAATGCAGAGACCTCGCACAAGTTTAACACTTACCTGAGGCTTTTGAAACTTACCGCTGGAGAAGCGCTGCTCCTCCCAGCCGGTCGCTGCGCCATGCGTCAGACGTAATGACGCGCATGCCGACTGGCGGGGTTCTTCGTGGAATCACTCACATGACTCCGACGTAAAACAAATTTTATGTGGCAGTCTTTTCCCTTCAACATATTTTCATTGGTAGATTGGCCAAATCGTGCTCATTGACTCCTCCTTGTTAAGACTGCTCAGCTGTGAAAAGCAATGCTGATCTTAATGACAGTGTGATAGTTTTGAAATGAAGTGTTTGTCAAAAAATCTTTTCATGTCGCATTATTAATTTATGTGGGAGTTCAGCAAGCATTTATTAAACCTCAGTAAACAAGTCTCCTTGGTTGTGAAAAGAATAATACTCATGAAATTAATGGGAAGAAAACAGTCACATTATAAACAAGAATATGATGTACAAGCACCCCTGTTTGGTGTAAGGATAAGGATTGGATGTATAAGGGAAAGAGTAAAAAGGCTTTTAATCTTGGTCTCTGTCTGTTCAAAAATGAGATGGGAATTGACTTAGTGATATGGTTCAGTATTTCCTTACTTGTGACTAAGGATTTTCTCAGAGCAGGACATGTAAAATGAATAAGGATGGAAATGCAGATGAGATTTTTTATTCTAGAAATCACTAAAAAATGATGTTGAAGGAAAAAAAAATATATAGATAATATTGTGAAGCATTCATTTAATGTTGCCATTCATGGTTACCTCGATGATTAACATGTTGATGTTTGTACCAATGTGCAACTTTTCATTTGTGGATAGACACATTGTGTAGGCATAGAAGGACACAAAGTGCTGGAGTAAATCAACCAGTCAGGCAGCATCTCTCGTGAAAATGGATAGGTGATATTATGAGAGAAGAGGAGTTTTGACCAGAAACGTCACCTACCACAATTATTGTGATATCCCCGATCTATGTTCTCCAGAGATGCTGCCTGACTGGCTGAGTTACTCCAGTACTTTGTGGCCTGTTGTGTATTAGCTAGCATCTGCAGTTTCTTGTTTCTCTATTGTATAGGCTTACCTGTCGGAAAAACTATTGGAGTTTCTAACCTCAAGCTTCTAACATGGGAGTAAGTTTCCTATTGTAATGAAAGGAATTAGTTGGTTCATAAAAAAGTTTTTAAATGCCGCAGCACACACTCTAAATAATTGTGATAACTGCCTGTGATGTGCACAGATAACCTGCTCCTTGATGTAGTGCATAGAAATCGTGTGATTAGTCACCAAGTTGACCACCTATGTCCATGTTATCCGCGTCTTTCCCAATGTGGCGGCGCTGGTCGATCAAGTCAGGTCAAGCAGTCTGGGTATTTCTTCCTTCCTACCTCCTCTGGCAGCTTGTTCCATACATTGTGTGGAAAAGTTACCCCTCGGATTCCAATTAAATCTTTTCCCCTTCACCTTGAACCTACGTCCTCTGGTCCTCGATTCCCCTACTCTGAGCAAGAGACTGTGCATCTAACCAATCTAGTCCTCTCATGATTTTGTACTTCTCTATAATATTCCCCCTCGTCCTCCTGCACTCCATGGAATAGAGACCCGGCCTACTCAACCTCTCCTTATAGCTCACACCCTCTAGGCCCGGCAACATCCTTGTCAACCTGGCAACATCCTCAGAAGATGGTCCTGGCATCATGTTTTGTATAGACATTGTAAGCTGAAGGGCCTGTTCTTGTGCTGTGCTGTGTTCTCTGACGCAGAAAATATCTTGCTTTCACCATCTTAAACCATCTCAATGCATTTTATTTTTATGAAGTAAGGTTGAGGGGAAGTGTTAGCTTTAATTGGTGGAAACACAGCAGTTAAATAGGAAAAAATAAATCATGTCTCACAGTGCTGTTTGGTAAGGAGTTCAGGATTTCAAATACAATAAAAATGAAGGTGAAGAAACAAGGAATTGCAGATGCTGGTTTACCAAGAAAAGACACAAATTGCTGGAATAATGCAACTGGTCAGGCAGTGACCCTGGAGAATATGGAGATGAAGGTCAAGCAGTCTGGCAGTCATGCAATGAAGATAGCATATTTCTAAATCAGTATAGTGTTTGACTTCTAGGGGAACCTATGGGTTGTCCAGTACACCTACTGCCTTTATCCTTCTTAGTGGTAGAAATCATGGTTTTGGAAAGAACCTGGGGTAACAATTTTGTGCATAAAACATTTGAAGCGACTGATGGTAGAAGGAATAAATACTAAACGTGATTGTTGCAGTGCCATTCAAGGAGGTAGTTTTGCCTTGAATGGTGTTAACTATCTAAAGTTTTTCTCTGGGTGAGCAAATTGAGGATCATTTCATCATGCTTTTGGCGAGCCCCGTGAAAGATGGAAAGGTTTTGGATTGTTAGAAGAATCATATCCTACAGAGTACTCGGGCTTTATTATCAACAGTTGTGGCTTAGCACAATCAGACAGTAAGTTTTAATTCAGTACAAGCAGGTGTGAGATGGGAGATCTGGTGGGAGACTCCCTTGGCAGAATGTCCTCTAAAAATCTCCATGAAATCTGCGAACATTGAGTTTTTATACTCTTTAAACACAAAGAAACCAGCAGTTGATTAAATATAGTTTCAATGGCTAGGATTTGTAGGTAAAGATAAATGGCTCTTATAGAATCTCAGATTTAAAATGGGTGCACATTTTACTGACAAGCCAAACTCTGAATTGGTTATTTGGAATCAAGCCACCCAGACACCTAAAATAGCTTTATTTTATAATCTCCCGTATTTAAGCTGCAGCTCTCTGGTTATGCAAACACCTCAAATATTTCTTGATGGAGATGACAACGATCACGTGTTAAGGCACAAAATAGCCATTTTGTAGTCTTCCCTAATTGCATCCTATGGAGTCCTGTGTAGTCTGATTAACTTTGCGGGCGGCCATCGAGGCACAGCAGTAGATTTGCTGCCTTGTAGCACTTGCAGCGCCGGAGACCCGGGTTCGATTCCAACTACGGGTGCTGTCTGTGCGGAGTTTATATGTTCACCCTGTGACCTGTGTGGGTTTTCTCCGAGATCTTTGGTTTCCTCCCACACTCTAAAGACGTACAGGTATGTAGGTTAATTGGTTTGGTAAATGTAAAAATTGTCCCTGGTGGATGTAGGATAGTGTTAGTATGCGGGGATCGCTGGTCGGCGCGGACCTGGTGGGTCGACGGGCCTATTTCCGCACTGTATCTTTAAACTAAAACCTAAACTTACCCATTTATCTGTTATGTTCTTCTGAGTGCGACACAACGTGCAAAGCTCAGAATGTTCCCCGCCTAAAGGCTGTTTTCAGTCCTCTCACAGTAACGATGGATGACACATTATTATCTTTATACAGGTGTCGGTTAAGAGATTGTCTTGTCAGTTTCCAATGCATACACATTAAGTGGGTTCCCGACTGCACAAGCAGTATTTGTTTACATGCTGACTTGTAATTTCAAGACTGATTACTGCTTATTACAATTGAAGACAGTTTGAGGAATGCTTCTCGTTTCAATTAATGGCTACTACCTCATAAATCCTGATAATAACCATATAACCATATCTCAATTACAGCACGGAAACAGGCCATCTTGGCCCTTCTAGTCTGTGCCGAACATTTACTCTCACCTAGTCCCATCTACCTGCACTCAGACCATAACCCTCCATTCCTTTCCCGTCCATATACCTATCCAATTTATTTTTAAATGATAAAATCAAACCTGCTTCCACCACTTCCACTGGAACCTCATTCCACACAGCTACCACTCTCTGAGTAAAGAAGTTCCCCCTCATGTTACTCCTAAACTTTTGTCCCTTAATTCTCAAATCATTTTCCCAAATTCTCAAATAATGTCTGTATCAACCTGAACACACTGTATTTATGTAACTGCTTCGAGTTTTTTGGTCAACGTGACTTCAAGATGTTGATGGTACATGATTTAATAATGCTAATGGCGTTGAACATCATCTGTAGTCTCGTGTGTCTCCGATGCCTTTCATTATTTTGTTAATGAAGGAAATTACATTGATTGAACAGTAATTAGCCAGATTGAATTTGTCTCATTTCATAAATTCATAAGTTATAGGAGCAGAATTAGGCTATTCGGCCCATCAAGTCTACTCCACCATTCAATCATGGCTGATCTATCTCTCCCTCTCATCCTTGTGATCCTGCCTTCTCCCCATAACCGCTGATACTTGTACTAATCAAGAATTTGTCAATATCCATTTTAGAAATATGCATTGACTTGGCCTCCGCAGCCGTCTGTGGCAGTGAATTCTACAGATTCACCACCCTCTTACTAAAGAAATTCCTCCTCATCTCCTTTCTGAAGATGGGTGAGTAGGGTTCTGTGAGTGGGACACACCTAGGCAGTTTTTCATACTGTCATGTTGTAACTGTACTGGGAAACCAATCCTGTGATAGTTGTGCGATTGATTTTTCAAGGTTGACTGGGCTGGTTGCAGTTTTGCAGTTTTATTGTGAACAGTTTTGAGACACATATCTGAGGAGGGATTCCGTGTGGTAGAGAGTATCTAGAGGATGTTCACGAGAAAGATCTCAGCGATGTTTGGGTTATCATATGATGAGCATTTGATGGCACTGGGCCTGTACCCTTAGAGCTTGAACTTAAAGTTTTCAACCATCTCTACTTCAGCACCACCAAGGCCTACCAGGGTGCGTGCACTACTTTGCTCCCTGAAGTCAATCACAAGTCCTGGACATGATGCCAGTACTGCTTACGGTCTGCTCATGAATAAAAATTGAGTGTTTAGTGCAATCACTGTGTCAACCAATGAACTGGAAATAGAGTGGGCCACAGCAAACAATCTATAGTATAGCAAACAAAGTTGATTAAATCTTTTTAAAGAACGAAAGGAACTCTAACAACATTACATGGACAGTGCATGCACAACATCAATCATGTCAGTCATAAGTAAATGTGATTGACAGGCTTAATTGATAGGAGAAACAAGGAACTGCAGGTGCTGGTTTACAGAAAAACAACGTAACGCGCTGGGGTAACTCAACAGGCCAGGCAGCATCTGTGGAGAACATAGATAGTTGATGATTGGGTTAATGACAATCAGTCTAAAGAAGAGTCCTGACCCAAAACGCCACCTATCCATGATCTCCCGAGATGCTGCTTGACCCGTTGAGTTACTCCAGCACTTTGATAGGAGCATTAGACAATCATTTCCACTTTGGCTCGTTATGCCTTTGTCACCAAGTAAAGCATTAACATCTACCTTAAGGGCCTGTCCCACAAGCATGCAAATCTATGCGATGCGCGTGTCCTAACGTGGTCGCTTGAGCCGTCCGGCGTCGCGGGGCCGGTCCCACTTCGATCGCCGGAGCCGTGCGGAATTGTGCGAAGTTCGTCCCGACATCACGCGGGGCTCCGAAAAACTGACTATGTTCAAAAATTCCGCGCGGCAACGGCTTGTCGGCTCGCAGTCGCCTCGACACATTACACACCACCTCGACGTCGTGCCTCCGTGACCCTCTCTGTAGGTGCCTCCATGACCCTCTTTGTGTGTGGCTCCGTGGCCCTCTCTGTGTGTCCCTCTCTGTCTCCAAGTTCGCTTCACTTTGCGCCGCGTTGCGCCACTCACCCGACCTCCGCACGGCCCTCGCTGCCGGTTTGGTCGCGCTTGCCGCATGCAGGCGCATGCTGGTGGGAACGGCCCTGTACAGGGGATCACCCAACCTCCGCGCGGCCCCCGCTGCCGGTTTGGTCGTGCTCATCGTATGGAGTCGGATGCTGGTAGGACAGGCCCTTTAGGAAATTTAAAAGATAAAAATATAATCCAAAGGCTTTCAACTCATACTTGACATTTTCCTTCTGCTGGATCATTTTTCAGGGGCTCTTTGAATGGCAGCAATTGAGAATGATTAGTGGAAGTTCACTCTGATTAATCCTGCGGGTGTGACTGCATTTAAGAGGAGCACCAATTCCTGGCGCATTGTTTTTAAAAATGTTGCAAAAGATTGCACAATCTTAAGATGCACTCACACAATTTATGTTTACAATGTCAGTCTTTTTCTGCTAAGCAAGACATCAAAGAAGTTGCACCGAGAAGAAATCAGTGCAAATGCGCAGAATGTCTTCATCAAGGCTGTTTAATGCATAATGTATATTTATGTAAAGTCTCTGACCTTCTCACTCTAGCCACAAACTCTTTGAATCACTTCCCTCTGGAAGGTTACTCCCGGCTGTCAAAGCTGCCACAGCCAGACAAAAAAAATGCTTTTTTCCACGAGTAGTAGCTCTACACAATAACCAAAAATCTGTGGCCTCACATGTTTAATCAATAATGTTTTATTATTAATGTTTAATGTTTTATGTGTCATTCCTAACTGTCACTGTGTGTCATGTTATCACTTGCAGGGCGGAGCACCAAGGCAAATTCCTTGTATTTTGGTCAATAAACGTATTCATTCAAACTTATTCATTCATTCAAGAAACTGTTCCTGAATCTGGAGGCACCGTTTTCAAACTACTGTGCCTCTTGCCCGATGGGAGAGGGGAGAATAGGGATTGACCAGGGTGGGACTGGGCCTTAATTATGCTGGTGGCGTTGCCAAGCAGCGTGAAGTGTAGATGGAATTGAAGGTAGGGAGGTTGGTATGCACGATGATCTCGGCTGTGTTCACAACTCTCTGCAATTTCTTGCGGTCTTGGATGGAGCTGTTCCCAAACCATGTTACTGCATCATAATTTGGCATCCAGGTTTATTTGGCAAATTTGGAATTGCCTATGTACGATTTTATTGTTCAGCCAGTACATAAAAGTCTAAGCATCCCAACCCCTTTCATTACTATACATTGAAAGGTGACTTTTCGTGCTTGTAACAATAAGACTTAGGGGGCACCGTCCTGCATGGGTATGGCTGCCCACCTGCAGCTGTCCATTTTCACCTCTTTTTTTACTTTTTAGTGAGTTAAAGTGTTTTGTTTTTGGAGCTCTAGTCTTTTTATGTGGGGGGTGGGGCGGGGGGTTGGGGGGGGAACTGCTTTTCAGGGTCCCTACCTGGTCGGAGAGGTGGCTTTTCTCCGGGCAGCATCTTCGACCTGTCCTCACAGCCTACCAGCGTGGCCTGGAGCGGCATTTCCTGAGGGGACCGGCCGGTACCTTGACTTCGGCGGTGGCACAGCGCTGGAGCGCTATCGCGGAGCAGGCGACGCCTTGCCCGTGTCGGCGCGCTGGAACTCCGGAATGCTGAGTCCGCCGATAAAAACATCGTGGAGCTGCAGATCTGCGAAGCGGCCAGCCGCGGGCGGCAGCGCTGAACTTTACATCGGGAGCCTGGGATCTCTCGCCAAGATCGCCAGTGGTGGAGCTCTATCCAGTGTGGCCTGTCGGCTTCGGAAGCCGTGGTCTCCGGTAAGGAAGCAGCCGTTCCAGGTATCAGATGCCACTGTGAGGATTCTCCCGACGCCGGAGCACCATCATCCGGCGAGAATGGCCTGGACCATCGGGCCCTCGTAAAGGCGACTGTGGAGGCCTAAATAGGCCCAACTATGGGTGGAAATGGGGATGGGGACTGGACTTTGTGCCTTCCCTCACAGTAGGAACCATTGCGGGGAATGTTTTTTATGTTTAAAATTATTTATTATTGTTATGTTGTGTTTTTTTTATGTGCTGCAATGGCAATACGCATTTCACTACGCCAATTGGTGTGTGTGACTAATAAAGAACCTTTGAACCTTTGAAGATTGCAGAGGGATGGAAATTTATTAATATATATTCCCAGTAATGGAAAATTTGTAATGTTTCCTTGCTTATGATTTTTGAGCAGGATCGGGGCCTTTGGATTTATTTTTTCCTCCAAGAATCTTTTTCATTAGCGATTGCTGTCATGGCTATTAATTTCTGCTGTAGAATAGCATGTCGTCTCAATTGCAGTGTGGATTTATACACAGACAGGCTAATTTCAGATGGCTCCACATGCTGTGGAGTTTTAGTCCACATAGTAGGAGGCGACACAAATTGTGCCTGATGTGTGAAGGTGTGGACTCAGTGGGCCAAAGGGTCTGTTTCAGCACAGTATCTCAAAACTAAGCTAAATAGTATGTATTTTCCTGTGCATGTTCAGTTTGATTAATTATTGCTAGATGTCAAATTCTGTTTGATAATACGCCAAAATCCCCAATTTTATCGTAAAACTTTTTTTTGATTAACATGGAGATATTATTACGCAATTATAATGTAGAAAGGGACCATTTGGTCCATCATCTCAATGTATGATTGATTCATTTTATCTCACCACCCTGCCTTCGCAAATTCTTTCCTTTTGTATACATCCAACTTTCTTACCAATGGTAGAGATCAAGTGAATGAGAATCTTTTTAAATTTATAAGTGCCTGGAGGTATTTTAGTGACCCAAAGAGCAGAACTTGTGCTATGAAACGTAAAGACATTCTTTAAAACAAATCTATTTGAGGGGCAAGGGCTCGCTACCATTCTTCATAATAATGCTGGAGGAACTCAGCAGATCCCAATAGCTAAAAATTACCATGCATGTGTCAGATACTGACCCATGCATGCAGACACACTCTTACATGTACTTATGTGTGGTTTCTCACATACACTCTCACAGGCTTGTATATGCTCGCTCAACTGCACACACGTGTCCTCCCGTCTCTTTCACATGCTTTCTGACATCATACATGCACTCTTACACACACACATTCTCTCTTGCACACACACACAAATATATACATTTTCACTTTTGCACACATATTTTCACACAGGCACTCACTTGCTTACCCAACATGCACACTCTCACACAATCACAACCCATTTTCACACACACACATTTTCCAATGCATACTTTCACTCTTTCACATGCACATTCTCACTCCTGTTCTCTCACAAGCACACATATATCTTTGTACATATATGAATTCTTCCCCATACATTCACGCGCACACTCAATCTCTCACACATACATTTTCTCACTCACTCACTAACTCATCCTCTCTCTTAGACACATTGTCCCATATTCATTCCCCCCCCTCTCTCTTTCTCTCTCACTCTCCCCTCCTCCACCTCCCTCCCATCCCCTCTCCCTCCCTCCACCTTCCTCCTCCTCCCTCCCTCCCCCTCTCTCTCTCCCTCCCTCTCCCTTTCCCTCTCCCTCTCCCCCTCCCTCTCCCTGGCACAAACATACACACAATCGCACGTAAAACTCCAGTTATTCCTATCATTCTGCCTCCATTCCAGGCTTGCCCAGAGCAGAAAAGCTATGAGTGAGTCTTCAAACTAACTATTGTATGTCAGAAGCAACATTATAACCATAATAATAGCTTTATACTAAGGGAAAAGTTCATTACTCTGTGATGATTGGCTGAGGAAGAATGGCAGCCACCATCTTCTCCAGGGTAACAAAAATGGGTAACAAATGTCATCTTTGCAGTGAAGCTCACAGCCCTGAAAATGAACAACAAAGCAATAAAATGTTCTTCTTTTCTCATTGTATATTTTTGTTCCCCAAAACAATTTATTTATCTATTTGTTTATTTGTTCCGAACAAGTAAAGGCATAAATAGGAATAAATAACAACAACAAAATCGAAATTCACTTTCTTCTTCACAAAATAGCCTGACTTCTCCACATTTTTCCCATTTTTATTTCATTATCTCAGGGCCTGATATATTTCATGTCTTTGCAATTAACCTCTCTATTTCAATTCTCTTCAATAGAAAGATTTAGTTTATTATTATTGCGTGCACTGAATCTTTTTGTTGCCTGCTATATAGTCAGAAAAAAAACTATACATGTTTACATTCAAGCCGTCCACAGTGTACACATACAGGATAAAGGGCGTAAAGGTTAGTGCAAGATAAAGTTTATTAAGGTTTGATTAAAGACAGTCTGAGGGTCTTCAGTGAGGTAGATCGGAGGTCTGGCTGATAATGGCTATGTTGAATATCTGAAATAAATGGTATAGAAAATACTGGGAGTGTTCAGCAGGCCAGATGGTATCATAAGATCATAAGTGATAAATGCAGAATGAGACCATTCGGCCCATCAAGTCTCCTCCGTCAAACAATCATAGCTAATCTATCTTCCTCTCTTAACCCCATTCTCCTGCCTTCTCCCTACAACTCTTGACACCCATATCAATGAAGAGAGAAACAGAGTTGATGCGTAAGAAGGAACTGCTGATGCTGGTTTAAATCGAAGATAGACAAAAAATGCTGGAGTAATTCAGCAGGACAGGCAGCATCTCTGGAGAGAAGTGGACAAAATGTGTATCAAGGAACTGCAGGTGTTGATTTAAATCAAAGATAGACACAAAATGCTGAAGTGACTGGCAGCATCTTTGGAGAGATAGTATGAAGGAACTGCAGATGTTGGTTTAAATCAAAGATAGATGTCTGAAGAATGGTTGTGACCGAAAACGTTACCTATACTCTCCAGTGATGGTGCTTGTCCTCCTGAATTACTCCAGCTTTTGTGCTTATAACAGAGTTGATGTCTCTGGTCCCTTCCACAAAAAATGGCGTAAGAAGTGGGAATATATTTGTATTAAGAATCCACGTCGAGGGAAGAGGAGGAAATAACAGAAATGAGAGAATTAAAGTAGAGGGGATGAAGGTGCATGGTGAAAGAGATGAGAATGAGGGCAAAAAAAGGAAACAAAAGATACAATCTGGAGGAGGTGTCGTTGGAAGAGCCTAAACTGTGAGCAGAAATTATTAATGGAAAGTGTGATAAAACATGGAAAACCAAACTAGAAACACTGAGTGCTGATTATCTGAAATTATTATCAATGTCAAACTTGAAAGACTGTAATGTGACTATAGGCTGTGTTGCTGTTCCTCAGGTTTTCATTGAGTATCATTGGAACAGTGTAGGAGGCTAAAGATAAAAAGCTGAAAGTCTGTTCGTGTCAGAGGGACAGAGCAGCAATGTGACAGCAACTGGAAATTTGGAATTATCCTTGCAGGCGTGAGGGGGCGGCACAGTGGTGCAGCAGTAGAGTTGCTGCCGTACAGAACCAGAGACCCAGGTTCGTTCCTGACTATGGGTGTCGTCTATATGGAGTTTGTATGTTCTTTCTATGACTGCATGGGTTTTCTCTGGATACTCTGGTTTACTTCCACAGTCCAAAGACATGTAGGTTGGTAGGTTAATTGTCCCTAGTATGTAGGATAGCACTAGCTGGTGATCGTTGGTTGGCACGGATTCAGTGGGACAAAGGGCCTGTTTCCACGCTCTATCTCTAAAACTAAAAACAAAAACATTCATCCCTTTGCTCTTCCCAATGCCTATTTAAGAACTCTATCAGTGCTGTGACACCTCACAATTGCTTTTCTTTTTTTGAACTGAGCTCATTTGTCAACTCCGTAACTTTTTTTGTAAAAAAATGCATTTAAAATATATTCATAATTTATTTTTCTGCACTGCTATTTGCAGGGAGGTTTTCAGTCAATGAAAGCACTTCAGCCAAAAGATTGATGTGTTGTTGACTTTGATTGATATTTGATTGATATTTCTTTTACATCATCTTGAAAACCTAAACCACTTAGCAACCCAGGCACATAACTCAGCTAAAGATGCGGTGATAACTAACTCTTGCTTCCTTACATGTTTCACCACCTAGAGAGGAAATTGCGGGAGCCCTGGTTGAAATTTATGAGTCCTCCTTAAATACAGGAGATGTAGCAGAGCATTGGAGGGTGGCAAATATTGTGCCTCTTTTCAGGAAGGGTTGCAGGGAAAATACTGGGAACTATAGGCTGGTAATCTGTAGCTGGTATGTAACTGGAGAGTAGTCTGAGAGATAGGATGTACAGGCATTTGGATGGGCAAGGGCTGTTTAGGGACAGTCAGCATGGTTTTGTACATGGGAGGTCGTGTCTCACAAACCTGATTGATTTTGTTTTAAACGTGGGGAAAAAGGTTGATGAGGGCAGAGCTGCAGATGTTGTGTACATGGACTTTAGTAAGGCGTTTGACAAGGTGCCACATGGTAGGCTGTTCTGGAAGGTTATGGGATCCAAGGAGAGATAACTGAATGAATAGCAAATTGGCTCCATGGAAGGAAGCAGCGGGTGATGGTGGAAGGTTGCTTCTCAGAATGGAGGCCTGTGACTAGTGGTGTACCACAGGGTTCGGTGCTGGGCCCGTTACTGTTTGTCATCTTCATCAATGATTTGGATGAGAACATACTGGGCAAGATTAGCAGGTCGGATCCCAGGCTTTGCGGTGTTTTAAACCCAGCGGCGCCCTATTTAAGAGCCCTATCTAGCTCTCTCTTGAAAGCATCCAGAGAACCTGCCTCCACTGCCCTTTGAGGCAGAGATTCACTCGCAATGAGAATATAAAACAGAAGAAATAGAAGCAGAAGTGAATCTGGCTCTTTGAGCCTGTTCCGCCATTTGTTTAGTTTAGTTTAGAGATACAGCGCGGGAACAGGCCCTTCCAGTCAGCGCCAACCAGCGATCCCCATACATTAACACTACCCTACACACACTCAGGTCAATTTTACATTTATACCAAGCCAATTAACCTACAAACCTGTACGGCTTTGGAGTGGGAGAGGAAATTGAAGATCGCAGAGAAAGGAGTCACAGGGAGAACGTATTAACTCTGTATAGACAGCACTCATAAAACCATATAACCATATAACAATTACAGCACGGAAACAGGCCATCTCGGCCCTTCAAGTCCGTGCCGAACAACTTTTTTCCCTTAGTCCCACCTGCCTGCACTCATACCATAACCCTCCATACCCTTCTCATCCATATGCCTATCCAATTTATTTTTAAATGTTACCAACGAACCTGCCACCACCACTTCCACTGGAAGCTCATTCCACACCGCTACCACTCTGAGTAAAGAAGTTCCCCCTCATGTTACCCCTAAACCTCAGTCCCTTAATTCTAAAGTCATGTCCTCTTGTTTGAAACTTCCCTATTCTCAAAGGGAAAAGCTTGTCCACATCAACTCTGTCTATCCCTCTCATCATTTTAAAGACCTCTATCAAGTCCCCCCTTAACCTTCTGCGCTCCAGAAAATAAAGACCTAACTTATTCAACCTATCTCTGTAACTTAGCTGTTGAAACCCAGGCAACATTCTAGTAAATCGCCTCTGTACCCTCTCTATTTTGTTGACATCCTTCCTATAATTGGGCGACCAAACTCCAGATTTGGTCTCACCAATGCCTTGTACAATTTTAACATTACATCCCAGCTTCTATACTCAATGCTCTGATTTATAAAGGCTAGCATACCAAAAGCTTTCTTTACCACCCTATCTATATGAGATTCCACCTTCAAGGAACTATGCACGGTTATTCCCAGATCCCTCTGTTCAACTGTATTCTTCAATTCCCTACCGTTTACAATGTACGTCCTATTTTGATTTGTCCTGCCAAGGTGTAGCACCTCACATTTATCAGCATTAAACTCCATCTGCCATCTTTCAGCCCATTTTTCCAACTGGCCTAAATCATTCTGTAGACTTTGGAAATCCTCTTCATTATCCACAACACCCCCTATCTTGGTATCATCTGCATACTTACTAATCCAATTTACCACCCCTTCATCCAGATCATTGATGTACATGACAAACAACAAAGGACCCAACACAGATCCCTGAGGCACCCCACTAGTCACCTGCCTCCAACCCGACAAACAGCCATCCACCATTACCCTCTGGCTTCAAACTGTCATTACCCTCTGGCTTCAAACTGGCTTCAAATAGTCAAGATCAAACCTGGGTCTCTGGTGCTGAAAGGCAGTAGTTCTACTGCTACTGCACAGTGCTGTCATTCACCTAAAGAATTGCTACCTCTGCCATTTTCCAATGCTATCAGCAGATCTCTTAATTAAGTTGATCACTGTTCTGAATGAATAAATTGACTGAGGCCCCACGGACACCCCCCACGGACACCCCACCCAGCCCCACCCATCAGGTAGTGCCCCGTGCTCTCAGGTTCCTGAGTCAGAGGAGACATTTTCCCTGTAACCAGCCATTTGCGAATTTTGTAGGTTTTGATGAGATCTCCCCTAATTTTTCTGAACATTGGAGAATGCATTCGCTGGTCTATGCAATCTAATCTCTTATGACACACCCGACAGCTTTGACACCAGTCTGTGGAATCTCAGTTGCACTTCCTTTATGGCCAATTTATCTATTGTAGTTAAGGGGATCAAAACTTAATAAAAATGTCTGGCTACATTTGCAACATTGGTCAAATCACTGCAAGAAAGAATAGTAAGATTAAATGAGAACTTACCAGTTTGAAGTTTGATCTTTATTTTATGAGGAGTTATGTTGGTGATTACGTGAAGAACCCCACCAGTTCGCATGCGCGTCAATCTTCAAAGCAGCGGTGTGAAATCGCAGATAACAATAATCAAAGTTATATAACATATAACATATAACAATTAACATATATAACATATAACAATTACAACATGGAAACAGGCCTTCTTGGCCCTTCCAGTCCATGCCGACCATTTATTTTCCCCTAGTCCCATCTACCTGCATTCAGACCATACCCCTCCATTCCCTTCCCGTCCATATACCTATCCACTTTACTTTTACTTTTACTTCCCGTCCATATACCTATCCACCTCACCACTTCTGCAGGAAGATCATTCCACACAGCCACCGCTTAACATAGTAAGATCAGCAACTTGAGAACTACCAGATGACTTTTGTGAGAGAGGGTTGGACGTGGAGGGCACGTAATCACCAACATATCTCCCCATCAAATAAAGATCAAAATTGAAACCGGTAAGTTCTCATTTAATCTTACTATTTTACTTCGGAGTCACGTGAAGGGTTCAAAGCTCTGTGATTTCATGCCACAGATTCAAATCCCAGCGTCTCACTGCATCGATTGACTCAGGGTGTGTGAATAATCAACAATGTATTAACCATGACATTGATTCAAATGTATTAATGGTTTACATTAATAAATAAATCAATAGTAACCCCTTTATCTCAGGGGAGGCTAAAGTGGATGCAAAACCGAATGGGCAAATAGCCCGGGGCACTAACCTACCTACGGTAAAAAAAATGTTTAATTTAATTCAGTGGACCATCTTGCGGTCATGAGGATATGGTCGATGGGAACGTCCATTGCCCTGGCCACTGACGTTGATGCCGCCCTGGTGGAATGAGATGTAAAATTGTCAGTGTTAATATCTACATAAACCAGAACCTGCTCCAGCCACCTTGAAATAGTGTGAACCGACCTTTCCTTGTGTGGTTGTTTGTTGCTTAATAAACAATGATGTTCCACACTTCTTATGATTCTGGTGGCCTTGATATTATATAGCAAGCCTGCTCTCACACATAGACGCGAGTCCGTGGGGTTTGCCGAAATATGATCTTAAATCCTGCCACTTCTGGTTTGCTCTGCTTCTGTAGATCAGAAATGTAAAATGTAATGGTACCTGCAGCCAATTCCATCCTATCTAGCCGCAGCGTTTGCTATGTTTTGCCCTTGTTGTGCTGATATTAGTGTTATGACTAAGGATGTAGCTGGAACCCCCTGGTGAAGTATTGTCAACATATTTTCAATATCCAAACTGCATATACTTGTAGTGGGAGAACTTGGGTCAAGATCTCTTTTACAACTCGATATCCGGGTTTGACCCAACAGAGGGGTTCCCGTTTGCTACAGCTGTAGTGGCTCTATAACTGAATTATTGTCAAAGACCATTTAAGAATGAATTGGAAGACATCACTAATCTGTATCATATTTAAGACCCCTATGCATCTGTTGTTAGTCAGTAAGAAGTTTCCTATTCGGAAAGTTCATATGCGAGTTATCTGACACTCTCCATTTTTCATAATGAACAGGCCACTCCTGCCATCGTCCCATGGGTTGCCCGATAACTCTGGCCTGATTTCCGAGCCTGTCTTAAAAGACAATCTTTTGTGTGTTGTACAAACAAGTGTAAATATTACAACTTGTGAGTGGTCCACTTACCCATGTTTAAGTACCAGACCCACCTTGTTGAGTAGGGCTGGTAGGAAGCGTGGAACGTCTGCCCTACTGTCATGCTGCCACAAGCTTCAGTGAACCGCTTACTGCCAATGAGCGCCTATAGGGTGCGTTCTAAAACGATGAACCTTTGCCCGCCGTTGGCCTTGATTGACCCATCTGCCTGGTTTTTCCCTGTTGAATAGGCCTTACCTGAATAGAAGATTCGGCGGCTGGCTCTCATATCACCCTGTTAGCGCTGTTCACTGCCGGCACGCATATGCTTCAGTATGTTCCACCGACATCTGTAGAACCTGGAGTCAGTTACATCTGACCTTTCGCACTCCCCTCCTCAGAGAGGGCAATTCGTAGGCAGCCCTAAGCAGGCGCTGCCACAGGCCCCTGAGGATACCTGCGCTGATACGGCCCCATTGGACCTGTACCAGGATGAAACATTCTGTTGGGATGGCAACTTTGTTGTCAGGAAAGGGTACCTCTGACACGTGCCCTTCTTCCCTTGGGGTATGCCACATAGCTATACCCTCAGACTCGGCGTCAGAATTACACTGACCCGGAATGCTCTGCTCCTCCAAGAAGGAGACATGAAGCAGCCCTTTCCCAGGCACTGATGGCGTGACCTGTCCCACAGGCCGGCGCTGTTATACATAAAGCAGCCCTGTCAACAGGTGCTGCTGACGCGGCTCTCCTGTAGGCCAGTGCTGTGACAGATGCGGTATCAACAGTACACTGACCCGACCTGGTCTCCCCCAACAGGAAGACCTTGAACAGCCCTTTCTCAGGCTCTGCCGGCACGGCCTCTCTTACAGGCTGGCGCTGTCACACATGAAGCAGCACTGTCAACAGGTGCTGCTGGCGCAGCTCTCCTGGAGGCCAGCATTGTGACGGATTTGGCGTCAGCAGTATACTGACCCGTCCTGGTCTCCCCTTCCAATAGGGGGACCTTGAGCAACCCTGTCCCAGGCGCTGCCGGCACAGCCTCTTGTAGAGTCCGGCGCTTTCATACATGAAGCAGCCCTGTTCCAGACGCTGCTGGTGTGACTCTCCCGTAGGCTGGCACTTTCACACATGAAGCAGCCCTGTCCCAGGCACTGCTGGCGTGGCTCTCCCATAGGCTGGCACTTTCACACATGAAGCAGCCCTGTCCCAGGCGCTGCTGGCGCAGCCTGTCCCATAGGCCCGCGCTATTGCATGTCGTCTCACTAATTTAATTTTGTAGTGTGGAGCTTCACCTGTGAAGGGTTAAAAGTATACAGCATGTATGCAAAAAATACCCTTATTATTAGAGAGGAACCCTTGCAGCCCGACTCACCCGACTCCAATAGGGCTGAACGAGTTCTCTCCCCCTCCAATTTCACTCCAATTTGCCTGGGGACCAACATCTCTGTGAGTCGCTGAGCCCACTGTCAGCGACTCTGGCGTTACTCGCTTTGCCACTCCACAGCATCCCAGCAGGCTGGAAGCCACTGACTGCCTTGTCAGAGGCTGTTATCGGGAAACCCGATCTTTACCGGCTATCCGCTTCCATGGTTGGAACTGGGGTTTCCCCACAGCCCATAGCCAGCTCACTCATCAGACTCCACATAAATCTGGCAGGAAACCTCAGTGAAGAGAGGCTCCTGCTCGAACGAGATATCCTGGTAAGTAAAAAACACTTTCCTTCTAGTTTAAACTTACCGCCGGCAGGAGCGATGGGCCAATGCGGCTGACGTAATGACGCGCATGCGAACTGGCGGGGTTCTTCACGGAATCACTCACGTGACTCCGATGTAAAATCTTTATTCTATACTCCTGTACTCAAATTCTCCCATGATAAAGGCCAACATGTAATTTGCCTTCCCAATCCCTTGCTGTACTGGCACATTAGGTTTCAGTGACTTGCAAATACCTTTGAACAGGAACATTACCCAATTTTTCACCATTTTACTTTTTTTTACTCTCCTGCTCTGTTTTTTGTGTTGCGAAGTGGATGACTTGCATAGATACATGGATACATAGACAATAGGTGCAGGAGTAGACCATTTGGCCTTTCAAGCCAGCATCGCCATTCAATGTGATCATGACTGATCATCCACAATCAGTACCGCGTTTCTGCCTTCTCCCCATATCCCTTGATTCCGCTAGCCCTAAGAGCTCTATCTAACTCTCTTTTGAATGGATCCAGTGAATTGGCCTCCACTGTCTTCTGTGGCAGAGAATTCCACAAATTCACAACACTCTGGGTGAAAAAGTTTCTCCTCATCTCCGTTCTAAATAGGCAATAGACAATAGGTGCAGGAGTAGGCCATTCGGCCCATCAAGCCAGCACCACCATTCAATGTGACCATGGCTGATCATCCTAAATGGCCTTTCTCTTATTCTTAAACTGTGGCCCCTGGTTCTAGACTCCCCCAATATCGGGTACATGTTTCCTGCATCTAGCCTGTCCAATACCTTAATAATTGTATATGTTTCTATAAGATCCCCTCTTATCCTTCTAAATTCCAGTGAATACAAGTCCAGTCGCTCCATTCTTTCATCATATGACAGTCCCACCATCTCGTGAATTAACCTGGTGAACCTACGCTGTACCCCCTCAATAGATAGAATGTCCTTTCTCAAATTAGGACTTCACATGCTTCCACGCTATATTCGATCTGCCATATTCGTATTCAGTCACTCAGCTTCTCATATCCCCTGAAGCATCTTTACATCTTCCTCCATTTGCACAATCCCACCAAAATTGTCATCAAATTTGGAAATGTGACATTTGATTCCCTCCAGCCTAGTCGTTGATATAAATCATGAAAGACTAGAACCCAAGGGATGATCCCTGTGGTATCTCATTCATCAGCACCTGCCAAACAGAGAATAATCTATTTATTCACACTTTGTATTCTGATAACCAGTTTTCCAACAATGTTAGTGCATTACTCAGTTATATGTATTGTAACATTGTTCATTAATCTCTGGTATGGGACTTTATTGAAAGCCTTCATGAAATCCATATATACCATGTCCCTTATCAATTTATACACCGTCCCTTATGAATTTTACGAGGGTGTTGCCAGGACGTTTAGAAGGATGTTTCCAGGCTCAAGGGCCTGAGCTAGCGGAAGAGGCTGAGCAGACTATGACATTATTCCTTGGAGAGCCGAAGGATGAGGGGTCTTAAGCCCCTGTCCCACTTTCATGAGCTAATTGACGACCTCTGCCGAGTTTGCCCTTGACTCATACTCACAGCATGGTCGCCACGAGGTCGTAGGAGGTCTTTGTTACTCTTCCTCGTGCTCGTGAGTGGTCTCCGCGTACTCATGGCCTCAAGTAGGTCGTGGCGTTTTTTCCAGCCTGATAAAAAATGTCCACGAGTAAAAAAAGTTGTAATGGAAAAAAATTGACACTTTTTACTCGTAGGTAGGTCGTAGTAGGTCGTGATGTTAGTCGTAGATAGTAGTAGGCAGTCGTAGGTCGGTAACTGGCCCAAGAAAAAAATGCAAACATGACATCATTTTATCATGTGATCATTTTCCACTCATAGCTAGTCGTAGTTGGTCTTAGGTGTGGAAGACTGAGGTCAAGGAGGTCGTAGGAGATCGTAGACATAGTCGTAGGAGGTATTTTACTTTGACGAGTCAACGCGACCTTGACATTATTTTCAACTCGTCTAGGATCTTCTAAACTCATGGATTAGGTCATCCAAGTGGGACAGGGCCTTAATTCTTCTTCTTTCATTTGAGGCAGAAGAAGTCTGCAGCAGGGTGATGCCATCCGGTTCGACATCCGTAGTTGCCTGCCTTAAAAAGGGCGCATGCTCTGGGTTGGCGACAAGCTGTGGCGTTGCTGCTATCTGTTTGTTGTCTTTTGCCTGAGGTCAGTTGACAGGGCTTGTCACGGGGAGGTCGACAACATGAACCCTGATGAGAGGTGATCTTATAGAGGTGTACAAGTTCATGAGAGGAATAGATATGATAAATATACAGAGATCTTTACCCAGAGCAAGGAAATCAAGAACCTGAGAGCATAGTTTTAAGATGAAGGAGATAGATGTTACTTCGGATCACGTGAGTGATTCCGTGAAGAAGCCCCGCCAGTCCGCATGCAAGTCATATCTTCATTCACATGGCGAAGCACCGGACTGGCAGGGCATCGATCCTGCCGGCGGTAAGTTTAAACCTAGAAGGTAAGTTTGTTTTACTTACCAGAGTTTGTTGTTCGAGCAGGAACCTCTCTTCACAGAGGTTTCCTGCTAGGTTTATCGCGAAGTCCGGTGAGTGAAGCCGGCTATGGGCTGTGGGGAGACCCGGTTCCGACCGCGGTAGCGGATAGCCGGTAGATGTTGGGCTCGCGATTCCTGCCACTAACAGGGTGGTCAGTGGCTTCCAGCCTGCTGTGATGCCCGTGGAGGGGCAAAACAAGCAGGAACGCGGTATCACCGCCAGAGTCGCTGACAGTGGGGTCAGCGGCTCACAGATATATCATCGTTATAGTGGTCCCCAGGCATGGGGTAAAGTCATCAAAAAATCGATCCACCGTATTGGCCCACGGAATCGGGGGAGTCGGTCCGGGGGGATTCCCCTCCGGGGACGGATACAGGTTTTGAACGGTTATCCCAAATGGAGCATCTGTTGCACAGGGTGCTCCAGCAGGGCACACTCCAGGAGGAAGAGTGGTGTCAGGCTGGAGAAGAGGCCGCGCCAGCAGCACCTAGTAGAGGGCTGCTCAATAGCACCCTCATTGATGAGGCGTGTGCGATGGGTCAGCTGAGTTCTGACCCCGTCTCTGACGGTGAGGTCGATCCAAGCGAAGAACAGCAGCTGCCAGATGTTCCATCACTTTCAGCACGATTCGCTGTCCCGTCAGAGTCAGGAGAGCTACTGGGAGAAGAGTTGGCCTCCACGATAAATTAGACCGAATCTGTCACAGTGCCGGCCTACGGGAGAGCCACGCCAGCAGCACCTATTGACAGGGCTGCTTAATGTGTGACAGCACCAGCCTGTAGAAAAGGCCGCGCCAGCAGCACCTGTGACAGGGCTGCTTCATGACTCCCTGTTGGAGGAGGAGAGCATGCCGACAATAGGTCAGCTGAGTTCTGACCCTAACTCTGACAGTGAGGTCGATCCAATCTAAGAACGGCAGCTGCCAGATGTCCCATCTCTGGCAGCATGATTCGCTGTCCCGTCAGAGTCAGGACGGCCACTGGGAGAAGCACTAGCCTCCACGATAAATTATACCGAATTTGTGTGACAGCGCTGGCCTGTCGAAAAGGCTGCATCAGCAGCGCCTGTGACATGACTGCTTCATGTCTCCCTCTTGGAGGAGCATACCCCAAGGGAAGAAGGGCACATGTCAGAAGTACCATTCCTGACAACAAAGTTTGCCATCCCAACAGAATGTTCCATCCTGGTATAGGCCCTTTGGGGGCCGTATCAGTGCAGGTATCCTCAGGGACCTGCGGCAGCACCTGTTTAGGGCTGCCTACGAATTGCTCTCTCTGAGGAGGGAGAGCGAAAGGTCAGATGTAACTGACTCCAGATTCTAAAGATGTAGGTGGAACATACTGGAGCACATGTGTGCCGGCGGTGAACAACGCTAACAGGGGGATATGAGAGCCAGCCGCCGAATCTTCTATTCAGGTAAGGCCTATTCAACAGGAAAAATCTGGCTGACGGATCAATCAAGGCCAACGGCGGGCAAAGGTTCATCGTTTCAGAACGCATCCCAGGCGCTCATCGGCAGTAAGCGGTTCACTGAAGCTGGTGGCAGCATGACAGCTGGGCAGACGTTCCACGCACCCTACCAGTCCTACTCAACAAGGTGGGTCTGGCACTTCCGAAACGTGGGTAAGTGGACCACTCAGAAGTTGGTAATATTTACACTTGTTTGTACAACACACAAATGATAAAAAGCATCTGCTTAGAGGCATTTAACCATGTAAGCCTTGTAAAACTTCACAAAACTAACATTCCAACAAGTTGGGATTATGGCCAGAATTGTCTTTTAAGACAGGCTCAGAAATCGGGCCAGAGTTATCGTGCGAAGCACCCATGGAATGATGGCAGGAGTGTCCTGTTCATTATGAAAAATCGTTAACTCGCATATGAACTTTCCCAATAGGAAGCTTCTTTACTGACTAACAACGGATTCATAAGGATCCATTCTATGCAGTTCCCATTACAGAGGTTATGTCTTGTCCGGATGATATTCTAATGCTGTATTTTTGTTAAAATCATCTGTTCAAGCCTCAAACTATATTGAGAAATTGAGTTCATCCATCCAGTTAACTTTAAGTTGTTACCAAATAGACTTGTTGGTCATTCTGGTGACGTCATCAGAAATCATCGTGAAAATAACGGTGGTTTAAGGTACTTTTAAATGAAAAAAGCGATTTCTCCCCAAAGTCCTCAAAGACCCATTACAAGACTTATTTTGAAAACTCAGCAAACATCTGAAGAATTAGCCTTTATAATGGCTACAAAGGAGAAAGAGCTGGAAGAAATAAAGCAGTCGGTAAGAGAATCATTAAAGAAAGAATATGCCGTTATGTTACGTGGTGAGATTGCTGCAGGGAATGAAAACATGATTGAGAACATTAATCGTGGGAATCAGAATGTTTTTGACTCAATCGGCGTTTTTAGTATACGAATTGATGATGTTGAAGAATATTTAACTGTGAATATTGATCGGGTGGAAAAAGATTGCAAGGAGAAGTTTGACTCTATTCTCCAAACTACTACAGCATATCAGACTGCTATGAAAGATATGGAAACAGCGTTGATAGAAATGTCTGAAGATATGCAGAGAATGAAGAAAGATCAGGAGCGTGTCTTGGGGCAACTGGCTAAAATGACTGAAAAATGCCTTGATTTGGAAGCACATTCAAGACGGCGGAATTTAAGAATAGTTGGAGTGATGGAGGAAAGGAGGGGAAGGATGCTCGTGAGTTGGCTGCCAACTTACTTAAACAAGTATTCAACCTGCCTGTCAAAACAAAAATAGATGCGGCACATCGGGTGCGAAGAGCTCAATCAAGGCAAGGAGCCCCCCCAAGATAGATCATAGTGAAATTTCATGACATTTTGGCTTTGGAAGATATTATGAAAAAAATCCTATACGGAAAGAATATGATGTTTGGGGAGGATATTTTCAGATTCTTTAGAGATTATCCAATTGAAATCGCTAAAAAATGAGAATTGTTTTCAAAGACAAGACAGATCCTGAAAGGAATTCAAAATGTAAGATAGGGTATAATGTATCCTGCAAAAATGAGGATTACTTACAAGGATAATGAACGTGCGTTTACTGACCCAGAAGCAGCATACAAACATGCTCAAGACATCGTTAAAGATATAAATGACTAAGTAAATCATCACGACTGTCAGGACACGGTTTTTTATTCTACAGATATCAGCAGAGGGGAAGCTGAGAAATATAACTTTTTAAAAGATTAAGATAGCGGAGCTTCTCCACGAGGCGATGTCTAGACATCCTATCTTCTTTGTAATGCTAATTCAAGCACATTCTTTGTTCCACCTCGAATGAAACACTGAAAAACAAGAGTGCAGCTGAATGGAGAATTTAATACAAACAAACTTGAAAATAAACTTTATGAATCAAAGTCTTTTATAATTTTAATCCTACACTAACAGAAACTACTAAATTAACATAGCAATAGCAATTGAATTTAATGCGAACTATAATGCGAATTATAATGGTATAATATAATAATGATTTATAATGATTAACTCCCCCGGGGATGGGAAGGGGGGGGGTTATTTTAATCGTTAATGAATGTCCAGATTTAGGACAATGAGCTAAATATAATGAAATAGATTATTAACATACTAAAAAACTAACATATAATATATTAGGTCCCAGTTATGCTTGGGTGGAGGGGGGAAGATTCAGACAATTGGCAAACAGCCAGGAGTCTGATTCTGGTTAACTCCTTCCAACCAGCGGCTTATTATTACAAGACCTGAATTACAAGACCTTATTACGGGATCTGAATGTGAACTAAACGAAAAACTGTTAGTATATAGTAAATGGTAGACAATCTGAAGATTTAATTAGACAAGACAATTAGATATACTAATTGTAATTTTGCTATATATAATTTGGTTTTGAATTGGCCCCTCCTCCCTTTTGCAAGGTTTGTCAATGGAGTGGAGCTAAATGTATAATAACTATTTTTTTACAGTGTCGTTATTTTTAGACACTGTAATATCACTTTTAAAAACAATTTTGTCACATCATTTCACACTTTTTTGTCTTTTTGCTTAAGGACAATTTTAAAAGGGATGTACCCACAGAACCTAATAGCCGCGAATGCCCACCCAACATCCAGAGTCCTGAGGTATTTTGTTGCACCATATGATTTAAAGGTATCAAAGTAATTTAAAATGCAAGACGATAAACAAAAGAAAATTGGAGGAATCACATTTTGCAGTTGGAACAAAAGGGGTGCTAATGAACCAATTAAAAAGGGTAAGATTTTAGCACAATTGAAATCACTTAATTCAGACATAATCTTTTTACAAGAAACACACCTGAAACTGCAAGCCCAGGCTAGATTGAAGGCAAATTGGATAGGTCAAACATATCATTCTTCAAATATCTCTAAATCTAGTGGTACGCCAATTATTATTCGTAAAGGTATACCATTTAAATCAAAGAATATCATAACAGGTAAAGAGGGGAAATATCTCATAGTTGCTGGAGAGATTCACTCTACCCCAATCACTATGGTAAATATTTATGCGCCTAATTTTGATAACCCCCAATTTTTTAATAAAATCCTGAATATAATTTCAAAGCTTAATTATCAAAATGTGATAATTGGGGGAGAATTTAATTGTGTTTTAGATCCTTACCTGGACAAATCTGCACAACAAAAGAGGCGTAACATAAAAATCTAAAACTAGTGAACTCCTAAATACATACATAAAAAACTCAAATATAACAGATGTTTGGAGGATTGCTAACCCAGCTGGGTGGGAATACTCGTTTTACTCAATGGTACACAAAACTTATTCACGTATCGACTATTTTTTACTGGATATGAAATTAATTCCTTACACAACGAACCCAAAATATCACAACAGCATTATCTCTGATCACTCCCCGTTAATTTTTTTTTTAATTAGAAGGAATGCCTAATAAAAAATAATTTTAGAGGTTTAATCCTCAAATTCTAAATGATCCACAAGGTGGTATATATCTAAAACAACAGATGGAACTTTTATTTGAGACCAACGACATCCCAGATATTTCACCCGCTTTACTATGGGAATCTTTTAAGGCATTTATCATAGGATCTATAATTTCATATCAAGCTTTTCAAAATAAAAAGAACAAGAATGAGCAAATGCAGTTAGAAGAACCAAGATAACCAAGATTGGACCTAGATAATGCTAAAGAGCCAACTATAGATAAACATAATAAAATAACAATATTGAAATTTAAATTAAATAGAACATTATCTGCAAAAGTTATAAGAATATTTCAAATTACAAACCAGGAAAATTTTGAATTCGGTGATAAATCACATAAACTTTTGGCACGTCAATTGAAAAAACAGGAAAAAGCTCATACAATTTTAAAGGTTAAATCAGATAAAGGTGAATTGTTAACATTGCCTAATGATATCAATAAAAGATTTGCTCAATTTTATCAAAATTTATATACATCTAAAACGTCAGCAGATAATACTAAAGTTATAATGTTTTTGGAATATTGTAAACTCCCCAAACTTAATCTGCTGGTACAAGAGGAATTAGGAGCTCAGGTCTCAATTAAGGAAATCGAAGAAACAATAAATTATCTGAAGAATGGTAAAACACCGGGACCGGATGGATTTAGTAATGAATTTTATAAAAGATTTTATGAGATAATTTCACCAGGTTTAAATAAAATGTATACATATGCTTTCAAAGAACAAACATTACGAGAAACATCAGCGGAATCAACGATTACACTCATACCTAAAAAAGATAAAGATTTAGAAGACCCTGGCTCATACAGTTAAATACAGGTAGAAACATATTAGCGAAAACTTTAGCAAGAAGATTAAGTAAATATGTTAGCAAATTGATAAATGCGGATCAAACGGGGTTTATACTCAAGAGATACTCATGCAATAGTTTGAGACGTCTGTTTAATATAATGCACTCATACAAAACTGAAGAGCAAGACTTATCCATTATTTAATTGGACGCAGAAAAAGAATTCGATCAAGTGGCTTGGGATTACCTCGTTAAAGTATTGCAAAAATTTCAAATGGGAGAGAATTTTATTTCATGGGTAAAACTATTATATGACAAGCCAACTGCTAGAATATTAACTAATAACATGCTGTCTCCAAAATTTCAACTATCCAGGGGCAATAGACAGGGATGTTCACTATCGCGCTGCTATTGCTCTTGTAATAGAACCCCTAGCTGAAAACATAAGAACACATCCGAATATCCATGGTTATAGTACAAAATACTCAAATAATAAAATATAATTATACGCAGATTATGTACTATTGTATATTACAAAATCGGAAATCAGTATACCAAATTTATTAAATCTAATAGAGGAATTCAGATCCTTCTCAGGATATAGAATAAATTGGAATAAAAGTGAAATTATGACGATAAAACCTCAAGACTCAACACACCTTTTAAAATTCCCTTTTAAAATTGCTATAGAAAAATTTAAATACTTGGGAATCGAGATCACCAGAAAATATAAATCTTTATTTAATGCAAATTATATGCCCCAATTTACTAAATTAAATGCCCTTATTACATTTTGGAAAACTCCTAAATAGGCAGAATAAATGCTGTAAAAATTATCTTCCTTCCACAAATTTTATATTTATTTCAATCAATACCAATATACTTACCTAAAAAGTTTTTCAAAAAATTGGATTCTGATATCACAAATTTTATATGGGACTATAAATCCCATATAATTCAAAGAAGACACTTGTGTAAACCTAAAGAATTTGGTGTATTAACACTCCCTAATGTTTTGTATTATTATTGGGCAGTAAATGTCAAAAATGTAATTCACCTGTTGGACAATTCTGCCTATCGGGTGGATGGATAGTAATGGAGAGAGAGGATTGTTCCCCTTTTAATATAGGAGTGATCCTTCTCTCACCAATAAAACTGAATAATACAATATACAAAAATCCAATTATTCATAGTACAATTAGAATTTGGAAACAAATAAAATTAATCCTTAAATTAAGAAACCTATCGCTTCTCTCTCCTATAGTTAATAATCCATCATTTAAACCATCCATTATTGTTAAATCACTTACACATTGGGAAAGAATAGGAATGAAAACATTTGGAGACATGTATGAAACTGGAAATGTTTTATCATTCCAACAACTACAACTTAAATATAATTTGAGAAGTAATCAATATTTTAAATATTTTCAAATCTGTGATTATTTGAAAAAACATACACAAGAATACCAAAATTTGACTTCAGACCTATTAGATGAAGCTATGAACAGAAGGGCGGACTCAGTAACTTAATATCATACTTGTATAATATCATCCTATATATAGAAATACCATCATCCGATAGAATTAAAAGAGATTGGTAACAAGAACTATCTATAAAAATCTCGAAAGAGAGTTGGGATAAACACTTGCTATATGTGCATAAATGCTCGATCAATGTAAGACATTCTAATCCAATTTAAAATCCTACACAGATATTATTCGAAAACTAAAATACGTAAAATCTTTCCAAATGTTTCCCCCACTTGTGATAAATGTTTATCTCAAGATGTAACTACAGCACATTCCTTTGTTTTTTGCATAAAAATCAAAAAATTTGGGAATGAAATCTTTGACATTTTTACAGAATTATTTAAAATAAAATTGAAACCGAGCGCAGAATTGATTATTTTTGGAACAATGGCAGCCGGTTTTGAGCTGACTCCGTTTCAAAAGAGTTTCCTTAATTATGGCTTAATAACGGCAAAAAAACTCATACTTAAATTTTGGAAAAATGCACCCACACCAACGGTAAAAACGTGGATTTCAAATATATCCGAAATGTTACACCTCGAAGACAAGAGATTCATCCTAGCAGGCAAATCAGACCAATTCTTAAAGGTTTGGTCTCCATTTATCGACTAATTACAAGCATAAGGTGCAACATAACTTTGGAAATAAACGGTTTCAGGACCTGGTGAGGGGTGTGTAAAGATATGAAGTAGGTACATCCCTTTTATCTTATTTTATCTTGCTTTCTTACATTTTCCTTTTTTTAATTTTTCCTTTTCTTTTTTTTAATTCTTCCTCATGTTCTACGTCTTTATGGGCTATTTATCTTCACTTTCTCATGTACTACTATTTTATCTAACCTTCCCTATTTCTCTTTTTCTTTCTTCTGTTACTTTCTTATCATTAAAGTTTAAAACAAGAAGTGGTACATGAAATGTATTGTTATTTCGGGCTTATATTACTGTACTGTACATTACTTCTAATTAAATAAATAAATGAATACATTTGGTTATTTACAAACTGATGCTACCAGCTCTAAGATGTGAATTTGCGAATTTCATCTCTAGTTGGAGGTGGAGGAGATTTGCATTAGTTGCCAATTCTTCAGTTGTTGCTATCAACTAAATATATACACTAGATGCACCACATGGGTAAAGGGCTATTGAGTGAATATACATAGTCTGCATGCTCAACTTCAAGTAGCTACACTAGGGTGGTGGCATATGTTAATCACATGGCAATCAAGTAAAAGTATCCTGTAATAGTTTACCTAATCTCCTTTGCCACTGGTGTATCATCAAGTTCAGATCAATGAAAACCCAGAATGGGTATTGGATCTCAAAGTATTGTGAGAGTATGGTTCAATGGTACATCGAATATCGACATGGTGGTTTCATGCTTATTCACTGATTGCAAAAATATGTGGCATAACAGTGCAGAGAGATACGTTTTCTCTACAAGAAGGAGGAATGATCTTTTATGTTTTTCTCCATTTTGCCTCATTGGTTGGGTCTTGAAATAAGTCAACTAGATCTCGCTAGTCAACTAGATCTCGCGGGGTGGGGGAAACTTTTAAAATCTTTTCCCTGTACTGAGGACCCGACCTTTTCTCTGTCAGGTCTCCGTTGTCGTTGGAGCCTAGCACAGTGGAGCAGCCTCCAACCGGACCTGGGGCTCCAGTCACGGAGCCTGCGGACTACTCACTATTGTGGAGCTGGCCGAGTTTGGAACGGGAGGAGCTGTGGTGGCACGCTGCTGCTGCCGTCCCCGGAGATTCGGAGGCTCCAGCCGCCGGCCAGTGGACGGTGACATCGGGAGCTCGCGGGTCCCTGGTGGGAGACCGCTTTTCGGAGCTCCTGTTGCAGCAACATCTCTTGCCCGAGTTGTGGGGTTGAAAATGACCTGGAGTGGGGCCTCACATCGACCGGCGCGGCTTTAATGGCCGCAGGACTTGCTAGCGCCTGCCGGGGGCTCTAACATCAAGTCCCGGATCGCGGCCTTGGATCGCCCGGCGCGACCTTAATGGCCGCGGGACTAATTTACCATCACCCGCCGGGGGCTTTGACTCTGACATCGGGAGGAATATGGGGAGTGCAGGGGAGAGATAAGACTTTGCCTTCCATCACAGTGAGGAGGAGATTCACTGTGATGGATGTTTGTGTAAATTGTGTTGTGTCTTGGTTCTTTTTCTTGTTTGTATGACTGCAGAAACTAAATTTTGTTTGAACCTCAATGAGGTTCAAATGACAATAAATGGTATTGTATTGTATGACACTAGTATCAGCACAATGAGGGCAGACATTACAAACGGTGCAGCTAGATAGGATGGAAATGGCCACAGAGCAGACCAGGGGTGGCAGGATTTAAGATCATATTTCGGCATACCCCACAGACTCGCGTCTATGTGTGAGGGCAGGCTTCCTAAATTATATAGCAAGCCTGGGACTAGGAGACGGCATGGACTGGAAGGGCCGAGAAGGCCTGTTTCCGTGCTGTAATTGTTATATGGTTATATGGTTATATCAAGGCCACCAGAATCCTAAGAGGTGTGGAATCAGCATTGTTTATTAAGCGACAAACAACCACACAAGAAAAGGTTGGTTCAGACTATTTCAAGGTTGCTGAAGCAGATTATGGTTTATGCAGGTATTAACACTGACAATTTTACATCTCATTCCACCAGGGTGGCATCAACGTCAGCGGCCAGGGTAATGGACGTTCCCATTGACCATATCCTCGCGACTGCAGGATGGTCAATTGAATTGATTTTTACATTTTTTTTTACCAATAGCTATTTGCCCATTCTTTTTTGCATCCACTTCAGCCTCCCCTGAGATAGTGATTACGTTGGTGATTACGTGCCCTCCACTCCCAACCCTCTCTCACAAAGGTCATCTGGTAGTCTCAAGTTGCTGATCTTACTACGTTACTTCAATTACTGTTACCTGTGATTTCATACCACTGCTTTGAAGATTGACGCGCATGCGTACTGGCGGGGCTTCTTCACGCAATCACCAACGTAACTCCTCATGAAATAAAGATCAAACTTCAAACTGGTAAGTTCTCATTTAATCTTACTATTTAATAGGAACCTGAGGGGCAACTGTTTTGTACAAAGGTTGGTCAGTATATAACATCATATCTGAGGGGTAACTTTTTCACACAAAAGGTGGTACAGGTAAGTGTAAGGAACGAGCTGCTGGAGGAAGTAGTTGAGGCAAGTACTATCTCAACACTTAAAAAAAACATTTGGACGGGTACATGAATAGGATAGGTGTAGAGGGATAGGGGCCAAATGCATTCAGGTGGGACTAGTGTAGATGGGGCATGGGCAAGTTAGGTTGAAGGTCCTGTTTCCACGCTGTTTGACTCTATGATGTTTCCACTCTATGACTCTAACTCAAGTCATCACATCCTTAAAGAAACTGCAGTAGATTTGTCAAACATGATTTACCTTTCATAAATCTATGTTGAAAGGTAAGGTCTACCTTACCTTTCATAAATCTATTTTGTGTGTGCTCAATCCCCTTATTCTTTACAAAGTGTTTTGTTATTACATTCTTTATAGATTTCAGCATTTTCCTTACTACTGATGTTAGCCAAACAGGTTGATAGTTCCCTGCTTTCCCTCTCTCTCCTTTCCTAAATATCGGAGTCAGGTTCAATACACTCTTAGCCACAGGAGTAATTCTAGAATCTATTAAGTTCTTCAATCTGATATCTGAGGTACATAGTGAAGGGAAGGGACTACCTGCGCAGATAATTAATCATTTTAATATTAAAGCTACAACAGCTACACCAACGAAGTGTGTCTGGAATGCATTGCTTCTTATTTGTCTACTTGACAAACTACAAACAAAATATATAGTAAGTTATAAACTCAAAGTGACACGGTATTTACCAGCTCAGATCAGAAACTATCCATTTTGTTTGACGCACAAAAAAAAATTTACACTGCTGTTGGAAATTGCAACCAAAAGATAATAAACCCAGAGAACAGAAATCATTTTGTTTTTGACAGTAACTGCTACTGGCTGAAAATTCAGGTCAATTGCTCAGCACAGTTACACATTTGTTTAGATGACATTATCGGTAGCTGTGCCAAACAACATTAACTGCACCGAGAGTGATGGAGCAACAATCTAAAGTGATGTCCCCTCTGAGAAGAAATCTTGTCACTCTTGTCTTCTTGCGGTAGTGTGACTGGAATTACTTTGGAGATTGAGGCCTGCAGCAGTAACGTCTTTAGCTGGAGTTATTTTGTCACTTCCGCGTCCATATGAAACATCATCAATCTGAGCTTTGACATGTTATGTCAGCGTCATTCTGCAGTTAGCCCTGTACAGTCTGAAGAAGGGTCGCAATCCGAACGTTACCCATTCCTTCTCTACAGAGATGCTGCCTGACCCGCTGAATTATTCCAGCTTTTTATGTCTATCTTCGGTTTAAACTGGCATCTGCAGTTCTTTCGTACACAAATATTCTGTAGATTGTGTGATGTGGTTCTCCTAAACACTTGAGTTTTTCATGGGGAAAGTACAACTTCAGCTCTGGGTAAATTTACTTTTTTTTTTTAAAGTGATTGGTTTGATCCATTGCGTATATCGGCCACATTTACACTCAGTCTCTCATGTCATGATGCAGTGGCTTGACTTGAATGGTTGACTCTACTCTGTCACCACAGATGCTGCCTAACCAGCTGAGTTCCTCCAACAGTTTGTTTTATGCTTCAGATTCTAGCAAATGCAGTCTCTTAAGTCAGCCTCAAACTGAACTTGAATTATATACTAGGTGGAGTAAAGAGTGATAGTCCTAGAGTAATGCACCATTAAAACAGGCCTTTTGGCTCATCTCATTCATGCCGACCACAATTCCCATCTAAGCTTGTCCTGTTTACCTGCATTAGGCCCATATCCCTCAAAACATTTCCTATCCATGTATCCGTCCAAATCTCTTCTAAATGTTATTATTGAATCTGCCTCAACCACTTTCTCTGACAGTTCGTTCCATATAGACACTCTTCTCCATGTGAAAAAGATGCCCTTAGATATTTCCCGTCTCGCCTGAAACCTATGTCCTCTAGATTTTGTTTTCCCTTCCCCACGAAAGAGACTGTGTGCATTCACCTTATCTATGCAACTCATGATTTCATACACCTCTATAAGGTCCTCCTTCAGTTTCCTACACTCCAAGGAATAAAATCCTACCCTGACCAATCTATCCTCTTAACTCAGTTGCTCATTCTTGTAAAGTTCTCAATTGTTGTCAGGTGGGCTCCTTGATTCTTTATCTGAGGAGCTGGTTTACGTTGGATCTGATGCAATGGAATAAGAAAGGATTAGTTAATGATCTCATAATAATGACAACAATCTCATAATAATGACAAAGGTTCTCAGTGAAGCATCGTCTGTGGAGAGGCACAGCAGTGGAGCATGGAGATCTGCTGCCTCAGCACCAGTGACCCAGGTTCTGTTCTGATCTCCAGTGCTGTCTGTGTGGAGTGTGCACATTCATACAATGACAGCATGGGTTTCCTCCTGGCACTACAGGAGGAAACCTCACATCCCACCGATGTGCAGATTATAGAGTATTTACCCTTAGTAAATTACCTGTGTGTAGATCAGTGGTAGAATGTGAAATGGAGGGATGGATTTGATAGGAATGTTCATAAGTGGTTCATAAGTAATAGAAGCAGAATTAGGCCATTCGACACATCAAGTGTACTCCGCTGTTAAATCATGGCTGATCCATCTTTCATTCTTAACCCCATTCTCTTGCCTTCTCCCTGACACCCGTACTAATCAAGAATCTATCTATCTCTGCCTTTAAAATATCCTTTAAAGGTCTCCACCGCCTTCGGTGGCAAAGAATTCCACAGATTCACCAGCCTGTGGGATGTGGCGTGGGATGTGTGAAAAAATAAAATTGCTTAGTTGATGATTCATGGAAATATGATTGCTTAATGGTCGTCATGAACAAAGTGAGCCAAAGAGCCTGTTTCCATGTTGCATCTCCCT
This sequence comes from Raja brachyura, assembly GCA_963514005.1. The sequence goes on along the minus strand of OY740783.1, from coordinate 24,500,682 downwards.
CCCATGCTTTGAAAGAGTGATTGGGACATTATTGATATGGGTCTGAAATTGGTGACCTACTTAAATAAAAGCAGTTGCAATGGCATCATTGCAGCACCAGCAAATTATTATTTAAACATTTTGAGACTTCAGAACATTGTAGTACAGAAAACTTTAGGGGCACACAAGAAATTAGAAGAGTGGATGGGCAGGACACAATTCGCAACTCTTCAATCCTCCTGTCTCACACCATCTGTCTTTTCACCTCTGGCTTTTGCTCAACCATCTGCCTATCAAAAAGCCCTCTTACCTGTATCCACCAATGACTTGCCAGGCTTTGTCTTGCTCCTCCTGTCTTCCAGCTTTCTTCCCCCATCCCACCACAATCAGGCTGAAGAAAGTTCCCGACCTGAAACGCCACCTATCCATGTTCTCCAGAGATGCTGTCTGAGGGCTGAGTTACTTATGCACTTTGTGTTTTTGTTTATGAACCAGCATCTGCAGTTCCTTGTTTCTGCAAGAAATCAGAATAAATGTGCAACAACTAATGAGAAAGGCTAACAGAATGTTGACCTTTATAGCAAGGCTAAGGAGTTAAAACATTGGGATGTTTTGATCCATCTTAACAGGGCACTCGTGAGATCACACTTGAAGTACTGCAGATTGTTTTAGTTTCTATATTTTAGTTTAGTCTAGAGATACAGCGGGGAAACAGGCCCAATGAGTCTGTGCCATCTAGTAACCCTCATACACTTGCACTATCCATCAGACTAGGGACAATTTACAATTCTTCTCAAAGCCAATTAACCTACAAACCTGAAGGTCTTTGGAATGTGGGAGGAAAGCAGAGGTCGCAAGAAAACCCACGCAGCCACAGGGCAAGCGAACAAACTCCGAACAGAGAGCATCGGCGGTCAGGATCGAACTCGGGTCTCTGGCGCCGTAAGGCAGCAACTCTACCACTGCACCATCGTGCCACCTTTTATTGAAGGATATAATTGCATGGGAGGCAATGCAGTAAAAGTTCACTTGGTTGAGTCCGGATAAAGTATTTGATGTATGAAGAAAGTCTAAGCAGTTGGACCCACAATCATTTGAGTTCAGAGCAATGAATCGCTAATTTATGAAACATTTATTATTCTGAAGGGATTAACAGGGTTGTGGCTGAGATGTATTTCTCCACCAGGGTTACATGGAACTGAGAAGCAATGATTCAAAATAAAGGGATGGTCCCTGAAAGAGATGCGGAGAATTTCTTCTTTCGAAGGGTTATGACTCTTTTGAATTCTCAATCTCAGAAAGTCAAATGATATAATATATTCCCAGCTGAGATTGACAGACGTTCAAACTACAGAACTATGGGGAAAGAATAAAAACATGTTGTCGAGGCCTACTCCTGGACCCGTTATTCGTATTCTAAAGTTATCGTTTTCTTTCCCTTTTTTAAATATTACAAATAATTAAGAGATACCAAGTGGAAACAAGGCCATCAACCCACCAATTCCACACAGACCAGCGATCCATGCACATTAACGCTATCCCACACACACTAGGGACAATGTACACATACAACAAGCCAATTAACCTACAAACCTGTACATCTTTGGAGTGTTGGAGGAAACTGAATATCTCAGAGAAAATCCACGCAGTCACAGGGAGAACGTACAAACTCCATACAGACAGCACCCGTAGTCAGGATCGAACCCGGGTCTCCAGTGCTGTAAGCGTAGTAAGGCAGCAACTCTACTGCTGCGCCACCGTGGCCACCCATTGGCCACCCAATGTAATGAATACATTACCATGTATTCTATGGTAATCCTTTTATACAGAACTTGGGCCTGGCAGGCACAATGTGTCAGGGAGAACATTACATGTGGATTACATTTAATATGTTCCTGGCACACCTTATACTTAATAATAACAAATACAGATGAATTTCTGATGAGATTCCCTGTGACCCTGTAACTGCGTAGGCATGCTTTCGCCATCAATATGCAGTGTTCACTTTTTAATAGTTGCACACAGAATAGTGTGATGAAAAATAAAAAGATAATTGTATTAAATATTTTATTTATAAATAAATGATTAAAAACATACAATTATTGATCTCTCATTATGTCATTTCTTTAAATACCGCTGTATTTTTATTTTTAATTGGTGGTCTACGTTTTCCATAGAATAGACATTTTCAAGTCAGAGAAAATATGATTCAATAGAAGAATACACACTGCCACAATAACCCTATTAACCTTTCGGCTGACATTTCTAAAGAACAGACTTTTTGGCATACTGCCATACATAACACTGTCTGATCAGCTTGCCCTTCGTGAGTTGAGAAGTGTTTTTGGAGACTAATACTAGTCCATCATCCTATTCATTTTCTTCTGCTGTCCTTGAAATGACCTGATTTGCATTCCCCAGAATTCATCTCTGAAGTCAGAGCTAATCTATCATAGGAGCTGATTCTTTAATTTCTTACATCAAACTGCAGAGTAGTCCTTCAAAAAAATATTATCCTTATAGAATTAAAGTTTACATATATTAGCTTTTAAAGTAATGTCTATCATTCTATCTTGTGAATCCATGACACCATTTCGGAAACAATATTTCAAAAGCAATGCAAATTTTTTTCTTTGTGCAACTACTGTCGAACTTATTAAATGGTAATTACAATGTATGTGTATTCTAGTTTAAAAAAAAACGTTTATTGTTACCAGGCCTAAGGTAATTATATTTTTTATGCGCTCTTGAATTTATTATTTTTTAATTAACTCAAATGTATGGCAGACATGTGCCAAACATTTAACGGAGAAGAATTTAGTAAATAAAAAGGCATATGTAAATGTGTCACTATTGGAGATTTTGTTGTGTGTAATGAGCTGTGACCTTGTTGTTTCTTTTACGTGTTTTTCATTATTTGATAAACCACATAAAAGGTTCTCAAGTTTGGAGAATTAAACGTTCGGCTGGCTTTCTTCACCAAGAAAGCCTGGTACAAGATAGATCATTGAAGCAATCCCGTTTGCTTTCACTCAAACAATGCATGCTGAAGCAAGATGCGAGGAATCACCTCTTAATGGAGCAAGCTGCCAGAGGAGGTAGTTGAGGTAGGGACTATCACAACGTTTCAGAAACAGTTAGACAGGTATATGGATAGGACAGGTTTGGAGGGAATAAATAGCAGGACAGACAAAGGAGAGTCAGTAGATGTTGTTTACTTACATTTTCAGAAAGCCTTTGATAAAGTGCCACACGTTAGGTTGCTTAGGAAAATGAGAGCTCACAAGTTTCAAAGGGCAGATACTACCAATGGATAGCAGGTTGACTGGATGGCAGAAGACAAAGAGTGGCAATAAAGGAGGCTTTTTCTGGTTGGCCGCCATTGACTAGTGGAATTACGCAAAGGTTGGTACTGGGGCCGTTACTCTTCATGTTGTAAAATAATGATTTGGACAAGGGGATTGAAGGATTTGTGGCCAAGTTTGCAGGATGATACAAAAATAGGTGGCGGGGCAGGTAGTGTAGAGAAATCAGGGAATCTGCGGAAGAGCTTGGACAGGTTGGGAGAGTGGGCAGAGAACTGGCAGATGAAATATAAAGTAGCAAAGTGTGGAGTCATGCATTTTGGTAGTAGGAGTAATGGCACAGACCATTTCCTAAATGGGGTGAGAATCCAGAAATCGGAGGTGCAAAGGGAATTGGGAGAGCTGGTGCAGGATTCACAAAAAGTTAACCTGCAAGTCGAATCGGCAGTAAAGAAAGCAAACTCAATGCTAGCATCTATTTCAAGTGGGCTTGTATACAAAAATAGGGATGTAATGTTGAGGCTCTTTAGGCACTGGTAAGGACGCATTTGGAATATTGTGAACAATTTTGGCACCATATCTGAGGAAGGATGTGCTGGCTCTGGAAAGGGTCCAGAGGAAATTTACAAGTATGATCCCAGGAATTAGTAGGTTAACCTATGATGAGCATTTGTCGGCACTGGGCCTGTACTCACAGGAATAGTGAAAGGTTAGGAGAGAGTGGATGTGGAGAGGATGTTTCCACCAGCAGGAGAGTCTAGAACTAGAGATCATAGCCTCAGAATTAAAGGACGTTCTTTTAGAAGGGAGATAAGTTCAGGTTGTCCAGATGGGTTTGTTAGGTAGGTTTGTTAGGTTTGTTAGGTAGGAAGTCCCTTTTTTTCTTTATTTTTTGCCCTATGTGTAAAGTTTTATTGTATGTTGATTTAATGATTTGTTTATTGTTTATCGATTTGTTAGTTGGACAAATGGTTTTCATTGTTACATCGCACCCCAGTAAATTGTATTTTTAGTACAGCAGATATTCACAGGCTAACCAGAGCAAGAAACAAAAATGGTATAGAAAGCAACTAGTGGATTACACAATGTGGGATAATGACTAATTTAAAGATAGTAAGTTATAACGTCCACTGTTTAAGTCACCCCATAAAGAGGAGAGGAATTCTGAGCCAACTCAAAAATTTAGGATGTGGAGTTGCATTGATTCCGGAAACACATCTGATGGAAACTGAACATAAAAAGCTTAGAAGTGAGTGGGTTGGTGAGGTATTTAGTGCCTCCTATGGGAAAAGGAGAGGAGTGGCTATCCTTCAATAGAAATGTACTTTTCTCTGTGGAAAAAGTACTCCCAGATACATTGGGGAGATATGTAATGGTAATTGGTACAATAAGTGGGATGGTAGTATCAATTATAAATATTTATGCACCAACGGAAGATGATTAATCTTTCTTTAGAGACATTGCAAATATAATTGCAGAGAATGCCAAAGGTATGATAATACTTGGTGGTGATTTCAATGCGGTCCTTGATGGGCGGCTGGATAGATTACCAGATGAGTACAACCAAACAAAAAAAACCCAAATATTAAATAATATGCTAGGAGAGTTAGGATTAGTAGACTCATGGAGATATAAAAATCCAAGGGGAAGGGATTATAGTTTATTTTCGAACGTGCACGGGAGTTACTCATGTATAGACATTGCTTTGTGTTCTCAAACAATATACAGATAAAGTGGTAATGGTAAAATTGGTTCAATAACAATCAGTGACCATGCACCCATAATCCTTACCATGGAGTTAGGAACTGAAAAGAGTTTCAAATACTGGAGAGCAAACATTTCTTTATTGACAGATAACATAGTGACACAGGAAATTAGGAATTGTAGTAAAGAGTATTTAGACCACAATGACAATAGTGAAGTAACATTATCCACTCTTTGGGACAGTGCAAAAGCAGTAATAAGGGGCAAAATGATTGAAATATTGAGTAGACTAAGGAAGGATAGGTTGAAGAAGCAATCTGACTTGGAAAGTAAAATAAAGATATTAGAAGTAGAACATAAAAATAACAATAGAAACAAGAATCTGTTAAAGGAACGAATACAAAAAAGACATGAGACATATATTTTTAACATATAAAGCGGAAGGAGCACTTTGATTCTTAAATCAAAAATACCATGAGAACGGAAATAAGGCTTTTAAAAGCAAGCCAAAGCACCCAGGCCACCATTTGCAGTAGTGCCTTTTAACTTCAAGCCAAAGTACCCAAGCCATCATTTGCAGTAGTGCCTTTTCACTTCAAGCCAATGCACCCAAATCACCATTTGCAGTTGTGCCTTTTCACTTCACGCCAAATCACCCAAGCCACCATTTGCAGTAGTGCCTTTTAACTTCAAGTCAAAGCACCCAAGCCACCATTTGCTGTAGTGCCTTTTAACATCCCCTAAACAAAAATTTGCCGGCAGTGCCTTTTTACTTCAAACCAACCATATTTTCATTTTCAAACCACATAAAGGGCACTCACAGTTGAGTAGACATGTGATTAGTTCTATTCAGAGCTCAGAGAGACGTGACCCTCTGGCTTGCTCCATCTTGCAGAGACTGAGTGAGGCACACCACTTCCTGGTTTTATAGTCCCTCCCCCTCCCTCCAGCAGGGGCAGCGAGAGAATGGGGAATTATTTTAAAACATTAATATCTCTCTGATTTTTAATCGATGGGAAAAATCCTGTGGCCTTGGAAGGCGGAGGGGGGGCTCTGAGCAAGCTGGCCAAAAATGATGGCCATAGGTGGCGGCATTTTCTCGGAAATCACAGCACAGCGAGCCAAAAGCGGTCAAGATCAGATTTTTAGTAATATAGATGTTAAGAGGATTTGATGCAATGCTAATAGAGGTTAGGTGATTTGTATTTTGTCATTTTGCGATTGTCTTTTGTGTGTCTCTTTGTTTTGTGTATTTAGTGTGTTATGTAGTGTTTTAGTGTAATGTGTATTTAGTTATGTCAGTAAATGTTGAGTTAAAAAAAAAAGGAGATAAGGAAAAATGTCTTTAGTCAGAGGGTGGTGAATCTGTGGAATTCTTTTCCACTGATGGCTGTGGAGGCTGGCAATGGATATTTTTAAGGCAGAGATAGATCGATTCTTGATTAGTACAGGTAAATTTATTATGGGAACCAAAGAAATGTCAGATGAGTTGAACAGGTACTGTGGATCCGTCTTCACTAAGGAGGACACAAACACTCTTCCTGATGTACTAGTGGCCAGAGGATCTGGGGTGATGGAGGAACTGAAGGAAAACCACATTAGGCAGGAAATGGTGTTGGGTAGACTGATGGGACTGAAGGCTGATAAATCCTCAGGGCCTGATGGACTGCATCCCAGGGTACTTAAGGAAGTGGCTCTAGAAATCGTGGCTGCATTGGTGATCATTTTCCAATGTTCTATGTATTCAGGATCAGTTCCTGTGGATTGGTGGGTAGCTAATGTTATCCCACTTTTTAAGAAAGGCGGCAGAGAGAAAACAGGGAATTATAGACCAGTTAGCCTGACATCGGTGGTGGGGAAGATGCTGGATTCAATCATAAAAGAGGGATTTGCTGCATATTTAGATAGCAGTAACAGGATTGGTCTTAGTCAGCATGGATTTACGAAGGGGAAATCATGCTTGACTAATCTTCTAGAATTTTTTGAGGATGTAGCTAGGACAATGTACAAGGGAGAGCCAGTGGATGTAGTGTACCTGGACTTTCAGAAACATTTGTTAAGGTCCTACATAGGTGATTTGTGGGCAAAATTAGGGAACCTGGTATTGGGGATAGAGTGCTAACATGGATAAAAAATTGGTTGGCAGGCATGAAACAAAGAGTAGGGATTAACGGGTCCCTTTCTGAATGGCAGGCAGTGACTGGTGGGGTACCGCAAGGCCCGTTGCTGGAACTGCAGCTATTTACAATATACATCAATGATTTAGATGAAGAGATTCAAAGTAACATTAGCAAATTTGCAGGTGACACAAAGCTGAGTGGCAGTGTGAACTGTGAGGTGGATGCTATGAGAATGCAGGGTGACTTGGACAGGTTGGGTGAATGGGCAGATGTATGGCAGATGCAGTTTAATGTGGATAAATCCCATCGATTAAAAATCAGAGAGATATTAATGTTTTAAAATAATTTGGTAGCAAAAACAGGATGGCAGATTATTATCTAAATGGTGTCAAGTTGAGAATAGGGGAAGTACAGCAAGATCTGGGGGTCCTTGTTCATCAGTCAATGAAAATAAACATGCAGGTACAGCAGGCAGGGCAGAAAGCAAATGGCATGTTGGCCTTTATAACAAGAGGAGTTAAGTATAGGAGCAAAGCGGCCTGCAGTTGTACTAGGCCCTAGTGAGACCACATCTGGAGTATTGTGTGCAATTTTGGTCTCTAAATTTGAGGAAGGACATTCTTGCAGTTGAGGGAGTGCAGCGTGGGTTCATAAGGTTAATTCCCGGGATGGCGGGACTATCATATGCTGAGAGAATGGAGCGGCTAGGCTTGTATACTCTGGAATTTAGAAGGATGAGAGTGGATCTTATTGAAACATATAAAATTATTAAGGGTTTGGACACGCTAGAGGCAGGAAACATGTTCCCGATTTTGGGAGAGTCCAGAACGAGGGGCCACAGTTTAAGAATAAGGAGTTAGCCACTTAGAACGGAGATGAGGAAACACTTTTTGACACAGACAGTTGTGAGTCTGTGGCAGGTTCTCTGGATACTTTCAAGATAGAGCTAGATAGGTTTCTTAAAGATAGCGTAATCGGCGGATATGGGGAGTAGGCAGGAACGGGGTACTGATTGTGGATGATCAACCGTGAAAACATTGAATGGCGATGCTGGCTCGAAGGGCCGAATGGTCTACTTCTGCAACTATTGTTTAATGTCTATTGTCTATTGTATCAGAGATTAAGGGGAGAAGACAGGGGAATTGGGTTTGGAAGGACGGATAGATCAGCCATGATTGAATGGCGTAGACACGATGGGCCAAATGGGCCTATTCCTTATGACCTCATGAACTCATGATATGGACCTAATATAGGCAGGTGGGATTAGTGTAGCTGGGACATGTTGGCCGGTGTGGGCATGTCCCAAGAGCCAACATGTCCGAAGAGCCTGTTTCCGCACTGTATCACTCTCTGACTCTATAATTTAAGTGCTGCATCAGCTCAGACCAGGCTGGGTAGCTGAGACTCCACTGAATGAAATTGAGATTGCAGAACTGATAAATATGAAATGAGGACTGTTTCATATTTTTAGATGATGAACATTACAAATTTGCTGAAGGCAGTACCCCAGTCTCTCTCCTACTGCCACTTTCGCGTCCATTGTCACACGAGGCTCCATCCTCCTTGGCTTTCTGGTCTTCAGTGCTGAGCTGAGTGCCTTTCGAGCTTCCCCTCTGCGTTCGCTTCGGGTCTTGCTTCGCGGCGGCAATCGAGGCCAACAGGCCTTTTTGAGAATGAAAGAAAAGAAAATATAAGCAAGCTCTCTGGCCTCTTTTCGAATGATTATCTGTCCATGAGGAAAACCCTTTTCACCCATAGAGTTCTAAATCTGTGGAGTTCTATGGCACAGAAGGCAATGGAGGCCAGTTCACTGGATGTTTTCGAGAGCGTTGGGTATAGCTCTTTGAGCAAATGGAATCAAGGTATATGGGGAGAAAGCAGGAATGGGGTACTGATTTTGGATGATCAGCCATGATCATATTGAATGGCGGAGCTGGATCGAAGGGCTGAATAGCCGATTCCTGCACCTATTTTCTATGTTTCTATGTTTCTAATTGTAATGAACTCATCAAGGTATTTCCAATTTGGGACAATTGGTATATCAAGAGCAGAAGGCGGCGCAGAGTGCCACGGAATGGATTGTGCCGCTGGTGTGCAGATTTTGGTGTATTTGAGGCAAAGTTGCTCTTAAGAAAAAAGATAAAGTGGCAGCAAGACGTTCCCGCCAAAAGAAATGCTATTGTCTCAATAATAGCCTCTTAATCACTCATTCACAAGCTGTGCAACAACCTGCCAAAGCCAACAATGAATGCTCATCCCTAATTGCCCATGAGGAGATGGTTGCACCTTGGATCTTTGCCATCCTTGGAGTAAAGGTTTTCCTTCCATGCTGCTAGGTTAGGAATCCCTTGTCATTCAGTCCATGCTCTATACACAAACAGAATGGCAGTGACTGATTCGATGGATACCTCCAAATATACAAGAGCAGAAAAGAGTAACGTAAGATCCCACCTTCGCTGTAAGAACCACATGACACTGGTGAGGATGGCACTTCTATTTTTAAGATCTAAAGTATAATAAAATAACTGTACTCCAGTGTTAAACATTAGGAACACCCTTTTTCTAAATGCAGGAAGAAACAACACACAATGCAAAAGAATATCAGACAACATGGTGGAAGTACGGAACAAGCTGCCAGAGGAGGTAGTTGAGGCTGGGACTATCCCAACATTTAAGAAACAGTTAGACAGGTACATGGATAGGCCAGGTTTGGAAGGATATGGACAAAACACTGGCAGGTGGGACTAGTGTAGCTGGGACATGTTGGCTGGTGTGGGCAAGTTGGTCTGAGGGGCCTGTTTCCACACTGTATGACTCGAACAGCAGGAGAAGAAGCAGGAAGTAAAGATTTAACCAACTAGGAGGAAGGGGTGGCAACAGTCCTCAGCTAAAGATTCACCAGATATTGTGCTGGATGGACTGTACAAGGGAGAGAACAGATGCCAGGACCCTCAGAGTCATACAAAGATGTGGAACTTCACCCGTTTAGTCATCCATACTTATCATTTATCCATATAAGAAGCAGAAATTTACCAAAGTAAAATACTGTCAACAGCTGTTAATGCAATATTAATTTGAATTGATTTGCATGATTTAAGGGGGAAAAGAATGTGAGCAATATAGTATCATTCATTTTCAATCAAAAGGACATAGAATAAAGAATAACATAAAAGGAAACCAAAGAGTGTTGAAATGATGTTGGAGATTGATCCTCATAGTGAACGGCTTGGATAGCGTGGATGTGAAGAGGATGTTTCCACAAGTGGGAGAGTCTAAAACTAGAGGACATAGCCTCCTAATTAAAGGATGTTCTATTAGGAAGGAGATGAGGATAAATTTCTTTAGTCTGTGGAATCTGTGGAATTCCTTGCCACAGAAGGCTGTGGAGGCCAAGTCAGTGGATATTTTTTAAGGCAGAGATAGATAGATTCTTGATTAGTACAGGTGTCAGAGGTTATGGGGAGAAGGCAGGAGAATAGGGTTTGGAGGGAGAGATAGATCAGCCATGATTGAATGGTGGAGTAGACTTGATGGGCCGATTGGCCTAATTCTACTCCTATTCCTTATAACCTTATGACCTTATGATATTCCTGAGTGGACCTTTAATGCCACAACCTAATGCACAATCATTACTGAAGCCACTGGACTTGAAAGAAGGTCCAGCCACATTCCAAGGTCTCTTAGTTTACTTAAATAAGCTGTTTATATTTTAACATTCACAATTCTGACCCCTGGGTTACTGAACTGGTAAAATAGTACTGCACCGCCATCCTCAGTCATAGAAACATAGAAAATAGGTGCAGGCGTAGGCCATTCGGCCCTTCGAGCCTGCACCGCCATTCAATATGATCATGGTTGATCATCCAACTCAGTATCCCTTACCTGCCTTCTCTCCATACCCCCTGATCCTTTTAGCCACAAGGGCCACATCTAGCTCCCTCTTATATATAGCCAATGAAGTGGCCTCAACTACCTTCTGTGGCAGAGAATTCCAGAGATTCACCACTCTCTGTGTGAAAAATGTTTTTCTCATCTCGGTCCTAAAAGACTTCCCCCTTATCCTTAAACTGTGACCCCTTGTTCTGGACTTCCCCAACATCGGGAACAATCTTCCTGCATCTGGCCTGTCCAACCCCTTAAGAATTTTGTAAGTTTCTATAAGATCCCCCCTCAATCTTCTAAATTCTAGCAAGCACAAGCCGAGTCTATCCAGTCTTTCTTCATATGAAAGTCCTGCCATCCTAGGAATCAGTCTGGTGAACCTTCTCTGTACTCCCTCTATGGCAAGAATGTCTTTCCTCAGATTAGGAGACCAAAACTGTACACAATACTCCAGGTGTGGTCTCACCAAGGCCCTGTACAACTGCAGTAGAACCTCCCTGCTCCTATACTCAAATTCTTTTGCTATGAATGTCATGTTTCTTAAATGTTGTGATAGTACCTGCCTCAACTACCTCCTCCGGCAGCACGTTCCACACACCCATGTTTGTCATGCATCCTAACAGAACTGGTGGCTTCTCCCTGGTTACACAGATAGCCCACAGGATAGAAAATATAGGACCTCAACTTATCCACATGCAGAGGGCGCTGTAAAAATCTACAAAATCCCAACGTCAGTGGTTAATTTTAAGGATGAGATTAATTGATGTTTTTCAGCCAAAACAATGAAGAGAGATGGAGAAAAGATGTACACTTGTTCATAAATCAACCACAAGTTCATTCAATGCCTGAACAGGCTTATGGTCTTAAACTCTTACATCATATTCCCCTAACATATATTATTGTAAAGAATAATTGTACCCGAGGGGTAACATTTTCACACAAAAGGTGATGGATGTGCGGAACGAGCTGCCGTAGGAGGTAGTTGAGGCAGGTACTATCGCAATGTTTAAGAAACATTTCGACAGATACATGGATCGGATAGGTTTAGAGGGATATGGGCCAAACACAGGCAGGTGGGACTAGTTTAGATGGGACATGTGGGCTGGTACGGGCAAATTGGGCCAAAGGGCTTATTTCCACACTGTAAGACTGTATGACTATCAAGGAAACATAGAAAATTTTAAAATAAGTGCAGGAGGAGGCCATTCAGCCCTTCGAGCCAGCACTGCCATTCATTGTGATCATAGCTGATCGTCCCCTATCAATAACCCATGCCTGCCTTTTCCCCATAACCCTTGACTCCACTAGCCCCTAGAGCTCTATCTGACTCTCTCTTAAATCCATCCAGTGACTTGGCCTCCACTGCCCTCTGTGGCAGGGAATACCATAAATTCACAACTCTCTGGGTGAAAAGGTTTTTTCTCACCTCAGTCTTAAATGACCTCCCCTTTAATTCTATGGCTGTGGCCCCTGGTTCTGGACTCATCAACATTGGGAACATTGTTCCTGCATCTAGCTTGTAAAGTCAATTTATAATTGAATATGTTTCAATAAGATCCCCCCTCATCCTTCTAAACTCCAGTGAATACAAGCCTAGTCTTTTCAATCTTTCCTCATATGACAGTCCCGCCATCCCAGAGATCAATCTCGTGAACCTACGCTGCACTGCCTCAATCACAAGGATGTCCTTCCTCAAATTAGGAAACCAAAACTGTACACAATATGCCAGATGTGGTCTCACCAGAGCCCTATCCAACTGCAGAAGAACTTCTTTACTCCTATACTGAAATCTTCTTGATATGAAGGCCAACATTCCATTAGCTTTCTTCACTGCCTGCTGTACCTGCACGCCAACTTTCAGTGACCGGTGTACAAGGATGCCCAGGTCTCACTGCACCTCCCCCTTACCTAACCTAACCCCATTGAGATAATAATCTGCCCCCTTGTTTTTGCCGCCAAAGTGGATAACCTCACATTTATCTACATCTGCCACGCATTTGCGCATTCACTCAACCTGTCCAGGTCCGATGTCTCCAATGTCCTACGATTACTTTGTCTCACCTCGCTTACCTGTTGCTATGGCCTAACGCAGCATCTCTTTATTTATGTTCCTTAGCCCCAAGGAGTTCAGACTTGGACTGTCTTTTTCGATCAATGCAGCTTGAAGGCCTTATTGAAGGGTTGAACTGCATAGAATGCAGCAAGCCAGCAGAATTATGATACAGCGTTTTGTGTCCTGAACAGAAACTCTTGACCTCTCCATGCACCCGTTTCTTTCCTCTTCTTTTCATGTGAGTCTTGTTGTTGGATCCCATTTTCTGCACTGACACATCTCGCATGTGCTAACAGTCACGTTGCAGTTGATTACCCCTTGGTTCAAGAAGGGAAAGTGTACTGGAATATTAAATAGATCACAGCAACATCCTCAGCATTGACATGCAATACAAATGATCACTATACCGTGCTCAGCAGCAGAGTTGCTACCATACAGCGCCAGAGACCCTGGTTCGATCTTGACTACAAGTATTATCTTTGCGGAGATTGCATGTTCTCCCATGACCTGCGTGGGTTTTCTCCGGGAGCTCCGGTTTCCTCCCACACTCCAAATATGTACAGGTTTGTAGGCTAATTGGCTTGGTAAAATTGTAAATGATCCCTAGTGTGTGTAGGATAGTGTTATTGTGCGGGGATCGCTGGTCGGCACGGGCTCAGAGGGCCGAAGGGCAAGTTTCCGCGCCGTATCTTTAAACTAAACTAAACTATTAAGCACTTACGGATACACTGTGCTGTAATAAACATTGAAGGTTAGTTCACTTAGTTATCTCCCGAATGCAGAACCTGAGTGCTCAGCAATGTTATATGACCTGGCCAGGAGCTGTTTAGAAGGACATACTCCACGGCAAGCAAATTAAATGTAACTTTCATCCAATAAGAGTGGTGAAGATCTGCAGGGTTTCTGACAAAAATTAGGCAGAATGCATTCCGCAGTTATATTGGACTGTGATATTTGTGACTTCCTTTCCTTGCCTTGTGGAAGAATATTGCTGATACCAGATTTGGGACAAGCTCAATATTACACTCACAGCACTTCACAGCACTGCACACAATCTATTCTATTTAAATCTTCCATTTTCCTGAGGGAATTCTGCTCATTTTCACCTTCTGTCATCTTTCTCCGCAATACTGCTGCGATGAGGGGATTGATTACAAGATGATGCTGAAACTATTTGTGGCTATCACCTAATCATCAACCACGCTAGTTCGGTCTCCTTTTGATAACCACATTGAATCTCTGCAGCATCAGTCAGCAGGCAATAAGGGCATCCACAAGAGCTTGGTGTACCTGTGTTTCCCTATTCATCATTCTGCCATCATAGTAGCACTTAATTTAGTTTAGTTTATAGATACAGTGCGGAACCAGGCCCTTTGGCCCACCGAGTCCACAATGACCAGTGATCCCCGCACATTAACACTACCCTACACACACTAGGGACAATTTCCACTTATACCAAGCCAATTGACCTACAATTCGGTATGTCTTAGGAGTATGGGAGGAAACTGAAGATCTCAGAGAAACCCACACAGTTCACGGGGAGCCTTACAGCGAATGCAGCGCCGGAGACCTGGTTTCCATTCCAATGTAATGCCAGAGAACCGGGTTCGATCCCGGCAGCAACTCGATCGCTGCGCCACCGGGCCACCCACACACTTAGCTGAAACTAAGTGCAGTGCTCAGAAAGGTAAGCCAGATGAATAAATCAGCATTCAGCAAAGTTTGAGGATTCCTCTCCTCTGTGTGGATCATGCCAAGAGAGGATTAGTGTGCTGTTTATTTAGGTTTATTTGTCCAGGGCACAATGTGGTTGGGAAAGGAAGGGACATTTAAGTTTCAGTGCCACTGACAGTCAAGATGTAAATATGCCTTGCAGGGACTTACATGGTATATCAGAGGGCTAATAAATATAGAAATCCATATGAAAGCAAATTTAGTGAGATTTAACTTAGATACAAAATGCTGGAGTAACTCAGCAGGTCAGGCAGCTCCTCTGGATAAAAGGAATATGCGACTTTCCAGGTTAGAACCGTTTAGAAGTAGGGTTCCAACTTTAAATGTCACCTATTCCTTTTCTCCAGAGATACTGTCTGACCCACTAAGTTACTCCAGCATTTGGTGCCTATCTTAAGCATAAATGAGCATCTGCACTTCCTCCCTATTCAATACATACATTCAAATTGTTACATTATAAATTGATCCTTTGAACACTGGAAATCTTAAACCATTTTCACCCTCCACCATGTCGTTATTGCTGAACCGTCGGGGAATGTTTATAGATTACTTAAACCCAATTAGTCAGCTGTAACCTGTGGCTGCAATGTTCAATTAATATTCCCTGGTTGCACTGAATTATCTTGATTGATCATGATAGAATTTCATAAAGCTTTACCTTGTCCAAATGTGAAGTGAGGTGACTAAAGGACTTTTAACTACGGGTGAGCTTTTTTGAATTTGATGAGCTACTCAAAATTCCTTTAAGCTGTAGCAGACCAGTTTTGAGTTTGCAAAATGTGCTTCATAAACGTGTTGTTCCTCCACAGAAACATTGCATTGCAGAATTGCACATTATCTTTAATCAGACAGGCAAATTAAAGCTCCTGGGTACAATTGCTATATCTCAGATCAATCATCTCCAAGAGAAAATTGTCCAACAGCTTTGAATACTTAGCATCTAATTAATAGCAGTCTCCTGAAAGCCAGACCATTTTTCAAAACACCATAAGTGTTGATCACTGCTATCATCCATTGAGGTATTTATAATTGATTACAAGGCAATTTCAAGATGCATTCTACATCTATATTGACCAGGTGTTACTTGTAGATTCCTTATTCTATCACTTTAGGGAGGATTTGGGCATGGTGCCCAAATTATCACCAATTTATCACCAATTCCTAATTATCGTCCAAAACGTTGGTGGGGCACCACATAATTGACCTTTGCAGACACTCCTTCCACTGAAGCACAATGTTGACACACATCACTACAGATGCTGGTTTACAAAGATGGACACAAATTACTGGAGTAACTCGGCGGGTCAGGCAGAATCTCTGGAGAACATGGACAGGTGACTTTTCACGTCAGGAACCTTCGTCAGACTGATTTGGGGGAAGGGGGGGAAAGAAAGCTGGAAGAGAGGAGGAGCAGGTCAAAGCCTGGCAAGTAATAGGTAGATAGAGGTAAGGGGTGGGGGGAGGTTTGAAAGGCAGATGGTTGGACAAAAGCCAGTGATGAGAAGGCAGAAGGGAGAGATGCCTTGTCGTGGATGGTGCGGTCGTGTGGAGAGCATTCCACCACAACCACAACTTGTGCCTTTTGATGAAAGGCTCTGGAGTTTCTGGAATCGAGTCTCCCACCACTGGTTTCAGTGCCTGTTGCATCTATGGTCCAGTTGTTTTCCTGGTCAATGGTATCCCCAGGCATTTGATTTCTGGGGTCTTGACGATGGTTTAACTATTGAATGTCATGGATATGCTGTCAGATTCCCTTTTAGAACATGGAGTATAGAATCATCCAGCACGGGAGTGGGCCCTTCAGCTCCCCAAGTCTACGTTGACCATGATGCCAATCTAAACTAATCCCATCTGACACTGCATGGTTCATATCCCTGCATTCTCTTCCTGTTCCTGTGCCTGTCTAAATGCCTCTTAAATATTCCTGTTGTTGGTGTTTCTACACCTCTCCTGTCAGCATGGCCATTAGCAGCTTCCTTACTTATCAGATTCCAGCACTTGTAGATTTTATGTCTCTGCTCATCACCCTCTTGTAGCTCTCCACCTTTACCCTTCCCACCCCTCACCTGGCTCTATCTTATCTACTTCCACCCTTTCACCCACCTGCCTCTGTCAGCCAACTGCACCCCTGCTCCTCCACCACTTGGCTCATCTGTTTGACTTAGTTTAGAGCTACAACGCGGAAACAGGCCCTTTGGCCCACCGAGTCCACACCGACCTGTGATCCCGGCACAATAACGCCACCCTACACACACTCGGGACAATTTACATTTATACCAAGCCAATTAGCCTACAAACCAGTATGTCTTTAGTGTATGGGAGGAAACCGAAGATCTCGGAGAAAATCCGTGCTGGTCATGGGGAGAGCGTACAAACTCTGCACTGATGGCAGATGTAGTCGGGATCGAGCCTGGGTCCCTGACGCTGTAAAGAAGCAACTCTACCACTGCACAACCTTGTGGCCCTTGCTTATTGTCCTTCACCACTCCTCAGTCCACTGTGCTGCCTCTGCTTAACATCCCTCACCCCTCCTCAGTCCACCTATCATCTACCACCCTCTGTCTCAATTCTTCACATTGCCTCCTTATTCAAGCTCTCTTCCCTCTCCACTATGTCCTGTTGCCGGGTCTCAGCATGAACCAGTTGCTAATTCCTTTCCCACCCACACAAATGTTGAGATGCTCCAGCAGTTTATTTTTTGCTCTTAATTCCAGCATTTTTTTCTTCAACCCTTGAAGCCATCAAATATAAAAGGGCAAACCTGTGGGTGAAGGATACAATAGAAATCCTTTAAAAATCATTCTATTATTAGTTTATTGTTAATGATTATAATTAATAATTATTCTATTATTATTTCTTGACGAGTACGGGTGTCAGAGGTTATGGGGAGAAGGCAGGAGAATGGAGTTAGGAGGGAGAGATAGATCAGCCATGATTGAATGGCGAAGTACAGTTGATGGCCTATTGAATGGCAGAATAGACTTGGGCAGAATGGCCTAATTCTGCTCCTATCACTTATGATCTTGTGATTATTAATCATATCATTTTCTGCAGTTGAGCAAAACAACCACAGACAACGATGGAAAGTTTCTGTTAACTAAGTGGTTTGAATATAGAATGTGAGATTCTTTATTAAAATAAATAAAGGTGTACCATGACCCAGATAGAATACTTCATGAAATATTTACCAGGCAACTGAAGAAAATATTTTTATGCATGAATAATCAGATATAATTGAAGAATGAAGTTGGCAAAAAGGGAAAGGTTAAATGCAGTTTAATTTAAGTTTGGAATGCACTCCTGCTGGGAGTCCAGTTTTACATTAGTACAGCGCATCCATATTTGTAAATAACGTTCATGCATCCAGTGCAGATTGAATTTAGGACTGTATTTATATTCAGAAGAAAGAGAAGCAGGAGCGGACTATTTGGATCATCGCAGCTGACTTGCATTCAATGAGATCACAGCTGGTCTTTCACTGTCACCCAGTCAAACCCCATTACAATTTTGTGTATTTCAATGAGATCATCTCGCACTCCTTCAAATTCAGGCCTTGTCTACTTAATATTTCCGCAAAGGGCAAACTTATAACTACTGTTTACTGTCATACATTTTAATGTGGTTTCCCAGTGTACCCAGTGAATTTGGTAACTCACACCTTACACTTTGGAAATTTGCTCACCTTAACATCGAAGACCCCGGTGAAAGTGAACAAAATCCCCCTCGACTCCATCCAAGGACCCAAACAGTCTTTCCAGGAGAGGCAGAGGTTCACCTGCACTTCCTCCAACCTCATATACTGCATTTGTTGTCGTGGGTGTCACGTAGGTGTCATCTGCGAGACCAAGTGTAGGCTCGCGACCGCTTCGCCCAACACCTCCGCTCAGTCCGTACTAACCAACCTGATCTCCTGGTTGCCCAGCACTTCAACGTCTCTCCCATTCTGAATCTGACCTTTCTGTCCTGGGCTTCCTCCATTACCAGAGTGAGGCCCAGCGTAAATTGGAGGAACAACACCTCATATTTCATTTGGGTCGTTTACACCCCAGCGGTATGAACATTGACTTCTCTAATTTCAGGTAGTCCTTGCTTTCTCCCTCCATCCTCTCCCCTTTCTCAGCTCTCTCACACAGCCTACAGTCACCGCCTCTTCCTTTTTTTTTTCCAATCCCCCCCCGACATCATTCTGAAGAAGGGTCTCGACCCGAAACGTCACCTATCCTTTTCTCCATAGATGCTGCCTCGTCCGCTGAGTTTCTCCATCATTTTTTGTCTACTTACGATTTTACCAGCATCTGCAGTTCCTTGTTAAACAAATCATTTACAATCTTGATTTTAAAAACACATTATGATTACTTCCCTAAAGACTTCTTAACTGCTAGATATTATTTAGATTTCCCAATGCCATTTCTAAAGCAGTCTATTCCCTTGAATAATCTTATATACTCCAGGAATTTATCTTCCTATTGTTACAAATAATTTGAAAGACCTCAATCAGTGCGAATAGATCACAACATTCCCTGATCATCAACACAGGCGCATCTCAAGGCTGCTTGCTTAGCCACCAGATTAACTCTCTTACATTTGAACTTCCAAAGGGTAATAATCTGATATTGTCACTGAATGTAAGCATGCAAGTATAGCAGGCAGTGGGGAAAGCAAATGGCATGTTGGCTTTCGTAGCAAGAGGATTTGAGTTTAGGAGGAAGGAGGTCCTGCTGCATTTGTTCAGGGCCCTGGTGCAGTTTCGGTCTCCTAATTTGAAAAAGGACATTCTTGCTATTGAGAGAGTGCAGTTAGGTCCACCAGGTCAATTTCCAGGATAGCGGGAAAGGCATATGATGAAAGAATGGGTCAACTGGGCTTATATTCACTGGAATTTAGGATGAGAGGGGATCAGATAGAAACATATAACATTCTTAAGGGATTGGACAGGCTAGATGCAGGAAAAATGTTCCTGACGTTGGGAGAGTCCAGAACCAGGGGTCACAATGTAAAAATAAGGGATAAGCCATTTAGTACCGAGATGAGGAAAACCTTTTCACCCAGATATGTGTGAATCTGTGGAATTCTCTGCCATAGAAGGCAGTGGAGGCTAATTCACTGGATGTTTGCAACAGAGAGTTATGGGTCATGGGGAATCGTGGGATATGGGGAGAAAGCAGGAATGTGGTACTGGTTTTGGATGATCAGCCATGATCATATTGAATGGCAGTGCTGGATCGAAGGGCTGAATGGCCTGCTCCTGCACCTATTTTCTATATTTTTATGTTTCTATGCTTCCATGATCCTGCTATATCTTTCCTCACTATCCATCATTCTGACAATCTTCAAACTTACGGACAAATCCACCTACACGTATCCATATCATTCAGATAGATCACAAATAGCTGAGGCCTCAGCATTGATCTCTGTGGAACACCACTAGACACTGACCTCCAGTCAGAATTACACACCTCCACCACTACCTCTGCCACATGTGGCTTAGAATACAATCTTCCTAGTCTTCATGGATCCCATATACCTTAATCCTCTGGATCACCCAATCAGAGGGATCTTATCAAATGCTTTCCTAATGTCCACATCCACAGCCCTATCCATTTCAATAGTCTTCATAATCTCCTCAAAAAATAATTCAGGTTTGAAAGTCAACCTCTGAAACACAAAGCCTTATTGACGATGCCTAATAGACCTGTCGCATGGTACGAGTTCATTCCAAGAGCTCTCCCAAGTTTAAAACTAATCAAATTTGTGGTAAGCACGGAGAATGAATGTAGCGGGTACGTCTGAGCTTTAGGACTTGGCTTAGTGGGTCGTTACGCTAACGGCAGGCACTCGGGAAGACTCACTAACGGCAGGTAAGCACGGAAAGATTTGTGAAGATTTTTCAGCATGTCTTCATGGATTCATTGAAAAATATCCAAGAGAGCCCCGAGTAATGATGAGTGGAAATTAACGTAAATCTCCGAGTTCGAATCAGGGCAAACTCGGGAGACAGAGATTTAACAATTCCAGATATGCGTAAATCCAATCCTTTAAAAATTATCTTCAATAATGTAATACTCAGTGGGATATGATTTCCTGGTTTGTCCCTATTGCTCTCCTTAAACCAAGCAACAATGTTACCTATTCTCCAGTCCCCTGGAACCCCATCTGTGATTAAAATAATACAAAGTTCTCTGTCAAGGCCCCATGTTCTTTTTCTTGAATACCAATGCAAAGTGCATGTTTAAGATCTCACCGAATTCACAAGTTCACAGGTTATAAGAGTAGAATTAGGTCATTTGGCCCATCAAATCTACTCCATTCAATCATCTCTGCCTCATAATCCCATTTTCCTGCCTTCTCCCCATAACCAATGACACCCATTCTCATTTATAATTTGTCTATCTCTGCCAAAATATATCCACTGACGGTCTCCCCAGCCCTCTGTGGCAGTGAGTTCCACAGATTAACTACCCTCTGACTAAAGAATTTCCTGCTCACCTCCTTTCTATAAGAGCACCCTTTCATTCTGAGGCTATCACCCCTGGTCCTGGACTCTCCCCCCAGTGGAAATATCCTTTCCACATCTACTCTATGCCTTTCATTATTCTGCAAGGTTCAATGAGGTTCCTCCTCAAACTTCTAAACTCCAGCAAGTGGTGGCCCAGAGCTCTCAAACACTCATAATATGCTAACACACTCATTCCTGAAATCATTCCTCTGGTTCCATATAACCATATAACAATTACAGCACGGAAACAGGCCCTCTCGGGCCTTCCAGTCCGTGCCGACCATTTATTTTCCCCTAGTCCCATCCACCTGCTTCAGACCATACCCCTCCATTCCCTTCCCGTCCATATACCTTATGGCTGATCTATCTCTCCCTCTCAACCCCATTCTCCTACCATCTTCCCATAACCCCTGACATCCTTACTAATCAAGAACCTGCCAATCTCTGCCATACAAATATTCAGCAACTTGTCTGCCACAGCTGTCTGTGGCAAAGGATTCCATAGATTCACCACCCTCTCATTAACACAATTCCTCCTAATCTCTTTTCTAAAGGTAAGTCCTTTTATTCTGAGCCTCTGACCTCTGGTTCTAGATGCTCCCAGTATTGGAAACATTCTCTCCACATCCACTCTACCCAGGCCTGTTGGTAAGTATAATGAGGCTCATTTGATGCTATTTTCCAGATCTCGATACCTGCCTCACTCATTGTCACTCCCTCCTCTTCCATTCCTCCCTATTTAATCTGACAGTGACTTAATCAAACTGCATCTTGGAACGGAAGCGTCAGGCAACAGCATTTCCTTCAACACATTGCAGTGTTCATCTCAGACACCAGCTCATTAACTCTGTGCTAACTTTGGTGGATATTCAGGCACTTACTGTCGAAGTGATTTTCATGGATTATAACATTTCTCTTGGCTCCCATGAGCTAAAACTTCAAAACGCCAACTGCCCTGGGATGTCCCTCTTAAATTAAATTCATAATAATTTCATCAATTATATTATTTAAGTCAACAAACACATCATTGCCTATACCTTTGATTAGTACGGATGTCAGGGGTTATGGGGAGGAGGCAGGAGAAGGGGGTTAGGAGAGAGAGATAGATCAGCCAAGATTGAATGGCGAAGTTGATGATGGGGCAAATGGCCTAATTCTACGCCTATGACCGTACCTCAAAGTTCCTAATTCAGTCCAACAATGAAATGACAACAGTGAACCTCCTTTTGCTCTGATATTTTATTTCATTCACAAGTTTAAACTATAATGTTTTATTATTAATGTTTAATGTATGTGTCCCGCTTAATTATTACCGTATGTCGTGTTGTTACTTGCGCGTGGAGTACCAAGGGAAATTCCTTGTATGTGTACATACTGGGCCAATAAACTCATTCAAATACTGTAATTTTTAATTTGCTTCTCAGTGTCCCCTGATTTACACATTGGAATTTTTAGCAATGCTTATCAGCAATTGTGACCCAACTTTTATGATTACAATAATGGCAGCAATCTAGTGACTTCGTCTATGCTTTACGCTGCCTCAGTAAAATAGGCAGGGACCATTTACAACCCGGTCGTTCCCTCTACTTTGACTCTCGTTGGGCAGAAGATACAACAGTTTGAAAGCAGGTACCACCAAATTCAGGAACAGCTTCTCCCAGAGTTATATCAGGTTACTTGATAGTTCTCTGATAAAATAAGGGCGTAGTCCCAAACCACCTCATTGTGGCCTTTACACTTACATTTTAATATAACCCACCCACCCACTCGACAGATGATCAGGTGGGGGAGACAGAGGGGAGATCATCTCCTGTGATGGCCAGAGATCACGGCCAGGTGGGATCCGGATCACCAGCGAGGAAAACACATCACAATTCCACG
The DNA here is from genome assembly GCA_963514005.1 of Raja brachyura. Next base: position 24,477,528 of record OY740783.1, on the reverse strand, counting down.
AGTACCAGCAATCGAAGCACTCTGGAGCTCCGAAGCGCTCTGGAGTGCTCGTGAGTGCTTGGGAGCAGTACAGTGCCCACTTGCTCATTCTTTCTGCGTCTTTAGAAGAACTGGGAGGGAGGGGGTGAGAGGGGAGGGGGGTGATGTGATTCACGGTGCATGGATCATAGGGCAGCAGGCCACGAGGTGCAGAGACATTGTGACGTCATCAGCAAGACCATCTCGTTCATTTTCCAAGTTATTTGAAATTTGTGAACATTTTCATAAATAGCTCGAGAAATAATGCATGAAATTTTCAGATAAGGCGATTTTTGACATCACGGCATAAATCTCTATCGGAATATGTAAACATTTTGCCATTAGCTCGTTGTGTTTTCGAAGAGATGTAAAACGCACACGAACATTTCACAAATACAGACACGTTCTAGATACTGAATTACACATTCTAGGAGCTGAAGTAGGCCATTCAGCCCATCAAGTCTACTCCCCCTCATACCTGTGGTATACTTGCCATATCTGTGAATTTTTGTATGGCTTGATTGTACTTGTGTGTAGTCTGCTCTGACTGGATAGCACACAAAATTTATCACTGTATCTCAGCACATGCCACAAAAACAAATCAATACAGATCTAATTTTTCCTCTCGCATCCCTACCAAACATTTACCTTTGTGTAACAATATCTTGTGTTGACTCCGCAGACTTATACTAGGCTGAAGACACCAATCAGCTGGGATGCAAATGTATTTTAAAAGGCCAAGTACTTCAAAACAAAATGTCATCAGAAAAGTGATTTTTATATTTATGCATTGGCATCTATGCTCAGGTAACCCGACTCTGCACAAACATTGTCCTCTGTGTAGGTTAGTGATCCATTAGTAATCATTGGAAATGTGGCTGGTTCAGGGAACATATGGTTCAAAAATGCAATGATACATCATTGCCACAAATACCTGGGTACAGTAAAATTCCTTTTTTGCACACAGTTCAATAAAATTTTACTATACACAGGCACAATCATATTTAAGTAGAAGAGCGCAGGAATGGTAGATTACACTAAGACAGTACACAGGAATTGTCATATTCCCTGCACCATTTTATGTGATGCAAGTCCAAAGTTGTTAAAACGTAAAGTCTTAACTTGGCCATAACGGCCCGTTTTCCTGGCGATGGCACTGGGTCAGAGTTGCAGCATCAACCTGGCCAGGTGATTTTGTTGGTGTCCTCCACCACTGCTTCACCACTCTATGCCATGGCAGGCCATGCCTGATCAAGAAAGCTGGAAAAGAGATGGGGCAGGACAAACCAGGCAAGTGATAGGTGGATACAGATGAGAGGGGTTTAATTGGCAGATGAGTGGATAAAGCCCAGAGATGGGAATAAAACCAAAGGTTGTGAGATAAGGAGATACAGGATATAAGAAGCACAAAATGTGGAGTCAGAAGACAGGATATAGATGAAAAGGAATGGGGGAAATAGAAAGAGTTGTTATTGTTTAGTTCACTAAAATTGGAAAATTCAATGTTTGTACTGTTGTGTATATTAAATAAAATTACTATTTCCAAAATTGGAGTTTTTGATCTGCTATTTGATGTATAATTAGATGCATTTAGCAATAGTTGAAAAGTACTTTGATGGCATGAGAGGTCAATAGACCGCCATTGTGGTTCAGTTTGGGCTCTCAGGATCTACCACAGCAGCAAGGCTATCCACTCATGTGGACCTGTGCGGCTGTCAAATCTTCATGCCTTGTGCAGAAGTCAACCATGAAGCATTGGCTGTGTTGAACACATTCACCCCTCAGGTCTGAAGCAACCACAGTTAAATTATTCCAATGAGCAATAGTACAGCTTAGAATAACCTGTAAAAACAGCCAAATAACTTTTCCCGGCCAAAGTATGAATTTACTTATCAGCCTTGACCTTTTAAATAGCCCTCTGGTGAAAACATTTTAATTACTTCCAACTGGATCTACATAATTGCTATGAACATATTTCTTCTTTATTTACAGATCATACATATCGACTTCAATTTTAAAGTATACATTTATGGTAGTTGTTGGGAAAAAGAGGTTACATAGCAGTAAAAATAATTCCACTTTGGGTAATGCCACCAGCTTTAGTACCATAACAATGGATTGCAAACTGCTGGAACTTCATGTGGGAAATAGATAGGATTAATGATTTAGAAGGGAATATGTTTACAGTGAGAGGGAAAAGACATGAGGAACCCGAAGAGATGTTTTTTCACACAGAGAGTGGTGGTTGGATGGAAGAGCTGTCAGAGGAGGTCATCGAGGCTGGTATTATAAAAAAACATTTCAAAGACATGTGGACAGGTACATGGATAGGAAAGGTTTAGAGGAATATAAGCTGAACGTAAGCAGGTGCACTAGTGTAGATGGGCATCTTGGTTGACATGCGCAAGTTGGGCCAAAGGGCTTGTTTCCATGCTGTATGACTCTATGACTCTGTAGCTGTTCAGTTCTGTTGCTCTGATAATGTGAAAATTACATGGTAACTTTCCCTCACGACTTTTGATTGAAGGTAAAACTTTTGCTCCTGATTTTAAATTAATTTAGTTTAGAAACAGTGATCTGAAGTCTTAGAACCACGGTTCAGAGTAAAATGGTGTGTAAAGCATCTGGAGTGCCCTGGAAAATATGTAGGAAAAGGCATTATTCTTTAAATGATTTGACATGTTAAGAATACACAATTGTACCGCATAAATGAGTAAATTGTCAACATCCATTCAATGTTCTCTAGCGACCCGACCAACCGGATATATCAGTCTGAAGAAGGGTCCCAACCCGAAACGTCACCCACCCTTTTTATCCAGAGATGCTGCCTGACTTGCTGAGTTTGTGTCTATCTTTGGTGTTAACCAGTACCTGCAGTTCCTTGGTTCTAAATGTTGTCTATCGGCTTGATCCACATTTACCCCTTGCTCACGCCAGGTCTTCAGATAAGCTCACAACTATTTATGCAGCTTTTGCGGGCCATGCAGTTAACATTCAACTCGAACAGTTGGTTTAATAACATTTCTCATCCATGTGAAACATAAAATAAACATGATAATACAAGCCCATCAACTTGCTGCATCTCAGATGGACACATGGCGACTGTCACTAAGCCAGGTACTTTATGGAAAGCATCCGTGCAACTACCTTGGTGGTTCCAGTGTGACAGCAGATGATGGTGACAGAACCATCGATTAACACATCAGTCAATCCCTTGGTCCGTGGAGAAGCAAAGCATTAGCTACTGTTGCAATTCCAAGCAGAATGAGTCACGCACATGGCAGTGAGGAGCGCTGGTGTACTTGTCAATCGTCAGCTATGCTGTCTTTATGTTGTATGCTGATTGTAAAAATGCTTGCTAGAAATGACAAAGCACAGCAGGTAATTTCCAGCTGATCATTCACTAGCTGAGGCAATTGTTATCAGCCATTTGCCAAAGCTTTAAATGTGGTTTGGATCTCCCCGACATGGCATGTTACAACATTGCAGACTGGGACAATGTTGAGGCTGGTGTAGATATGTACAAATGCTTCCATTCCTTCATAGAGTGATTCAGCATGGAGACAGGCCCTTTCGACCAACTTGCCCATACCGGCCAACATGTCCCAGCTACCCAAGTCCGAACCTGCCTGCGTTTGGCCCATATCCCTCCAAACCTGTCCTATCCATGTATCAGTCTAATTGTTTCTAAAATGTTGCGAAAGTCTCTGTTTGAATCACCTCCTCTGGCAGTTGAACTACCTCCTCTGGCTCTCTGGATTCCTATTAAATCTTTTCCCCTTCACATTAAAGATATGTCCTCTGGACCTCGATTCCCCTAAGAGCAAGAGACATTGTACGCCTACCAGATCGATTCCTCTCATGATTTTATACAACTCTATAAGATCACCCCTCATCCTCCTGTGCTAAAAGGAATTGAGTTCCAGCTTACTCAACCTCTCCCTATTGTTCAGACCATCAAATCTCAGCATCATCCTCATAATTCTTATCTGTACCCTTTCCAGCTTAATCTTCTCTGTACCCTTTCCAGCTTCTTGACACTCAAAATCAATATTTTGCATCACTAAACAGTGGAGGTACATTTGCCACACTGTTTCAATCATGCAACACACTTCCTTATTGGTAATTGCATGCTGATAATAGAGATTTTGCTTGCTAGAGGCACTCATATCATAAATTAAAGGGAAAAAACTATCAATCTGTAGATAGGGCCACACCCGAAATGTAATTCCCTCCCAAGATGGTCTCTGACCCACTGAGTTCCTCCAGCACTTTGTATTTTGCTTAAAAAAAAAGGCTCTATGAATTGGATGTATTGAATGCCACCTTTTCTGATTTTGTAGCATATCAAATGGTATTTCATCTATATACTATTAAAAGTCTCGTTGTGTGTGTGTCAAAACGGTACACGGTAGCACTAAAATTATTCCACCGCCTTACTCACCTTTGTCCTGCGGTCGTTCCTATTAGGTTCCGTTCAGAATAATCTTATATTTCACAAGTCATTCATAATTTTTAAGTTTCAAAATTCAAGATTTAAAATAATTTAACAGCTAAATCCTTGCTGGCCCAGCTTGTAACAAAGTTGCAATTGAGCAACACTCAGTCCTTCCAGCAGGTTTTTAGCATAACAGAAAAGAGAGGGGGCAATTGCTTTTTTTTTTAAGTCCTCGAAGCAAGAGGATGAGGAGGCAATGCTGAGGATACGCCCCTGCACAGTTGTGGGCTATGGGTGAGTGCTGGAATATGGGGGAACGGGTGAGTGGTGGAATATTGCGTTGGAGAATGGATTGCGTTGGGGGACCAGGCCTCATATGTGACAGGGACCCAATAGGTCCCACTTAGTCTTGTGTCAAATAAAATTGAACAGTATTTAACTGTGCATTTTTAGCAGGGCCTGATCCTCAATTATAGTATAATCTACCCATTACATAGAATCTTCGTACTAGTATTTTTGTATTCTCTTTGATTTGTTTTTATTTAAAGTTAATTGCTTTTCCACATTTAAGTTACCATAACCTATAATGTTCATTTCAGAAAAAATGAGTCCTTCTTATTAAAGCATCTACAATTTTCTCTTCAATTGAAGTCAATGCAAAGATAAACCTGTCTGGGTGTATAATTAGTGTTCAGTCTGATGTAGTATATCTTCCATTTTTATCCAAAATTCTCAGATACCTTTTTTTATTTTGTGGCAAGAAGCCAAAAATCATGGTATTTCAATCCCACATTAATTTACCCATTCAGCAATTTATTTATACCTTCTCCCCATATGCACTGGGGTGCTGAAGCAGGAAATCACAACTTTTGTATCATTTATCTCAATGAAAATTACTGCAAATCATTTTCTATTGAGAAACCATAATTTAATAAATTTTGTTCAATTATAAAGTTCTTGAAATGCATTTCATGTACAAATAAGACTTATTGTTCTTGCTTTATGATGCACAACGCAAAGGATATATGGTACATAATGTCTCTTGTTTTGAAATAATCATTTGTCAGTCTTGACATGGACTCGATTATAAACACAAAGCCAAGAACAGCCATGGAGAGTTGATTTCCGTAGATATCTGTTTGCACATCTTGTACTTTTATACTTCTGAATTTCTTTCTGCCAATACTACAGAAACACACACACGCACACACTGGAGTTTAGAAGAATGGGGGGGGGGCCTTATTGAAACATACAGAATAGTGAAAGGCTTGGATAGAATGGATGCAGAGAGGATGTTTTCACTAGTGGGAGTGTATAGAAACAAAGACCATTGCCTCAGGATAAAAGGACGTACCATTACAAAGGAGATGAGGAGGAATTAATTTTGTCAAAATGTGTTGAATCTGTGGAATTCTTTGCTACAGAAGGCTGTGGAGGCCTTCAATGGATTTTTAAGGTAGATATTGACAGATTCATGCTTTGTGTGGGTGTCAGGGGTTATGGGGTGACGGCAGGAAAATTGTGTTGAGAGAAAAGATAGATCAGCCATGATTGAATGGTGAGGTAGACTTGATGGACTGAATAGCCTAATTCTGCTCCAATAACTCATGGCCTATACAGACACACACACACAATTGAGTAATGAGAGACTGTACAATTGAGAATAATTCTATAATCTATACACCTAAAAGTCTCATCTTGACCACTTCCTGTCTGTGCTGTATATTGCTTTTAGAAGAATTGCATATATCGATTTATTTTTAAGCCATCTTACTCGCAGTCCAATTCCGCTGAGGCAGCCCTGAGGATTTTGCCGATCGATTAAAAATAAAAAAAGTGATGAGTGTTTAAAAAATCTTGAGATCAGCTGATTGATCCTCTTACCTGTCAATCACCACAATGAAGGTAACACCCCTTCTGGGGGGGGGGGGGGGGGGGGGCAGGACCATAAAATCTCAGATGCCTGGACGCGAGTCAGCCACTCTGGAAGATCGCAAGGGAGAGTCCATATCTGTGATTCTAAGCTGTGAATGAACTGAACTATGAGTCTGCAATGTACTTGCAATAAATGATTTGTTAGCCCTTAATGACAATGTAATGAGTTGTTTGGCAATTTGGTGGACTGCACTCTGCTTGAAATGCTATGAAATTGAATTTGGTAGCCTGCACTCTGCTAGAAATGCTATGAAATTGAATTTGGTGGCCTGCACATTGCTTGAAATGCTATGAAACTGAATTTGGTGGCTTGCACTCTACTAAAAATGCTATTAAACTGAAATTGGTGACCTGCACTGCTTGAAATGCAATGAAATTAAATTTAGTGGCCTGCACTCTGCTTGAAATGGAATTTCCTGGAATAGCCGTGAGTGATCTGCCAGCCCACCAGCCCTGAGTGACTGAGTTGCCAGCCCACCAGCCCTGAGTGATTGAGCTGCTAGCCCACCAGCCCTGAGTGACTGAGCTGCCAGCCCACCAGGCTTGCTTGACTGTCCTGCCAGGCCACCAGGCCTGAGTAACTGAGTTGCCAGCCCACCAGGCTTGCTTGACTGTCCTGCCAGGCCACCAGGCCTGAGTAACTGAGTTGCCAGCCTACCAGACCTGAGTGACTGAGCTGCTAGCCCACCAGGCCTGAGTGACTGAGCTGCCAGTCCAAGATTACATTCAGCCCATAATGTCCATATTAGCACTCTGGAAACCAATCCCTTCAGCCCACAACATACATACAAGTGCTCCAGAAAGCACCCCCACCCTCCTCTCCACTGGCCACTAATATTGGAATTGGTGGAGAGGTGGAATATTGCGTTGGGGGACCAGCCCTCCCGTGTGAAGATAGGACCCAACGGGTCCCAATTTGTCTAGTTAGTCTGACACTGCGAGATCACGTTCTGCTTTGTTCAAAGCTTAAGATGGGAGTATGAAAGGAGTATAACAAGTATGAAAACTCATATTATCAGATAATAATCAGTTACACTGAATTTCTGCCTATTGTTGGCCTCCATGGTTTCAGGAAGATCTATTATGTGCAATAAGATATTGAACTGAGATATTGAAGTAGAGATTCCACATCTTTAATGAGATATTTATCATTTTCTTTGAAATGTGACTGGGCAATGCAAGCCATATAACAACCATATAAACATATAACAATTACAGCACGGAATCAGGCCATCTCGGCCCTTCAAATCTGTGCCGAACAACTTTTTCCCCTTAGTCCCACCTGCCTGCACTCATACCATAACCCTCCATACCCTTCTCATCCATATGCCTATCTAATTTATTTTTAAATGATACCAACGAACCTGCCGCCACCACTTCCACTGGAAGCTCATTCCACACCGCTACCACTCTCTGAGTAAAAAGGTTCCCCCTCATGTTACCCCTAAACTTCTGTCTCTTAATTCTAAAGTCATGTCCTCTTGTTTGAATCTTCCCTATTCTCAAAGGGAAAAGCTTGTCCACATCAACTCTGTCTATCCCTCTCATCATTTTAAAGACCTCTATCAAGTCCCCCCTTAACCTTATGCGCTCCAGAGAATAAAGACCTAACTTATTCAACCTATCTCTGTAACTCAGCTGTTGAAACCCAGGCAACATTCTAGTCAATCTCCTCTGTACCCTCTCTATTTTGTTGACATCCTTCCTATAATTGGGCGACCAAAATTGTACAGCATACTCCAGATTTGGTCTCACCAATGCCTTGTACAATTTTAACATTACATCCCTGCTTCTATACTCAATGCTCTGATTTATAAAGGCTAGCATACCAAAAGCTTTCTTTACCACCCTATCTATATGAGATTCCACCTTCAAGGAACTATGCACGGTTATTCCCAGATCCCTCTGTTCAACTGTATGCTTCAATTCCCTACCATTTACCATGTACATCCTATTTTGATTTGTCCTGCCAAGGTGTAGCACCTCACATTTATCAGCATTAAACTCCATATGCCATCTTTCAGCCCATGTTTCCAACTGGCCTAAATCACTCTGTAGACTTTGGCAATCCTCTTCATTATCCACAACACCCCCTATCTTGGTATCATCTGCATACTTACTAATCCAATTTACCATCCGTTCATCCAGACCATTGATGTACATGACAAACAACAAAGGACCCAACACAGATCCCTGAGGCAACCCACTAGTCACCTGCCTCCAACCCGACAAGCAGCCATCCACCATTACCCTCTGGCTTCTCCCATTCAGCCACTGTTGAATCCATCTTGCTATTCCTGCATATATACCCAACAGTTGAACCTTCTTAACCAACCTTCCATGAGGAACCTTGTCAAAGGCCTTACTAAAGTCCATATAGACAACATCCACTGCTTTACCTTTGTCAATTTCCCTAGTAACCTCTTCAAAAAATTCAAGATTAGTCAAACATGACCTTCCAGGCATAAATCCATGTTGACTGTTCCTAATTAGACCCTGTTATCCAGATGCTTATATATATTATCTCTATCTTTTCCATTAATTTGCCCACCACTGAAGTCAAACTAACCGGTCTATAATTGCTAGGTTTACTCTTAGAACCCTTTTTAAACAATGGAACAACATGCGCAGTACGCCAATCCTCGGGGACTATTCCCGTTTCTAATGACATTTGAAATATTTCTGTCATAGCCCTGGCTATTTCTACACTAACTTCCCTCAATGTCCTAGGGAATATCCTGTCAGGACCTGGAGACTTATCCACTTTTATATTTTTCAAAAGTGTCAGTACTTCTTTTACTTTGAAACTCATAGTATCCATAGCTACTCTACTAGTTTCCCTTACCTCACATAATGCAATATCCTTCTCCTTGGTGAATACCGAAGAAAATAAATTGTTCAATATCTCCCCCATCTCTTTTGGCTCTGCAGATAGCTGTCCACTCGGTCTCTCCAATGGACCAATTTTATCCCTTGTTATCCGTTTGCTATTAATATAGCTGTAGAAACCCTTTGGATTTACTTTCACCTTACTTGCCAAAGCAACCTCATATCTTCTTTTAGCTTTTCTAATTTCTTTCTTAAGATTCTTTTTACATTCCTTATACTCCTCAAGCACCTCATTTACTCCATGCCTCCTATAATTATTGTAGCCCACAGAATATCAAATTGAAGAAGGATTAGGAGGCAGCTCAATTGTCAGTGAAGCATCACTCCCTTAAAAGCTCAAAGCGTTTTATACACGCTTTGATAGGGAGAACACTCATGTGCCTTCCCGAGCCCCCATTCGCCGTGATATGAGGATCATATGAGGAAAGACTGGATAGACTTGGCTTGTACTCGCTAGAATTTAGAAGATTGAGGGAGGATCTTATAGAAATTTACAAAATTCTTAAGGGGTTGGACAGGCTAGATGCAGGAAGATTTTTCCTGATGTTGGGGAGGTCCAGAGCAAGGGGTCACAGTCTAACGATAAGGTGGAATTCCTTTAGGACCGAGATGAGTAAAACATTTTTCACACAGTAGTGAGTGGAACTCTGCCACAGAAGGTAGTTGAGGCCAGTTCATTGGCTATATTTAAGTGGGAGGTAGATGTGGCCCTTGTGGCTAAAGGGATCAGGGGGTATGGAGAGAAGGCAGGTATAGAATACTGAGTTGGATGATCAGCCATGATCATGTTGAATGGCGATGCAGGCTCGAAGGGCCGAATGGCCCAATCCTGCACCTATTTTCTATATTTCTATGCGATGGTATTTCAGTCACAGTCACAGAGGCCGACGTCAGAAGATCCTTCAGGGGGGTGAACCCTCGGAAACCGCCTGGACCTGATGGCATACCCAGTCGTGTTCTAAAAACGTATGCAGATCAACTAACTGGAGTTTTACGGACATTTTTAACCTCTCACTTCTGAGGTCTGAGGTTCCCACCTGCTTTAAAAGGGCATCAATAATACTGGTGCCCAAGAAGAGCAAGGTGACGTGCCGCAGTGACTATCAGCCAGTGGCACTAACGTCTGTGGTGATGAAGTGCTTTGAGAGGTTGATATGGCGCAAATCAACTCCTACCTCGACACGAACCTTGACCCACTACAGTTTGCTTACCACCACAATGGTGGATGTGATCTCACTGGCTCTCCACGCCAATCTGGGCCACTTGGACAACAAAAACTCACACGTCAGGCTGTTATTCATTGACTACAGCTCGCCGTTTATTATGATCATCACTTCCAAGCTGGTCACCAAGCTCTCAGATCTGGGTCTCTGCGCATCTCTCTTCAATTGGATCCTCGACTTCCGCATCCACAGACTACAGTCTGTCCGTATTGGTGGAAATGTGTCATCCTCGATAACAATCAGCACGGGAGCACCTCAAGGCTGCGTGCTCAGCCCCCTGCTTTACTCGCTCTATACTCATAACTGTGTAGCCGGACATAGTGTGAACTCCATCATCGTTCGCCGATTACACCACTGTGGTGGGACAAATCACCGATGGTGACAAGTCAGAATATAGAAAGGAGATTGACCAATTGACCAAATGGTGCCAGCACAACAACCTGGCTCTCAACACCAGCAAAACCAAGGAACTGATTGTGAACTTTGGAAGGGGTAGGATAGGGATCCACAATTCCGTTTATATCAACGGGACGATGGTGGAAAGGGTCAAGAACTTCAAACCGGGTCGTGCATATTTCTGAAGATCTGATCCTAGCACACTGATGCAATTATAAAGAAAGCACATCAGCGCCTCTATTTCCTGAGAAGATTATGGAGCGTCCATATGTCAAAGAGGACTCTTTGAAACTTCTACACGTTCACAGTAGAGAGCATGCTGACTGGTTGCATAGTGGCTTGGTTCGGCAACTTGAGCGTCCAGGAGCGGAAAAGAATGCAAAAGGTTGTGACCACTGCCCAGTCCATCATCGGCTCTGACCTCCCCACCAGCGAAGGGATCTATCGCAGTTGCTGCCTCAAAAGGTTTGCCAGCATCATCAAGGACCCACACCATCCTGGCCACACACTCATCTCCCCACTGCCATCAGGTAGAAGGTACAGGAGCCTGAAATCTGGTACATCCAGATTCATGAACAGCCTCTTCCCCACAGCCATCAGGCTATTAAACTCGCCGTCCAACAAACTCTGAACTATAACAGTCTATTGCACTTTGTCTGTTTATTCATGTGTATATACATGGTCTATGCTATACAGACACAATGAACTGTTCTGTATTTATGCTTACTATATTCTGTTGTGCTGCAGCAAGCAAGAATTTCATTGTCCTGTCTGGGGCACATGACAATAAACTCTCTTGACTTGACTTGACTTGGTCCACGAAACATAGCCTCTGGGTGGACAGTTTAGGAAGAGGGTCATTCAGGTGGAACATTTTTCCACCAATTCCAGGTTTGGTTGTAAGGTTATTATTAACCTTTGTGTGTGCTATTATTATACTTTTTGCACATCCCAATACAATTACTTGTCTTGATATGGTTTCCAATAGGGATGATGAGAAAAGCGGGAACTTGTGAATATACATAGACAGGTAACTCTGCAGCCGAGATGCATTAACGGACACACAATCTCAACTGGGAGGACAGGTTGAGCATTAGACAGTAATGAAGATATTAATTCAAAATGTAACAAAGGAGGTAGCTGTTTTAATAAATAAAATGTAATGGTACAAAGAAAAATGTAATAATTGACATGAAATGATAAACACCCTCAGCAAATCAGGCAACACATGGAGAAGACAATGGGTAAACAAAAGTAATTTTAAGTTGCAGAGAAGATGGTGGAAGAGATTGACATGACAAAGAAAATATGTTTACTATAGGACAAATGGGTTGATGTAGTTGGGCAGAGGGTGATTATACTTGGCCTATTTCATGTACTGTTTAAAACAAGGCTATAGCACATATCCAGCAAGTCACAATGTACTAAAGTTTGATTATACTTATGATTACGGTTACTAATGCAGAGGAGAAAACTGAGCTAATATCACTGCTGGATGACCTTCAGTGGAAATGGCCAGTTCTACGTGAAAGTACAAGCACATCTTCAAGATTTGGAGGATTTGCTACAAAGTCAAGAAGGTGTGAGAAATGGAAATTCTATGTAAAGATGCATCTTGGAAACACCCATAACAAATAATACTCCTAAACATTGGCACTCCCAGAATGTAATTCTACGCGCTAATTCCTGAGGGCATATTAAGAAATTGTGTGAGTTTCCAGGACTTTCATTTCATTAAAAAAATAAAAATTTGAAAGGAGATGATGCATGCACTAAAACACTTTGCAAAGAATATGCAGCCTAAAATTGAAGGATTCAAATCTCCCTTTATAATGTGCAATCACTATGATAAAAGACTCAATGCTCCAACAATCCTAAAACATAAAGAGATGCTCGTTTTAAATTCACAACCTCTCCAAACAGTTGATCAAAATTTTTTTGTTTTTTAATATTATTTACCATATCCAATCTAAAGATATTTTTTTCCAATATTTTCTTAGTCCTTTAACCATCTCTGCTTTCATGGAATTAGACCAAACTTTAGATTAGTTTAGTTAAGAGATACAGCGCAGAAACTGGACCTACCGGGTCTGTGCTGACCAGCGATCCCCGCACATTAACACTATCCTACACCCACTCGGGACAATTTTTTTTAACATTTTACAAAGGCAAATGCTGCCTGTCCTACTGATTTTGTGTTGATCTCTAGTAAAAGCTGAGGCCTGTGATGACAGTGCCCATGACTGGCAGACTACTTTCAATGCGGCAAGATGGCTTATTATGTCCCAACTGTTTGCAGCTGGTCTGATCTGAAGTGGGCTGTGCCAATATGCCATGGCAGCAGGTGGGCATGTGTACAAGAGTCACAAACAATGGTTTGTACAAACTGATCTATTGGAGTCAATCTGGCCCACACTCATTTCACCCCTGCCATCGGGAAGAAGGTACAGGAGCCTGAAAACTGTAATGTCCAGGTTCAGAAACAGCTTCTTCCCTACAGCCATCAGGCTACATTATATTGTCTACAGTGTACTATGTTTACATATTCTGTTGTGCTGCAGCAAGTAATATTTTCATTGGTCCATCTGTAACATTTATATACTATTATTAAAACACTCATCTTGGCCAATTCCAGTCTACCTCGTAAATACATATGTGGAGAAACGCTACCAGATATCGCTATGATTTTTTTTCCCATCTTACTCACCATTCTCCTCCGCTCCAAGTGCCCCAAGATTTGTTCCAATCGGTGAAATAATAGAAAAGGTATGAAGGTTTAAATAAAATCATAAGATCGGCAGATTGGTCTTCTCGCCTGTCAGTCACCATAAAGGTAACATCATGAAGGTAATGCCCTTTCCAGGGGCCAGGAGAATAAAGCCTCAGAGGCCACGCGTGAGTCAGTCAGTCAGCCCACCTAGAAGCCATGAGTGAGAGTTGAGACCAGAACTGTAAGTGCTCCAGCTGTGCTGACTGAACTGTGAGACTAGAAGCAGTTAGAGTCAAGTCCAGAATTGTGAGTCTACAAGTCACACCGAGTGAATTCTGAGTCTACAAGCAGTTAGTGAGAGTTGAGTCCAGAACTGTGAGTGCTCCAGCCATTAGTGAGTGAATGTGAATCTACAAGCCATGGCTCACTTTGGAAGTTGCACTCACTCTGGAAGTCGTGCTCAGTCCAGAAGTCGCGCTCAGTTCAGAAGTGGGGCGTGACTAGATTCAAGAGAGTTTTACTGTCATATATCCCGGGTGTGTGTGAGTGTATGTGGTGAGTGTGTATGATTGTGTGTGGTGAGTGTGTATTAATGTGTGCGTGAGTGTGCGTGAGCGTGAGAGAGAAAGAGAGGGAGTGTGTGTGTGTTTGTGAGATGGAGAGTGTGTGCATGAGATGGAGGGTGCGTGTGTGTTTGTGTGAGAGAGAGATGGAGGGTATGTATGTGAGAGGAGTGTGTGTGTGTGTGATGGAGGGATTGTGTGTGTGTGTCAGATGGAGAGTGTGCATGTGTGTGCTGGAGGGTGTGTGTGTGTGAGCCCACCAGCCATGAGTGAGTAAACTGCCAGCCTACCAGCCGTGAGTGAACTGCCAGCCCACCAGCTGTGAGTGAGTGAACTGCCAGCCCACCAGCCGTGAGTGAGTGAACTGCCAGCCCACCAACCAAGATTTGAACAGGTACTTCAGATCTGTCTTCACTAAGGAAGACCCAAACAATCTCCCAGATGTACTGAAGGACAGATGATCTAAGGGGGTAGAGGAACTGAAATAAATTTTCATTAGGCGAGAAATAGTATTGGGTAAGCTAATAGGACTGAAGGATGATAAATCCCCTGGTCAGATGGTCTGCATCCTAGGGTCCTCAGGGAGGTGGTTCTAGAAATAGTGGATGCATTGGTGATCATTTTCCAATGTTCAATAGATTCAGGATCAGTTCCTGTGGATTGGAGGATAGCTAATGTTATCCCACTTTTCAAGAAAGGAGCGAGAGTGAAAACGGGAAATTAGTCCAGTTGGCCTGACTTTGGTGGTGAGAAAGATGCTGGAGTCAATGATTAAAAAGAGGTAATAATGGGGCATTTGGATAGCAGTAAAAGGATTAGTCCAAGTCATCATGGATTTATGAAAGAGAAATCATGCTTGACTAATCTTCTGGAATTTCTTGAAGAAGTGACAAGTAAAATGAATGAAGGGGAGCCAGAGGATGTAGTGTATCTGGACTTTCAGAAAGCCTTTGATAAGGTCCCACACGGGAGACTGGTGACTAAAATTAGAGCACATGGTATTGGGGATAATGTGTTGACATGGATAGAAAATTGGTTGGCAGACAGGAAGCAAAGAAGGAGTGAACGGGTCATTTTCAGAATGGCATGCAGGGGCGAGAGGAGTGCCGCAAGGCTTGGTGTTACCATATATATTAATGATTTGGAAGAGGGATTTAGGAGCAACACTAGCAAGTTTGTGGATTATACAAAGTTGGGTGGCAGTGTGAATTGTGAAAGGGATGTTAGTAGGTTGCAGGGTGACCTGGACAGGTTGAGTGAGCCGATGCAGTATAATATAGATAAATGTGAGGTTATCCACTTTGGCGGCAAAAACAAGGGGGCAGATTATTTTCTCAATGGGGTTAGGTTAGAAAAGGGGGAGGTGCAGCGAGACCTGGGTGTCCTTGTACACCAGTCACTGAAAGTTGGCATGCAGGTACAGCAGGCAGTGAAGAAAGCTGATGGAATGTTGGCCTTCATAACAAGAGGATTTCAGTATAGGAGTAAAGATGTTCTTCTGCAGTTGTATAGGGCTCTGGTATGACCACATCAGGAGTATTGTGTACACTTTTGGTCTACTAATTTGAGGAAGGACATCCTTGTGATTGAGGCAGTGCAGCATAGGTTCACGAGATTGATCCCTGGAATGGCGGGACTGTCATATGAGGAAAGATTGAAAAGACTAGGCTTGTATTCACGGGAGTTTAGAAGGATGAGGGGTGTCGTACAGAAACAGAGACTGGCCAAACTAGATGCAGGAAAAATGTTCCCAATGTTGGGCGAGTCCAGAACTAGGGTCCAGTCTTAGAATAAAGGGGAGGCCATTGAAGTTGTGAGTTTGTGCAATTTCCTTTCACAGAGGGCAGCGGAGGCCAAATCACTGGATGGATTTAAGAGAGTTAGATAGAGGTCTGGGGCATCCAGGGATATGGGGAGAAGGGAGGCATGGGTTAGTGATTTGGGATTATTAGCCATGATTGCAATGAATGCCGGTGCTGGCTCGAAGGACCTCCTCCTGCACCTATTTTCTATGTTTCTGTGAGTGAACTGCAAGCCGTGCGTGAGTGAACAGCCAGCCCACCAGCCATAAGCGAGTCAACCAGCCTTGAGTGAGTCAAGCAGCTGTAAGTGAATGAACTGCGAGTCCACGAGCCACGAGTGACTGAACTGCGAGTCCAGCAGCCCTGAGTAACTGAACTGTGAGTCCACCAGCTGTGAGTAACTGAACTGAGTCCACCAACTTTGAGTGATGGAACTGTGAGTCCAGAATTCATTTCACCCACAATATCCATACTAACCCTCTGGAAACCAGTCACTTCGGCCCACAACACCCATACTAGCACTCCAGAAAGCACCCCCACCCACTTGCCACAAATATTGGTGGAGAAGTGGAATATTGCATTGGGGGACCAACCCTCCTGTATGAAATAGGACCCAGCGGGTCACACTTAGTCTAGTATGACAATAAAACACTCTTGACTCTACTCTTGATCTTCCCCCGAGGAGCCATCTTTCATTTTAATCTCTTCACGGAAAATCATATTTGATGCATTTCAAGAACTAAACTATCCTCCCAAGTTAAACAAAATGCTCCTCATTTTATATTTCAAAATAAACAGGCATAAATTATCAAAACCATGAAAGATATCTCTAGTTAGATAATATTATAAAGATGGCACCATGAGAATTGTGGAGGAAAATGAAGTCAATAGATCTTGAAATTTAGATTTAGTTTAGTTTATTAATGTCACGTGTGCTGAGCTACAGTGAAAAGTGTTTTTTATTCTGTGCAATCCAGTGAACAAAAAATATATATACATGACAACTACAATGAAACCATCCACAGTGTCCAGTTGCAGGATAAAGAGTATATAATCTGGTGCAAGATAAAATCTAATAAATTCAGATTAAACATAGTTTGGAGCTCCAATACAGTAGATGGGATGCAAGGACCATACTCTAGCTGTTGAGAGGATAGTTCACTTTCCCAATAACAGCTAAGAAGAAACTGTCCCTGAGTTTAGAGGTAGGCACTTCTGGAAAGGAAGTTAAACTAACATAAATGGCACTGAGCAAAATACAAAGTGCTTGAGAAAATCAATGGGCCAAGCAGCATGTTTGGAGGAAAATGATGTTCCCAAAGGGTTCCGAGCCGCAACGTTTTCTGTCCATTTCCTCTGCAGATACTGCCTGCGCAGTTCCTCCAGCACAACGCGTTTAGCTCAGGATTCCAGCGTCTGCAACTTCCTTTCTCCATAAATGGTGCTGAATTGTGCAATGCGTCCATTCACTTTTCTCAAATCTGAGGCCTTGACATTGTTGAGGGAAAGCATCAATTTAAATAACATAGACCAAAATGCAAGAAAATGAACTCCAGAAGGTAATTCTTGCATATATTGCCTCTCAATTCAGCACCTTTCTTGGTTTTATTGTGCACAGCTGAAGAGTTTGCGCAGGGATGGCAGATTCTGTTAGAAACAAATTCACTGTACCTTGAAAGAATTCAGAATAATTTTAGTCACAACATGCTTGGTTTCTGGATTAAACTGTGCTGAAGTTGTGCTTTGTACATGTGTTGACTATGCTATCTATAATTTACAAAAGGTTCTCTGTGGGGAAGTAAAAGTGTGTCAGAATTTGAAAGAATTATATCATTGAGTGCAGGATGTTTGGTTCAGGTTGTCATTTGGTGACAAGTCTTGATGTGATGGATGATAGTGACTAAGAGCTTCCCTAAAAGGGGAGCGTGGAAATTACAGGGCGAATAGCAAATTACACCTCTCAAAGCGCATTGCATTAACTGGTATCAGTGCTTTACTGGAGAATTTGGATCAGATTAGGAATCAGAAATATATATTTTTTAAATACATAAAGATAAACTAAAAAACAAATTAGTACTTCATTAACAATAGGAGTACAGACTGTATGAATATTATAAATTAATTATGCTCTATATTTTAGGAGTGGTACAGTGGTGCAGCAGTAAAGTTTGCTGCCTTACAGCGTCAGAGGCCTGGGTTCAATCCTGACCATGGATTCAGTCTGTACGAAATTTGTACATTCTCCCCATGACCCATGATCCATGCCCAGAGCTTACCTGGATCTTGGACGAGCAGAAAAAAAAAGCAGGGACAAGCGCTGATTGGCTGAAGCCCGTGGGGGAGGAGAACAGTTTAAAACTAAGAAATTTGGTTTGTAAATTGGTAAATTAGGCAATTTATCAGTCAATATTAGCAAGACTACTCTAAGGGAGCGGCAGTGAGTGGACTGCCTTGTGAGTAAAGTGTGAGTCTTTGGATCGAGAGTCTTCGGCGAGTAGGCCGAGTAGAGGAGACTACGCAAAAAGCTCGAGAGGACGGAACACGGTGAACACATGACAGGACAGATGAGACAGTGTGAGGCTTGCAGAATATGGGAGCCCAGGGACACGGATGGAGCCTCTGGTCGCTACAACTGTGGCAGGTGCATCCAGCTTCAGCTCCTGAAGGACCGTGTTGGGGCACTGGAGAAGCAGTTGGATGACCTCAGGGCCATCTGGGAAAACGAGAGTTTCTTGGACAGAACCTATAGTGAGGTTATCATGCCGAGGATACAGGAAGAAGGAAGGTGTATGACTGACAGAGAGGGTGGTATTCATGGAGTGCCTATTGCCTGTGCCTATTGAAAACAGGTACGCCCTTTTGGGAACTGTCGGGGGAGACGATGTTTCCAGTCCGAGCGGCGGACACATCGGTGGTTCCAAACCTAGAGATGGAACTCGACAGGTGAGACCGACATCGCGCAGAGCCCTAGTGGTGGGCGACTCCATTGTCCAAGGAGCAGACAGGAGATTCTGTGGCGGCCGACGAGATGCGAGGATGGTCTGTTGACTCCCTTGCGCCAGGGTTCAGGATGTCATGAGCCAAATTCAGAATATCCTCGAGAAAGAAGGTGAACAGCCGGCAGTAGTTGTGCACGTAGGCACAAATGACATCGGGAAGAAGAGGAAGGAGGTTCTCCAACATGACTTTGGAGAGTTGGGATGAAGACTGAAAGGCATGACTTCTAGGGTGGATATCTCTGGATTGCTTCCAGCACCTTGTGCTAGTGAGGACATGAACATGGAGATAGGGGATCTGAATGTGTGGTTGAGGGGCTGGAGCAGGGAGCAAGGATTTAGATTTATAGACCACTGGGATCTCTTCTGGGGTAGGGGTGACCTGTACAAAAGGGACAGGTTACACGTTGACTGGAGGGGGACTGACATTCTGGCAGGCAGGTTTGCTAGGGCTACACGTGTGGGTTTAAACTAAATAGTGGGGGGAGGGATTGACAAATTGGGAGTATAAAAATGGAGTTCAAGGGGAAGTGACTACAGGAAAAATTACAAAAGATTCTCAAATTAATGGGAAGGAAAGCTTAAGAGATAAAAGAGCAAGGTCAGGGCCAATTGTGAGTGGTGCGAGGGGGACGTGAATACGGAGGTCAAAGTGTTGTATATGAATGCGAGAAGTATTAGAAATAGAGTGAACGAGCTTGAGGCTCAGTTAGAAATTGACAAGTATGATGTTGTGGGAATTACAGAGACATGGCTGCAAGAGGGCCAGGGCTGGGAACTGAATATTCAAGGGTATACCTCCTATCGAAAAGACAGACAGGTGGCGTTGCTCTGTTAGTGAGGAATGAAATTCAGATTCTTGCAAGGGGTGACATTGAAACAGGAGATGTGGAGTCAGTATGGATAGAACTAAAGAATTGTAAGGATAAAAAGACCCTAATGGAACTTATCTACAGGCGCCCAAACAATAGCCTGGACATGGGGTGCAAGTTGAATCGGGAGTTAAAATTGGCATGTAGCAAAGGTAATGCTGTGCTTGTTATGGGAGATTTCAACGTGCAGGTAGACTGGGAAAATCAGGTTGGTACTGGACCCCAAGAAAGTGACTGTAGAGTGCCTTTGTGATGGATTCTTAGAACAGCTTGTATTGGAGCCTGCCACAGAGAAGGCAATTCTGGATTTAGTGTTATGTAATTGACCAGATTTAATAAAGGACCTTGAGGTTAATAAGCCATTAGGAAGTAGTGACCATAACATGGTTAGGTTTAATCTACAATTGGAAAGGGAGAAGGGTAGATCTGAGGCGTCAGTGTTACAGTTGAATAAAGGGGACTATGGGGCCATGAGGGAGGTGTGTCAGAACCAAACGAGGACACAAATGCAGGCTCAGACACAGGGCAGATCCGTATTCAGAGTTTAATCGGTCCTGCCGCCGATCTCCTTTCGCTCTCTTTCTCTGAACCTAGCGTCAATTTGGACAGCCAGGGAAATCATAGACACGAAGTCGGAAGGCAGGGTTAGTGGAGCCAACTGATCCTTGATAGCTTCAGACAATCCATTGCGAAAAGCATCCAACAAAGCAGACTCATTCCATCCACTCTTAGCAGCAACAGTTCGAAATTCAATAGTAAAATACATAACTGAGCAATTACCTTGTTTCATGGAGACCAGGTTCTGTGAAGCCTCTCAGCCAGGATTGTGGAGTGATCAAATGCGCGGGACAGAGCTTCCATAAACAGGACCGCCGTCTGACAACCAGGAGAATTCAGAGCCCATTCCACCGTGGCCCAAGCCTGCGCTCTACCCGACAAGTGCGTGATGATAAAGGCAACCCTTGATCATTCTGATGGAAAGGAAGCCGCTTGAAGCTCAAAATGCAGCCCACACCAAATCAAAAAAGGTCTACACTTCTCCCAAAAAGTGTTCTGGTCTTGCCAAGTGGACAAATGGAGACGCTGCAGCAACCATGGCCATCAGAGCCCCTGGAGACACAGACAAGAAAGCAGACTTGACAGGCACAGGAGCCACAGTAGGAAACAAAGAACTCAGCCAAGCAACCAGGTCTTCAAATCAGGAACTTAAAGTGTTCACCTGTGAACCATTGTCCACCAGGAACCCCTACAGATGCTCACCAAGATCCCAGAACCTAGCAACGATCGAGGCGAGTTGACCCTCGTAATGCGAGATGCACTCCTTTTGCTTCTGGAGTGCTGCACAAAAAGGATCAGAGCCCGCTGCGTCCATTGTTGGCCAGTTCGTACTATCAGAACTGATCGAGGAGGAGGACACCGGAGGAGGATGAGCAGGCTCAGACACAGGGCAGATCCGTATTCAGAGTTCAATCGGTCCAAGTCGGTACACAGGTAAGCAAGCACTGAAGCAACAGTCTAATCTACAAGCAGGCAAAAACAGTGGTCAAAAAACAGGCAATGGTCGAGTTCACAAAGTCACAATATTTCTAGAGCTGGAACAAGGTGATACCAAGTAGCAAACACAACAAACTAGCAATGGGAACTAAAACACCAAGGGCTTAAATACAGACTTAACAGGGGATAACGAGACACAGGTGAAACACATCAGGGTGGGGCCAACAATCACATGAGGCTAAACGACCTGACAGGAAAATGGGACCTGAAACAAGAGGAGATGTGAGACACCAATATAAAACAAGAATGCAAACTCAAATACTAAACCCCAATAAAAAAAAAAAAACAAAACTAGATCAAACGCAAGACCTGACAAGGTGCTGGCCAAATTTGACTGAAAAGATACACTCGCAGGGATGACAGTGGAACAAAAATTGCAGATATTTTTAGGAATAATACAGAACGTGCAGGATCAGTTCATTCCTAGGAAGAAGAAAGAATCCAAGGGCAGTCACTGTGATTGACAAGGGACGTCGGGGACAGTATAAAAATAAAAGAGAAGTACCATGCAGCAAAGATGTGCAGGAAGCAAGAGGATTGGGTAATGTTTAAAGAGCAACAGAAGATAACTAAAAAGACAATACAGAGAGAAAAGATGAGGTACGAAGGTAAGCTAGCCTAGAATATAAAGCAGGATAGTAAAAGCTTCTTTAGGTATTTGTAGAGAAAAAAAATTGTTAAGACCAAAGACCCTTGAAGACCGAAAAAGGTGAATTTATTATGGGGAAATGACAGATGAGTTGAACAGGTACTTTGGATCCGTCTTCACAAAGGAGGACACAAACAATCTTCCTGATATAGTAGTGGCCAGAGGATCGGGGGTGACGGAGAAGCTGAAGGAAATCCACTTTAGGCAGGAAATGGTGCTGGGTAGACTGATGGGACTGTAGGCTGATAAATCCCCAGGGCCTGATGGTCTGCATCCCAGGGTACTTAAGGAAGTGGCTCTAGAAATTGTGGATGCATTGGTGATAATTTTCCAATGATATATAGTCTCAGGATCAGTTCCTGTGGATTGGAGGGAATGTTATCCCACTTTTTAAGAAAGGAGGGAGAGAGATAACAGGGACCAGTTAGCCTGACATCGGTGGTGGGCAACATGCTGGAGTCAATTATAAAAGATGAAATATCCACATTTTGGATAGCAGTCCAAGTCAGCATGAATTTACTAAGGGGAAATCATGCTTGCCAAACCTTCTGGAATTTTTTGAAGATATAACTAGGAAAATGGACAAGATAGAGCCAGTGGATGTAGTGTATCTGGACTTTCAAAAAGCATTTGATAAGAACCCACATAGGAGGTTAGTGGGCAAAATTAGGACACATGGTATTGGGGATGGAGTGCTGACATGGATAGAACATTGGTTGGCAGACAGGAAACGGAGAGTGGGGACTAACGGGTCCTTTTCAGAATGGCAGGTAGTGACTAGTGGTGTATCACAAGGCTCGGTGCTGTGACCACAGCTATTTACAATATACATCAATGATTTGGATGAAGGGATTCAAAGTAACATTAGCAAATTTGCAAATGACACAAAGCTGGGTGGCAGTGTGAACTCTGAGGAGGATGCTATAAGAATGCAGGGTGACGGACAGATTGGGGTTGTGGGCAGATGCACGGCAGATGACGTTTAATGTGGAGAAATGTGAGGTAGCAAAAACAGGAAGGCAGATTACTATCTAAATGGTGTCAAGTTTGGAAAAGGGGAAGTACAGCGGGATCTGGGGGTCCTTGTTCATCAGTCTATGAAAGTAAGCATGCAGGTACAGCAGGCAGTGAAGAAAGCAAATGGCATGTTGGCCTCTTTGTTATAAAGTCGAGTATAGGAGCAAAGAGGTCCTTCTGCAGTTGTACAGAGCCCTAGTGAGACCACACCTGGAGTATTGTGTTCAGTTGTGGTCCCCTAATTTGAGGAAGGACATTCTTGCTATTGAGGGAGTGCAGTTTAGGTTTACAAGGTTAATTCCCGGGATGGAGGGACTGTCATATGCTGAGAGAATGAAGCAGCTGGGCTTGTACACTCTGGAGTTTAGAAGGGTGAGAGGGGATCTTATTGAAACATATAAGATTGTTAAGGGTTTGGACATGCTGGAGGCAGGAAACGTGTTCCCAATGTTGGAGGAGTCCAGAACCAGGGGCCACAGATTAAAAATAAGGAGTAAGCCATTTAGAACGGAGACGAGGAAACAATTTTTCTCACAGAGAGTTGTGAGTGTATGGAATTCTCTGCCTCTGAGGGCAGTGGAGGCAGGTTCTCTGGATGCTTTCAAGAGAGGGTGGGTAGGGCTCTTAATGATAGCGGAGTCAGGGGATATGGGGAAAAGGCAGGAACGGGGTACTGATTGGGATGATCAGCTATGATCACATTGAATGGAGGTGCTGGCAAGAAGGGCCGAATGGCATACTCCTGCATCTATTGTGTATTGTCTATTAACCTGCGTGGGTTTCCTCCAGGTGCTCCAGCTTCCTCTCACACCCCAAAGACGTATAGGTTAATTGTAGGTAAATTTCGCTTTGGTAAAACTGGAAATTGTCTCCAGTGTATGTAGGATAATGTTAGTGTACAGGGATCGCTGGTCGGCATGGACTTGGTGGGCCAAAGGGCCTGTTTCGCGCTGTATCGCTAAACTATTTTTTTTTAATTGAGGGAAGAATTCCTGAGTTTCTGAGGATTGGAGGGTAGCTAATGTAACACCACTTTTTAAAAAGGGAGTGAGAGAGAAAACGGGGACTTACAGACCAATTAGTCTAACATCGGTAGTGGGGAAAATGCTAGAGTCAGTTATTAAAGATGGGATAGCAGCACATTTGGAAAGCATCAAAATCATTGGACAAAGTCAGCATGGATTTATGAAAGGTAAATCGTGTCTGATGAATCTTATAGAATTTTTTGAGGATGTAATTAGTAGAGTGGATGAGGGAGAACCTGTGGATGTGTTATATCTGGACTTTCAGAAGGCTTTCGACAAGGTCCCACATAAGAGATTAGCATACAAACTTAAAGCACATGGTATTGGGGATTCAGTATTAATGTGGATAGAGAACTGGCTAGCAAACAGGAAGCAAAGAGGAGGAGTAAACGGGTCATTTTCAGAATGGCAGGCAGTGACTAGTGGGGTACCGCAAGGCTCAGTGCTGGGACCCCAGCTATTTACAATATATATTAATGATCTTGATGAGGGAATTAAATGCAACATCTCCAAGTTTGCAGATGACACGAAGCTGGGGGGCAGTGTTAGCTGTGAGGAGGATGCTAGGAAGCTGCAAGGTGACTTGGATAGGTTGGGTGAGTGGGCAAATGCATGGCAGATGCATAATAATGTGGATAAATGTGAGGTTATTCACTTTGGCGGCAAAAACCGTGAGGGTAGATTATTATCTGAATAGTGGCCGATTAGAAAAAGGGGAGATGCAACGAGACCTGGGTGTCATGGTACACAAGTCATTGAAAGTAGGCATGCAGGTGCAGCAGGCTCTGAAGAAAGCGAATGGAATGTTGGCATTCATAGCAAAATGATTTGAGTACAAGAGCAGGGAGGTTCTACTGCAGTTGTACAGGGTCTTGGTGAGGCCACACCTGGAGTATTGTGTACAGTTTTGGTCTCCTAAACTGAGGAAAGACATTCTTGCCATAGAGGGAGTACAGAGAAGGTTCATCAGACTGATTCCTGGGATGGCAGGACTTCCATATGAAGAAAGACTGGATAGACTCGGCTTGTACTCGCTGGAATTTAGGAGATTGAGGGGGGATTTTATAGAGGCTTACAAAATTCTTAAGGGGTTGGACAGGCTAGATGCAGGAAGGTTGTTCCCGATGTTGGGAAACTCCAGAACAAGTGGTCACAGTTTAAGGATAAGGTGGAAGTCTTTTAGGACCGAGATGAGAAGATCTTTTTTCACACAGAGAGTGGTGAGTCTGTGGAATTCTCTGCCACAGAAGGTAGTTGAGGCCAGTTAATTGGCTATATTTAAGAGGGAGTTAGCCCTTGTGGCTCAGGGGATCAGGGGGTATGGAGAGAAGGCAGGTGCAGGATACTGAGTTGGATGATCAGCCATGATCATATTGAATGGCGGTGCAGGCTCGAAGGGCCGAATGGCCTACTCCTGAACCTATTTTCTATGATTCTATGATTCCATGAATTAAAGAGGTCTTTCGGTTCACTTTTTCATTTACTTCACTCCCTTATTCCAAAAATAATCAGTCGTGCTATGAGAGAGTTTCATATGCACCCTAGCACCTCTCTCCTCTAAAAAGCCATGAAATGCTACACATTCATGTCGACCTTGGACAAAGTTGGATTCAACAAAGCTAGGCAGTCCCACATTTAGACTGAACATCTTGATTTTCTGTTTGAAGGAGAAATTCCTTTAAAATTATTTTAGCTGTGCCCTCAAATGGAGTCAGTGGTCAAATTAAATGCTATTATTTATTGAAATTTGGGTCTTGGTTTGTTAAATCACACCTTTCCAGCAAAAGGAACTTGAATGAAAGACAGAAAGCACAGCGCAGGAGTAGTCCCTTCAGCCCATAATGACTGTGCTGACCATATTGCCAATATAATTGATTCCATCTACTGACGCACAGTCTTTACACCTTCACCACCCTGCCTGTTCCTGCATCTCCTTAGAAAGCCTGTTCAGCATTGCTGAAGTTTCTATTTCTGAAACCTCCCCTTGCAGTAGCTTCCAGGTATCTTCCATTCTCTGTGTAAAAAAAAAACTTGCCTCAGACATCTCCTTTGAACTTTCCCTCTCTCGCCTTAAGGTCATGCCCTTAAGTATGTAACATTTTCACCCTAGGAAAGAGGTGCTGGCTATCTGCCCTATCTATACCTTTCATAATTGCATATATTTCTCTTCTCCGTGGATTGTCTGTTAGGGTCACCCATGGTGGTAAGGTCGAGGAGGAGGTCTCTGATAAAGAGCGATCAAACCAAGACATCAACGGTGGAACAGGCGGAGGATGATGGCTGACTTTAGTGGAGCGTCACAACAGCTGGGAAGGTGGATGAAGGCTGCAGCAGAAAAGGGTCCCCCGTCATCTTGGATTCCATGCCACTGGATTCTGACCCAGATCTATCAAGGACCATGTGGTGACTGTCTGTGCACCAGTCTCCCCACGTTAAACAAAGTCACGCATATGTGTCCTCCATGAGAAGACAGTCATACTCGTTTTGAGTGATCACCGATGATATATTTCTGTCATTTTGCCCCTCGCCCACCTGCTCTCCAGAGAAAACAATCAGAGTGTGTTCAAACTCTCCTTATAGATAATACATTCCAATCCAGGCAAACTTATTCGGCACACTGCTCAAACGTTCCACATCATTCCTGTTATACAATGAACAGTACCGCACACAATACTTCATATAGGGCCAAGCTTCTTCTTCTTGCGTTTGAGGCAGCAGTCTGCAGCAGGGTGCCAATTCATAGTCAACGCATGTACAAAGCACAACTTCAGCACAGTTTAATCAAGAAACTAAGCATGTTGTAAGCAAAATTATTTTGAATTCTTTCAAACTCCAGTTCGACATCCGTAGGTGCCCTAAAAAGGGTGCATACCCCGGGTTGGCGCTGAGCTGTAGCTTTGCTGCTGATTCTATTTGTTGTCGTTCGTCTGACTGAGACCCAGGGCTCACCACGGGGAGGTCGACAACATGAGCCCCATGGCCTAGCTGAAACATGATCTTTATAATCTACGCACTAAGATGAAGGCATGTGTGCCATGCACCTTCTTTACCACCAAATCCACTTGTGCTGCCATTTTTATGAAGCAAGAGATGTGCAGCCCTCTGATTGTCCTAAGGTTCCTGGCATTTACTGCATATTTTCCTCTTGCATTTCACCTCCTAAAGTGCAGCACCTCCAAAAGGCCCAGAATCAGATCCAGTCTGAAGAAGGGTCCCAACCCAAAACGTCACCCATTCCTTTTCTTCAGAGATGCTGCCTGACAGTTGAGTTAATCCAGCACATTTTCTCTATCTTAGACCAAGATTAATCTTCATCTGCCATTTCACTGCCCAAATTTCGCTACTGATCTATATTCCAACTGATCTACTGTATATTGTGCTGTGAGCTTTGTTAACCCTCCTCACTATCCAAGACACCACTATTTTCTGTGTCATCTGCAAACGTATTATCAAACCACCTACATTTTCATCCAAGTAATTTATATTTAAACTGAGAAAACTAATTTATCTATTTCAACTCATAAGATACACCCCCGACCATGAGTACATAAGAATAAATTTGGTCATCAGCATTAACTGTGCTGAGAACTATTAGACCAAGTTGTATAGCCCGATCCATTCATGGGTACTGGACTCCCCACTGAAGGGATCTTGTGGATCAAAACGGCAGCCTGCATCATCAAGGGCCCATACAAACCCTGGCCATGCTCCCATTTCACTCCTGCCATCAAGGTATAGGAGTCAGAAAACTGTGACCTCTAGGTTCAGGAGCAGCTTCTTCCCAACAACCATCAGGCTCTTGAACACGACAAACCCCAACTAAATGAAAGCTAAAAAATGTTTTGGTTGCAGCAGGCACTTTTGGCTTTTATTGCACTAATATTATTTTTAATTTATTAAAACAATTTTGTTTATTATTTTATCTATGAGTGCTGTGTTTACAGACCCATTATGCTACTGCAAATAAAAATGTAATTGGTCAATTTTTAGTGACAATTGACAATTAAACTCTCTTGATTATTTACTTCCTTGAATTCGGTTTCATTTTATTCAAATATTAAAAAAATAATATCTCTCTCACATGGATTTTAATCTCTTCATTATGCTCTTTATTCAATGGCATTTACCAACCTTTGTCTCACAAAGATTATATGGCCTTTCCAATATATTACAATAATAGGCTGAATTACTGTAGTGTAACCCTTGTTATTTGTCTCAGATATTAACCCAATTTGATAATGAATTGTATTTGGTTAAAACTGCTGTGAACTATGAATTTCATTTTGAGTACTATTAATTTATCAGCGCAGTTCAGGAGTCTAATGTTTGATTACACTAATTGGGGAGAAGTGCAAAATATGCGGAAAGGCTAATTGCAACAGTATTAGGCAGGAGCTGAAGGAAGAAGATTGGGTAAGTCCACTTACCACATCATCGGCACGTCCACATACAGTGTAGCACAATGGCGCATATGTAGAGTTGCTGCCTTGGGTGTGGTGTATCTGGACTTTCAAAAAGCCTTTGACAAAGTGTGCAAAATTAGTGTGCAAAATTAGAGCAAATGGTATTTGGGGTAGGGTATTGGCATGGATAGAGAACTGGATGGCAGACAGGACGCAAAGAGTAGGAATTAACGGGTCCTTTTCAGAATGGCAGGCATTGACTAGTGGGGTGCCACAAGGCTCGGTGGTGGGACCCCAGTTATTTACAATATATATTAACGATTTAGATGAGGGAATTAAATATAACATCTACAAGTTTGTGGATGACACAAAGCTGGGTGGCAGTGTGAACTGCGAGGAGGATGCTATGAGGCTGCACGGTGACTTGGATAGGTTGTGTGAGTGGGCAGAAGCATAGCAGATGCAGTATAATGTGGATAAATGGGAGGTTATCCACTTTGGTGGCAAGAACAGGATTGCAGATTATTATCTGAATGGTTAGGAAAATGGGATGTGCATCAATGGGAAATGGGATAAGCACGGTGTGCTTATACATCAGTCACTGAAAGTAAGCATAGAGTGAACAGCAGGCAGTGAAGAAAGCTAATAGCATGTTGACCTTCATTGTGAGAGGATTTCAGTTTAAGAGCAAGGAAGTCCTATTGCAGTTGTAGAGGGCCCTGGTGATACTGCACCTGGAGTATTGTGTGCAATTTTGGTCTCCTAATTTGAGGAAGGACATTATCGCTATTGAGGGAGTGCAGCGTAGGTTCACCAGGTTAATTCCAGGGATGCCAGGACTGACATACAGTGCCCTCATAATGTTCGGGACAAAGACCCATCTATTTGCCTCTGTACTCCACAATTTGAGATTTGTAATAGAAAAAAAATCACATTATTAAAGTGCACATTGTCAGATTTTATTAAAGACCATTTTTATACATTTTGGTTTCACCATGTAGAAATCACAGCTGTATTTATACATAGTCCCTCCCCCATTTCAGGGCACCATAATGTTTGGGACACATGGCTTTACAGGTGTTTCTAATTGTTCAGGTGTGTTTAATTGCCTCCTTAATGCAAGTATAAGAGAGCTCTCAGCACTTAGTCTTTCCATCAACCTTTGGAAACTTAGGCGTATGAAAATCAACTGTTGGGAACATCATTAAGAAGTAAGAAAGCACTGGTGAGCTTACTAATCTCAAAGGGACTGGCAGGCCAAGGAAGACATCCACAGCTGAGAACAGAAGAATTCTCTCTATAATAAAAAAATCCCCAAACACCTGTTCAACAGATCAGAAACACTCTTCAGGTGTGAATTTGTCAATGACCACTGTCCGCAGAAGACTTAATGAACAGAAATACAGAGGCTACACTGCAAGATGCTAACCACTGCTTAGCTGCAAAGATAAGTTGGCCTTTTTACAATTAGCCAAGAAGTACTTAAAAAAGCAACCACAGTTCTGGAACAAGGACTTGTGGACAGATGAGACGAAGATTCACTTATATCAGATTCACTTATAGCAGAAGCTCTTGCGAACCAATTCCAACACGTTTTCACACGGGAAGATGTGGCGGCTTCATCATTTCCAGTCTTTCCGCCCAGCCCATATGCTGATATGCCTGCTATTAAAATTGAGGTTGAAGGTGCCCTCAAGATCGCAGCCGAAGAACTGGCTCCAGTTTTACAGTTCATTTTTCAACACTCGCTTGACTCGGGCGGTGTACCGCTGGATTGGAGGAAGGCCAACATCACTCCTCTCTTTAAGAAAGGTTCAACCACCAACCCAGCGAATTATCGTCGTGTTTCACTAACAAGTACTTGCTGTAAATTGCTGGAGCATATCATTGATAGTAATCTGATGCGTCACGTTAGCAAATATAATATTCTTGCCGACAACCAACATGCATTTAGGAGGCATAGATTATGCGAGTCTCAGCTTATCCTGACAACAAATGACCTGGCCAAGCACCTTGACAGTAACGTCATCATGGATTCAGTTGTACTGGACTTTTCTAAAGCATTTGATGTCATCCGACACCAGAGACTGCTTCGGAAGCTTGACTTCTACGGTATTCGTTCCAACAAGAAATGATGGATTTCCAGTTTCCTGACAAAACGTCTTCAGCACGTGTGTGTGAATGGAAAGAGCTCCAATTGGCACCCAGTGTTGAGTGGTACACCCCAGGGCACAGTACTTGGCCCACACCTATTTTTGCTTTACATCAATGACATCCATGAAAAAGTCGCAAGTACGACCAGATTATTCGGTGATGATTGTTTGCTGTACCGTCCAATTAAGTCAGCTGATGATGAAGATGCTCTCCAAAAGGATCTTGATACTATGGTCGCATGGTCACAACAATGGGGCATGCAGTTCAACCCTTCCAAATGTGAAACCATGCGTGTCACCAGAAAGAGGAATCCAGACGTCACATCTTACAACATACATGGTGTCACCCTTGAAGAATCCAAACAAACCAAGTATCGTGGCATCAAATTGCAGAATGATCTACGTTGGAATGACCAGACTCATCATGTAACAGTGAAAGCAACAGGTGGCCTAAACTTCCTGAGGCGCAACTTCCATCATTGTTCAGCTTCTGTCAAGGAGAAGCTGTATTTCACCCTCATTAGACCTCATCTGGACTATGCAGTTGCAGCTTGGGATCCATACACAGGTAAAAACATTTCATCCATCAAACGTGTCCAAAGACAGGCCGCTCGATTTGTTATTAACACCTACGATAGAGAAGCGAGTGTCACCAAACGTCTGAATTCTCTGGGGTGGAACCATCTCCAAGACAGACGTGAAGCTCACCGTTTGACCTGTTTTCACAAAATGTTAAATGGTCAGCTAGACATAGATCACAAGACCTACACCAACCCCAAACCAATTAGGAGCAGACGAGGGCATTTGATCCAATTTGTGGTCCCAGCCTCAAAGGCAGATGTGTACAGCAATTTGTTCTTTCCACGCACTATTAAAGCATGGAATAATCTCCACCAAGCCATGGTTGCCCAGCCAGATGCAACTAAATTTAAAGTGGCACTTTCTTCCCAATAACCCTCTCTGGCTAAACCCCTCCCTTCACCTCCTCCAATTTAAATTCCAGTTGGAATATTTTTGAGGACCAAGAACCAAGAACCAAGAACCAAGTAATGACAACAGCAAAGTATGGGGGAGAGAAGGAACTGCCCAAGATCCAAAGCATACCACCTCATTTGTGAAACACGGTGGTGTGGGTGTTATGGCCTGGGCATGTATGGCTGCTGAAGCTACTGGCTTATTTATCTTCATTGATGATACAATGTGTTGATGGTAGTAGCATAGTGAATTCTGAAGTGTATAGACAAGTTCAAACAAATGCCTCAAAACACATTGGCCGACAGTTCATTCTGCAGCAAGACAATGATCCCAAATATACTGCAAAGCAACAAAGGAGTTTGTCAAAGCTAAAAAATTGTCAATTCTTGAGTGGCCAAGTCAATCACCCAATCTGAACCCAATTGAGCATGCGTTTTATATGCTGAAGAGAAAACTGAAGGGTACTAGGCCCCAAAACAAGCATAAGCTAAAGATGGCTGCAATACAGGCCTGGCAGAGCATCACCAGAAGACATCCAGCAACTGGTGATGTCCATGAATCGCAGACTTCAAGCAGTCATGGCATGTAAAGGATATGCAACAAAATAATAAACATGACCACTTTCATTTACATGACATTGCTGTGTCCCACACATTATGGTGCCCTGAAATGGGGGGACTATGTATAAACACTGCTGTAATTTCTACAAGGTGAAACCAAAATAGAAAAAAATGTCCTTTATTAAAACCTCATGTGATTTTTTTTTGTGTTACAAATCTTAAATTGCGGAGTGCAGAGGCAAATAAATAAATGATGGGTCTTTGTCCCAAACATTATGGAGGGCACTGCATGATGAAATAATTGGTCGACTAGGCCTGTATTCACTGAAATTTAGAAGGTGCGAGGGGATATTATAAAAACACATAACATTCTTGAAGGACGGGAAAGGCTAGATGCTGAAAAAATGTTCCCGATGTTGGGGGACGTCCAGAATCAGGGGTCACAGTTTAAGAATAAGGGGTAGGCCATTTAGGACAGAGATGAGGAAAAACTTTTTCACCCAGAGTTGTGAATCTGTGGAATTTTCTGCCACAGAAGGCAGTGGAAGCCAATTCAATGGTTGTTTTCAAGAGTGAGTTAGATTTAGCTCTTAGGGCTAAAGGAATCAAGGAATCAAGGGATATGGGGAAACAGCAGGAACGGGGTACTGATTTTAGATGATCAGCCATGATCATATTGAATGGCGGTGCTAGCTCGAAGGGCCGAATGGCCTACTCCTGCATCTATTTTTCTATGTTCTATGTTTTCTATGTTTGTACATTCTCCCTGTGGCCGCACAAGTTTTCCATGGGAGTTCTGGTTTCCTCCCACGCTCCAAAGACGTACAGCAGGGTTTCCCAACCTTTTTCATCCCGTTTACCCCTGGCAACTTTAAAAGCACCTAACAATCTATCAAAGTCTGAAGAAAGATCTCGACTCGAAACGTCGCCTATCTCCTTCGCTCCTTAGATGCTGCTGCACCCGCTGAGTTTCTCCAGCTTTTTGTGTACCCTCGATTCTCCAGCATCTGCAGTTCCTTCTTTAACACATAAGGAAATGTAGAATGGTTAATTGTTAGCTGAGGGGGAGGTGACAAGGGGGCCTACGATCAGCAAAATTCATCAGAAGGACACTGAAACTAGACGAAGATCTAGGTGGGGGAGGGACGGAGAGAGGGGGAAAGCAAGGGTTACTTGAAGTTAGAGAAATCATAAATCATACCGCTGGGTTGTAAACTGTCCAAGCAAAATATTGTGCTTTTCAAAATTTCTGAGGGAGGCACCATGGATTAAGGCTATCCAACAAAGCATTGGATGGGAGCGGGATGGTCAGAAGACAGAGGAATAGTAAAGAGTTTGAAGGAAAGTTTCCAGGCTTTAATCCTGAGCAGTTTCTTCCCAGCTGTTATCAGGGAACTAAATTATACTAGCACAACTAGAGAGCAGTCCTGAACTACTAATGGCAGACATTAGAAAATCAATCTCAAAGGCAAACAATAGGAGGGAGAGGATCTATGGTTGCGCTAAATCCAGATGACGGGACATGGGATGATGGGACGAATAGTCAGTGCATGGTTTGGGTTTGTGAAATGGAAAACAAAAACAGCAGCAACAATCAATAGACAGCACTGTTAATGATATTGATGTTAACATTGTAAATCACTGGGTCTAAAACACTTAAAGTGGATTGAAGTGGAGATGAATCCAATCATTGAACTTATGGAATCCTAGTGAGAATGAAAACAAAATACATTTGGTCAATGAAAGACATTTAAAGGTGACTTATTTGGAATAAAATGTACGATTGTATAAAAAAAATAAAATAAACATGTTAAAATATCTAGCACGTCATTGTTCCTATCCCAAGAAAGGAACAAGGTGAAAGAGGAAGATTATTGATCTTTCATCAGAAGATTTCTTAATAATCAATTGTTAGTGTCCATGGTCTGATTGGGGATGAAAAATATGACATAGAATGAGACAGATTAATGCTTTAATGGAAACTTATAGGTATCTGGGCAGCGCCTCGTGGCAGCGGCCCCTACAGTCCGTTATTTTTTTTTTGTCATGTTCAATGCGTAGTTTGCTGTTGCTTTTATATTGTTTTTAACTGTGTATATGTGGGGGGTGGGGTGGGCGAAACTTTTAAATCTCTTTATGAGAATTAATAAAGTGGCAGAGCCATTAAATCACATTCATGGGCACTATCAAGATCATGGGGGTGTGAGTTGGCAAATATCTT
Organism: Raja brachyura; assembly: GCA_963514005.1. The sequence continues at coordinate 24,443,129 of OY740783.1, read as the reverse complement.
ATAAATGGTTAAGCTCTGTATTCATTGAGCCCAATTCAGTTGTAATATGCAGACAACACGGGCATTCATTTAGTCATGGACCCTATCACATTGGCTGGAACAGGGAAGAGAAAACATAGAAAAAGTTACCTGTTTCTCCTAACACTCCCCCCACCCCTTTCCGTATTGCACCCTCACTCAGTTGTGTTGGAGGACATTCCTCCAGACCCTGTCATCTCCAGTTTGGAAGAAAGCAAGCATAGTCGAGGGTAACACCTAAACAGGGAAAAGTAGAGCGCTCAGTTTCATTCTACAATCCTCGAATAAGCCCCTCTCTGCAGAATGACCACACATGCGGTGTTAGAATTAGAGCCTTATGGGCCTGCCCCACTTAGACGTGTTTTCAGGCTACTGCAGGCGACAGTCAAGTTGCTGGCAGTCGCCTGAAAAACCGACAACTGGAAGAGCGACTGTCAGAGTGGAACACACACACACACACAAACACATCGCAAAGGCAGGGAACAGGGCAAGAAGGGGGATTGCTGTCTGAAATTCACACGATGCAAAGCCAAGGTGATACAGACACACACCATGATGAACAGGCAGATTGGTGCTGTAATTAAGACAGCTAAAGCACAATACGGTAAGTCCTTTAAAAGAAGGGGGAGAGGGGGGGAGAAGGTGGGAGAAGGAGGAAGAAGGAGTGGAGACAACTTTTAAGAAGTCAGACAACTTTTAAGAAGCCTGAGATACACGGCTGCGAGGCTCGGCAGACATTGAACATTACCGGTTGGTTATCCTTGGTTCTGAAAACTACAGTTTACATTTTTATTTCCCCAATGAGCCAATGAAATTCAGCGGTCAGCACCGGCTACAACCTACAAGAACCTACGCGAACCTTCGACCTCCTGGCAAACCACTAGGACCTCCTGGCGACAAAGTGCCACCTACGGCACGAGAATTCTCGCTATGGCGGCTTCCTTCTAGTCGCCACTAATATTTCAACATGTTGAAAAATTTGTGGCGACCATAATGAGGCCACAAATAGTTCCCAGAATGCGGGAACTCCTCACGACCATTAAGGCGACTCCCCGGCAACCACCCTTGAACATGTGGCGACCATGTGGCAACTGCATAGTCTCCTACAGTCACCTAAAATATCGCCTAAGTGGGACAGGCCCATTAGATTACTGGGATAAAGTCATTAATTCTTAATTTCCACTTTTTATTCTATGCTTTTCCCTGTGCTCCAGACCCTGAGCTAAATGAAGCTGCATGTTGTAAACTGGTTCTTGGGCTGACCAAAGCATTAACAAATCATCTTGCATTGGAAACAGCTGTCGAACTTCTCTGTGCCATATTGAATATCATGTTCTGACCCAACAGCCACATTTGTTAAAGACCTAATCAGTTTAGTCATTCTGTCAAACTTGGTGTCCTACACATACATATATTATGTTTTCTAGCTGAGACTAACAGCATAATAGCTTGCCTGGGGTGTTTTACAAATTTACAACACAATCATAAGCTTTAAGTGACATCATAAACCATGACAGCAAAACTCAAAGGAATATAGAGAAAATCACCTGATCCTTTGAAAGTGTATTAAAGGCTTTTAATGTTACATCAAATACCATTTTCATCCTTGTCTGTGATATATTCCAGTATGTTTTTCAGTTCTTTTTTTTTCTCGGTCATGTTCTGTACATTTCCCTTTTCGCCTGACTTGGACCCTTACATTAAAAGTAGAGCAATAGGTTAGAAATTGATAATATTTCAAGTATTAATGCAGAATTTTACAATTAATATATGTTGCTTTCAGTAACAAAACCCAACAGGAATAAGAAGCCAGCTGTGATTATCAAGATAATAAGTTAAAGGTAATTGAGGGCCAGAGGACATAGGTTCTGGATGAAAGGGAAAAGATTTAATAGGAATCTGAGGAGCAACATTTTCAAAACAAAGGGTGGTGGATGTATGGAACAAACTGCCAGAGGAGGTATTTGAGGCTGGGATTATACCAACATTTAAGAAACAGTTAGACAGGTACATGAATAGGACACATTTGGAGGGATACGGACCAAATGCAGGCAGGTGGGACTAGTGCAGCTGGGACATGTTGGCCGGTGTGGGCAAGTTGTGCCAAAGGGCCTGTTTCCACACTGTATCACTCTATGACTCAATTAAACCAAAGGGTGACATGGTGACACAGCAATTAGTGCTGCCTCCTCTCAGCTCCAAAGTTGTTGTTTGATCCTGAATGCAGTGTTGTCTGTGTGGAGTCTTTAAACTCTTCCCATGTCTGTGTGGGTTTCCTTCGGGTGCCATGGTTTCTCCCACATTCCAAAGGCATGCTTATAAATGAATTGTCTCCAGTAAATTACTACTTAGTTTTAGTTGATGGGTGGATGAGAGAGGTGACTCGTTGCAGGGTCATAGTCGCAAAAGGAGGAAAGAAATGGTATTCATGGGATTCATCCCTCTGGAAGCCGCCATTGACCCAGATGTCAGAATGGTCACCTTCTATGTTTTTAAAAGTATAGAATAAGACAAAACACAAGGGACACAATAAACTGCAGATACTGGAAACTTGAGCAAAAAATAAATGTTGGAAACTCTGCAGATCAAGCAAGGCAATGGACAGACGACATTTTGGCTCAGGATAACGAAAGGCCCAGATAGAGTGAATGTGGAATGGACCTTTTCAGTAATGGGGGAATCTCGAACCAAAGGGCACAGCCTCCGAATAAAAGGACATACGTTTATAATGGAGATGAGGAGGCATTTCTTTAGCCAGAATGCGATGACTTTGTGGAATTCATTGCCACAGATGGCTGTGGAGGCCAAGACATTGTGTATATTTAAAGAGGAGATTGATAGGTTCTTGGTTACGAAGGGCATCAAAGGTTATGGAGCGAAGGCAGAAGAATGGGATTGCGATGGAAAAATAGATCAGTCCTAGCTGAATGGCTGAGAAGATCTGAGGGGCTGAATGGCCTAATTCTCCTCCTATGTCTTATGGTCTTATGGACCTTTCTTCAGACTGATTGGAGTAGAAGGGAGAAAGTTGGAAAAGAGAGGTGGAGTGGAACAAAACCTGGTAAATGATAGATGGTGAGAGGGGGGAGGGGAGTGACGGCAGATGGGTGAAGTAAGTGATAAAGGTTAGAGGTGAAAAGAAGAAAACATTGTGACAGATAATGTAATTGGCGATTCTGTGGACGCAGTCGGGAGACCCGGATGGTAGTTTGCCTCCCTGGTGCCAGGATCTCGGATGTGTACGGAATGTGTCGAAAAGATTCTGAAAAGGGAGGGAGAGGAGACTAATGTTGTGGTACACATTGGTACCAATGACATAGGCAGAAAAAGAGAAGAGGTCCTGAAAGGAGAATTTAGGGAGTTGGGGGGAAAGTTAAGTAGAAGGACCAAAAGAGTAACAATTTCAGGATTACTGCCTGTGCCACGTGACAGTGAGAGTAGGAATGGAATGAGGTGGAGGATAAATGTGTGGCTGAGGGACTGGTGCAGTGGGCAGGGATTCAAGTTTCTTGATCACTGGGACCTCTTTTGGGGAAGGCATGATCTGTACAAAAAGGACGGGTTGCACTTGAACCTGAGGGGAACCAATATCCTGGCGGGGAGATTTGCAAAGGAGACTTTAAACTAGAAAGGCTGGGGGGAGGGACTCAGGTAGAGGGGGCTAGGGGACAGGGTGAGGGGCAAGAGGCAGAGAAGGGAAGCACTTGGACCCAAAATGTAGGCGAGAAAGAGGAAAAAGATAATAAACAGAGAATAAGGGATGGTGGGTTTCTAAAATGTGTATATTTTAATGCTAGGAGCATTGTAAGAAAGGTGGATGAACTTAGAGCCTGGATTGACACCTGGAAATATGATGTTGTGGCAATCAGTGAAACATGGTTGCGGGAGGGTTGTGATTAGAAACTAAATATTCCAGGATTTCGTTGCTTCAGGCGTGATAGAATTGGAGGGACCAGAGGTGGAGGGGTTGCATTGCTTGTCATAGAAGATATTTCAGCAGTGCTTTGGCAGGATAGATTAGAGGGCTCGTCTAGGCAGGCTATTTGGGTAAAACTGAGAAGTGGGAACAGTGTAGCAACACTTTTAGGGGTGTATTATAGACTGCCAAATGGGGAGCGAGAATTGGAAGAGCTAATATGTAAGGAGATAACAGATATTAGTAGTAAGCACAAGGTAGTGATTGTGGGAGATTTCAATTTTACAAAAATAGACTGGGAAATACATTCTGTAAATGGGCTGGATGGTTTGGAGTTTGTTAAATGTGTGCAGGATCATTTTTTGCAGCAATACATAGAGGTATCGACCAGAGAAGGGGCAGTGCTGGACCTCCTGTTAGGAAATGAGGCAGGTCAGGATACGGAGGTATGCGTTGGTGAGCACTTCGGGACCAGTGATCACAATACCATTAGTTTCAATATAATTATGGAGAGAGTCAGAATTGGACCTGGGGTTGGGATTTTTGATTGGAGAAAGGCTAACTTTGAAGGAATGCGTAATGATTTAAAAGGAGTGAATTGGACATTTTGTTTTATGGGAAGGATGTAGAAGAAAAATGGAGGACATTTAAAGGGGAAATTGTAAGAGTACAGAATCTTTATGTCCCTGTTCGGTTGAAAGGAAATAGTAAAAATCGGAAAGAGCCATGGTTTTCAAGGGAAATTGGACACTTGGTTCGAAAAAAGAGAGATGTCTACAATAATTATAGGAGGCATGGAGTAAATGAGGTGCTAGATGAGTATAAAGAATGTATAAATAATCTTAAGAAAGAAATAAGAAAAGCTAAAAGAAGATATGAGGTTGCTTTGGCAAGAAAGGTGAAAGTAAATTCAAAGTGTTTCTACAGCTATATTAATAGCAAAAGGATAACGAGGGATAAAATTGGACCATTAGAGTGCCAGAATGGACAGCTATCTGCAGAGCCAAAAGAGATGGGGGAGATATTGAACAATTTCTTTTTTTCAGTATTCACCAAGGAGAAGGATATTGAACTCTGTGAGGTAAGGGAAAAAAGTAGAGTAGCTATGGAAACTATGAGATTCAAAGAGGTGGAAGTACTGGCACTTTTGAAAAATATAAAAGTGGATAAGTATCCAGGTCCTGACAGGATATTCCCTAGGACATTGAGGGAAGTTAGTGTAGAAATAGCAGGGGCTATGACAGAAATATTTCAAATGTCATTAGAAACAGGAATAGTGCCGGAGGATTGGCGTACTGCGCATGTTGTTCCATTGTTTAAAAAGGGTTCAAAGAATAAACCTAGCAATTATAGACCTGTTAGTTTGATGTCAGTGGCGGGCAAATTAATGGAAATGATACTTAGAGATAATATATATAAGCATCTGGATAAACAGGGTTTGATCAAGAACAGTCAACATGGATTTGTGCCTGGAAGGTCATGGTTGACAAACCTTCTTGAATTTTTTGAAGGGGTTACTAGGGAAATTGATGAGGGTAAAGCAGTGGATGTTGTCTATATGGATTTCAGTAAGGCCTTTGACAAGGTTCCCCATGGAAGGTTGGTTAAGAAGGTTCAATCTTTGTGTGTTAATGGCGGAGTAGCAAGATGGATTCAACAGTGGCTGAATGGGAGATGCCAGAGAGTAATGGTGGATGGCTGTTTGTCAGGTTGGAAGCCGGTGACCAGTGGGGTGTCTCAGGGATCTGTGTTGGGTCCACTGTTGTTTGTCATGTACATCAATGATCTAGATGATGGGGTGGAAAATTGGATAAGTAAGTATGCAGATGATACTAAGATAGTTGATGCTGTGGATAATGAAGTAGATTTTCAAAGTCTACAGAGAGATTTGGGCCATTTGAAAGAGTGGGCTGAAAGATGGCAGATGGAGTTTAATGCTGATAAGTGTGAGGTGCTACATCTTGGCAGGACAAATCAAAATAGGACGTACATGTTAAATGATAGGGAATTGAGGAATGCTGTGGAACAGAGGGATCTAGGAATAACTGTGCATAGTTCCCTGAAGGTGGAATCACATATAGATAGGGTGGTAAAGAAAGCTTTTGTTGTTTACTGTAGCTTTTTCATAACCCAACATGCAGGTAATCTTAATCTTCTAATCTTGACCCTTTTATGTGCTTTTAAAATCGCTTTAATATTTTAGTGATTTTGTGTTACTATTCATGCAATTGTCTTATTGGCTATTTTGTTGTCCTGTGTTGTATTGTGGTTCTGCAATGTTTTTAAACTATGTTATTCTATTGTTTCTTTTGTAAAGCACTATGAATTGCAGCTTGTATGAATGGTGCTATGTAAATAAACTTGCCTTGCCTTGCCTTGCCTTTATAAATCAGAGCATTGAATATAGGAGTAGGGAAGTAATGTTAAAATTGTACAATGCATTGGTGAGGCCAATTCTGGAGTATGGTGTACAATTTTGGTCGCCTAATTATAGGAAGGATGTCAACAAAATAGAGAGAGTACAGAGGAGATTTACTAGAATTGTGCCTGGGTTCCAGCAACTAAGTTACAGAGAAAGGTTGAACAAGTTAGGTCTTTATTCTTTGGAGCGCAGAAGGTTAAGGGGGGACTTGATTGAGGTCTTTAAAATGATGAAAGGGATAGACAGAGTTGACGTGGATAAGCTTTTCCCATTGAGGGTAGGGGAGATTCAAACAAGAGGGCATGACATGAGAATTAAGGGACAGAAGTTTAGGGGTAACATGATGGGGATCTTCTTTAATCAGAGAGTGTTGGCTGTGTGGAATGAGCTTCCAGCAGAAGTGGTTGAGGCAGGATCTATTTTAACATTTAAAAGTAAAGTGGATAGGTATATGGATGGGAAGGGAATGGAGGGGTATGGTCTGAGTGCTGGTAGATGGGACTAGGGGAAAATAAATGGTCGGCACGGTCTGGAAGGGCCGAGAAGGCCTGTTTCCATGCTGTAATTTTTATATGGTTATATGGTAAGAAGAGGAGGTGTGAAATTTAAAGTCGGAGAGAGGGATATGGGTGGAACATCATGGGGAAGAGGCAAGTGGAGGGGATAAAAGGAAAATATGGGACTCGGGGATGGGAGATGAGTATACAGAGAATGGGAAAGGAGCAGAGTGGTAGAAGATGTTGGGATAAATGGGTGTACATAAAACAAATGCAAAAACATTTCACTGGATTGATTTCTGGGATGGGGGATTTGTTCAATGAGCAGCGATTAAGCATGTTAGGCCTATGTTCTTTTGAGTTTGAAGAATCTCATTGTAACATACAACATTTTTGAAGGGTCGACTGAGGGATGATGGTTCCTCTGATTCGTATATCAAGAACCAGGCCTAATTTCAAAGGGCTGGATATTCCAGCCTACGATGAGAACAACTTTCTTCACCCTCAGTGTCCTGAATCTTTTAAATTTTCTACCTAAAATGACTGTAATGTCTCAGTTGTTGAATGTGTTCAAGACAACATGTCGAGCTCTCGAGAGAGTGCTTGAAGCTGCACTCATCCAGTCATGTGAAGACTATTCCATCACATTCCTGATTTGTGCCATGTAGATGTCAGAAAGCTTTTGGTGTGTAAGGTGATGAGTCACTTACCACAGTACACACATCTTTTTTATCTGCCCTTCAATCCACAGTATTTCAGTATGTACATGGCTGGTCCAATTTTGATTCCGATCATTGGTGAGACCCTTCCTCACACCCTAAATATTGGTCCACCCTCCAATGGTGAGACCCTTCCTCACACCCTAAATCCCGTGAATTTTGAAGCAACAGCAACAAAGAGAAGCAGGAGAAAGCACTGATTGGCTGTAGCCCAAGTGGGAGGAGAGTTCTCAGTGAGTCAGAGGGGGAAAACAGTTGAAAAGGAGAGACAAAGCACAGGCAGACTTTACTCAGTGTTCCCGTGGATTTTGAAGCAACAGCAACAAAGAGAAGCAGGAGAAAGCACTGATTGGCTCTAGCCCAAGTGGGAGGAGAGTTCTCAGTGAGTCAGAGGGGGAAAACAGTTGAAAACTGAGGAATTTGGTTTGTAAATTAGGCAATTTAACAGTCAATATAAGCAAGGCAGCTCTTGGGGAGCGGCAGTGAGGGAGCGGCCCTGTCAGTAAAGTGTGAGTCTTTGGCTCGAGTGCCCTGTGAGTAAAGTGTGAGTCTTTGGCTCGAGAGTCTTCGGAGAGGAGGCTGCGCAAAACATTGGATAGGGAGAGACCGAGGCAAAAGAAGATGTCAAGCAAGCTGATGCAGTGTGATACTTGCAGTATGTGGGAGGTCAAGGACACTGCTGGTGCCTCTGGCTGCTACAAATGTGAGAAGTGCATCCAGGTACAGCTCCTGAAGGACCGTGTTGGGGAACTGGAGAATCAAGTGGATGACCTCAGGTTCATCCTCGACAAGTCCTACAAGATTGTTACACCCAAGGCACTAGAAGAGAGAAGGTGGGTGACGGTGAGAAAGGGAGGAAAACATGGGATGCAAAGGTCCCCGGGTGTTGTACCTCTTGTGAACAGGTTCACCCACGTGGAAGCTGCCGGGACAGAAGACGGTATCTCACTGAGCGGCGGACTGGCTTGCAAAACAAAAAGGGCTGTTGAGCCAAAACCAAAGAGGCGAAAGTCGGGCAACGCCATTGTAGTTGGAGACTCCATTGTGAGAGGTACGGACAGGGGTTTTTGCGGCAACAGACGGGATTCGAGGATGGTGTGCTGCCTTCCTGGTGCCAGGATCCAGGATGTCACGGACAGAGTGCAGACAATCCTCAAGGGCGAAGGTGAACAGCCAGAAGTGGTCGTGCATGTTGGCACAAATGATGTTGGAAAGAAGGGGATGAATATTTTGCAGCGGGACTTCAGAGAGCTTGGAAAAATGCTGAAAAGCAGGACTTCCAGGGTTGTTATCTCCGGTTTGCTTCCAGTTCCTCGTGCTGGAGAGAGCAGGAACAGGGAGATACAGGACCTGAATGTGTGGCTGAGGAACTGGTGCAGGGGGCAGGGATTTAGATTCTTAGATCACTGGGATCTGTTCTGGAGTAAGGGGGAACTGTACAAAAGGGACGGATTGCATCTTAACAGGTGGGGGACCAGCATTCTGGCTGGCAGGTTTGCCACTGCTACACGGATGGTTTTAAACTGAATAAGGGGGGGTGGGGTGTCAAATGGGATAGTCGAGGATGGAGTTAAAGGGAAAGAGAGTAAAGGGATGGTTAATGACCCCAGAATTAACGGGAAAGAAAGCTCACAAAGGGATAGGAGAGTATGGCCAAGTGTAATAGGGATCGATGTGAAAGGGACCACTTGTCAACATAATTGTATAAGGAGTAAGAGTGTTGTAAAAACAAGCCTGAAGGCTTTGTGTCTCAATGCGAGGAGCATTCGTAATAAGGTGGATGAGTTGAAGGTGCAGATAGCGATTAATGACTATGCTATAGTTGGGATCACGGAGACATGGCTCCAGGGTGACCAAGGCTGGGAGCTGAACATCCAGGGATATTCAATATTCAGGAGGGATAGAAGAAAAGGAAAAGGAGGTGGGGTAGCGTTGCTGGTGAGAGAGGAGATTAATGCAATAGAAAGGAAGGACATTAGCGTGGAGGATGTGGAATCGATATGGGTAGAGCTGCGAAACTCTAAGGGGCAGAAAACGCTAGTGGGAGCTGTGTACAGGCCACCTAACAGTAGTATTGGAGTTGGGGATGGCATCAAACAGGAAATTAGAAATGCGTGTAACAAGGGTAACACAGTTATAATGGGTGACTTCAATCTGCATGTAGATTGGGTGAATCAAATTGGCAGGGGTGCTGAGGAAGAGGATTTCTTGGAATGTATGCGGGATAGTTTTCTCAATCAACATGTGGAGGAACCAACGAGAGAGCAGGCTATTCTAGACTGGGTATTGAGTAATGAGGAAGGGTTAGTTAGCAGTCTTGTTGTGCGTGGCCCCTTGGGCAAGAGTGACCATAATATGGTTGAGTTCTTCATTAGGATGGAGAGTGCCAAAATTAAGTCAGAAACAAGGGTTCTGAACTTGAACAAACGTAACTTTGAAGGTATGAGATGTGAATTGGCCAAGATAGACTGGCAGGTGATTCTTAAAGGGTTGACAGTGGATGTGCAATGGAAGGTATTTAAAGACTGCATGGATGAAGTACAAAAATTGTTCATACCAGTTTGGCAAAATAATAAATCGGGGAAGGTGGTGCATCCATGGATAACAAGGGAAATCAGGGATAGTATAAAAACAAAAGATGAGGCATACAAATTTGCCAGAAAAAGCAGCCTACCGGAGGACTGGGAGAAATTCAGAATCCAGCAGAGGAGGACAAAGGGCTTAATTAGGAAAGGGAAAATAGATTATGAAAGGAAACTGGCAGGGAACATAAAAACGGACTGCAAAAGTTTTTATACATATGTGAAGAGAAAGAGACTAGTTAAAACAAATGTTGGTCCCTTGCAGTCAGAAACAGGTGAATTGATCATGGGGAACAAGGACATGGCAGACCAATTGAATAACTACTTTGGTTCTGTCTTCACTAAAGAAGACATAAATAATCTGCCGGAAATAGCAGTGGAACGGGGGTCAAATAAGATGGATGAACTGAGTGAAATCCAGGTTAGCCGGGAGGTGGTGTTGGGTAAATTGAACGGATTGAAGGCCGATAAATCCCCAGGCCCAGATAGTCTGCATCCCAGAGTACTAATGGAGGTAGCCACAGAAATAGTGGATGCATTAGTGATAATTTTTCAAAATTCCTTAGATTCTGGAGTAGTTCCTGAGGATTGGAGGGTAGCTAATGTAACCCCACTTTTTAAAAAAGGAGGGAGAGAGAAAGCGGGGAATTACAGACCAGTTAGTCTAACATCGGTAGTGGGAAAACTGCTAGTTATTAAAGATGGGATAGCAGCGCATTTGGAAAGTGATGAAATCATTGGACAAAGTCAGCATGGATTTACGAAAGGTAAATCATGTCTGACAAATCTGATAGAATTTTTCGAGGATGTAACTAGTAGATTGGATAAGGGAGAACCAGTGGATGTGTTATATCTAGACTTTCAGAAGGCTTTCGACAAGGTCCCACATAAGAGATTAGCATACAAACTTAAAGCACACGGTATTGGGGGTTCAATATTGATGTGGATAGAGAACTGGCTAGCAGACAGGAGGCAAAGGGTAGTAGTAAACGGGTCCTTTTCAGAATGGCAGGCAGTGACTAGTGGGGTACCGCAAGGCTCAGTGCTGGGACTCCAGCTATTTACAATATACATTAATGATCTGGATGAGGGAATTGAAGGCAATATCTCCAAGTTTGCGGATGACACTAACTTGGGGGGCAGTGTTAGCTGTGAGGAGGATGCTAGGAGACTGCAAGGTGACTTGGATGGGCTGGGTGAGTGGGCAAATGTTTGGCAGATGCAGTATAATGTGGATAAATGTGAGGTTATCCACTTTGGTGACAAAAACATGAGGGTAGACTATTATCTGAATGGTGGCAGATTAGGAAAAGGGGAGATGCAACGAGACCTGGGTGTCATGGTACACCAGTCATTGAAAGTAGGCATGCAGGTGCAGCAGGCAGTGAAGAAAGCAAATGGTATGTTAGCATTCATAGCGAAAGGATTTGAGTATAGGAGCAGGGAGGTTCTACTGCAGTTGTACAGGGTTTTGGTGAGGCCACACCTGGAGTATTGAGTACAGTTTTGGTCTCCAAATCTGAGGAAAGACATCCTTGCCATAGAGGGGGTAGAGAGAAGATTCACCAGACTGATTCCTGGGGTGTCAGGACTTTCATATGAGGAAAGATTGGATAGACTCGGCTTGTACTCACTGGAATTTAGAAGATTGAGGGGGGATCTTATAGAAACTTACAAAATTCTTAAGGGGTTGGACAAGCTAGATGCTGGAATATTGTTCCCGATGTTGGGGGAGTCCAGAACAAGGGGTCACAGTTGAAGGATAAGGGGGAATTCCTTTAGGACCGAGATGAGGAAAACATTCTTTACACAGAGAGTGGTGAGTCTCTGGAATTCTCTGCCACAGAAGGAAGTTGAGGCCAGTTCATTGGCTATATTTAAGAGGGCGTTAGATGTGGCACTTGTGGCTAAAGGGATCAGGGGGTATGGAGAGAAGGCAGGTACGGGATACTGAGTTGGATGATCAGCCATGATCACATTGAATGGCGGTGCAGGCTCGAAGGGCCGAATGGCCTACTCCTGCACCTATTTTTCTATGTTTCTATGTTTCTATGATGGGTTGGGGAAGAGGCGGTACGTATCTACAGCAGCTTGGAGACACAAAATGCTGGAGTAACTCAGCAAGTGAGGCAGCATCTTTGGAGGGAAGGAATTGGCGACGTTTCGAGTTGAGACCCTTCCCGAAACATTGCCAATTCCTTCTCTCCATAGACGCAGCCTCACCCGCTGCGTTACTCCAGCATTTTGTGTCTACCTTCGATTTTACCAGCATCTACAGTTCTTTCTTAAACATTATCTACAGTACCTTATTGGTGACCTTTGGACTATCCTTGATTGGACTTTCTTGGGTTTACCTTGCACTAAACATTATTCCCTTAAACAGATACAAAGATACAAATAATTAATTAGCTATGTAAGAACATACAAGGAATTTGATTTGCCATACAGTCATATAAAAAAAAGCAGACAACAACGTAAAAAATAACATAAACATCTGTGATGGAAGGCAATAACGTATTATCTTCTTCCCTCCTTTTCTCCAGCGGTCGGTGCAGTTGAACCATCCACAGTCGGGGCGATTGAAGCTTCCGCAGCCGACAATCAAAGCTCCCGCATCGGGACGATCGAAGCTCCCACAATCGGGGCGGTCAAAGTTCCCGTGGTTGGAGCTCCCAAAGTCGATCCCTAACCAAGGGACAGCGAGTTCCATGATGTTAAGTCAGCAGGCTCCCGAGGTTGGTACCCCAAAAGAGAATCCCCACAATGTTAGGCCGCAGTGCGGACGGAGATACGATACAGAAAAAGTCACGAAAGAGATACAAAAAGATTCCCCCAACCCCCCCCACCACCCCCCACATAATACCAAACTAAAGATATACTAAATTACATTTAACAACAAACTAAAAACACAAAAGAAAAAAAGGACGAGACAGACTGTTAGCGAGGCTGCCATCATGCAGCGCCACCCGGTGATATCATGTACATTGTAAATGGCTCGATTGTAATCATGTATTGTCTTTCCGCTGACTCGATAGCACGCAACAAAAGCTTTTCAATAAAAGCGTGACAATAGAACTAAACTGTCGTTATACTGTCGTTATTGTAAAAAGGTCACTGCCCAGCTCTTTTGTGATTTAATTGTCACTCGCTATCTTTCAGTCCACTCTTGCCTTACAGTTCAGGTTTTACTGTATTGTGGTGTTGACTGCGTCATTTGATGAGGAGGTGTGAATTGGAATACCATATGATCATCAGCAAACATTGACACTTCTGACCTGATGATCGAAGGAAGGCCGCTCCTGATGCTGCAGAAAGGAGAGAGGACGGTTGATAGAACAGCCATGATTGAATGACAGAATAGACCCGGTAGGCTGAATGGTCTAATTGTACTCCTATCACCTAGGAACTTGTGAAAATGGTTGGGCCTAGGACATGGCTGCTAGAGTCCGTTATTAAAGATGGGATAGCAGCACATTTGGCAAGTGGTGAAATCATTGGACAAAGTCAGCATGGATTTACGAAAGGTAAATCATGTCTGACGAATCTTGTGGAATTTTTCGAGGATGTAACTAGTAGCGTGGATAGGGGAGAACCAGTGGATGTGGTGTATCTGGACTTCCAGAAGGCTGTCGACAAGGTCCCACATAAGAGATTAGTATATAAACTTAAAGCATACGGGATTCAGTATTTATGTGGATAGAGAACTGGCTGGCAAACAGGAAGCAAAGAGTAGGAGTAAACGGGTCGTTTTCACAATGGCAGGCAGTGACTAGTGGGGTACCGCAAGGCTCAGTGCTGGGACTCCAGCTATTTACAATATACATTAATGATCTGGATGAGGGAATTGAAGGCAATATCTCCAAGTTTGCGGATGACACTAACCTGGGGGGCAGTGTTACCTGTGAGGAGGATGCTAGGAGACTGCAAGGTGACTTGGATGGGCTGGGTGAGTGGGCAAATGTTTGGCAGATGCAGTATAATGTGGATAAATGTGAGGTTATCCACTTTGGTGGCAAAAATAGGAAAGCAGACTATTATCTAAATGGTGGCCGATTAGGAAAAGGGGAGATGCAGCGTGACCTGGGTGTCATGGTACACCAGTCATTGAAAGTAGGCATGCAGGTGCAGCAAGCAGTGAAGAAAGCGAATGGTATGTTAGCTTTCATAGCAAAGGGATTTGAGTATAGGAGCAGGGAGGTTCTACTTCAGTTGTATAGGGTCTTGGTGAGACCACACCTGGAGTATTCCGTACAGTTCTAATCTCCAAATCTTAGGAAGGATATTATTATCATAGAGGGAGTGCAGAGAAGGTTCACCAGACTGATTCCTGGGATGTCAGGCCTGTCTTATGAACAAAGACTGCATAGACTCGGTTTATACTCTCTAGAATTTAGGAGATTGAGAGGGGATCTTATAGAAACTTACAAAATTCTTAAGGGGTTGGACAGGCTAGATGCAGGAAGATTGTTCCCGATGTTGGGGAGGTCCAGGACAAGGGGTCACAGCTTAAGGATAAGGGGGAAATCCTTTAGGACCGAGATGAGAAGGACTTTTTTCACACAGAGAGTGGTGGGTCTCTGGAGCTCTCTGCCACAGAGGGTAGTTGAGGCCAGTTTATTGGCTATATTTAAGAGGGAGTTAGATGTGGCCCTTGTGGCTAAGGGGATCAGAGGGTATGGAGAGAAGGCAGGTACGGGATATTGAGTTGGATGATCAGCCATGATCATATTGAATGGCGGTGCAGGCTCAAAGGGCTGAATGGCCTACTCCTGCACCTAATTTCTATGTTTCTATGTTTCTATGACCCTGATGCCCATACTTTGCGATGATTAACTTCCAGCAATCAAATTAATCTTCCTTTGTAAAAGTACAACTTTAACTGTTGGATTATTTCCTCTTGATATTCACTCAGGATGCCAAATGCAGTCACGCTAGAATTCGCCACCTCTCGAATTAAACTCTTTAGATTATTTTTCAGATGGTGTCTAGAGACGAGGGATCCAAGTAAATCCAACAGTGGCCATCAGTGCATAGGTTACCAGTGAGTGTTTGTAGTTTGTCGGGACTATCTATGACACCTTCCATCACTTTGCATTGATTTCAATGAAAGGGTGTAAACTGACAGTATGGTAATTAGCCAGTTCTCCATCATCAATAGACAATAGATAATAGGTGCAGGAGTAGGCCATTCGGCCCTTCGAGCCAGCACCGCCATGCAATGTGATCATGGCTGATCATCCACAATCAGTAACCTGTGCCTGCCTTCTCCCCATATCCCATGACTCCGCTATCTATAAGAGCCCTATCTAGCTCTCTCCTGAATATATCCAGAGAACCAGCCTCCATCGCCCTCTGAGGCCAGAGAATTCCACAGACTCACAACTCTCTGTGAGAAAAAATGTTTCCTCGTCTTTGTTCTAAATGGCTTACCCCTTATTCT
The DNA here is from genome assembly GCA_963514005.1 of Raja brachyura. The sequence continues at coordinate 24,427,535 of OY740783.1, read as the reverse complement.
TAAACTGTGGCCCCTAGTTCTGGACTCCCCCAACATTAGGAACATGTTTCCTGCCTCTAGCGTGTCCGTTAACAATCTTATATGTTTCAATAAAATCCTCTCTCATCCTTCTAAACTCCAGAGTATACAAGCCCAGCCGCTCCATTATCTCAGCATATGACAGTCCCGCCATCCTGGGAATTAACTTTGTAAACCTACGCTGCACTCCTTCAATAGCAAGAACGTCCTTCCTCAAATTAGGGGACCAAAACTGCACACAATACTCCAGGTGTGGTCTCACTAGGGCCCTGTACAACTGCAGAAGGACCTATTTGCTCCTATACTCGACTCCTCGTGTTATAAAGGCCAACAGGCCATTTGCTTTCTTCACTGCCTGCTGTACCTGCATACTTATTTTCATAGGCTGATGAACAAGGGCCCCCAGATCCCATTGTACTTCCATTTTTCCCACTTGACGCCATTTAGATAGTAATCTGTCTTCCTGTTTTTGATACCAAAGTGGATAGCCTCACATTTATCCACATTAAACTTCATCTGCATTGCATCTGACCACTCCCCCAACCTATCCAAGACGCCCTGCATTCTCATAGCATCCTCCTCACAGTTCACACTGCCACCCAGCTTTGTGTCATCTGCAGATTTGCTAATGTTACTTTGAATCCCTTCATCCAAATCATAGATGTATATTGTAAATAGCTCCGGTCCCAGCACCTGGCCTTGTGGGACCCCACTAGTCACTGCCTGCCATTCTGAAAGTGACCCGTTAATCCCTACTCTTTGTCCTGCTCTAATCAAGTCAGAGTTGGTTAACTTTCCAGATTGTTAGCTATAACCCAGCTTTGTAACTGTACTGGAAGTTCTGGAATACAAGTCTTCAGCTCTTTAACTGGTCAAATAGCCTTGGACTCATCCAGAATCCACAACCATATCTTGGATGGAAACAAATTGGCTAGTTTGTGTAACGGTAGAGATCTCAAGAGGAAGCCTGGTTACATCATCCACCTGACACTTCTGGCTAAATTCCACAGCAAACCAACCTCCCTTCCATTGACTCCTGAGCTACTCTCTACCTCATTGGTGACCCTTCGACTATATTTAATCAGACTTTACTGGACTTTATCTTTCATTAAACGTTATCACTTTTATCCTTTCTCTCAGCTGACTGGATAGCACGCAACATAAATGCTTTTCACTGCACCTTGGTACATTTGACAATAAACAAAACTATGTATTTAGCATTCAAATGCAGGGCCTCAGTCAGCATTGCTGAGGATGGCGACGTAGATGGAACCATCTCTAATGTCACCATGGGTTCGTTTGGAAATTCAAACGCTCAAAGATGAAGGAGGTATCAGAAAGTGATAAGCATTGGCTGGTCTTTAACTGGTATTGACCTCCCCACCACCAAAATGGAGTACTGGAAGCACTGCCTCAAGAAGGAAGATGATATCATCAAAGAACCACATCACTCTGGCCATGCTCTCACCTTGTTGCACCATCAGGAAGAAGGTACAAGAGCCTGAGAACCATTACATCCAAGTTCAAGAACAGACTTTTACCTTCAACCATCAGGTTGTTGAACCACCCTGCACTTCCCTACCACAAACCCACCTCATCACCTACCCACTATGGACTGCCATGGTTGTTCTGTGCATTTTACTTTTTGCACCACCACTACCATTTACACAGAATAATTGATCATCTATCACACATGCTTTGTTGTTGTTAATGCTTTCCATGTGCATTTTAAAGCTGCAGCAAGTAAGAATTTCATTATTTTGGTTTGTATATGGTGCAAATGACAAATAGGCACTCTTGAAATCTGGAACTATGTTGTTCATTCACCGATTAAAGTTCCATGGCAACGTGACAATGAATTGTTATTTTATTATATAAAGAGTTCCCTTTCATGAATGCAGCACTGAAGATTTTCAAAAATGCTAATTTCCCTTATGCCCAGATGCAGAAATACATAATACATTCTGTTTAAGGTGCAGAGCAAGGAACCTGGATCCATTACATTATTGATGATCAGCCATACTATTCATTTTACAAGAGGAGACAGCAGTAAATGAAAGATACAGGCAACAATCTAATTGGAAAGGATACTGCACCTTGGATCATTAAAGCCTTGAGTTGAATGGATTCATTTGTGATTCTTTAAAGAGGTTCAGTGTCTTTATAAACGATTTCACAATCAATTCAACTTTCTATAGTGTTCATTTCAACTTCAAATCCTTAATTATGCAATTTTACGTGATGCATTATACCTACAATAATAACATTTGCAAGGCATTTGGACAGATACATGGTTAGGAAAGGTTAAGAAGGATTTTGATCAAACACAGGAAAATGGGATGAGGTTTGATGGTCATCTTTGACGGCATCGACGAGGGACTGAAAGGGCTTGGATCTTTGTTTTTTTCCACTTTAGTTTTTATTGCTTTTATGTATACACAAATAAAACACAAATATAACAACGAAACATACAACATTATAGTGAAACGTACAACAGTGTAGCAGGGGGTTCAGTTTACAATTAATGATGCAGTATGCAGAACTATTTTCATATTAAAACATTTTCCAATAACATATCATTGTCTATAAAATTATACAGTGTTGATGTCTTTATTTCTATAACTAATCCATTTTTCCCATTTTCTATTAAACTCGTCTTCTTTCACTCTTAGAGAATATGTAATTTTCTCCATGACAAATATTCTCTGTACTATGTCTAACCATTGTCTAAGTCTGGGTGTGTCCGCTCCAAGCCAGTTTCTTGTAATGGCCTTTCTGCCAGCTGTGAGTAGGATTTTAACCAAGTAATGGTCTTCCTTCAGCACCACTGTATTTATATTACCCAGGTATAAAATGGAACACTTCGTGAAGACTGTATATCCTAATACCTCAGTTAATTCTGAATTCACTCAAAATGGTTCTATTTTTGGGCAACTCCAGAAGATATGTGCATGATTTGCGTCTGTTTGACCACATTGCCTCCAGCATGTTTGCTGCCTTAGAATTTGCTTGCTTTTTATGTTAGGCGTAATAAAGAAACAAATCAAATTTTTCCAATTCAATTCTCTCCAATTTTGTGAATTAGTGGAAGTCTGTAGTGTTACACACATATGATGCCATTCTTCTTCTGAGATTGTGATGTTCAATTCCTTTCCCCACTTAAATTTTACATAAAATTTAGTTTTAGCTTGACATTCCATTAAACTATGATAAAGTTTAGAAATAATCCTTAATGTTTTTTGATGATACGCATGGATCTTTGATATGTGTTGAACTATACAAATATACTGATTGACAAAAGGTTGTATTGCTCACTGAATGTTATTTAAAAAAAAGAGTATTTACTAAGAATTGTAGAATTCCAATTCCAAATACAGTTGAACAGAGGGATCTGGGAATAACCGTGCATAGTTCCTTGAAGGTGGAATCTCATATAGATAGGGTGGTAAAGAAAGCTTTTGGTATGCTAGCCTTTATAAATCAGAGCATTGAGTATAGAAGCTGGGATGTAATGTTAAAATTGTACAAGGCATTGGTGAGACCAAATCTGGAGTATGGTGTATAATTTTGGTCGCCCAATTATAGGAAGGATGTCAACAAAATAGAGAGGGTACAGAGGAGATTTACTGGAATGTTGCCTGGGTTTCAACAGCTAAGTTACAGAGATAGGTTGAATAAGTTAGGTCTTTATTCTCTGGAGCGCAGAAGGTTAAGGGGGGACTTGATAGAGGTCTTTAAAATGATGAGAGGGATAGACAGAGTTGATGTGGACAAGCTTTTCCCTATGAGAATAGGGAAGATTCAAACAAGAGGACATGACTTTAGAATTAAGGGACAGAGGTTTAGCGGTAACATGAGGGGGAACTTCTTTACTCAGAGAGTGGTAGCGGTGTGGAATGAGCTTCCAGTGGAAGTGGTGGCGGCAGGTTCGTTGGTATCATTTAAAAATAAATTGGATAGGCATATGGATGAGAAGGATATGGAGGGTTATGGTATGAGTGCAGGCAGGTGGGACTAAGGGAAAAAAGTTGTTCGGCATGGACTTGAAGGGCCGAGATGGCCTGTTTCCGTGCTGTAATTGTTATATGGTTATTATATGGTTAATTAACAATCAATTCAAAACTAAAAAAGGATATCCATAGCGCTATTGTGCGCCTCCAACACTGTTGAGAGTTATATGCGGAGCTCTAATATGGAGTCAGCTGCTGAAGAATAGTGAATCATGGCTTGGTAATCATGAATATCGAGGAACACGTGTAACATACACCACTGAGAAAAAAGTTGCTTGAATTATTTTAACAATCATAATTTTATTACAATTCTGTATTTGCTGTGGTAATCCATTGATAATTTCACAAGGAAATACATTATGAAAGCTATGTGAGAGAAGGTATACACCAATACCTTCTCTTATAGAAACTTACAAAATCCTTAAGGGGTTGTACAGGCTAGATGCAGGAAGATTGTTCCCGATGTTGGGGAAGTCCAGGACAAGGGGTCACAGTTTAAGGATAAGGGGAAATCTTTTAGGACCAAGATGAATAAAGAGTGGTGAATCTCTAAAATTCTCTGCCACAGAAGTTAGTTGAGGCCAGTTTGTTGGCTATATTTAAGAGGGAGTTAGATGTGGTCCTTGTGGCTAAAGGGATCAGGGGGTATGGAGAGAAGGCAGGTAAGGGATACTGAGTTCGATGATCAGCCATGATCATATTGAATGGCTCGAAGGGCCAAATTTAAAAGTCTGCAGTAACTATTTGCTCAGTGGGGACTTCAATTCAGAGAATCATTTTTTATAAGTAGAACCATTTCACAATTGAAAATAAACATCTGACTAAAATGAGGCAGCTTCATGTGCATAGATTGCGATGGAATATTAACTGCAAATTGACTAAGTTAGTACATGTACAGACAGTTATTGTTGTCAACATTCAAGATGGCACAATATGACGTTAGACATTACTTTTGACTTTAGAGATAAAGTACGGAAACAGATCCTTTAGCCCACTGTGTCTGTGCTGACCAGCAATCACCCCATGCACTAACACTATCCTACGCACGAGGAACAATTTACAATTTTATCAAAGCCAATTAACCTACAAACCTGTACATCTTTGGAGCGTAGGAGAAAAACAGAGCACTTGGAAAAACCCACAAGGTCACAGGGAGAACTTACAAACTCCACACAGACAGCACCCGTGGCCAGGGTTGAATTTGGGTCTCTGGTGCTTTAAAGCAGCAAATCTACTGCTGCGCAACTGTGCCACACCGCGAGTAGAACCAATCCCATTACAGGAAGAAGATGGAGAACTTAGTAAATTGGTATCAGGACAACACCTCTACCAGCAAGACGAAGGAGCTAAGTATTGACTTCAGGAAGTGTGATGGAATACATGGTCCAATCAGTAACAATGGTGCCAAAGTGGAAATTATTGAGTGCTTCAGGTTACTTGGCGTTAATATTACCAACAATCTGTCATGGACCAACCACATGGAAGGAACAGCCAAGAAGGCAAATCAATGCCTCCACATCCATAGGAGACTGAAGAAATTCAGTATGTTTCTAATGGCCCTTGCAAACCTCTACAAATGTGCCATTGAAAGCATACTGTCATGTTACATCGCAACTTGGTTAGGGAACAGCTCAGCCCACAACTGCAAGATATCGCAGTGTTGTGATGTAGCCCGGTCCATCACACAGACCAGACACCCCACCATTGACTCCATCTAGACCACACAGTCTCAGAAAAGCAGCCAACATAGTCTACGACTTGTCCCACCCTGCTCACCCCTTCTTCTTCCTGCTCCCATTGGCCAAAAGATACAGAAGTTTTAAGTGTGCACCACTAGGCTCAGGAAGAGCTACTTCCCCTCTGTTATCAGGCTACTGAATGGGCCTTCCAGAAGCTACTGTCCGATTCATTTCTACACTTGATTGGTATATAGGAGTATCTTATATGATTATATAGCATGCAAAACAAAGTTTCATGCTTTACCTCGGTACAAGTGGCATTAATAAACCTAAAAACCTAAGCCTAAACAAATAGATGACAGCATCTGGTGCGGTAACTAGAATGAATAATGGGTAATAACCATCTGTTGTGAGGTTTAGTTTAGTTTTGTTTAGAGATACAGTGCAGAAACATGCCATTCGGCCCACCGAGTCCACAATTAACAATTTCTACCAAAGCCTTACAAACTCATACGTCTTCAGAATGTGGGAGGAAACCGGAGCACCCGGAGAAAACCCACACAGTTTTGGGAAGAACGTACAGACTCCGTACAGAGAGCAGCCGTAGTCAGGATCGAACCCGGATCTGATGCAGGAAGATTGTTCCGATGTTAGGGAGGACCAGGACAAGGGGTCACAGCTTAAGGATAAGGGGGAAATCCTTTAGGACCGAGATGAGAAGGACTTTTTTCACACAGAGAGTGGTGGGTCTCTGGAACTCTCTGCCACAGAGGGTAGTTGAGGCCAGTTCATTGGCTATATTTAAGAGGGAGTTAGATGTGGCCGTTGTGGCTAAGGGGATCAGAGGGTATGGAGAGAAGGCAGGTACGGGATACTGAGTTGGATGATCAGCCATGATCATATTGAATGGCGGTGCAGGCTCGAAAGGCCAAATGGCCTACTCCTGCACCTAATTTCTATGTTTCTATGTTTCTATCTCCCGTACTGTAAGGCAGCAACGCTACCGCTGTGCCACTGTGCCATCTTTGTTTACACCAGTCATTGTCAAGAATATTCATGTATGAGTAGAACTCAAACAATCCTACAAGTCACATAGCCATGCAGCATCATTGCAGTGTATTGCTGATTCTGCTTGCACCGTGCTAGTGAATAATCCATGCCTGTTCTAATATATCTACCCAGGTCTCTTTTGCAAAAAAAGAAATACAAAATCATAGAAATTTAGGGAAGGGAATTACAAGGTTATGCTCAGTGACCTCACATTATTTCCCTATCTCTTCCTAAAATAACTTAATGCAACCGTCTCATTTTAGCTGGACTAAGTCCACAAAACTCATTCTGGTGTGATAATCAGTGTAAAGTTATGATTCTCCAAAGGATATTGCTTTTGACAATCATTTAAAGAAAAAACAGCTTAGTTCTTGCTGAAAACAAAGAGATGTGATGATGGCAGTCAGATTTATTTTGAATCAAAATCCCCACAGATTGAAATATTAAATGCCTTATGTTGTAAACTGGAATAAATCTTTGACCTTTTAGCTGTCATGGACAAGTATACTCATTCAAAGACTTTAAGTTTATACCAGCTGCCAAAGCTTTGACATGTCAACAGAAAATGTTCCCTATTCATGTTTCAGGAAAAATTATTTCAGCTAGAGAATTGGCAATTATGGATGAACCAATGCCCATTAAAGGAAAAGAAGGAACTGCAGATGCTGGTTTAAATCAAAGGCAGACACAAAATGCTGGAGTAACTCAGTGGAGCAGGCAGCATCTCAGGAGAGAAGGAATGGGTGATGTTTCGGGTCGAGACCCTTCTTCAGACTGAAGACTTCACCCATTCCTTCTCTCCAGATATGCTGTCTGTCCCGCTGAGTTACTCCATCATTTTGTGTCATTAATACCCATTAAAGGTAGCCGGAAGCCATCCCAATGACCAGTTAGTGATGAACTCACTGAATATGCCCCAAGCCTTTGTCATGAATACAGGGCCTATCCCTAGAGGCACGATAACTTTTACCATTCAAATGGTGATGCTTCACGCTCCATATTACTTTCTGTAGGAATAATGAATGTAGATGATTAGATGTTGGTTGATTTTCTTTATCATGAATAGAGAATCAAATCCTGTTTTAAAAAATGACTTGCCTCCAAGGTGTTTTAAAGTTTGAGATGCAAGAGACTGCAGATGCCGAAATCTTGAACAAAAGACAAAGGGGATGTGCTTAGGTATGGCAATACTCCACTGGACTATTTGCAAACAAAAACCAAAAAAATAATAATTTCATTGTGCCTTTCCACAAGTGACAATAAAAGCACCATTGAATCATTGAATCCTGTACATTGCACGTTATTACTCAACCCAAATTACAGTCAGTATTTTTAAAACTCTTGAAGAAGAGACGGAAAACGATCAACACTTTGTTCATTTTTGTCAGGAACTTGGCTGCACACATCCTGTCAGCATGAAGAACAGATGGTGATGTATCATTCCCGAACATTACAGAATCACAGAGGTGAGAGTTGCTTTGTCTGTTTACAAGTAATTGCAATTAGCAGTAGTCTTTGCTAGCCTCAACAAAGTACAACAGTATTGCATTAACATCTCACTTAATCCAAAATGGAACAAAGAAAGATAGGTGCAGAGCTATCACCAATGTTTCTTCTTGTCTTAGACTGGCGTTTGGACAATGCTTGGAAACTGTACATTGCAGATTTAGGTTTAGGTTTATTATTTTGTCCCATGTACTGTGGTGCAATGATTTGTTTTGCATGCTATCCAGATTATACTATACAAAAATACAATCGTCAAATTCACGTATAATAGATAGAGCGAAGGGGAAAGCACAGTGAGAATGTAGTTTTCAGCTTTGTAGCTAGATTTACAGGTAGAAAGGAGATTTAAAAGAGTAGAGCGATGGTATCAGATAATATTAGTCTGAAGAAAGGTCTCGACCGGTGTGTCACTTATTCCTTCCCCCGATATGTATATAAACCTATGATTATTTAAAAGAAACAGTAGATGCTGTAAATCTGAGATAAAACTGAAAATGCTGGAAACTCTGAACAGGTCAGGCAGCATCTGCGCGAGGACAAATAGTTATCAATTAAGGTCTTGGAATTTAGAGGCTGCCTAATCTGCTGAATGTTTCCAACATTTTCTGTTTCTACTTTTTTTCTATGTAAATGCATTTCCTTATTAACAATTGAGAAATAATTAAAACTAAAAGAGTGGAGAATTTGTGGAATGCATTGCCATAGACGGCTGTGGAGACCAAGCCAATGGATATTTTTAAGGCAGAGATTGACAGGTTCTTGATTAATAATGGTGTCAGGGGTTATGGGGAGAAGGCAGGAGAATGGGGTTGAGGGGGAAAGGTGGATCTGCACATGATTGAATGGCAGAATACACTTGATGAGCCAAATGGCCTAATTCTGTTCCTAGAACTTATGAACATCCTTTGAGACAGGTGATAGTTTGAAAAATGTATATTTTGTGGGTTAATGAAAGGCGAATGCTGAGGAAATGAGCTGGACCAGCTCCAGATTAGGATGGATTTGGCAGGACCTCTTTGCTGATTTTCAGAGCGACTGTGAGTATATATTCCCATATAGCAAGACAGGAGAATGGTACAGATAAGTGATCTTGATTGGGCAATGGAATTTTCTGTTCCATTGGACATGACTTCGTCAATTTGTGAAATGTGATTTATGATATCATATCAGTGCAGACATCATAATGTAATCGTGTCACTGATCATGCAAGCAGGAATAATTAAAATAAAAACTTAATTTGACAAAAAGAGCAGCTCTTCAAATAGAATCAGGCATTAACACTTGCTGCCACAGGATGATCTGATCTAGCCAAGCTGAAAAATAATGGATTTACAGGCATGCCTCCCCTAATAGGCATCTCTATATTGCCATTATAAATGGATAACATCCATGTTTAATTGAGCAATAATCTATTCAACTTCTGATGTAATATGCATATGTAATTGCATTTTTTTCACATAATCGAGTGCCATAGGTTATCGATCGTGGCAGAAGCAGGCTCAAGATTGCAGAAACCCAGCTTGATGAGTGTTAACAGCCAGTTTCTTATCAAAATAGGCTGTATCATTGCCCCAACCTTTTCTTAATCATCTTGTCATAACACTGCACTTCATCTCATCAACCAACTTCCCTACAGGAGTATAATTAATCCTCAGAACCAATGGAAAGTCATTCAGGATACGACAATCATACTCTAGAGAAAATGTCACCAGATACTCAGTAATCAAGTTGCAATATGTAAAAAATGCTTGTTTGCACTCGAAGTTATCATCCGCTCATTCACTGAAATACATTAGAGGATGGGCGTTGCACTCAACACCTGCAGAAAAAAGATACTCTACCAACTTGCCAATGAGCGCTTCATTCCCCTCCAACACAAAATATTTGCAGCAACTGCCCTTGAAGATATGGGCCACTTCCTTCATACGTGGAGACACCATTTTGTTGAAGGCAAACATGAACGATGACATACAACAATACATTTCGGGCACAGTGTGGCCTTTGGTTAACTGAGGACATTTGGGGAACTAGAACAGAAGCCTGTCACAAAATCAATTGTCTGTTAGGTAACAGTCATCCATGCCCTCCATTATGCTTCTAGGCTGTGAAACAGCCTACAGCAGGTATCTCAATGTATTGGAGAGATGTCTCTATTACCGTCTGTGCAACGTCCTCCAAATTTAGTGGGAGCATGAGCAAACCAACATCAGCGTCCTCTCATAGACAACATTTCCAGCATTGATGGATAGAATTCAGTTGCATACTTAGGGTATTTATATAACCATATATAACCATATAACAATTACAGCACGGAAACAGGCCATTTCGGCCTTTCAAGTCCGTGCCGAACAACTTTTTTCCCTTAGTCCCACCTGCCTGCACTCCATACCCTTCTCATCCATATGCCTATCCAATTTATTTTTAAATAATATCAACGAACCTGCCGCCACCACTTCCACTGGAAGCTCATTCCACACCGCTACCACTCTCTGAGTAAAGACGTTCCCTCTCATGGTACCCCTAAACTTCTGTCCCTAAATTCTAAAGTCATGTCCTCTTGTTTGAATCTTCCCTATTCTCAAAGGGAAAAGGAATATTATTTGCATTCCTACACCAAACACTCTATTCCAAGCTCTGCTGCACGAAACAATTACCAGACAGAGGTAAAGATTCAATGATGTGCTCAAAGCTTCCTTGTAGAAATGTAATTCTTGGGATACAGTGGCCCGTGATCATTCAAAGTAAAGAAAGGCCGGCACAGTGGCGCTCCGGTAGAATTGCAGCCTCACAGTGCCAGAGACCCAGGTTCGATCCTGACAACGGGTGTGTCTGTATGGAGTTTGTACATTCTGCCTATGACCGCGTGGGTTTCTTCTGGGTGCTCTGGTTTCTTTCCACATTTCGAAAGAAGTGCAGGTTTGTAGCTGGACCTTCAGAAGGCTTTCGACAAGGTTCCACACAAGAGATTAGTACACAAACTTAAAGCACACGGTATTGGCGGTTCAGTATTGATGTGGATAGAGAACTGGCTGGCAGACAGGAAGCAAAGAGTAGGAGTGAACGGGTCCTTTTCAGGATGGCAGGCAGTGACTAGTGGGGTGTCTCAAGGCTCAGTGCTGGGACCCCAGCTATTTATAATATATATTAATGATTTGGACGAACGAATTGAATGCAACATCTCCAAGTTTGCAGATGACATGAAGCTGGGGGGCAGTATTAGCTGTAAGGAGGATGCTAGGAGGCTGCAAGGTGACTTGGTTGGGTGAGTGGGCAAATGCATGGCAGATGCAGTATAATGTGAATAAATGTGAGGTTATCCACTTTGGAGGCAAAAGCAGGAAAGGTGACTATTATTTGAATGGTGGCCGATTAGGAAAAGTGGAGATTCAACGAGACCTGGGTGTCATCGTACACCAGTCATTGAAAAAAGGCATGCAGGTGCAGCAGGCAGTGAAGAAAGCGAATAGTATGTTAGCATTCATAGCAAAAGGATTTAAGTATAGGAGCAGGGAGGTTCTACTGCAGTTGTACAGGGTCTTGGTGAGACCACACCTGGAGTATTGTGCACAGTTTTGGTCTCCAAATCTGAGGAAAGACATTCTTGCCATAGAGGGAGTACAGAGAAGGTTCACCAGACTGATTCCTGGGATGTCAGGACTTTCATATGAGGAAAGACTGGGTAGACTCGGCTTGTACTCGCTAGAATTTAGAAGATTGAGGGGGGTTCTTATAGAAACTTACACAATTCTTAAGGGGTTGGACAGGCTAGATGCAGGAAGATTGTTCCCGGTGTTGGGGAGGTCCAGAATGCGGGGTCACAGTTTAAGGATAAGGGGGAAATCGTTTAGGACCGAGATGAGTAAAAACATTTTTCACACAGGGAGTGGTGAATCTCTGGAATTTCCTGCCACAGAAGGTAGTTGAGGCCACTTCATTGGCTATATTTAAGAGGGAGTTAGATGTGGCCCTTGTGGCTAAAAAGATCAGGGGTATGGAGAAAAGGCAGGTACAGGATACTGAGTTGGATGAACAGCCATGATCATATTGAATGGCGGTGCAGCCTCGAAGGGCCGAATGGCCTACTCCTGCACCTATTTTCTATGTTTCTATGTTTCTATGTAGGTTAATTGTCTTCTGGAACATTTTCCCTCGCGTGTTGGATAGAACAGGTGTGCATGGGTGATCTGGTCGGCATGGACCTGGTGGGCAGAAGGGCCTGTATCCATGCCATATCTAAACTAAAGGAGCATTTCTAATGGTATTGAGAATCTTAGAAGCACGTAGAAACACCATGAAAGTGGCAGAATGAATGGAATGAACTAATGTTCTCTCAACGTCAGATCTGAAAGTGGCAAATTTGCTAGGCCTAGTATTAAAGAGACTACGCAATGGAAAATCAATTGCAAATTCCTTAAATTAGATATGTTCCATAAATGAATCTGCCTAACATCAATCAAAGTGACAAACTATGAAAATTTAATCACAATTTTATCATGTACTGTAATTGAATATGTAAATATAATGAAAATTCATTCCTTATACAAAAGGTACTGTAAATATTAATGATTTCCAGAATCACTTATTTGGGCTTTATATGTGGATCCTTGGCAGATGCCATTAAACACATATAAAAGCACAGGGAAGGGAAACATTATGCACTCTAGACTGAAAGAATAACCCTCCACATTTTGTAAACATTTTCCTGTTCTCAGTTTATTTCCTACACTTTTTATTGTAAGCTTTCGAATGTTAAATCCAATTTTTGGTGGCATCAAATGTAAACTTGCACCTGCTCCAGGCGAAAGGTTTTGACTGAAGATAGACACAAAATGCTGGAGTAACTTAGCAGAACAGGCAGCATCGCTGGAGAGAAGGGGTGACATTTCGGATCGAGACCCTTCTTAAAATTGAGAGTCGAGGGAAAGGGAAATGAATGAATGAATGAATGATGAATGAATAAGTTTATTGGCATGCAAGGAATTGGCCTTGTTGCTCCGCCCACAAGTGGCAACATGATATACAGTGACAGTTAGGAATGACACATAAAACATTAAACATTAATAATAAATAAGAGATGTGGACAGTGATGTAGAGAGATATAGAACAAATGAATTGAAGATATGCATAAAAGTAAAGATGATAAAAGAAACAGGCCATTGTTAGCTGTTTGCTAGGTGCGAACGAGAAGCTGGTGCAACTTGGGTGTGGGAGGGATGGAGAGTGAGAGAACATTTTAGCTGCTGCTCTGCATCAACCTATAACTGAAACCATCCAGTTCCCTGCTTTGCTATGTCTGCATTTATTGAGAATCGCACAGATCTGCTGAATACCTTGCTCAGGAGAATGGGAAATTCCGAAGAGGTAAAGCCCTATTCCCGATATGGGATACTGCGATCTGTACCCTTCACATTCTTTGCAACATAATTTATGGCGAGAAGTCTAAAGAATAGCAAAACTGTACAAAATAATGAGGCATCGTTCATGCATCGACAGAAATATAATATCCACAGTTGAATAAAGGATTCTTATGACTCACAGATGCAATTAGATTTTTTTTAGACATATGTGCATTTGATCTTCCAATAATTGTTTAACAGAGGCCTTGAGTATGAATTTCAGTTCACCTGTCCTTGACATTGTGTACACGGTCTGCCCATCCTTTGCTTAAGTGTGCATATGTATTGCCCAATGTCTAGCTCTACACAACCCAGATGTAGAACAGGGGCAGCACAGTGACGCAGTGGTAGAGTTGCTGCCTTACCACACCAGAGATCCAGGTTCGATCCTGACTCTGTGTGTATGTCATTGCTGTATGTGTGGAGTTTGCACATTCTCTCTGTGACCGAGTGGGTTTCCTCCGGGTGCTCTGGTTAACTCCCGCATCCCAAAGTCATGCGGGTTTGTAGGTTAATTGTCCACTGTGAATTGCCCCCAGTGTGTAGGGAATGAATGAGAAAGCGGGATAATGTAGAACTAATGTGCACTGGTGATCGATGGTCGGCGTATACAGGGTGGGTTGAAGGGCTTATTTCCATCCTGTATCATTAAACCAGGTGGTGCCGTACATGGCAGCCTTGCCAACAGCCTGTCTCATCTTTTTCTTCTTTTGCTGTTTTGGTCTGTGTTATCCTGTATGTTTTTAGTGTACCTTTAGCTTTTGTATTATGTGGGGATGGGGGGTTTGGGGGAAACCTTTTTTATCTCTTTTCCTGATGGAGATGTGACATATGCATCTTATCTCCATCTGCACTGCGGCTTTAACATCGTGTAGCTGGCAGTTCCTTTGTTCGGGATCGACTGCGGGAGCTCCAACCCATAGGAGCTCCTACTGCCCTGATCGCGGGAGCTTAGATCGCTCTGACTGCGGAAGTTTCGATTGCCCATTTCGTATGTTAAGGGTCTGTCCCACTTACGTGACTTTCTCGACGCCTGCCGGCACCCATCATAGGTCACCGAAAATTTTCAACATGTTGAAAATTCAGTGGCAACCAGAATCTTTGGGTGACTAGGAGACTACTCACAGCCATACAGGCGACACCCTGGCGACATGTCGCGGGGTGAAGCCTGTATGGTCGTGAGTAGTCGCCCAAAAAGTTGTACCTTCTTCTGGTCGCCACTGGATTTTCAACAAGTTGAAAATGTTCTGTGACCTGTAACGACCTATGACGGGTGCCGGCAGTCGCCGAAAAAGTCGCATAAGTGGGACAGGCCCTTTATTTGCCTTCCATCACAGTGGGGAATGTGAGGTCGCTGAAAAAACAAGATGAACGTGCTGCCTGCACCGGTGAGGACTCAGCGGGAGTGCCATGAATGCAGAGATCTCAGTGTTTTGCGGGGACATGTCTCCATGAGGACAGTGCGAGAGTGGACGGTTTTCTGACTCTTCGGGCGTACAGGGACTGCAGAGAGAGTGACAGTGGTTGGCACAACTCTGGTCGTAACATGGTGAAGGAGCATGTGTGTGCCCCGGACATTGATCTCCACTTATGCTGTGTGCCCTGGGGATTCTCACACGCTGTTGTGGTGACTGTTTATGTTTAATTTGTCTGTGGTTGTGTATTATGTTGCTTTTTTGTATGACTGTTGGCAAATAAAATGTTCACATACTTGGCTAATAAATGAATTACAATTAAAAAAGTTAAAATTAATATTAGAAGTCAGAAGATGGGTATCCTACAGCTAGGAAAAAAAATTCTAACTTTTTGTTTTAATCTTCACATCATAAGAGATTGCAACCTTCACGTGATGCACCCCGTTTCGACTTTTGCAATCAACCCGACGTCCACAAACAAATAGATCAAATAGAACAAGTTGACAAAACAAAGGACAAAGCACAAAGCACAAAGGACAAAGGACATTTATTGTCACATACACCAATTGGTGCAGTGAAATTTGAGTTACCATGTAGCACATAAATAAGATAAACACAACACTATAGAATTTAACATTAAACATAAAAACATCCCCCCACAGCGGAATCAACGTTTCCCACTGTGAGGGAAAGCAACAAAGTTCAGTCCTCTTCTTCTGTGCACCCGTGGTCGGGGCCTATTGAGGCCTCTGCAGTCACCGCTACAGCGGCATGATGTTTCATGAATGCTCTCAGCAGCTTGGAGTTCCAAAACGGCCGCTTCCTACCAGAGACGGCGGCTTCTGAAGTCCATTAGCCGTGCTGGGCGGAGCTCCAACACTGGCGACCTCGGCGAAAGATCTCAGGCAGCTAAAGTCAGCGTCACCCGTGGCTGGATGCTCTACCGACCACAGCTCCACAATATTGAAATCGGCAGTCCCAGCACTCCGGAGCTTCCAACACTGCAACCTGGGTAAGGCATCACTTGCTCTGCAATGGTACTTCAGTGCTGCGTCACTGCTGAAGCTGAAGCTCCGGCCGGTCTCTGACAGGAAAGGCCGCGCCAATCCAGATGGTAGGCCGCGAGGAGGGGACGAAGATGCGGCTCAGAGGAAGGCGCATCCTCGACTTGATAGCGACTGGAAAAATCAGTTTCCCCCTTCCCCCCTCCACCCCCCACATAAAAACACTATAGATCAGCAACCAAATCATGAATGTACTCTATACTTGCCTGGATGAATGTGGTACCAAAATAATTCATATAACATCCTGGACATATATTTGCAGGATTGATAATCTGCCCATGTTCATTTTCTTCACCGCTGATACACTGTGGCAGTAGAAGCAACATTTATAGATTGCAAAGCTTCCACTTTCCACAGGTTGTTCAATGCCTTATTCCCAAAATATGCATACCGTTACCTACCATTGCCTACCATTACCTAAAAGGGTCGGAACTTCAAAGGAATATCGTATGACAGCAGATTTTGCCAGCACATATTCCACATCCTTATTCAAATGAAACACTGGATTGAAAGTTTTGTAACACCACTGTAAATAGAGTCATGAAGTCATAATAGGTCCTCCGGCCCAACTTGCCTAAGCCAACCAAGACGCCCCCTCAACATCGCTCCATTCCCTGCATATTCATGTGCCTATCCAAAATCATCTTAAACACCACTATCATATCTGCTTCCACCACCACCCTGTTGTAGACATCACCGTCTACAAATTTAAATCCAAATTTACATCCAATTTACAAATTTAATTTTAGTTTAGTTTTAGAGATACAGTGTGAAAAACAGGCTCTTAGGCCCACCAAGTTGATGCTGACCAACGATCACCCATACAACAGTTTTATCCTACACATGAAGGACAATGTACAGAAGCCAATTTACCTACAAACGTGCACATCTTTGGAATTTGAGAGCAACTGGAGAAAACACACGCGGTCACAGGAAGAACATACAAACGCCGTGCGGCCAGCACCTGTAGTCACTGTTAAAACTGGTTCTTCAACAATTTATATTTCAGAAAGTTAATTAATGCCTGACCCAGAATTAATTTATAAAATCTTGTGATTACTTTCAAAGTGTACTGACTGGTCCTACATTTTTTTTGGTTTTGTCTTGAAGCCCAAGATTTTGTTCTGCAGACTCCAATATGGTCCTTTGTCACTTTTATTCAATCACCTTATGTCCTCATGTGGGATCGAGTCAAGATAATGATTTATTCTTAGTAAGACAGATTAGTTATATCAATATCAAACACTACTCTCCTTCAAAAAGTATACGGTATGTCACAGTGAGCTAGAATCCCACTGCTCAAGATGAATGTGTGCCATGCTGGTTAATTGGCCGCCTTGATTGAAGCAATTAACCCAGCCTTCATCTATTTGAAGCTGCAAAGTTTCACACACTGGTCCATCTGCTTTTAATAGCACATCTTCAATGTCTGCCATACCGTACGTTTTTACAATTTTGCTTCAAAGCACAATTAGAGCACAGAACACCACAGCACTGGAACAGGTCATTTGGCCCACAATGTCTGTGCCGAACATGATGCCAAGTTAATTTCCTTTGCCTCAAGTGGCCGATATCCCTCCATGGCCAGCATATCTATGTGATATCATTAATTATTAACACAATCCCCCAATCCTTTACAAGAGAAAGGAAAGAAAAAAGCTTGAAGCTTATTATCATCAGAGAAATTAAACAAGCTCTACATCTGGTACATATAATCAACAATTTAATCAATAACGTACAGAGGAATGTCATGCTGCTTACATTGTAGAGAAATGCTCTAGGCAGAACCTGCATCATTTTGTCTTCATTATGTCATCCCAACCTTCTGTATAACATGGGAATCATTTTACAAAATAAGTTAATGTTCATGTACAGGCAACTGTGGAACTAATTCATGACAAAAGAGGTGAAATGTGATTAGCAAAGAAAGCAATGAACAAATCATTCATTTCTGATGGAGTTACTTGAGAGATAAATTTTATGCATATCTTCTTATGAATTCCGCGATCTTCTCCAAATAATGCCATAACATCAGAGTAAGGGTGGCACAGTGGCACAGCAGTAGAGTTGTTGCCATACAACGCCAGAGACCCAAGTTCGATCCTGGCTACGTGTGCTTGCATGCATGAATTTTGTATGTTCTCCTGGTGCCCTGCGCGGATTTTCTCCAGGAACTCCGGTTTCGTCCCACACTCCAAAGACGTACAGATTTTCAGCCTAATTGGCTGGGTATAATTAGTGATAGTGTAAGGATGTGAGGATCGCTGGTCGGCACGGACTTTGGTGGGTTGAAGTTTCCGCGCTGTATCTCTCAAATGTGTGAAAATAGGCAGGAAATTATTTGGCATAACCATTCATTAGATAGGCTCAACCTGAAAATACAAACCACCCCTGAGCTGCAATGCATACGGATGTTGCAAGGATACATCGTTGTAGTGCAAGGATCCTTGATTATAAACAATGATTTTTGTTTTAAGGCAATTGTCTCTATAGGATTATGTCACATGATGAGGATTGTATACTCATGACTCTGGCTCCAACAATATATTTAGAGAATTCCAAAGATGGTGCATGAATAAACTGCACATCTGTGGCTTGAGCTCCTTGTGTCAGGATTTTCTGAAGCAGAATATGTCAGAGGTTAAGAAGTTCATACTGTGCATCTTACAACACGAGTGAGAACATAAATCCTTTACTGATAGCAGATCGCACATATATCCAAAGGCACTCCATATAATGAGATTATTAGCAGTTCAAATAACAAGAATTAACATGAAATATTCAACAGGATAGAATTTAATTAATCCATGATATTTCAAGAAAGCTGAATGCTGCAACGGTTTCACACTCCAATTAAAATGAACGTCGTGACCTCCAGTTTACCGGTTCTGAAAATGAAATAATTATGCATTGGAAATTTCTGGGATGCAACTTCAGTGGAAAATCACTGATATAGCAAACACAATTTCTTCAAAAAAAACACCGAAGGACTTGCTGAACGGCTTCCACTGATTATCAAAATTAAAGTGAAAGGTCAAGAAGAATGTGAAGGAATTCAGTTTTACATTCCTGCTGCTGCTTGGATGTATTGTTTCAGTTGTTATTTATATGCACTATTGGACAGTAAAATAGATATCATATACTGTATGTTGGAGCTAATTCTTTTCGACGCTGCAGAGATAACTGGGAGCAGAATTCTTCTCACTCTATACTCATGACTGTGTAGCCGGACTCCATCATCAAGTTCGCCGATGACACCACTGTTGTGGGACGAATCACAGCTGGTGATGAATTGACATCGACCGATTGACCAAATGGTGCCAGCACAACAATCTGACACTCAACACCAGTAAAATCAAGTAACTGATTGTGGACTTTGGAAGGGGAAGGATAGGGACGCACAATCCCACTTATATCAATGGTACAATGGTGGAAAGTGCCAAAAACTTCAAATTCCTGAGCATGCATATTTCCGAAGATCTTTCCTGGTCCCAGCACAATTATAAAGAAGGCACAATAGCATCTCTACTTCCTGAGAAGATTACACAGCGTCAGTATGTCAAGGAGGATTCTCTTGAACGTCTACAGGTACACTGTAGAGAGCATGCTGACTGGCTGCATCATGGCCTGGTTCGCCATCTTGAACGTCCAGGAGCGGAAAAGACTGCAGAAAGTTGTGACCACTGCCCAGTACATCACCGGCTCTGACCTCCCCACTATCGAAGGGATCTATTGCAATCGCTGCCCCAAAAAGGCTGCCAACATCATCAAAGACCCACACCATCCTGGTCACACACTCATTTCACCATTGCCATCGGGAAGAAGGTACAGGAGCCTGAAAAGTCAAAGTCAATTTTATTCGTCACATGCACCCAGAGGTGCAGTGAAATGTATTAGCCAGTAGCAATACACTTAAAAAGAACACACAATACATAATAATATTTAACACAAACATCCACCACAGCATCCACTGTGGTGGAAAGGCAACAATGTTCAGTCAGTCCTTCTCCTTTGTCACCCGTGGTCGGGGCCATAAACTCTCCGTAGTCGCCGCTACGGATGGCCAGATGTGCGGGACCTCTCGTGGGGATGATCAAAACTCCGACATTGGGACGGTCAAACACACTCTGTGGCCTGGAGGCCCTAAATTGGCACTTTCCTACCGGAGACTGCGGCTTCAGGATGTAATAGGCCGCAGGCCGGCGGTCGGAGCCCTTCTCTGGTGATCCCCGGCAAGGGATCCCAGACTCCAGATGGTAAGTCCATGCCTCGCCCGCAGCTAGAAGATCCGAGGAACCACAGCCCTCTGATACCAAAGTCACCAGGTCAGCGATCTGAGCACATCTCTCTGGCGACCCCCGGCAAGGGTTCACCCCACTCCATGAAGTCCGCTCTGCACCTGCTGCTGATGCTCCAAGCCCGACTCCGGAAAAGGCCGCTCCAATCCATGCTGTCAGGCAGCGAGGGAGGCAACATGGAAAAAGTCGCCTCTCCGTCGTGGAGGCGACCAAAAACTGTTCCCCCCCCCCTCCCCACCACACCCCACAAAAGACACATCAAGAGACACCTAAACTAACATTAGACACAGCAAAAAAAAAAGTAAAAATAACGAAATCTGTACCATCCAGCTTCAGGAACAGCTTGAGACGACATCAAATAAGCTCTGAATAATAAGTCGGTTATTATTATTTCACTATATCTGTTCATTTATTGTGTATATATGATCTGTGGTCTCTAGATACACTGAACTTTTATCTTCCGTTTTGTATTATGTTTACATATTCAGTTGTGCTGCAACAAGTAAAAAGTTTCATTGTCCTATCTGGGACACATTACAATAAAACTCTCTTGACTTGACTCAAATGTATAGAAAAAGGAGCAGAATTCCCATCAGAATAGGACTGAAAAAAATGTCAGAATGATTGGTGACTCCAGTTTGAATCCCACTCTTGTGTATTTCCTGTTTATTGATTAATGTATGAGCTGCTAATGATCCCATTATATAGAGTCCTATTTCAAGGGTATGATCTGTTATCAATAAAGGCAGCACAGACTCATAGCTAATGACATGGATAATAATGTTGTTTCTGTTAGTTAAGCTTATAGGACTTGATATTACAATCCCTATTATAATTGGCTCCTTCATAATATCTTGAGCAGGGATAGGGGTAAAGACGTAATTGGGGTCATCAGGGTCACCCTCCTTCCTTGGTGTTTCTTTCATAGGCCCACAACGCCTCCAGAGGGCTCAACAGCAACACCTGACATCCCAGTTATGCTCCCCTCCGTTTTACCCCTCTTGCTGGTCATTTTGCAGTCTGGTCCAGCCCCTTCCCCTCTGGTCCCCCTCGCTGGCTCCTGCCCCCTTCCCCCGTGATACCCCCCACAACCCCCGTATGTTCTCCAAGCTCTCTCCTCCCACGCCCCCACAACCCCCCGCACCCATACAGCCCCCCCGCCCACACCAATTAGTCTAGTAGATAATAAAATAAATAAGAAGGAAATAGTAGGTTATAGACTGAGTGGGACGCGTTGGGTCCCAGTCACACGGGAGGCCTGGTCCCCCAACGCAACCCAATCCCCAATGCAATATTCCACCACTCACCTGTACCCCCAACGCAACGGCATGAGCGTTCTGCAGCCGGGGGATGGGGACGGCTTTAGGCGGGGCCTGTTTGGGGCTGGTGGGATGGGGATGTGGGGGAGGGAGGTGTGTGGGGGAGTGGGGGCTTACGGGGGAGGGGTGGTGTTCGAGGGGGGGGTGCGGGGGAGGGGGGATGTGCGGGTGAGGGGGGATGTGCAGGGGAGGGGGTGTAGGGGACGTGGGGCGTAGGGGAGGGGGAGTGTAGGGGATGTTGGTGAGGGAGGGTGTAGGGGAATGGGGTGTGTGGGGGAGGTGGGGTGTGGGAGGAGGTTGTGTGGGCTCACTGGTTCCCGGCCCCGGCTCCAACCACATTCACCGGCTATAGGACCCGGCTCCGGGCTCACTCACCAGCTCCCATGCCCAGTGCCTGTCGCGCTCACAGCACCCGCCCACGAACACAGCCCGCCCCACCCGCGAACACAGCCCGCCCCCACCCACGAACACAGCCTGCCCCCACCCACGAACACAGCCTGCCCCACCCACGAACACAGCCTGCCCCGCCCACGAACACAGCCTGCCCCGCCCATGAACACAGCCTGCCCCGCCCATGAACACAGCCAGCCCCGCCCACAAACACAGCCTGCCCCGCCCACGAACACAGCCTGCCCCGCCCATGAACACAGCCTGCCCCGCCCACGAACACAGCTAGCCCCCGCCCATGAACACAGCCAGCCCCGCCCACGAACACAGCCAGCCCCCGCCCATGAACACAACCCGCCTCTGCCCATTAACACAGCCTTCCCCCGCCCACGAACACAGCCCGCCCCTGCCCGCGAACACAGCCCACCGCCACCCACGAACACAGCTAGCCCCGCCCACGAACACCGCCAGCCCCGCCCACGAACACAGCCAGCCCCGCCCATGAACACAGCCTGCCCCACCCACAAACACAGCCAGCCCCTGCCCGAAAACACAGCCTTCCCCCGCTAGTGGAACACAGCCCACACTCCGCTCCTTCAGCTTTATTCTTCGCGCTGGTGATTTTTTTACAGCGGGTTCCGGAAGGGGCGTAGCCATCCTGGCGAATAACGGACCAATAACTTTTGTAATATTTCACCGATCGGAACAAAACTTGGTGTGCTTGGAGCAGAGGAGTACGGTGAGTATGGTGGCAAACTATCCTAGCGATATAGGGTACCAATTTTGCATAAATATATAAACAACGCAAACCAGATGAGGACAAGATGAAAGTTTTAGTAATTGTACAGATAGATAGATAGATAGATAGATAGATAGATAGATAGATAGATAGATAGATAGATAGATAGATAGATAGATAGATAGATAGATAGATAGATAGATAGATAGATAGATAGATAGATAGATAGATGAAGATAGATGGAAGAGAATAGATAGAAGAGGATAGATAGAAGCGGATAGATGGATAGAAGAGGATGGATGGATGAGTAGATAGATAGATAGATAGATAGATAGATAGATAGATAGATAGATAGATAGATAGATAGATAGATAGATAGATAGATAGATAGATAGATAGATAGATAGATAGATAGATAGATAGATAGATAGATAGATAGATAGATAGATAGATAGATAGAGTTTACACAAAATGCTGGAGAAACTCAGCAGGTGCAGCAGCATCTATGGAGCGAAGGAGATAGGCAACATTTCGGGCCGAAACCCTTCTGCAGACCCAATAGATAGATAGAATAATAGATAGATAGATAAGATAGAAGAAGTTAGTAGATAGAAGAAGATGTGCATTTGCAATGGGAAAAAAATGCAAACAATTAAAGATAATGTACCATGCATTCTGTTCTTTCCAATTTGATCTACCTTCTCCGATGGCACTGTAGAAATTCAATGTGTTAAAACACAACACCAGTAACAAACTGAATTGCAATTCTAAGATTCAGTTCCATACATATTTACTATCCTATAGAATTGAGCAACTAATAATATTTTCAGCAGTTTTACAAAGCTGTCAAACCAGTGCTTGTTTTGAATAATAATGACGAATAAATGTTGGCTTTGTCAGCAAAGTTTGCGTCTTGGAAATGAATAAATAGAAAAATTAATTATTCCGTAAAAGAGGGACATTCTGAGAATAAAATCGTTTTTTTCACAATATGCACTCCAGCTTCAAGGCCTGATCAGAAGCTTGAGAAATTACCAAGGACACGATGGGCAAACTCATCTGCTATCGGACTTCCTATTTCATTATTGTTATCAATAATGCATATTGGCATCATTAGCAACAACCTCAGCTTGTGTTGCAATATCTTCTGAAATAATATAAGCATTCTTTTTCATAGATACTGACCTAAAATTGAATTACAGAACACTATATTTCAATTTGGTTGGAATTTCTTTCATAACTAATACACCTACTGCAATTCAGCAGATTCAAATCTACTGCCATTTCTCGGCCCGTTTTTATTTAGTTTAGTTTAGTTTAGTTGAGTTTAGTTTATTGTCATAAGTACTGAATTACAGTGAAAAGCTTTTGCTGCATGCTAACCTGATCTATATTCCATTGTGTTAGGAAGGAACTGCAGATGCTGGTTTAAACCGAAGATAGACACAAAAAGCTGGTGTGACTTATCGGGACAGGGAGCATCTCTGGAGAGAAGGCATGGGTGATGTTTCGGGTCGAGACCCTTCTTCAGACCAGTTAGGGATAAGGGAAACAAGAGATATAGACAATGATGTGGAGAGATAAAGAACAATGAATGAAAGATATGCAAAAAATTAACAATGATAAAGGAACAGGAACCATTATTAGATGGTTGTTGGGTGAAAATGAGAAGCTGGTGCGACTTGGGTGGGGGAGGGTTAGAGAGAAGGAATGCTGGGGTTACTTGGTTAGATAAATCAATATTCATACCAATAATCATGTCAATAAGCTGCCCAAGCAAATTATGAGATGCTGCTCGTCCTATTTACATTTTGCCTCACTTTGTCAATAGGACAGAAAGGTGTGGGAATGGGATGGAGAATTAATGTGATTAGCAATCAGGAGATCAGGTAGGTTAGGGCCGACTGAGTGAAGGTGTTCAACGAAACGAGCGCCCAGGCTATGTTTTCTAACGAGATATAACATAGACAAATCATGACTTTTGATCCGCTGCGCACAAAGTCAAGCTGCTTGTCCTAATTAGGCCACTCCCTCCCAAATGGGAGCAAATCCTATCCTGGAGAATGAATCTTCTCCAATAGCTTCCCTACCACTGATATGAGGCTAAGCGGCCTATAATCATTGTGTTGCCTTGCAAGGAGGTGGCTGATTAGACTAATCTGGGCTCTAAGATTCCTTTCACACAGGATAACATCAGATGAGAAAGAGCATGAGAAAACAAAAGCCTAATTGCCAGCACAGTCCCAATAGGGGACAGGGATAGAGGCTCAGTACAATTCAGCTCATGGTCAAGCATCTATCATATGTCCATCTCATAAAAGATCAATGTGTCTGGTGATAAAGAGTCTCGAACAAATGAACAATAAGGTAATCAATGAGATGATCTGTGAATCTCTGCTGTAAGGCTGGTGCATGTACACCAACAACTTCTCAAGCACATTTGTCTATTTACATCTTTCCTTTTTCAACAAAGTGCTTCACTAATGTACAGCATTTATAGGTCATGTCCATTTAAAGGACTGGAGAAACTCCACCCGGTCACAGAGATAATGCTCAAACTCTGTACAAACAGCACCCGTAGTCAGGATCGAATCTTGGTCTCTGACGCTGCAAGGCAGCAACTCCCCCGCTGCACCACTGTGCTGCCCCAAATCCAGTATCTCAACAATCTTAACAATCTGGAACTATCAACAAACCTGCTTCTGTGTATCTTGTTCTTTTTATCTCTTCTTTGTGAGAATGTGAATCATGGTATTGCTTTTGGTTCAAAGGCTGTTCCTCCATTTTCTGATGGAAATTTTCTGATGGAAATATATACTAAGTTATAGTAATCTCAAGCACATTTAAAGTAATTGGTGTAACAATGGGATGTTGGGATGGATCCTGTGGTCAAGTGTGGCATTGCAAAGAATCTTGAAAAGAAGATTAGTAAAGAGGGTGAAATGCCTGGGGCAGTCTCAAAAAAAGTTCTATCTGTTGTTTTAGATATATACCACCTTGTGGGTCGTTTAAAATTTGGGGATTGAACCTCCAAAACGATTTTTTTATTGGGCATTCCTTCTAGTTTTAGGAAAAAGGTTAATGGGGAGTGATCAGAAATTATGCTATTATGATATTTAGGGTGCTTTGTGTAAGGAATTAACTTCATATCCACTAGAAAATAGTCGATACGTGAGTAAGTTTTATGTACCATTGAGTAAAAAGAGTATTCCCTTCCAACTGGATTAGCAATCCTCCATACATCTGTTATGTTTGTGTATTTAGGAGTTCACTGGCTTTAGAGTTTATGTTAAGTCTCTTTTGTTTTTATCCAGGTATGGATCTAAAACGCAATTGAAATCTCCCCCAATTATCACATTTTGATAATTAAACTGAAATTATATTCTGGATTTTGTTAAAAAATTGAGGATTGTCAAAATTCGGCGCATAAATATTCACCATGGTAAGTGGGGTAGAATGGATCTCTCCCGCAACTATGAGATATCTCCCCTCTTTATCTGCTATAATATTATTTGATTTAAATGGTATACCTTTACGAATAATAATTGCTGTGCCTCTAGATTTAGAGATATATGAAGAGTAATATGTTTGGCTGATCCAATTTGCCTTCAGTCTGGTCTGAGCTTGGAGTTTCAGGTGTGTTTCCCGTAGGAAAGTTGTGTCTGCATTAAGTGATTTTAATTGTGTGAAAATCTTACCCCTTTTGATTGGCTCATTTGCACC
The DNA here is from genome assembly GCA_963514005.1 of Raja brachyura. The sequence goes on along the minus strand of OY740783.1, from coordinate 24,400,931 downwards.
CCTTATATTCCAGCTACAAAACGTGATTCCTCCAATTTTCTTTTGTTTATCGTCTTGCATTATGAATTACTTTGATACCTTTAAGTCATATAGTGCAACACAATACCTCAAGCCTCTAGGTGTTGGGTGGGCACTCGCGGCTACTAGGTTCTGTTGGTATATCCATTTTAAACTTAACCTTAAAAAAAAACTGAAAAGTGTAAAGTGACGTAAAAATAAAAAATGTGATATTACAGTATCTAAAAATAGAGATACTATAAAAAGGTAACCACCTATTGGTGGCAGCTATGTTTAAGAACTTCCTTTGATGTTAATTTACAGTAGCATAACCATAACCAAATATTGTAAGAAGGAAGAAGGGCCAGTTAAAGACCGAGTGACATATAAAGAAACTTCGAACATGTATATCTAATTGAATCTTCAAATAATCTCCCATTTACTATATACTAACAATTATTACATTTTACTTCACAGTCAGATCCCAGTCTCTTATGATAGTAAAACAGCAGTTGGAAGGGGTTAACCAGAATCAGACTCTTGGCTATCTCCAAGTGTCTGAATCTCCTCCCCTCTACTTACGCATAGGTGGGCCCGAATCTGTTATATGTGTTTTAATTTATTAGTATGATATTAAAATATATCAATATATTTAGCTCGTTGCCCGAAATCTAGAGATTCATTAACAATTTGAAATATACCCTCCCCCGGAGGAGTTAGTCATTATTACGTTATACTAATTCATATTAGATTGCTACTGCTAAGTTAATTCAATTACTTATATGTTAGTATAAGATTATAAAAGTCATTTAATTCATACATTTTTATTTTCAAGTCCATTTGTAGTGATTTTTCCATGTCCCATGGCTCCCCTTTATTTTTAAGTCTTTCATTCGAAGAGAAAAAACAGTTCGTCCTTGGGTTAACATTCCAAAGTAGATAAGGTGTCTAGACATCGCCTCGTGTAAAATTCCGCCATCTTAACGAGAATATTTATAATTTATTTTATTAAAAAGTCATATTTTCTCAGCTTCCCCTCTGCCGATATTTATAATAAACCAGCTCCTGATAGCCGTGCTGTTTTACTTATCTGTTTGTCTCGTTTATGATTTCTTGTGCATATTTATAAGGCATTTATCAGAGGATCTATAATTTCATATCAAGGTTTTCAAAATAAAAAGAATAAGAACGAACAATTGCAGCTAGAAGAACAAATTAGACAATTGGATCTAGATAACACTAAAGAACCAACATAGACACACAATAAAATAACAATACTGAAATTTAAATTAAACAGAATCTTATCTGCAAGAGTTATAAGACTATTTCAAATTACAAAACAGGAAAATTTTGAATTCGGCGATAAATCACATAAACTTTTTGCACGTCAACTAAAAGATTTGCTCAATTTTATCAACGTTTATATACATCCAAAACATGAGCAGATAACACTAAAGTTATAAATTGTTTGGATAACCTCCCAAAACTAAATCTGTTGGAACAAGAGGAATTAGGAGCTCAGGTCTCAATTAAAGAAATAGAAGAGACAATAAATTCACTGAAGAACGGTAAAACGCCAGGACCTGATGGATTTAGTAATGAATTTTATAAAAGATTTTACAAGATAATTTCACCACGACTACAAAAACTGTACACATACGCTTTTAAAGAACAAACATTACCAGAAACATTAGCGGAATCAACTATTACTCTCGTACCTAAAAAAGACAAAGATATAGAAGACCCTGGTTCATATAGAGCCATTGCACTGTTAAACACAGATAAAAAAATACCAGCGAAAACTATAGCAAGAAGATTAGGCAAATATGTTAGTAAATTAATAAATGAGGAACAAATGGGGTTTATACCCAAGAGACACTAATTCAATTATTTGAGACGTCTGTTTTATATAATGCATTCATATAAAATTGAAGAGGAAGACTTATCAATTATTTCACTGGATGCAGAAAAAGCATTCACCCAAGTGGATTGGGAATATCTCTTCAAAGTATTGTAAAAATTTCAAATGCATGAGAATTTTATCTAATGGATAAAATTATTATATGACAAGCCGATTGCTAATAATGTACTGTCTCTGAAATGTCAACAATCAGCATACCAAACATATTAAATTTAATAGAGGAATTCGGATCCTTTTCAGGAAATAGAATAAATTGGAACAAAAGCGAAATTATGATGATAAAACATCAAGAGCCGACTTTTAAAGTTCCCCTTTAGAATTGCTACAGAAAAATTTAAATATCTGGGTATTTAAATATCTGGAAATTACCAGAAAATATAAATCTTTATTCAATGCAAACTATATGCCCTTACTTAATAAATTAAATGTGTTGATTACATTTTGGAAAACACTTCCAATGTCTATAATAGGCAGAATTTATGCCATAAATATGATTTTATTTACCACAAATTCTATAATTATTTAAATCAATAACAATATACTTACCTTTTTTTTTTGAACTCGATTCTGGTATCACATAGAATTTAATGAAGACACTCGTGTAAAAGCAAAGAATTCGGTGGACTGACACTCCCCAATCTTTTGTACTATTACTGGGCAGTAAATATCAAAAATGTAATTTACTTGTTGGACAATTCTGCCCAACGGGTAGATTGGATAGTAATGGAGAGAGAGGATTGTTTTCCTTTTAATATAAGAGTGATCCTTCTCTCACCGATAAAGTTGAATAATACAATATACAAGAAAAATCCAATTATTCATAGTACAATACGAATTTGGAAATAAATAAAATTAACTCTCAAATTAAGAAATCTATCGCTTCTCTCTCCTATAGTTAATAATCTGTCGTTTAAACCATCTATTATTGATAAAAAGTTTACCTATTTGGGAAAGAATAGGAATTAAAATGTTTGGAGACATGTATGAAATGGGAAACCTTTTATCATTCAACTCAAATACAACTCAAATGCAACCTGAAAAGTAATCAATACTTTAAATACCTTCAAATCCGTGACTACTTGAAAAAACATACAGAAGAATATCAAACTCTGACTTCAGATCTATTAGATGAAGCCATGAACAGAAAGGCGGATTCAATTAATTTAATGTCATATTTGTGTAATATCATTCTAAATATAGAAATACCATCGTCTGACGCAATTCGAAGAGATTGGAAACAAGAACTATCTATAAAAATCTCAAAAGACAGATGGGATACATACTTGCTATATGTACACAAATGCTCGATCAATGTAAGACATACCTTAATTCAATTTAACATTTTACATAGATTATATTACTCGAAAGCTAAACTGAATAAAATGTTTCCAAATGTTTCTCCCATCTGTGATAAATACTTATCTCAAGATGCAACCAAAGCACACTCCTTTGTCTCCTGCATAAAACTCCATAAATTTTGGAATTAAATTTGTGAAATTTTCACAAAATTATTTAAAATAAAATTGAACCCCCACCCAGAACTGATTATCTTTGGAACAATGGAAGTCGCCTTTGAGTTGACTTCGTTCCAAAAGAGTTTCCTTAACTATAGCTTAATAACGACAAAAAAAGGTATACTAAAATTCTGGAAAAATGCATCAACACCAACGCTTAAAATGTGGATTTCAAACATGTCTTAAATGTTACACCTCGAAGATATGAGATTCGTCCTAGCATGCAAATCAGACTAATTCTTAAAGATCTGGTCTCCCTTTATCAACTTATTACAAGCATATAACTCTGGAAATTAACTGTTTCAGAACCGGGTGAGGGGTGTGTAAAGATACGAAGCAGGTATATCCCTTTTATTTTCTTTATATCTTCTTTTTATTTTTTATTTGTTTTATTTTCCTTTTTTTCTTCTCTCTTTCTCGTGCTTTACATCTTTATAAGATCTTTCTCTCTGCTTTGTCACGAACTATCAGTATCACTACCCTACCTAACTTTCTCTTTCTCTCTTTTTCTCGCTTTGCTATTATTAAATTTAAAAACAAGAAGTTGTACATGAAATGTATAATGGTATTCTTGGTTTATACTATACATGACTTCTAATAAAAATATTTAATATAAAAAAAAAGATTAGTGAAACAAAGATTCAAGTTTAAACTTAAATCCCCTTGGCTTCATGAAGGAGGAGTACATACCTTTTGTCAACTCAATTAGAGGAATGATGGTATGAAGGGAGTATCAAATGCTTAATTCTGTAGCATCTCAAAAAGCCTTCAAAGACCTGTTACCTAACACCATCTCTTCAGCTACACCATGATCAGCCAAAATAAATCTTGGTCGAGAAATTGTGTGCTTTGCTCTTGGAACATAATCCTAGATAGTGTCATAGAGTATGGAAAGAGACCCTTTGGCCTAACTTTCCCATGCCAACCATGTACGCTAACCACCCGCATTTGGCTTATATTCCTTTCAACATTTCCAATCGATGTACGTAACAAAATGTATTTTAAATTTTTTTTTAAATATGACATTGAACTTCAATCTATTTGAAACAAGAGTTAATAAGAACTTGAAAGTTGACTTTCACTTTATGGCAAAAATTGACATTCACTCTCAGGAATGGTTGTGCTGGCCACTGGCATGTATGTAGCAGTGTCTTTGGTGCTGTTCTCTTCTCAATCTATAGATGTCAACACCAAATCTGCTAGGTTTTGCCAACACCTAGCCAGTATACACAGTTTCTGGCAGAAGCCTCACATCTTCTTTGTTGGTATATTGAGAATAATTTATCTATGACTTTCTTGTGACGGATATGACTACTCACAGTCACCACTTCAGACAGCCTTAGCGAGTGGACAATTTGAATTAACTATTGCACAATGGTTATATATTTCTACATGTCTAGAAATCAGACTTTGTTCAACCTTTGAAACTCTAATTATAGGTACATTTCAGGGGCATATCATTTTATACATCCTCAGTGACTTCTGGAGCTATGACCATAAACTTATCATCCGTTAATTGTAAAATAATCATTGTGTTCTCAATAATAACATCAGTATCTCTGTTCAGTAGCCTGGATAAAGCTTCTGCATAAGCAGTAAACTTATCGCCAATCAATCCTCATTATTTTTTCCAATTATTAATGGTCGTATTACATTGTGATCTGTTATTATCAGTAATTCTAATGCTTGGCTATTGTAACACATGATATATTTGACCGAGTACCTTCAGTGCCACATCAGAGCAGGTCTTGTAACCAACTACTACTTTCTGTCAAAAGGTAGAAGACTGAATATCCTTGATATCTCCACTCACAGTACTTTTTTCTTAAAATTGTGTTGCTTTCCATCATTTTCATGGGTAGCATAAATAGTTGTACTCTCCCTGAATGCAGATTCATTCTCTGTGTTCCCCTGCCAGACAATTTTTCTCACTGTGAAATAGTCTCAATGGTAGCACAACTCTTGTTCAGTTTCCCAATGCAGCAATCAAATGGACAGGCTGCGGTGAATGCATCTGGAACAAGAAATCAAGTAATCTGCACACACATAACACTAACCATATTGCAAGAATAGGACTCTCATTGCCGCCTTCTGACTATAAACTGCAGTCCTGTTTCTGATGGATGAAGTACCCTTGGGTTTTGTTTTAGTTGCCATTTCCATTAAGGTTACAATTTTGCAGGTTGGATCAAATGGCGAGTCTCAGCATTGCTCACAATTTTGATTGAATCCATACGTCATTTTGGCCACACACAAATCTGTGCTGCAAAACATGGCTTAAAAAAAGATTTTCAATGTAAATCGTTTAATGCAATAATGCATTCACCGTATCTTAGATATTAACAAATGACTTCTGCTGTTTCAAATGCCTGTGTTAAATAATTCTCTAATATCTTCTTTACATTCTAAGACTAGGAGAGCAGCCATCAGCTCAGAAAGTGTGTCATATGTCTCGGAACCAGACTCTGTCAGTGGTCTGACAGTCTCCTTAGGCATTTTTTTTTTTAGCAATATAATTTTCTGCCTGGGGAATAATGTTGGCATTAACGAATGTTTCCATTTTTCAATGCATGCTGTGAAGGAAATTCCTAAAATGTTGTTACATCCTGTCTGCCCTTCGGCCAACATTATGTTGCACTTTCCATTGTACTGTTTTAACGCTGATTGATTAATTTGCAGCATTGGCTGGTTCAGCTGCTTTTATTGTGATGATGAGTGCTGTCAAGAATAGCATCGAGGATGCTGCCTGGCCTGCTGAGTTCCACCGGCACTTTGATTTTTTTGCAGAAGCTTTACCATGCCTGCTAACTTCATTAAAACCTGAGAACGACCACCGTATGCATATAACGGAAATATGACCCCTCCAAAAAAATAACTAAACAAACAACAACAAATAAACAAATATCTATATTACGAAAAGTCTCATCTTGACCACCTCCTGGTGTTCTGTATCTTGATTTTAGAAAAAACGCAGCCACTTATGGCTGTGATTTTTGGCCATCTTACTCAGAGTCCCCCTCTGCTGCGCAGGACTAGAGAATTTTTCCCAGCGATGAAAAATAAAAGAGTTATTAGTCTTTAAAAAACGTTGAGATTCTCTCTCCTGTCAATCATGCCATGCAGGCCACGCCCCTTCCGGTGGGAGGGGGAGAGACTATAAAACCCAGAAGTGTGGGCTTGGCTCAGTCTCTGCAAAATGGGGAAGAGAGAGGTCACATCTCGCTGTCTTTAGTGGCCTTGCAACCTGCTTTAAATGGTATGAAACTGCATTTGAATTTGGTGGCCTTGCACCCTGCTTGAAGCAGTATGAAACTGCACTTGAATTTGGTGGTCTTGCACCCTACTTGAAATGGAATTTCAAGGAATAGCCGTGAGTCAACTGCCAGCCCACCAGCCGTGAGTGAGTGAGCTGCCAGCACACAGGCTTGAATGACTGAGCCGCCAGCCCAAGAAGACATTTGGCCCACAATGTTCATTGCATTGGGGGACCAGCCCCATGTGATGATGGAACCTACCGGGTCCCATTTAGTCTAGTATTGCACTATAATTGTTTTTTTGTTTGTGTGTTGTTTGTTTATTTATTGGGTATGTATGCATGTATATATATACACACTGAACTTTTTTTTCTGACGTTATGTACTATGTTGACATATTCTGTTGTTCTGCAGCAAGTAAGAATTTCATTGTCCTATCTGGGACGTATGACAATAAAACGCTCTTAACACTTGAAAAATCGATCAAACAATTTGGAAAACTGCCTTGCAGGTGCAGTTCAGTACAACTTTTTATTGACCCAAAATGCTGGAGTAACTCAACGGTTCAGACAGCATCTCTGGAGAAAAGGAATAGCTAACTTTTCGGGTCAAGACCATTCTTCAGACCTGAAACATCTCCTATTCCTATTCTCCAGTGATACTGTCTGTCCCGTTGAGTTATTCCAGCATTTTGTGTCTATCCTAGGTGTAAACCAGCATCTGCATTTCCTTCTTAGACATATTAATTGGCTCAACAGTCTGCAGAGGATGCAATCTCACTGGCTCTTCACACTGCACTGCACCACATGGATAATAAAAACATATACGTCAGGCTATTGTTGATAGACTATAGCTCGGTATTTAACAGCATCACCCCCGCCAAGCTGGTTATCACTTGGCTTTGCCCGAGCCAGATGCTTGCCCCTTTACCGGGGGTTGTATAGTAGTTATTAGAATATTTGTAACATAGTTGTTAGATGATTTTGTAACCATCGGCATATAAGCATGGTTTTGTTTTAATTGGTTTTTGTATCGTGTTGAAATTAAATAAATAATTTTTTGATACAAAATCAGAAGTCGGTTAGTCATGGAGCCAGGTGGAAGAGGGCTTTGCCTGAGCCAGAAGCTTGCCCCTTTTACCAGGGTTACGTCTGCGCCCGGGTGGTGTTGCAGAGGGTAGTGTTTTTGTGACATGTTTGTAATTTAATGTCTGAATAATTTGGTGATTCTGTAATATGGTGGTGGGTATGTCACCACAGTTTTTTTGTTTTTTGTGGTTTTTGTATCTTGTTGGAATTTAAATAAATAATTTTTTGATACAAAATAAAAAGCTGATTATCACCTTACGGAACTGGGTCTCTGCACATCCCCCTGCAACTGGATCATCGACTTCCTCCCCACCATTGAAGGAATGTACAAGAGTTGCTGCCTCAAAAAGACAGCCAGCGTCATCGGAGACACACAGCTCCATTGTCACACTCTCATTTCAATCCTCCCATTGGAAAGAAGGTATACTGTAGGAGCCTGAAAATTGTAACGTTCAGGTTCAGGAGCAGTTTTTTCCCTGCAACCATCAGGCTACAACCTATCGACTTTGGGGCATTATTTTTGACTTTGCACTATTATTGTTTATTTATTGGTCTGTATGTGTTTATTATATATACCAATTGATTTTATTGTTTGTTGTGGATATTACAGAGTACGATGTTTACATAACTGTTCTGCTGCTGAAAGTAAAAATTTCATTCTTCCGTTTCGGGACATATGACAATAAAACACTCTTGACTCTTGATCCGAAATGTCATCTATCCATGTTCTGCAGAAAAGCTGCCTGACCTCCGGAGTTACTCCAGCACTTTGTGTCATTTTTTTGTAAACCAGCATCTGCAGTTCCTTGTTTCCAGTCTGTCTCCAATATCAGCAAAGTGATGGACGTTGTTACCGGCTGTGTGATGAAGCAACACCTACATTACAATATTCTTAGGCAGGCCCTTGGGATCAAGGATGACTAGTGTTTCTTCCAATATTAAGTTCTGAAAAGACTAATGAGGCCAAATGGTGCAATCATATTTTTTTCCACAGATGAGGCAGGAAGAGGCTGTTGGGATTGGAGAATGGACAGCGTGGTAAGTGATGTGTTTCTTCTTTATACATGGTTTCCTTGTGCATCTTGTCAGAACCATCTCAAATGTCCCTTCACTTTGTGCCAGAGGTTGCCAGGGACCAGTGAGGATGTACCCTCTTCAAGGAAGCTTGAGCGGATCTTTGAATTTTTCTTGGTACACAGTATTGGGGGTTCAGTATTGATGTAGATAGAGAACTGGCTGGCAGACAGAAAGCAAAGATTAGGAATAAACAGGTCCTTTTCAGAATAGCAGGCAGTGACTAGTGGGGCACCACATGGCTCAGTGCTGTGACCCCAGCTATTTACAATATATATTAATGATTTGAACAAGGGAATTGAATGCAACATCTCCAAGTTTGACACGAAGATGGGAGCAGTGTTAGCTGTAAGGAGGATGACAGGAGGCTGCAAGGTGGCTTGGATAGGCTGGGTGAGTGGGCAAATGCATGGCAGATGCAGTATAATGTGGATGAATGTGAGGTTATCCACTTTGGTGCCAAAAACAGGAAAGTAGACTATTATCTGAATGGTGGCCGATTAGGAAAAGGGGAGATGCAACGAGACCTGGGTGGCATGGTACACCAGTCATTGAAAGTAGGCATGCAGGTGCAGCAGGTAGTGAAGAAAGTGAATGGTATGTTAGCATTGATAGCAAAAGGATTTGAGTATAGGAGCAGGGAGGTTCTACTGCAGTTGTACAGGGTCTTGGTGAGACCACACCTGGAGTATTGCGTACAGTTTTGGTCTCCAAATCTGAGGAAATACATTCTTGCCATTGAGGTGTTACAGAGAAAGTTCACTAGCCTGTTTCCTGGGATGTCAGGACTTTCATGTGAGGAAAGACTGGATAGACTTGGCTTGTACTCGCTAGAATTTAGAAGATTGAGGGGGGATCTTATAGAAACTTACACAATTCTTAAGGGATTGGACAGGCTAGATGCACGAAGATTGTTCCCGATGTTGGGGAAGTCCAGAACAAGGGGTCACAGTTTAAGGATAAGGGGGAAATCTTTTAGGACCGAGATGAGAAAAACATTTTTCACACAGAGAGTGGTGAGTCTCTGGAATTCTCTGCCGCAGAAGGTAGTTGAGGCCAGTTCATTGGCTATATTTAAGAGGGAGTTAGATGTGGCCCAGAGGGATCAGGGGGTATGGAGAGAAGGCAGGTACAGGATACTGAGTTGGATGATCAGCCATGATCATATTGAATGGCAGTGCAGGCACGAAGGGCTGAATGGCCTACTCTTGCACCTATTTTCTATGTTTCTCTGTTTCTCTATTTTTCTCTGTCCACCTGGCAACCTCCTCTTCACAGAGCTTGGAATCGAGTGTCTGTTGTGGGACATTCGTTTCAGACATGCAAACGGCATGGAGAACCCAACATACAGTAACCAACTGAGATTAACCATGACTCCAGTTCAGCACTCCATGTTAATCTGGGAGAGGATCCTGGTATTGGTTTCCTTTCTCAATTAATTCAGAGGATTGTGCACAGCAGTTTTAGTGGTATTTTTTCCAATGCCTTGAGGTACCTAATCTGGGTCTTCCATGTCTCAGAATTATTTATGAGGGCTCCTGAATCATATATCTGCACCATAGACAAAGAGTTTCAAGCCAGATCTCCAGATCCAAGATTTGCAAACAAACTTTTCTTCCATTCAGTGCTGTGTTGGCACTTTCTCAAAAATAATAAGTATGTGTTTTGCCAGGACCACCTGCTCCAGACTTCTTCACAACTTTGGTTGAAATATGAACCAAAGAGCTGATTCCAAAACTGAGTTGAGGGTCACTGACGAGGTGGGAAATTGAGTGATAAGGGCCTTTCATAATTGTGTAGCAGTGGATGAAAGACGTAGTTGTGATGTACTGGGACAGTACAAGAGACAGGGAATAGTGAGAGGCAAGCATGGTGGGAGTGACTGGGGAAGAGGAGATTATAAAGGGAACTTACGTTTAGTAAAAATATTCGCCAGAACTTCATGGCTGATCAGATCATGCTTGTCTTCATTACTTTGTCTAAAAGCAGACCTTATCTATCTTATAAGGGCAGCTTCTGCAAGTGTAAGCAAATGCGTTTTGTGCAAGGGTCAAGAATAGTAAGATTGAACGAGAACTTACCAAGTTTGAAGGTTGATCTTTATTTCATGAGGAGTTGCGGTGAGGGATTTCGTGAAGAGCCCGCCGGCACGCATGCGCGACATTCTTCAAAGCAGCGGTGTGGAATCACAGAAACAACAACAGTAATGACTTGGCATAGTAAGATTTAAAGAGACTCTGATTACCAGCTGAAGATGATCGAGGGTTGGGAGCGGAGGGCACGAAATCCCTCACCGCAACTCCTCATGAAATAAAGATCAACCTTCAAACTTGGTAAGTTCTCGTTCAATCTTACTATTTCATTTCGGAGTCACGTGAGTGACTTCGTGAAGACTTCAAAGCTTCTGTGATTACACGCCCTGGACAACGTCCATGCGGACACACCACTAGCAAGGATGGATTGGAGTAAACAAGTTGACGAAACGAGGTTATACTGAAACAAAAAGAAGATTTGTTAATAACACAACAAATAACGCCCTTTTAATCAGGGACATCCCCACGTTCACACCCGGCGTTCAGCACGGCCTCTGCGAACTGAAGGGGAGCAGCAACAGGCTTATTATAGAATCGCTGGAACACAGCTTCATTCGCCCATCCTGCTGTGGCGAGGATATGGTCCATGGGTACCTCCATGACTCTCGCCGCCGACGTAGATGCAGCCCTGGTGGAGTGGGATGTAAACACATTAGTGTCAATACCTGCCTTATTCAGGACGATCCGGAGCCACCTGGATATCGTCTGGACTGTCACTCGATGGTGAGGTCTTTTGTGAGTGACAAGCAGGTACAACTCCATTCCTCTGATGCTCCTCGTCACCTTGATGTAGTAACGGATGTGAGTGGCTAAACATAGCCGAGCATCTGCAGGGTATGCCGGGAACTTCAGCTGCAGCCCTGTGCACCCAGGTCTATGCTGCTTAAGCAGCTCATCGATGAAAAAGACTACTTCTCCAGGGGTCGACGTCATCCTGTCAATACGTAGTTTGTGGAGCGTCTGAACCCGCTGTGCTGAAGTCAGCGCTAGTAACATCACCAATTTCATAGTGAGTTGGTCCAGCTGTAACCCTTCCATGGGTGACCACGACCTGAGCAGGGTAAGTACATCCCTGACATCCCAGGTGATGTTGTAGCGTGGTGTAGGCGGATTCAGATTGAATATTCCCCGCATAAGCCTGGACACTAGCCTGTTCGATCCTACCTCGATGTTGAGGTAGAATGATAGCGCACTCCTGGCGCTGTTGATGGCACTATAACTCAAGTGCTCATCATGGTGCAACCCCGCGAGGAATTCCAGGACGTCGGCTATGGAGACATCATCACAGGTGATGTGAGAGCGACTGCAGTAGGCTTCCCACTTGGTGATGTGGGAGAGATATCTCCACCTGGTTGACTCTCGACATGATGCTCCAATGGTGTTCATGGTCCGGGTGGTAAGGCCATACTGCATCCATGGCCTGGTCAGAACCTGCAAGCCAGTAATTTTAGATAGGCATGGCAGGGGTGTAACTCCCCTGAGACAGGGTGAGAAACCAAATGTGGGCAACCCTCTAGAGGGACCCAAGGTTGACTAATCATGTCAGAGACCACCGGATACTAAGGCTGTGTAGGCCAGTCGGGTATGACAAGAATGCCTCTGGCAGAATCCATCCTGATTTTTTGTAATACCCGACTGATGAGGCAAAACGGGGGGAATGCATAGAAAAACCACTTCCCCCAGTCTAGCGAGAATGCATCAATCGCTAATGCCCCAGGGTCTGGTTCCCATGAAACATATGTCGGTACCTGATGGTTCAACCGGGACGCAAAAAGGTCGATATCCGGTTGGCCAAATTTGGCTGTAATTTGGGCAAATATTTGAGGATGCAGCATCCACTCAAACTATCATTGAATTTGCGTGACCTGGTGTCTGCCACAGTATTAAGCCTACCTGGCAAATAGGTAGCTGAAATCCAAATATCTCGATCAATACACCAGCACCAAATAGTATTAGCCAATTTGTCACAAGAGACTGACCTGGTACCGCCCATATGGTTTAAATATGCCACCGCTGTAGTGTTGTCTATTTGGAGACGGACATGAGTACCACTAAGATTAGCACAATATGCCCGCAGTCCGTGAAATGCTGCAAGCAGCTTCAAATAGTTAATCCCTTGTATTAGCAACATGCTAGCTTCAAGGGGATCCCACCTGCCTCCACAACTAGAAGAGCTGTCCGCAGCTCCCCAGCCTAGAGAGCTTGCGTCAGTTTGCAAATATACCACCGGATTGGGCACAACAATGGGTTTGAATGCCTTGCCAATATTGGACACCCACCATTGTAGCTCAACCTTAGCATCGGAAGGCAGCCCCATAGGTCTGTCAAAATGACCAGCGTTCTTTTTTAACGCAGCAATCTTGGCCCTTTGCAGATTTTGATAATGCAAAGGTCCAAACCGGGCTGCTGGAAATAAAGCTACGATTTTCCCAATCATCTTAGCTGTATGCCGAATAGATGGTATACTGGCGGATGCGAGATCCTGACATGCAAGGGAAACATCCTCCACCTTGTGAAATGGAATGTTGGCCCTCATTAGAATAGAGTCCACCGTGAAACCCAAATAATCCATAACCTGGGATGGGTGAAACTTCGATTTTTCTGGATGGACTATAAACCCCAGCTGCTGAAATATAGTAACAGTTGCTGAAACAGCGCTTTCAGCTGCTTCCAGAGTGTTGCCAATAATCAGAATATCATCTAAATAAGCCATTACAATATGATGTTGTATACGTAATTTGGCCATAATAGGTTTGAGTAATTTAGTAAAGCCTAGGGCGGTAGTAAGCCCATTTGGTAAGGCCCGATATTGCCAGAGCTGATCCATCCAGACAAATTTCAAAAATTTCCGGTGATGTTTCCGGATGGACACTGAATAGCATGCATCTTTCAAATCAATACATGCCATAAAGCAACCATGCGAAAGCAGTGATTTGGCTGTCTCAAAAGGTGTCCATTTTAAAATGTGTATATGTTACAAAGGTATTCAACTGGTCAAGTCAATAATCACCCGACAACCTCCATCCTTTTTTGGCCTAGTAAAAATATGGGAGACGAATTCAATGGGCTCGTGAATAGTTTTCTCTATCACGCCTTTTGTTCCGACGAAAAATTTCAGCCGTGCCTGCTGCCTGCTCAACGGCAGACAGCGTAAACTTCCGTTGAGGCATATGCTGGGATGGAGGACCCCGAATATCCTTCCCTCTTGGAGAAGTCTTCCCCGAAATTTTTTGATTCTGCTGCAGGAGGGGCTCCAATATCCGCTCCATCCTGGCCAATACGCCCCTTGAGCTAAAACTCGGGCGGCCGAAGTCCTCATGTTCTGCTGAACTGCTGGGGCTTCGTCCATCGGCCCACACCTCATCGAGGTGAACCTGGTGCCGGAAAGTTGTCGCCGGTAGCCGCTGCAGCGAAGCTGAGCGATTCCCGCGAGGGAGGTACTCTCAAACGCCTCCTCGGCGGAGCTTGGTCTCGCTGCCTCGGAGGGCAAATGCGATGGGAAGTCGGCACCTGACTTAGCATGGAGATCCGACGCCCGCGCGGGCTTGCCGGCTGCCCATATCATGGACCTAGCCGACGCATAGTCTCATCCTCCCATCCATGGGGGACTCGGCGACCGTGGCGTATGGGCTCGTTGAAGGGAGGAGCAGTTCGCTGGGCTTAGTGTCTGCTGACGGTTCTCAGCTTCTGCTGACGGCGGTTAACCTCCCTGTGCCTACTGGAGCTGGATGGCTCCTCTCCAGTAGCCGCGTCATGCGGCCATACGCCCTTCACCCTGAACACTGGGGTGGTCGGAGACCTCCGGCTCAGAAAGATTGCCGGGGCTCCTGTCATCGGCCCGCACCTCTGAGAAGTGATCTCGGTGCCGGAAGTTGTCGCTATCGGCCGCCGCAGCGAACCGCGCGATTCCCGCGCGGGAAAGGTGTTCAACCGTCTCCGTTTAACGGGAGCGGAAGCCGTTGCCACAAAGGGCCCTGACGGCTTGGGGTCGACTCCAGCAGAAGCATGGAGCGACGCCCGCGCGGGCTTGCCGGCTGTCCACATCGTGGACCTTGCCGACGCACGGTCTCGTCCCCCCCATCGACAGGGGACTCGGCGACCGAGGCGGGACCGTACCCAAGCCCCCCGTCCCAGCGGCGGGGTTTGGGAGTTGGATAGCAGATCTCACAGACCCAGGTCCCGCCGTTGCACCAGACCGCACCATGGCGGCTGGTGGAGCCTTGGCCCGAACCGGGTTTAGGCTTACGGGCTCCTCCCCTGCCCTTCAACGAAGGGCTAGCGGAGGGGGGTCGGGCCGCAGCACGACCCCTTCCCCGTGGTCGCCAATGGCGAACTTGTGGCAGGGTCCCCCCTTTCGAGAGGCACCCCGTTCTCGGCTCCTGGAATCAGCATTGGAGCTGCTGCTCCTCGAATCAGCACAGGAGCTCCTGCTCCTTGAATCAGCACTGGAGCTCCTGCTCCTGGAACCAGCACTGGAGCTCCTGCTCCTTGAATCAGCACTGGAGCTCCTGCTCCTCGAATCAGCACTGGAGCTCCTGCTCCTTAAATCAGCACTGGAGCTCCTGCTCCTTGAATCAGCACTGGAGCTCCTGCTCCTCGAATCAGCACTGGAGCTCCTGCTCCTTAATCCAGCACTGGAGCTCCTGCTCCTGAACCAGCACTGGAGCTCCTGCTCCTCAAATCAACACTGGAGCACCTGCTCCTTGAATCGGCACTGGAGCTCCTGCATAGCGGCGGGTCGGGCCCGGTAACAACAGGGCTCCCCGACATCCACGTCTATTTCCCCACGTACCTGCAGGGAGAGAACATAATATACACCCGCCACAACAAGACACCAACTCACACTGGAGCTCCGGTGTATCGGCGGGTCGGGCCCTGTACCAACAGGGCTCCCCGACTACCACGCCTGTTTCCCGGCCCGACTCGCAGGTGAGCCGGTGAGAAAGGCTCCGGGATAAGTGCCGGCGACTCCAAATCCACGTTCCTGTAGGGAGAGAACACACTGCTCCCCCCCCCCCAACAGGAAACACCAACTCTAGGGGGCTTAGCCTTACCTGAGTCGGCCCTCTGAAGGGCTGGTCAGGAGCCGCGCTCCCGACCAGCCGTCGGCAGCAATGCGATGCGACGATATGTCGCGCATGCGTGCCGGCGGGCTCTTCACGAAGTCACTCACGTGACTCCGAAATGAAATTGCATGGTGTTTTGTAACATTGCCATTGCCCGTAGACATGGAGCATAGAACATTGAATAGTACCGCACAGGAACAGGCCCTTCAGCCCACTATATCCATGCCAAGCACAATTCCAATGTAAAATAATTGCCTCTGCCTGCACATGATGTATATCCTTTCATTATCTGCATATCCATCCACCTATCTAAAAGTCTCTTATTGTTTCTGTTTATGCATAAGCTCATCACATTTCTGGTGAACAGTAGGGAAACATAATGGATTTTTGTTTAAATTTCTTCCATTGTACAATATAGAATTGTGATAAGTACTGAGAAAAGCACCAGGGAGAATTCACATAACAGGACTTCTAACAGTTAGCCGAGGAGACAGATTGAAAGTCTCATCTGAAAGATGGCATCTCACAAATTGCATCCTTGCAAAATTTAAATCATAGACACAATGATACCAGAATCTCAAAATAATTCATGATTGTTAACCCTATAACCATATAACAATTACAGCATGGAAACAGGCCATCTCGGCCCTTCAAGTCCATGCCGAACAACTTTTTTCCCTTGGTCCCACCTGCCTGCACTCATACCATAACCCTCCATACCATTCTCATCCATATTCCTATCCAATTTATTTTTAAATGATACCAACGAACCTGCCGCCACCACTTCCACTGGAAGCTCATTCCACACCGCTACCACTCTCTGAGTAAAGAAGTTCCCCCTCATGTTACCCCTAAACCTCTGTCCCTTAATTCTAAAGTCATGTCCTCTTGTTTGAATTTTCCCTATTCTCAAAGGGAAAAGCTTGTCCACATTAACTCTGTCTATCCCTCTCATCATTTTAAAGACCTCTATCAAGTCCCCCCTTAACCTTCTGCGCTCCAGAGAATAAAGACCTAACTTATTCAACCTATCTCTGTAACTTAGCTGTTGAAACCCAGGCAACATTCTAGTAAATATCCTCTGTACCCTCTCTATTTTGTTGACATCCTTCCTATAATTGGGCGACCAAAATTGTACACCATACTCCAGATTTGGTCTCACTAAGCCTTGTACATTTTTAACATTACATCCCAGCTTCTATACTCAATGCTCTGATTTATAAAGGCTAGCATACCAAAAGCTTTCTTTACCACCCTATCTATATGAGATTCCACCTTCAAGGAACTATGCACGGTTATTCCCAGATCCCTCTGTTCAACTGTATTCTTCAATTCCCTACCGTTTACCATGTATGTCCTATTTTGATTTGTCCTGCCAAGGTGTAGCACCTCACATTTATCAGCATTAAACTCCATCTGCCATCTTTCAGCCCATTTTTCCAACTGGCCTAAATCACTCTGTAGACTTTGGAAATCCTCTTCATTATCCACAACACCCCCTATCTTGGTATCATCTGCATACTTACTAATCCAATTTACCACCCCTTCATCCAGATCATTGATGTACATGACAAACAACAAAGGACCCAACACAGATCCCTGAGGCACCCCACTAGTCACCTGCCTCCAACCCGACAAACAGCCATCCACCATTACCCTCTGGCTTCTCCCATTCAGCCACTGTTGAATCCATCTTGCTATTCCTGCATTTATACCCAACAGTTGCACCTTCTTAATCAACCTTCCATGAGGAACCTTGTCAAAGGCCTTACTGAAGTCCATATAGACAACATCCACTGCTTTACCCTCGTCAATTTCCCTAGTAACCTCTTCAAAAAATTCAAGAAGATTAGTCAAACATGACCTTCCAGGCATAAATCCATGTTGACTGTTCCTAATTAGACCCTCTTTATCCAGATACTTATATATATTATCTCTAAGTATCTTTTCCATTAATTTGCCCACCACTGAAGTCAAACTAACCGGTCTATAATTGCTAGGTTTAGTTTTAGAACCCTTTTTAAACAATGGAACAACATGCGCAGTACGCCAATCCTCGGGGACTTTCTCCAATCAAAAATCTCAACCCTAGGCCCAGTTCTGTCCTTCTCCATAATTATATTGAAACTAATGGTATTGTGATCACTGGACCCGAAGTGCTCCCCTACGCATACCTCCGCCACCTGTCCCGTCTCATTTCCCAACAGGAGGTCCAGCACTACCCCTCCTCTAGTAGGCACCTCTATGTATTGATGCAAAAAACTATCCTGCACACATTTTAAAACTCCAAACCATCCAGCCCATTTACAGAATGTGTTTCCCAGTCTATGTGTGGAAAGTTGAAATCCCCCACAATCACTACCTTGTGCTTACTACTAATATCTGCTATCTCTTTACATATTTGCTCTTCCAATTCTCGTTCCCCATTTGGCGGTCTATAATATACCCCTATAAGTGTTGCTACACGTTTCCCACTTCTAAGTTCCACCCAAATAGCCTCCCTAGATGAGCCCTCCAATCTATCCTGCCAAAGCACTGCTGTAATATCTTCCCTGACTAGCAATGCAACACCTCCACCTCTTGCCCCTCCAATTCTATCACACCTGAAGCAACGAAATCCTGGAATATTTAGTTTCCAATCACAGCCCTCCTGCAACCATGTTTCACTGATTGCCACAACATCATACTTCCAGGTGTCTATCCAGACTCTAAGCTCATCCACCTTTCTTACAATGTTCCTAGCATTAAAATATGCACATTTAAGAAACCCCCCATCTCTTATTCTTTGTTTATTTCCTTTTTTTTCTTTCTCCTCTTGTGTCCGAGTGCTTCCCTTTTCTGCTTCCTGCCTCCCATTCTGTCTACTAGCTTTTGCTATTTGCATCCCTCGCCCCAACCATTCTAGTTTAAAGTCTCCCCAGTGGCCTTTGCAAATTTCCCCGCCAGGATATTGGTCCCTCTC
The DNA here is from genome assembly GCA_963514005.1 of Raja brachyura. Next base: position 24,381,962 of record OY740783.1, on the reverse strand, counting down.
GGGTTCAAGTGCAACCCATCCTTTCTGTACAGGTCCCACCTACCCCAAAAGAAGTCCCAATGATCCAGAAACTTGAATCCCTGCCCTCTGCACCAGTCTTTCAGCCAAGCATTTATCCTCCACCTTGCTCCATTTCTACTCTCACTGTCACGTGGCACAGGCAGTAATCCTGAGATTGTTACCTTTTTGGTCCTTTTCCTCAACTCTCCTCCCAAGTCCTTAAATCCTCCCTTCAGGACCTCTTCCCTTTTTTTACCTATGTCATTGGTACTATATGTACCACGACCTCAGGCTCCTCTCCCTCTGATTTGAGGATATCTTGGACACGTTTAGACACGTCCAAGACCTTGGCACCAGGGAGGCAGACCACCATCCTGGTCTCCCGACTGCGTCCACAGAATCGCCTATCCGACCCCCTAACAATAGAGTCCCCAATTACTATTGCCCTCCTCTTTTTTTCCCTACCTTTCGGAGCAACAGGGCCGGTCTCTGTGCTGAAAGCCCGTCCGCTGTCGCTACCCCCGGGTAGGCTGTCACCCCCATCCATACTCAAACAGGAGTACTTATTTGCCAGGTGTACTGACATTGGAGTACTCACTCGTTCATGCCTCTGCCCCTTGCCCTTCCTTAGCGTGACCCGCATGTCTCTCTCCTGTGGTTTTGGAGTGACCACCTCCCTATAACTCTCCTCTATCACCTTTTCACTCTCCCTGACCAGGCAGAGGTCATCGAGCTGCTGCTCCAGGATCCTAATACGGTCCCTTAGGAGCCCCATCTCTCTGCACCTGATGCAGACGTGGACATCAAGAGGGCCATCCGACACCATGACCTCCCACATCTGACATGCAGTACAGTACACTGCTCTGGCTGACATTCTCTCGCCTTACCCTGGATCCGATATCAGTATAATATAATGGAAACTGCTGTGAGAAATCAGCAGGTATCTGACTCAAACAGCTGCTCCCTCTTGACCTTTAACCTACACCTTTATTATACAAACCAAAAGCACTGTACCTTTACTCACCCACTGTACCTTTACTCAACCACTGTACCTTTACTCACCCACTGTACCTTTACTCACCCACAGTACCTTTACTCCCCCACTGTGCCTTTACTCACCCGTGTAACTTTAACCAGAAAGCAGAAACACTAACCAGAGGCTCCACCCAATCAGCTGCTTCCTCTAGTCTGCTTCCACCAATCAGCGGCTTCCACCAGAAACCTCCCTATTCAGAATGGAATGTTCCGGATTTCGGTAAGCTCCTGACCATCCTCCACTCGCTCCAACGGTCCCGGGCCTCTGCCTGAACAAGCCCCGCGCTGGATTTATCTACTCACCGCTCCTGACCATCCTCCACTCGCTCCAACGGTCCCGGGCCTCTGCCTGAACAAGCCCCGCGCTGGATTTATCTACTCACCGCTCCTGACCCTCCTCCACTCGCTCCAACGGTCCCGGGCCTCTTAATTGTTAGAAATTAAGTCAGTGATTATTTTCTGAGTATGACTCAGAAACAGAATTATAGTATCTGAAGGGATTGTCACAATGAACCACAGATTAGCAGAAACACCCACCCTATCCAAAAATAAAGATGGAGGCCTCATCATACTGTCATTCATTGGAACGTTTTGTTGGTATCTCACTGATCACCAAGAAAACTTAATCAGAGTACCAAAGTTTACAATCTGGATTGTTAAATACACTCCACATAGATTTCAATGTTATGAGTGGTAAAAGCATAACAAGCATTTGCATATAAATAAACCTTTTTGAAAAATTCAATGTATTTCATAAACAAATCTGATCATTTGGACAGGTACATGGATAGGATAGGTTTCGAGGGATATAGGCCAAATGCAGACACATGACCTCCCACATCTGACATGCAGTACAGTACACTGCTCTGGCTGACATTCTCTCGCCTTACCCTGGATCCGATATCAGTATAATATAATGGAAACTGCTGTGAGAAATCAGCAGGTATCTGACTCAAACAGCTGCTCCCTCTTGACCTTTAACCTACACCTTTATTATACAAACCAAAAGCACTGTACCTTTACTCCCCCACTGTGCCTTTACTCACCCATGTAACTTTAACCAGAAAGCAGAAATACTAACTAGAGGCTCCACCCAATCAGCTGCTTCCTCTAGTCTGCTTCCACCAATCAGCGGCTTCCACCAGAAACCTCCCTATTCAGAATGGAATGTTCCGGATTTCGGTAAGCTCCTGACCATCCTCCACTCGCTCCAACGGTCCCGGGCCTCTGCCTGAACAAGCCCCGCGCTGGATTTATCTACTCACCGCTCCTGACCATCCTCCACTCGCTCCAACGGTCCCGGGCCTCTGCCTGAACAAGCCCCGCGCTGGATTTATCTACTCACCGCTCCTGACCATCCTCCACTCGCTCCAACGGTCCCGGGCCTCTGCCTGAACAAGCCCCGCGCTGGATTTATGTACTCACCGCTCCTGACCCTCCTCCACTCGCTCCAACGGTCCCGGGCCTCTGCCTGAACAAGCCCCGCACTGGATTTATCTACTCACCGCTCTAGTCTAGACACATGGGACTACTGTAGATGGGGCATCTCGGTCAGCGTGGGCTAGTTAGGCTGAAGGTCCTGTTGTCATGCTGTATGATTTATGACTCCAATTAAAATAATCACAATTACCAATGCATTTCATAAACTAATCTGCACATTAAAAATATTCATGATTGCTTCTTAATCCAGTTCAATTCCCTTAAATTGTAAGTATTTGATTCTAGGATTTTTTATTACAGGCCATGAAAACAATTCCATTGGTAAAATTGTGTATGTTTAGAATAACAATCAGTTGAGTGCCCTTGTGATTAATAACCTCGTACAATCCCTAATGAAGAGGCAAACAAATAGAAGCATTGCAGTAGATGTCCACTTGCGCAGAAAAGTGACGATAGGAATCTTTCTGTGTGGGGAGACATTGATCTTGTAAATTCTATTGGACCAAGATCATCACGTTTTAGGGCATGATGCACTCAATGGTACCATGCTCTGAATGCTGACTAAGCTAACGAGCAGACATGCTTAGTCATGCTCGACACAAGGAGCTGCAGATGCTGGAATCTTGGGCAAAACACAAAGTGCAGGAGGAACTCGGCATCTGTGGAGGGAATGGTCAGATGGCATCTCTGGTTAGGACCCTTCTTCAGGCTGATTGGAATAGGGAAGGAGAAAGCTGGAAAAGAGAGATGGAGGTGGGACAAAGTCTCACCAAACCTCCAGATAAGCGCCGAACTATATAAACCGAGTCATTGTCTTTGCACTCATCATCATCATTATCGGCGGTCATTCGAAACGAGTATGACTATCCTTTCCTCTCCATAGGGTCCCCTACTTGTTTAGTCTGCAGATGTCTGTAGAGGCCGATCCGCGATCCACGCACCTTGGGTGCAACGTGGGCAGTGGAGACTGGCGGTGGCTGGTTATCATCGAGCCCCCTTCTCTTTCTCCTTACAGTGCTGTCGCTTTGACTCTGCGACACAGCATAGCTCCATTTTGTGAAGTGCATCTCCTTCCTGCACAGATTTCCTCCAGGAGCGCCTGTCCAGCGCAATATGCTCCCAGTTGCTTGATGTGATGTGGAATTTCTTCAGACTGTTCTTGATGTTGTCCTTGAAGCGTTTCTTTGGCCTGCCGGGGGCTTCCCCATCTTCCTTCAATTTAGAGTATAGGATTTGTTTAGGGAGTCGTGTGATGGACATGTGGATGACATGACCAGTCCATCGAAGTTGGTGCTGCATTATTGTAGTGGTGTTGCTGGTCATGTTGGCTTCCTCCAAAACGCTGATGTTGGTGCATTTGTCCTCCCAGCTGATCCTCAGAATCTTTCATAAGGATCTTTGATGGTGTTGTTCCAGGGCCCTCAGGTGCCTGCTGTAGGTGGTCCATGACTCCGCTCTGTACAACAGGGTGGAGAGGACAACGGCTCTGTAGACCAGCAGTTTTGTTTAAGCCTTTAGGTCTCAATCTTCAAAGACTCTTTTCCTGAGTCTGGCAAAGGCTCCGCTGGCACAACTCAGGCGATAGTTGACCTCGGAGTCAATGTCAGCTTTTGAGGAAAGAATGTTGCCAAGGTAGGGGAAATGGTCATCGTTTTCAATAGTGGGATCGTCCACTTTTATAGTGGGCTGGGTAGACGGCTGGTTGGGTGGAGGTTGATGTCGGACATGGGTCTTCTTGATATTTAAGGCTAGGCCCATGGCTCTGTATGCCTTGGCAAAGGCATTCAGGATGCCCTGGAGGCTTCTGCAGAGTGTGCTGCAATGGCGAAGTCGTCAGCGTACTGAAGCTCCATGATGGCGGTGTTGCTGACTTTGCTCTTGGCCTTCAACCTATTAAGGTTGAAGAACCCACCATCCGTTCTGTAGAAGGTTGGGATCCCCTGGAGGTGAAGTATGGCAGCATTGAAGACGACAAGCAGGGCGGGTGCGATGATGCATCCGTTTGATACCCGTTTCCACAGTGAAGGACTCGGACTCAGAGCCGCAGTTGCTGAGCACTGTGACCGACATGCCATCATGTAGAAGCCTCAATATTCTGAATATCTTTGCACTATTATTGTCTTTATTAGTATAAATGTTGTTATAAATTATCATTTATTATATACACACAAACACACATCTGGTGTTTATTTTGGATTTTACAGGGTACCATGCCTACACATCTGTTGTGCTGCTGTATTAGAATGTTGTTGTTCCAATTCGGGACATCGAGCAATAAAATATTGACTCTTGACTCTTAGCTAGTGATAAGTGGATATTGATGGGTTGGATGGATTTGTTTGGTAAATAGGTGAAATAAGTAATAAAAGCTAAATGTGAAAAGGGAACAAAAGGGTATCAGTTATGGAGAGAAGAGGAGTGGTGCAATGTAAAGCTGTGGAAGCTGAATCACTGGACAAAATCAAGGCCGATGTATGCAGAGCTTTTGCCGATAACGTTGTGGGGAATAGGCAATAAAAGGGAGCTGAGGCCAAGATTAGATTTTGTTGAGTAGTGGAGTTGTTCTTGTTACAGCCTGCTATTCTATTGGTGCTGTTAGCATTGCCTATGGGCCAACTGACATGGAATTATGCAGCCCAAAATAAATGGGAGCAGTTCAGCCTCCAAGGCCCAGAACTGCTTGAGGCATCGTGCAGCCGTCTCCACTACCAATGGGAAACCTTCCAGTGACCTCTAAAATTATAATTGCTTGAACCTCAAGAATCCATTCTGCAAATCCTTTCCTGCATTGCTTAGCCCATTGTCACATCTGAGCCTGGCACCAGTCACAACCCATAGTGTCAATCTTTCTTCCTAGCAAACATTGTGGGCAGAAGGACATGTTCCTGTGCTGTACTGCTCTCTGCTCCATATACAGTATTGACCCACCACTGAGCTGGGCAGTGGGATCCCACTGTGACGGTAACTGAACATCTTTCTCAATATAGTGTGCAGTGTTTCTTACACCGATCATATGTATGCACACACCAAATACGTTTTTGGAACTGAAAGAAAATGCAAAATAGAAGTCTGTTGCATTTCAAAAATTTGCATCCATTAAGAGAACAACTTATTTATATTGTTTTGTGCTCTGTGCGAAATTCATGCTGTTTCTATTTCACTTACGTGGGTTTCCTAACTTCTACATCTGTGCAGAATGATTGCATGAAAGTTTATAGATAATGAGCCAAATGTTCCATATGTGTACTATCCACATAATTTCCACTGAGGGAGCAGTTGATTACCAAACTGCAGATCCACAGCTTGCTGAAGTTCAGTGTGCAGGTTGCAGTCGGCAGAAAACACTGTCATAAAATGCTGGAGTACTTGAGGTTTTGAATATGTTGCAGGAATATTAGAAGCCTAAGAGACAAGTGGAAACTGATTCTTGAACAGAAAACCCATTTGTGTTATTTACTTCATTCATGAATTTCTTTCAGTTATCACACAGTTAATTAGGAGACCAATCTAATTTTAACTTGAAGTCACAGGAAGTGGAGATGCTGGAATCGTGAGCAAACCACAAAGTGCTGGAGTGGCACGGTGGCGCATTGGTAGAGTTGCTGCCTTACAGCGCCAGGGACATGGGTTCGATCCTGACTACAGCCGCTTGTCAATATGGAGTTTGTATGTTCTCCTCGTGACCTGTGTGGGTTTTATCCAGGATCTTAGGTTTCCTCCCACACTCTAAAGATATACAGGTTTGTATATGACACATAAAGGGTACTTACAAAGTTACAAAGTATCCACACCTGATCCCCTTCTATTCTCCTCCCTCTCCCTCCCTCACGGCAGTCTCACCAGGCCGAGTCCTGCATTGTGGCAGGATGAAGCCACCTTTAGTTCAGCAGACATCTGGCACTGAATGCTGCAGGTGTCTCCAGCTACAGGGCAGCCTGATAATCCACCATGCATCTCGGAGAAAACCCACGCAGGTCACAGGGAGAATGTACAAACTCCCTACAGACAGCACCCATAGTCAGGATCAAATCCAGGTCTCTGGAGCTGTAAGACAGTAGTCTACCACTGTGCCACTGTGCCGCCCTATCTATATTACTACAAGTAAGATCTTGACCACTTCCTGTTTTTTGTTTCATGATTTTTGAAAAAACGCTGCCACTTATGGCTGTGATTTTTGTCCATCTTACTCAGAGTCCCCCTCCGCTTTGCAGGACAAGAGGAATTTTCCCATCGATAAAAATTAAAAGAATTATTAAAGTTTTTAAAATGTTGATATTCTTTCTGCTGCCCTGGCTGGTGGGAGGGTGGAGGGACTATAAAACCCGGAAGTGTTGTGCCTCTGTTGTGCCATCAGTCTCTGCAAGATGGAGGAAGCGAGAGGGTCACATCTCTCTGAGCTGTGAATAACACTGAACACATGACTACTCAACTGTGAGTGCCCTTAATGTGGTTGGAAAATGAAAATATGGTTGCTTTGAAATGCTGTACTGCAAATGGTTGTTGTTGGTGGTGGTAACTGCTTTGAAATGCCACACTGCAAAATTGGTTGTTGTTGGTGGTGGTAACTGCTTTGAAATGCTGCACTGCAAAAATGGTTGTTGTTGGTAGTGGTAACTGCTTTGAAATGCCGCATTGCAAAAACGGTTGTTGTTGGTGGTGGTAACTACTTTGAAATGCCACACTGCAAAAATGGTTGTTGTTGGTGGTGGTAACTGCTTTGAAATGCTGCAGTGCAAAAATGGTTGTTGTTGGTGGTGGTAACTGCTTTGAAATGCTGCACTGCAAAAATGGTTGTTGTTGGTAGTGGTAACTGCTTTGAAATGCCGCACTGCAAAAACAGTTGTTGTTGGTGGTGGTAACTACTTTGAAATGCCACACTGCAAAAATGGTTGTTGTTGGTGGTGGTAACTGCTTTGAAATGCTGCAGTGCAAAAATGGTTGTTGTTGGTGGTGGTAACTGCTTTGAAATGCTGCACTGCAAAAATGGTTGTTGCTGGTGGTGGTAACTGCTGTTGTTGGAAACTTCCTGTTTGCATTGTATATTGATTTTGGATAAAACACTACCACTTATGGCTGTGAATTTTGGCCATCTTACTCAGCCCCCTGCCGCTCATCTGGTGCAGAGAATTGTTCCCATTAATGAAAAATAAAAGTGTTATTAATGTTTTAAAAAATGCAGAGAATCTCTCTCCTGTCAATTGCACCCATGAAGGCCATGCCACTTCCAGTTGGAGGGGGAAGGGATTATAAAACCCGGAAGTGTGGGTGTGGGTCAGTCCCTGCAAGATGGGGGAGAGAGAGGTCACGACTCTGTCTGAGCTGTGAATCAACTGAACACACTCAATGTTTACTGAACTGTGAGTATAGTGTTTATGTGGTGTTTTGTGTGGTTTTATAGTGATTTTATGGTGGTTTCACCCTCCTTGAAATGATATGAAACTGCATTTGAATGTGATGGCCTGGCACCCTGCATGAAATGGTATAAAACTGCATTTGAATTTGGTGGCCTTGCACCATGCTTGAAATGGAATTTCAAGGAATAGCCATAGTCAACTGCCAGCCCACCAGCCGTGAGTGAGTGAGCTGCCAGCACAGAGGCTTGAGTGACTGAGCCGCCAGCCCAAGAATCCATTTGGCCCACATTGTTCCTACTAGCCCTCTGGAAATGAGCCCCTTCAGCCCACAATACCCATTCTAGCGCTCCAGAAAGCCCACCCCCACTGGCCACCAATATTGGAATTGGTGGAGAGGTGGAATATTGCATAGGGGGACCAGCCCTCCCGTGTGAACATGGAACCCAATAGGTCCCACACTAGTCTAGTATTCTTATATATTTTATATTCTTCTTTCTGCTTTTGATTAACCTGTAATAGTCTGACCAAATTTCATTGATTAAAGTGAAACTTGTTTCAAGCACAAAGGCAGTGAATAGTGTCCAGTGCTATTCGGTGTCCCGGAGAGCTGCACGTGTGGTGGGAGTGCCTCTAGGAGTGGCGGCAGCGGGTGCCTCAGCAGCTGCAGGAGCCTCGGTGGGAAGTGGGAGCCTCGGCAGTGGTGGGAGCCTCGGCGGTGGTGGGAGCCTCGGTGGCGATGGGACCTTGCTGTCGATATGCATGAGGGGGGAAAGGACCATAATGGGGACCTGGTATGGGGGAGGGTGTAGGAGCCCATTCTAGCTTAGAATCCACTGCCAAAGGGGTAAGTCTGTGTTTGTTTGTTTGTTTGTTTTGTTCATTTGTTCCAGTGAAGGAGCTGTCACACAGCAGACAGCCAACAGTCACTTGTTTTCACTTTTAATTTCAAGTTTTTGTGTACCTTGTGTGGTGTGACTGTCGACAGAACAATTTCTCTCAGAGGATGAATAAATTGTTATCGTATCGTATCATATCGTTATTGCAGACACCGGTCAAAGAAAATGATCAAGATGTTCTTCAGTGTTGTACATAGAGAGTCTCCATGATCATGTATATTTTCATACATGCATCTGGAGCGTATGAGATAATGTCTGAGTTATTCAAAGGTTCTTCCATTTCTACAAAGGACAGAATTGCTTTTTCAGAAGATAAGGCCTTAGGTTTTATCCTTCCATCAAATTCAATCAGGAAATAAAGAAATTGTGTTGTCACAAAATAGGATTAAATCTGAAAGAAGAATATTCACGCTTGCATGCACCTCTCTGTACACCCCGGCATAAAATAATTATTTTCTTCATTCCCTTGTATCTTATTTGAAGGCCCAGTGAGAATAATAACTTTGATATGGTTGACAGACAATAAGGTAATCTTATTAGTAAGAAAATAACGTCTCCCTTTGCAACACAACAGCCTGCCAATAGGAGCTGAATTAAATGAGCAGAGGTATCAGATATGAGTGAACAGGATATAGTGGAATGGTGTGGATGGATTCTTGCACCAACCTGTCTGTCCTTGGCTTCGTCCATTGTCAGGGTGAAGCCAAACACAAACTACAAGAACAGCACCTTGTATTCTACCTGGCTAGTGTATAACCAGGTGTTGAGGAATAATGAGGAAAATCTTTTTCACCCAGAGAGTTGTGAATCTGTGGAATTCTCTGCCACAGGCAGTGGAGGCCAATTCACTGGATCCTTTCAAGAGAGTTCGATTTAGCTCTTAGGGCTAAAGGAATCAAGGGATATGGGGAAAAAGCAGGAATGGAGTACTGATTTTGGATGATCAGCCATGATCATATTGAAAGGCAGTGCTGGCTCGAAGGGCCGAATGGCCTACTCCTGCACCTATTTTCTATGTTTCTACCTCAATGGCATGAACATTGAGTGTAGGAATAAACTGCAGATGCTGCTTTATCCCGAGATAGACACAAGATGCTGGAGTAACTCAGCGGTAAGGCAGCATCGCTGGAGAAAATAAATAGGTGACATTTAGTTTAGTTTTAGTTTAGTTTTAGTTCATTATCATGTATACCGAGTTACAGTGAAAAGCTTATGGTGTGTGCTATCCAGTCAGCGGTAAGACAAAACATTATTTACAAACGAGCCATTTACAGTGTATAGATACTACACAATAAGGGAATAATGTTTAGCAGCAAAATCTGATCAAGGATAGTCCGAGGGTCACCAGTGAGGTACATAGTAGTTCACATCTGAGGATATCTCCAAACCGAAACATCACCTATTCCTTTATCTCCAGAGATACTGCCTGACCCTCTGAGTCACTCCAGCATTCTGTCTATTTTTGGCATGGACATTGAATTCTTCAGCTTCAGGTAAACCTGCTGCACCTTCAACCCCTTCCTCTCTCCTGATCTACCCATAATTTCTTACAATCCCCTTCTTTCCAATATTCTCTGGCCCTCATCATCCAGTTTGTTCCCCCCCCTCCCACCCCAGCTGGCCATCTCTGCACATTCCTCCCATCCTGCTCTCAATACCCTTACCCCGATATTACCATCTACCCACCATCTCTTCCTTATTTGAATCCATGTTTTGCCCTCTTAACAAATCTTCGATCTGCCGCTCTCTACCTCGCCCACCTGATGCCATTTTCCAATCAATCCCACCTCACCAGGATTCACCTAATGCATGCAACCTCTTGCCTTAGCCCTGCCCCTCAAGTTATTACACTGTGGCTATGCCCCCCTCTACTCAAGATGAATGGTCTTGAAACTGAGACTTACTCATTCAAAGGGAAACAATGTGCTGAAGTAATTCAGACCATGTTTTCCAGAGATGCTGCCTGAACTGTTGAGTTAGTGCAGCACTTTGAGTCATTTTGTGGCTTAACCAGCATCTGAGCTCCATATTTCTACTTTGTTAAATTTGATGACGGTTCCCGCCTCTTCCATCTGTTGAGGAAGTGAGTTCCAGACCCCTCCCATCTTTTGGATGTCTTTTTTGTTCTCTTTTTAGTTTAGAGATACAGCACGGATATAGTCCGCACCGACCAATGAACCCCGCACGTTAACACTAGCCTACACACTAGGGACAATTTACACTTATACCAAGTATACAAACCCAAGCCAATTAACCTATATACCTGTACGTCTTTGGACTATGGAAGGAAACTGAAGATCTCAGAGAAAACCCATGCAGTCACGGGGAGAACGTACAAACACCATACCGACAGCACCCATAGTCAGGATCGACCCCAGGTCTCCGGCGCTGCAAGAGCTTTAAGGCAACAACTCTACCAGTGTGCCACCGTGCCATTTTTCTTCTGTAATCATGCCATCAATTTCTTTAAATCTCCAAATTAAAGTTTTGATCCCCCTATTTAGGAAATAAGGTCCTTACATGTAAATGTATGCTGCTCAATTAACTCTTCACTCAGTATCCAAAGAAAACAAAGCTGGACTCTCTATTCTTGTCTCATAACAAAAAGTCTCACAGTGCTGACAGCCTCCTTGTAAATCTCTGCAACTATTCTGCTTGTGGCTGAGGTTTGAAATGGGATTGTTTGGTCTGATGGGATTGCGGGTAGTAGTAGGGGGTGTGGTAGGTGTGGCTAGATCCTTACTACCGCTGAGATTTAGAAAAACCATGTGCAACAATGTGTATGTTTGGGAGGAGATTGATGGAGTGGTGAGGTCTTGTGTCAAGGCAGCTCTTGTGTCAAGGCAGCTCTGCGCTCCGAGTAACATCGTAATCTGTTTGAAATATGTTGCATTTGATAAGTGTTTGCCTTGTTAACACCCTTAAAAATATGGGAAGTGTCCCAAAGCTGTTCAATGCTCAACTTCATAATTCGCCGCACTTGGCATCCATATTGGCAAACAATTAGGGGAAGCACATGTATGTTGACCTTTATTAGAAGAAGACGTGTATAGGAGTTGAGATGTCTTGCTTTAATTACATGAACCCTAGTGAGATCACATCTGGAATATTATTTACAGGTCGGGTGTCTCATTCAACGAAGGATATGCTTACGAAGGAGGGAATGCAGGAAAGGTTCACCAGATTGATATTTGGGAGAGTGGGGGAGGTATATAAGTAGAGAGTGTGTTCAGTGGGCCCCTCTTGGGTTCAGAAGAATGAAAGATGACCTAATTGAAATGTGAAACATCCATGAGGAATTTAGTTTAGTTTAGTTTAGTTTGGAGATACAGCGTGGAAACAGGCCCTTTGGCCCACCGAGGCTGTTGCGACAAGTGATCACCCCGTACACTGAAACAGTCCTATACTCTAGGGACAAATTACAATTTTTACCAAAGCCAATTAACCTACAAACCTGTATGACTTTGAAGTGTGGGAGGAAACCGGAGCACCTGGGGAAAACCCACGCGGTCATAGGGAGAGCGTACAAACTCCATACAGATAGAACCCAGAGTCAGGATTGAACCTGGGTCTCTGGTGCTATAAGACAGCAACTCTGTGCCACTGGATTTAGCAGGACAGACAAGGAACTGATGTTTTTTTTGGCTGCTGTATCTATAACCAAGAGTGATCGTTTTAAAATATGGGCCCCCCAAACCCACTCCATTCTCTTCCCTCTTCCCTCTGTTCTGCAACTTAATATCTCTCACACCATCTGTGCGGTGTAGTGATAGAGTTGCTGCCTTACAGTTACAGAAACCCAAGTTCGATCCTGACAGTAGGTGCTGTCTGTATGGAGTTTGTACATTCTCCCTGTGACTGCGTGGGTTTTCTCCGGGTGCTCCGGTTTCTTCCCATGCTCCAAATACATGCAGGATTGAAGGTTAATTGGCTTCTGTAAATTGGCCCTATAAATGAATGGATGGATGAATTAATATTTTATTATCATATGTCACATATGTCAGTGGGGGCGCTGTGAGAAGGCTGTCCTGCCAGCAGAGTGTTCGTTTTTTCTACTTTTTTTCTAGTGTGTCCCAATGTATGTTTTTAATGTTTCTCGGTGTGTCTTGTGTGGGAGGTGGAGTGGAGGGAAACTGCTTCGGTCACCTCCTCCACAGAGAGCGACTTTTTCCATGTCGCCTCCCTCGCGGCCTAACACAGAGGATCGATGCGGCCTTTCCCGGAGACGCGTCCAAAGCTTCAGCAGCGGGCACAGCGTGGACCCTTTTGTCGCAGAGCGGGCGAGCTCTCGCCGGGGTCACCGGAAGAGAGCGTTCCGTTAGCTGGCCCGCGGCAGCCTGAAACCACGGTCTGCAGTGCTCCAGCAGGCGTGGCATCTGGAGCCTGGGATTCCTTGTTGGGGACCCTGGAGGAGAAGAGCTCCGACCGGTGGCCCGCGACCTACCTCTAACCGCGGGCGCGGCGGGAACTTACCATCCGGAGCTCTGACCACCGGCCCTGCGGTCTGAGGTGCTTCTGGCTGCGGCCCGGCGGGGACTTTAGATGTTCGACCGCTGGCCTGCAGACTACACCATCGAGAAGCACCGATTCAGGACTTACCTGTTTGCACATCTGTCCGCCCGCAGCAACAACTGCGGAGGGTTGTGGTCCCGACCACGGGGGAAAATGGAGGAGGACTGACCAAGCTTTGTGCCTTCAACCACAGTGATGAATGCTGTGGTGGATATTTGTGTTAAATTTATTATTGTGTGTGGTTTATTTATTGTACCGCTGCTGGCAAGTTCATTTCACTGCATTTTATGGGCACGTGACAAATAAATCTGACGACTTGACTTCACAGTGAAATTCTTTGTCCTACACCTACTCTAGTGTGCTGGATAGAACCAGTGTACCGCTGTTCGTCGGTAGGTGCACACTTGGTGGGCCGAATGTCCTGCTTCCATGCCGTATCTCTAAAACTAAAACTAATCCATGCTCCTATAATTCTTGATGCCATTTCCCTACATTAAGAGAAAATTTACTATAGACAATTTGGGCAGCTCATGAATCAGTGGACAATCTGGCAATCACATTCACCAGTGAAGTAGCATCGCAATTGATGCTGTTGCTATTCAGCTGTCATGACCTAGGTTCAATGCTGACCTCATGCACTATCTGTCTATATTGTGCATATTATCTCTGTGACTGCATGATTTCTGTCAACTGGTTTGGTTTCTTCCCACAACCTTAAATTTTTCATTCAGGATTCTATAACCTGTATTCAATCACTTACTAGATCCCATTCAGCACTAACCTCCTCTCTTGCTATCCTGCATTATCCTATCATGATCCACAGAACCCTCACTTTTGAAATTCTCTTGAGACTTTTTGAACTCCTCCAAAGGCTACATTTCTCACATGAAAGGGATTGGATCAATTTTTTATTGTCACATACACAACATTCTTTTGCACAAACTCTTTTTGCACAACCCACAAATGAAGAGTCACCATATTTTGGTGCCATTTACAGGGAAAACAATCCAAAGACCAAAGTTGGCCCACATACTGGAAGCCCTGGTGAGACACAGGCTGCTGCAGGCCTGTGATCCAACATCCCTCTCCTCGCCCAACTCCTCAATGTCCTATGGGGTGGGGGGGGGGGTGCATCCTGCAGCCGACCCTTAAGGCGCTGGAGGCAGTGCCTTCTATTGATAGTGGGGAGGTCACTACCTGTGATGGACTGGGCATTGTTCTCCACTTTTTGTAGTCTCCTTCATTCCTGGGCATTCGAGTTGCCAAACCAGTCCATGATGCAACCAGTCAATAGGCTCTCTATCATACACTTGTAGAAGTTCAAAAGGGTATTCGAGGACATCTATCATATCATCATATCATATCTATATACTTTTAAAATTCTGTTTGTGTGTGTGTTTGTTTGTGGGTGTATGTCAGATTAGATTTTCAGATTCGATTTTTAGCCTTTGATGCATTAGTCTGCCAAAACACAAAAACGCCGAGATTTTTAACCATTTCGCTAGTGATTTCACATTTACATTCGCATATCCACTCCTCATTACATTTAGGCATTTTTCTGCACACATTTTTTATAAAATCCTTCCCCCCCCACACTCACTCATTTGGTCGCCTCCTGTTGGCCACCTTCTCATCGCGTCTCCTACGCGACCATAACAGCTGCTGCCGCCCGGGTACCTTCCCCCCCCTCCCCCCCCCCCCCCCACCGCACCCCGCCCCGGCCCGGCTCTGTCAGGCTGGCTCAAGCCAAAGATCCGCTGCTCCCCCGCCAATCAACCGATCTTTGGCTTCAGCCAGCGTGACAGAGCCGACGCGTCAACGGCCTGTTGGCCCGCAGGCGCATTGAGGGTGCATGCAGCGTCGCGACTGGTGTACGCAGTCCGTACCGTAGTCTCAATGTCATACAGAGCGTCTAGATGGCGTATGCAGCGTCTCGATGGCGTAGGCAGCGTCTCGACGCCGTACGCAGAGTCTCAACGGCGTACGCCAGGCCCGCAGGCTCACTCGGCATCCCGCCTGCCCACTACACCCTTCCCTCCCCCTCCCCATACTCAGGGTCTGAAGCACCGAGGATGTGAGGCCTCACAGTCTCTGATGGGGCCTCTTTCACAGACTTAACCGTGAGCGGCCCCACGTTTAACCAGGGCTGTGGGACCTCGGCATCTGATAGGGACGAGGCTTCCAAAGGGAAGGCAGGGACAACTTTGAATCCAACAGCAGAGTGGCTCTGTTAATAGATTCATTCTACAGTTCGGTAACAACCCCTGCTCTCCTCCCCCCCACCCCCCTTCTCCCCCATTCTCCGCCCTCCTTCTCCATCCCCCTTCTCCCCCCACCCCTTCGCTCCTCCCATCCATACCCCCCTCTCAGCCCTCACCCCTCTCACCCCTCCCCCTCCCTCCCTCTCCCTCTCCCCCCCTCCCTCCCCCTCCATCTACCCCCCTCCCTCTCCCCCCTCCCTCCCTCTACCCCCCTCCCTCTCTCTCTCTCCCTCCCTCTCTCTCCCCCCCTCCCTCTCTCCCTCTTCCCCTTCCCTCCGTCTCCCCCCCTTCAACCGCACGTTTGGGGATTAGACCCAATGGATCTGCACTTGCTCTAGTATACTTTTAAAACTCTGTGTGTGTGTGGGTGTATGTCAGATCAGATTTTAACAGATCTTTGGCCTTTGATTCGTTAGTCTGGCAAAACCACACGCATAAAAGCAGAGATTTTTACAATTTCAGTAGGGATTTAACTTATGAGTTCAGAAATACACTCCTCTGTAGATTTGTTTACAAAACATAAAAAAAACATTTAAAATCAAACTGCTGCATGAGCCAAAGTGCCACCTCACAGATGTCCAATCACAATGGATCTCATTTACATATGCCATCACAATGGGACAGGTGAGGGAGATTGGAACCTTCACATGGTCCCACTAAAATCAAATGGGGGAAGAGAGGGAGAGGGAGGTAGAGAGTGAGGGGGTAGAGGGGGGTAGAGAGGGAGGGGGAGGGGGAGGGGGTAGAGAGGGAGGGGATAGAGAGGGAGGGGATAGAGGGAGGAGGAAGGGGTAGAGAGGGAGGGGGAGGGGGTAGAGAGGAAGGGGAGTGTTAACCTGGGGTGGGGGGAGTTTATTCACATTTCCCCCCCTCCTGGGTAATTCAGAAACCCCTGAACTTCTACCCCCTCCCCCTCCCCCTCCCTCTCTACCTCCCTCTACCCCCTCACTCTCTACCCCCCCTCTCCCTCTCTGCCCCCATCCTCTCTGCCCCCTCCCTCTCTGCCTCGCCTCCCTTCCTGCCCCACCTCCCTCTCTACCTCCCTCCCTGCCTATCCAACCCCCCTCTCTGCCCCCCTCACCCTCTCCCTCTCTAACCCCCCTCCCTCTCCCTCTCTATCTGCACCTGCGCAGTTGGGGGCTATGCGTGAGTGGATAGGGGATGGGGGAAAAGGAGCAAATGAATAATATTAATATAATATTAGGGGGGGTGGTTAGTGTGTGTGTGTCGGGGGGGGGTGGTTAGTGTGTGTGTGTGTGTGTGATGCTGCAGGCCATCCTCCCCCCCCCCCTCCCCCCACAACCGTGGGTTGAGGGGATGGGACCCAATGGCACCCCCTTTGTCTAGTATCATATATATCACCTTCTGCATTAAAAGCACCAGTTGTGGTAATTTATGAAGTAATGGGGCAAACACAGGTGTCATCATTTGAGGGCAGCATGGTGGTGCAGCAATAGAGTTGCTGCCTTACAGCACCAGAGACCCGGGTTCTACCCTGACCACGGGTGCTTTCTGTACAGAGTTTGCATGTTCTTCCCATAATCTGCATGAATCTTCTCAATGTGCTCCTGTTTCCTCCCAAATTCCAAAGGTATACAGGTTTGTAGGCTAAGTAGAATAGTAAATTGTCCAGTGTGTGGAGGATAGTGTTAATGTGAGGTGATCGCTGAGGGCGCGGACTCGGTGGGCTGAAGGTCCTGTTTCCACGCTGTATCTCTAAACTAAACTAAATCTGGTTTCCATTAATGTAATATTTTAGACCGTACATTACCACCTGATCAATGAACCAAATGGTCACCTTTCATATTGTGTATTCTATCATTCTGTGATGCACCTTAGAGTTCATGCTGACAAATGCCTATTCCAAATAAAAATAGTCGCTTGCAAAATTATCGCTTAATCCAGAACAAAACTAATGGAACAAGGAGCAGCCAGATGATAAAACACAGCCTTTACGGACCATAAAAGGAAAGAACAAGGCTACCTTTTGATTTCCACTTCAGAAAGGTAAAGCAGGAGAGGAGTCAAGAAGATAAAGGCATTGTTGAAGACAGCAAAATACAAGTACCCCAAAGCAATTTCAAGATGTGGATGAAAGGCATTGAGAGTAAAATAGCTCAAAGCTCAGCAGTTTGTCGAAATATTGTTCATTCCCTCTGTGTTCAAATCAAGTATGGGTGGAAAGAACCAAGGTTACATTTTCTAATTTTTAGCCCGAGACCATTAGCAGACGGAACACTTGATATTTTTTAGGATATATTTGATTAGTCAAGTTAATTAATGGCACAGTAATCATTTCTTAACTGTGTCTTAATTCATAACATTAGAGATGGTTATGGTTCTTGTAATGCCGATAGTGAACAAATACATGAGTACCAAAATCATGATGCTATTATCTTATTTACTTGAGGCAAATTATAGTTTTGTGTTTGTCAATTTTCTTTCTGCGATTTGGTGTCAAATACTAACGGAATCACCCAGAGATTTTGACATGATTTTGATATGTCGGGCTAAATATTTTGATAAATTAGAACATTTATTTTTGCTTCTTATATTGCCACCAAATTATCTGAAATCAAATTTCACAGCTGTCTCCTTGGTATCTTTGGAACATACATTGCATTATGGAACAAAATGCCTCTTCTTACTGGAAAAAGTATTACTGACATCAAGAGATTTTTGCTCGACTGAGTTCACCATCGGGTTCTATTAACTGAGAAGCAAGAATGAATAAAATTGAAGAGATGTTACTTGTAAAACTGCAAGCAAGTGAAAGTGTATCATTGAGCAATCCAATGGCATAAAAAGCATTATGGAGCTGTATTGTGCTCTACAAAATTCATGACTTTGTATTAGATTTAGCTCTTCGGGCTAATGGAATCAAGGGAATCAAAAAGCAGGAATGGGGTACTGTTTTTGGATGATCTGCCATGATATCGAAGGGCCGAATGGCCTACTCCTACACCTATTTTCTATGTTTCTATGTCTATGATTCTATGACTTGTGTGTGCTTCCTAAGTGATCCCCGTTTCTTGCAGTCCCATAGAATAAATTGAACTTTGGACTCTCTGTGGTGTCTGTATTGGCAGGTAGAGTTAGGATCAGGTAATAGATCCTGAATCCCATCACCACTACAACCTTCTTCCCACACCCACCAGAAGTGCTCACTTAACACCTTAACGGCCTGTCCCACGTGGCGATTTTTTTTGTGCCTGCCTGCATCATTGACTGACGTATCAAGTCACTGAAAAATTTGCGGTGTGAAACGGCATGATGCGGCGTAACACAGCGTGATCAGGCGGTGACGCAGTGTGACACGGCGTGATGACATATGACGAGCAGTGTTTTTTCAAGTATCGCAACATTTGTTTTGTCACCATTGGATTTTGAAATGTTCCAAATCTTTTGTCGACACTGATATGACGCCAGCAGTCGCCGAAAATAATCGCCAAGTGGGACAGTCCCTTTAAACTCTCAAAAACCTGTTCAACTGTCTTCAATATTTGACATCGGATAATCAAGGACATTTAGTAATTGAACATGATTTTAAAAATAACCGTCAAAACATATTACCATTGAGTATGTTTTTTAATATTAATATTATTTTTTAAATTAATTAATATAAAAAATATTAGAATGCATATAATTTTTTTTTTAAATAATATTAGTTAACATTTTAAAAAGCATGAGCTCACACTTAGTTCATGAGTTTATCAGTGAAAGTGGCAGAAGTAGGCCATTGGGCCCATCATATTCACTCCGACATTCAATCATGGCTGATCTATCTTTCCCTCTTAACCGCATTCTCCTGCATTTAGCTTACAATCAATTGAATGGGCCATGTTAGATACAACAACTATGGCCGGTGTAGAGCTGAGGGTCCTGAGGGGAGAATTATGCCTCAGATCAACTGAGTTTGCCCCGGGCAGTGCAGAGGGCAGCTCCAGATTGAGAGGATAGACCAGGAAAGACTATTTCACTGAAATGATCCAGGTATGTTTTGAAGAAGAGGGGTGAGTTCATGGGTGTTGGCAGGAGTGTGAAAAAATAGGACTTTTCCGAGTTGATGTGAAAAGAGCGGACTGATGGAACTAAACGAACTTCGAAATAATGAGGGCATGCCAAGAAGCAATGAGTTTCACTTCACATTCCCCTGTGCGGCACATTGAAAGGTCATTGTTTCCAGATGGACTCATCTAAAACGTTCTGGCATTTCCACCTTTCTGTTTTATTTATTTGTGAGGCTTGGATAAAAATCACAATCAACTCTTGAAAAGCAAAAAAAAATTGCTAATCTGAAATAAAGGTCAACATCTCATCAAAAACAAATTCTGATCAAAACCTATCTACCTGAAATGCTATTCATTTCTCCTCAGAATAATCTCTCGGCAAACGTATTGGGAGCACAAATAAGCAAGAAAACATTGTTATCATTTCACTTTAAAATTCCATGTTGCCTTTATTTTGCAAGTGGTCTCCAAAATATAGAACATTGTATATTCTATGTTCAGACAGTTCAAATGGAGCAATTAACAATGACAACCCACCTCTCCTAAGGTGCACATGCAAACTATTGTGATGGATTTGAATGCAGAAATTGGTGACTGGAACCAGCTTTTCAACACCTTGCCAATTCATTGCTTTTAATTCACCACCCACTCCCAATCCTAATAGACAATAGGCAATATGTGCAGGAGTAGGCCGCTCGGCCCTTCAAACCAGCATCGCCATTCAATGTGATCATGGCTGATCATCCACAATCAGTACCCCGTTCCAGCCTCCCCATATCCCCTGACTCCGCTATCTTTAAGAGCCCTATCTAACTCTCTCTTGAAAGTATCCAGAAAACCGGCCTCCACCTCCCTCTGAGGCAGAGATTTCCACAGATTCACAACTCTCCGTGTACAAGCCCAGCCGCTCAATTCTCCCAGATTATGACCGTCCCACCATCCCAAGAATTAGCCTTGTAAACGCAGGCTGCACTCGCTCAATAGCAAGAATGTCCTTCCTCGAATTTGGAGACCAGAACTGCACACAATACTCCAGGTGTGGTCTCAATAGGGCCATGTACAACTGCAGAAGGACCTTGTTCCTCCTATACTTAACTCCTCTTGTTATGAAGGCCAACATGCCATTCATTTTCTTCACTGCCTGCTGTACCTGCATGCTTATTTTCATAGGCTGATGAATAAGGACCCCCAGATCCCGTTGTACTTCCCCTTTTCCCAACTTTGACACCATTTAGATAATGATCTTCCTTCCTGCTTTTGCTATCAAATTGGATAACCTCACATTTATCCACACTAAACTGCAGCTGCCATGTATCAGCCCACTCACCCAACCTGTCCAAGGCACCCTGCATTCTCATAGGATCCTCCTCACAGTTTACACTGCCACCCAGCTTTGTGTCATCTGCAAATTTGCTAATGTTACTTGCAATCCCTTTATCTAAATCATTATTATCTATATAATTAAAACTCAAATCTTGACCACTTCCTGTTTGCACTGCATATTGATTTTAGAAAAAAACGCTATCACTTACGGCTATGATTTATGGCCATCTTACTCAGTCCCCGACCGCTGCGCAGGACAAGAGGATTTTTCCCATCGATGAAAACTAAAAGACATTAACGTTTAAAAAATGTTGAGATTCTCTCCCCTGTCAATCACGCCATGAAGGCCACGCCCCTTCCGGTGGGAGGGGTGAGAGACTATAAAATCCGGAAGTGTGAACGTGCCTCTGTCGCTGCAAGATGGGGGAGCGAGAGGTCACAGCTCTCTGTCTGACCTGTGAATCAACTGAACACATGTCTTTTAAACTGTGAGTGCGGTTTTACTGACCTGTGAGTGCCCATAATGTGGTTTGAAAATGAATATGTGGTTCGTTTGAACAAGTAAAGCAAAAAAAATGGTGGTGGTTGGTTTGAAAAAGGATAGCAAATGGCGGTGGTAGGTTTGAAAAAGCAAAGCAAATGGCGGTGGTTAGTTTGAACAAATAAAGCAAATGGTGGTGGTTGGTTTGAAAAAGGATAGCAAATGGCAGTGGTTGGTTTGAAAAAGGAATGCAAATGGCGGTGGTCGCAAATGGTGGTGGTTGGTTTGAAAAAGCAGGGCAAATGGCGGTGGTCGGTTTGAAAAAGCAGAGTAAATGGCGGTGGTCGGTTTGAAAAATCAGAGCAAGCGGCGGTGGTCAGTTTGAAAAAGCAGAGCAAGTGGCAGTGGTTGGTTTGAAAAAGCAGAGCAAGCGGCGGTGGTTGGTTTGAAAAAGCAGAGCAAGTGGCGGTGGTCGGTTTGAAAAAGCAGAGCAAGTGGCGGTGGTCGGTTTGAAAAAGCAGAGCAAGTGGCGGTGGTCAGTTTGAAAAAGCAGAGCAAGTGGCGGTGGTTGGTTTGAAAAAGCAGAGCAAGTGGCGGTGGTTGGTTTGAAAAAGCAGATCAAATGGCAGTGGTCGGTTTGAAAAAGCAGAGCAAATGGCAGTGGTTGGTTTGAAAAAGCAGATCAAATGGCGGTGGTTGGTTTGAAAAAGCAGAGCAAAAGGCGGTGGTTGGTTTAAAAAAGCAGATCAAATGGCGGTGGTTGGTTTGAAAAAGCAGAGCAAGTGGCGGTGGTCGGTTTGAAAAAGCAGAGCAAGTGGCGGTGGTTGGTTTGAAAAAGCAGAGCAAGTGGCGGTGGTCGGTTTGAAACAGCAGAGCAAGCGGCGGTGGTTGGTTTGAAAAAGCAGAGCAAGTGGCGGTGGTTGGTTTGAAAAAGCAGATCAAATGGCGGAGAGGTGGAATATTGCGTTGGGGGACCAGCCCTCCCGTGTGAACATGGGACCCAATGGGTCCCACTTAGTCTAGTATATTGTAAATAGTTGCGGTCCCAGCACCGAGCCTTGCGGTACCCCACCAGTCACCTCCTGCTATTCTGAAAGCAACCCGTTAATCCCTTCTCTTTGTTTCCTGTCTGCCAACCAATGTTCTATCCATGTCAGCACTCTACCCCCAATACCATGTGCCCTAATTTTGCCCACTAATCTCCTATGTGGGACTTTATCAAATGCTGATAAGAGTTTGAATATTAAAATTACACCACCAACAGTGCTGCAGAATTTAATACTGAAAATAATGAGGGTACTATGTTGACCAACTCCTGTCTACTACCTCTCTGACTTATTCACTTTCATTAAACAAGAGGTTGCATGTTACTTACCTGAAGCAATCTTATTCCTTTAGATTTGAGATGAGAAAATATATTTTCATGTAAACCAGTCCATGGACGTATTTGGAGGTTCTTGGATGCACCAACATTTTAAAGACTTAGACCTTAAACCTTTGCCAAGACTGAAGAGCTTAAATTATAAGGAGAAAACTGGATAGGTTGTGTTCTTTTTCTATGGAATGCAGGAGGCTAAGAGGTGACCTTCCAGAGGTTTTTAAATAATGGAGGGCATTGATAAGGTGGCAGATCATAGTCTTTTTCCCAAGTTAGAGGCGACTAAAATTAGAGGCATGGATTAAAGTGAGAGAGGAAATGTTTAAAGAAGTCCTAAAGGGTAACTTTTTCAATGAATGCTGGAATTATGGAATTGGTGAAGGCAGATCCAATTGTTGTATTTAAAATAGTTTGGACAGGTTACAGACAGTAAAGGTGAAGAGGAATGTAGAACAAATGCAGGTAAATGGGAATTGCTTCAGAAGGCATCTTGGTCAACATGGACGAGTTGGGAAGAAGGGCCTGCTTCCAAACTGCGTAACTTTAGGATAATATCCTTGACTGTGTGCATCTAAGATATTATGCTCAGTTGTATTGACATAATGTGGGAATATGTTTACTATAGCCTTTCCTTTGCCATCAGTGTTATTGTGGAGCTAGCAGTGGAAAACGGGTAGACCACCGGCTGTGCGCCCAAAGTCGAAAGGTTTGGGAGGATTGTTGATAGGGACCTAGTGGTGTTGAGAATGATGTCGAGGAGATTGTAGCTTCAGTCAAGGCAGATGGGACACAAAACCTCTGATCATGACATTGGGTTGTGTCTTGACAGTGAGGTTAACAGGCATGGTCAGCAGGAATGGACACAGATTGCTGGAGTAACTCAGCAGGTCATGCAGCATCTCTGGAGGAAAAAGATTGGTCACGTTTCGGGTTGGGACCCCTCTTAAGACTGGCTGCTGCCTGCCTGACCTGCTGAGTTACTCCAGCACTTTGTGTCTATTTTTGGTATAAACCTGCTTCTGAGGTTCTTTGTTTCTACACAGTTATCAGGGATGCTGGGGTTGGTCATACGATCAACTAGAGGATTCTGATGGGGAACCCAAAGGTTATTTTTGGAGATGAATATAATGAAAACGGGGGATTAAGTAAATCTTTAAAGGAGATCTCATGGCTCAGTCAGTGTGTGGAGATTGTTGGCCAGTCTGACAGATGCGCCAAATGCAGGCAGGTGGGACTAATGTAGATGTGTCACCTTGGTCGGCACGGGCTAGTTGGGGTGAAGGGCCCATATCTGCTGTATGACTTTATGACTATGACTCTAACATCTTTCGGATGTGCAAAGAAATTCAGAGCACCTGACAAAATGGCAAGTGGTGATGGAAATAATGTGCAAACTTCATGTGCATAGTGCCACAGGTTTTTGAAAATTCCACAGCCCAATTAAAGAACGTGTTCCGTGGAAGAGGCTTCAGCTATTTTGTGAAGAATGGATATGGTATTTGCAAACCATGCACATGCAAGTAAATTATATTGAAGTAACCAAAACATCTGCCTAGCAGACGCATTACTATCCCTGCAAATGTTTGGATGCTTCAGTCCATAAGCTGTAAAATACACCAATTATGTGCCATGCGAGAGGGTTCTGTCCCCCTGTATCTCAAAATCACACAAAGTCATTGCCCATGTCTTTTATTCATTGTGTTTTCCTTGTGAATGATCACGACTATAGGTTTGTCATTTTCCACAGAAAGCTTAAGCTGCCACAATGGTCATGGTGGGTGTTGAAACAGTCAGCAGTTTCATAAACACCAGTAAAGGAAATGCAAATCTCTTCCACAAAACATGTAATTAAGTTTGGGGCTGTGGGATTTTCAAAGACCTGGCGTGCTGTCCATGTGATGTTTGAACATTATGTCTATAACCATCATCATCAGCGGTCACTCGAAATTAGTATGACTGTCCTCTTTTGGGAGGACGCCTGTACGTGACATTGTTTAACGTGGGGGGACTGGTGCGCAGACAGCCACCACATGGTTCTTGACATATCTGGTCAGGATCCAGTGGCATGGAGTGCAACACGACCGGGAACCCTTTTCTGCTGCAGCCTTCATCCGCCTTCCCAGCCGTTGTGACGCTGCACTAAAGTCAGCCATCATCCTCCGCCTGTTCCACCGTTGAGGTCTTGGTTGGGTTGCTCTTTATCAGGGACCTCCCCCTCGACCTTACCGCCATGGGTGGCCCTACCAGGAGCATATCTCCAGACGGCATCGCCCTCAGGATCTCAAGACCACACAAGCTTCTCCACCACGACAAGATGACAAGAAAGAAGAAAAGAACCACATGCCATCTCGTCAGGTACTCTGGTTTTCTCCCACATCCCAAAGATGTTAAGAGTCATAATCATTGAGTCATACTGCATGGCTATAGCCCTTTGCCCGAACTAGCCCATGCTGACAAAGGTGCCACATCTCCACTAGTCCCACCTGCCCGCATTTGGCCCATAACCCTCTAAACCTGTCCTATCCTAGTAAATGTCTTTTGAATGTTGTTATAATATCTGCCTCACCACCTCCAGTTTAAATTCCAGTTGGAATATTTTGGAGGACCAAGTAACCAAGAACCAAGAACTACCTCCTCTGGCAGCTCGTTCCACTGCCTACCATGTGAAAAAGATCCGTTCAGGATCCTATGAAATGTCCACCTCTTTTCCTAAACCTATGTCCTCTCCTTGATTTCCCTATATGCTGTACATCTACCGTATCTATTCCCCTTATGATGTTAAACACCTCTATAAGAACACCTCTCATCATCGTGCAACCCTAGGAAAAAAGTCCCAGCCTGCCCTACCTCTCCCTATAGCTCAAGCCCTCAAGACCTGGCAACACCCTTGTAAATCTTCATCTCCGCTCTTTCCAGTTTCACAATTTCTTTTCTATACCAGGCGACCAAATTTGAACACAATACTGCTCTGGTAAATCTCACTTAGTATTGATAAGTAGCAATATAATCAAAAGGGAGGAAATGGGTATGTGTGAGAGAATAATTTGCAGAGTTAAAGGAAATTAAGAAGGGAGGAATGACTTTGCTGGGTTCTAGCATGCATCATGAGTTTAGTTTAGAGATACAGCACAGACACAGGCCCTTCGGCCCACAGAGTCCGCACCGACCAGCAATCCCCGCACATCAACACTATCTACACACACTAGAAGTAATTTTACATTTATATCAAGCCAATTAACCTAGGAAAACTGCCTATGGACTGTGGGAGGAAACCGAAGGTCTCGAAGAAAACCCACGCAGGTCATGGGGAGAACGTATACGGATTACTCTTTACACAGAGAGTCGTGAGTCTCTGGAATTCTCTGCCACAGAAGGTAGTTGAGGCCAGTTCAATGGCTATATTTAAGAGGGCGTTAGATGTGGCACTTGTGGCTAAAGGGATCAGGGGGTATGGAGAGAAGGCAGGTACGGGATACTGAGTTGGATGATCAGCCATGATCACATTGAATGGCGGTGCAGGCTCGAAGGGCCGAATGGCCTACTCCTGCACCTATTTTCTATGTTTCTATGTTTCTATGTATAAACTCCGTACAGAGAGCATCCCTGGTCAGGATCGAAACCGGGACACGAGGCTCCAGCACTGTCAGGCAACAACGTGGCACGCTGCACCACCGTGCCGCCCCTAATGGGCCATTTGACCTCCTTCTGCGTCCCATTAATTATTGGTTATATTTGTTGGTTTATTATTGTCACATGTACCAAGTGGAAAACTTAGTTTTGCTATCTGGGTAAATCCTACGATGCATGAATACAAAAAGAGAAAGGAAACAGAAAGCAGAATATAGTGTTACAGCCACAGAGAAAGTCAGATGAAAAAGGTGCAAAGACTGCAATGAGATAGATTTAGCAATTAAACCAGTAAATTAACTTCATGGCAACAACTGTTTATATAAATTAAGCTGCCTGTGGACCACATGGTAGTTTGGGAAATGATTTTCACAACTGCTTTCTCAAACAGTTGTCTCTTTTTTATCTGTGAAAGTCAGCTCTCATGAGGTGAGGCATATGTTCCCACTCCACAAGACGTACGAATCGTCGATTAAAGAGAAGCAGTAAGATTTCACATAACCGGATACGTAGCATCACTCATCTCCATGTTTGTTAACTTTAATAGCATCATCTGTTCCATTCAGACTAATAAAGAAAATGCAGGGAGAGGATATTCAGTCAAGTATTGGAAAATGAGAAATATTGAAACAATATGTATCTGTACTAGTGATTTACCACATCTCATAGTTATTTAAATATGTACATAGATGCAGCAGCTTGAATGCTTCTGAATGCTTAGCTCCTATTATTCATTGTCATTTTATTAACTCTTTTCAATTGAACTATAATTTTCATTTTTGAAAAGAAAGGATAGAATCACTTCTGTAGTTACAATATATAATTGTCAGTTAGTTTCTGACAAAATACTAAGATCATTACATAGCAGATGGTAAGCATCAAATAATTAGCTTTGCCAAAGTGGTGTTGCTTTTTTTCTTTTCAGCACTCTTTAATAAAACAGCACTTATCATAACTGCAAAATAATTTGTCAGCAATAACAATCAGAAAGAATTAGATTACAGCATCATTGCTTGACATAACAAAAATTAATTGGTTAGAAAAAAAAAATTTGACTGGAGAATATTGAACGCAAACAGCAAGTCAATGAGCATGTATACAAAAACTTGAAAGATCACAGTCTTAAAACGTACTTGTCTTAAAAATCCCAGTTTTCAATTTTACATATTAATGAGTCTTGGAAAAAAGTTTGGAATCAATTCTCACAAAAGCTACAAATGGTGGAAATCTGAAATAAAGGTCAACACCCCATCAAAAATAAGTTCTGATGAACGATGAAAGATGAAAGATCTCCCGCTTGAAATGTCAACTCAATTCATCTCTCTGTAGATGCTGCCTGAGCTTTGAGTATTTCCAGCATTTTGTTTTCATTTATAATCAATTTATTTTGACTCACTGAATATTTGAGTTAGATTTCTGGCAGTGTATGACTAATGTTCTGACCATTATATTATTTGATACATGGAAAGGTGTGCTAAATGGGCAGTGCATATTTTCCTGCAAGTAAATCTCCTTTCAGGATTTTCTTAATCCTCACCCTCAGTGATAATCTTTGGGTTCCTCATCGCAAAGCTCCAGATGATTGCACCCCTAATAGCAACACCTCTGCTGACCATGTCCATTAATCCCAATGCCCTGATCTAAAGTCCTGTTTCCTATTTGCCATTACTGAGAGGTTTGACAAACGTTGGATTAGTGTCGAAGGTTGAGGAGAGACCTGTCAAAAGTATATCAAATTATGGGAGGCATAGAAAGAACATAGGTACAACAGTCAGAACATTTTCCCTAAATGAATATGTCAAAGACTAGAGGACACATTTAAAAAATATATATATTTTAGTCCCAATTAATTGAGCACAATTGATAAGGCCTCATCTGTTTAATGCACTCAAGGATCATTCAACTGCTCACTGCTCCTTCACAGGTCTGGGTCATAGGGAGATGAGCGCTGAAGGTGGAAAGCGAGGAGCTCACCATCAACACCAGAGAAGTCAGAATCTGGATCTCAAATAGCTGCTGTGATTAGGGATACGATTACGAGGGGGGATTTAGGGATCTTAATTCAACTGGGTTCGGGATACCCAAGAGAAAGCAGCCACCGGGAGGTTCTGACAGTTAAAGTTTTTAAAGTGAGTTTGTTTGAAGCCTGTTCTAAATACCGGACTCCGTGGTGTGTGTTGAAGTATGTCTCAGATGGGTTGTAGAGGCATACCTCCATCTTAATGACTCACACTCACTGTGGACCAGACATACAAGAATCAAAGTTATGGATGTAGCATCCAGACATGCGATGTATAATATTGGACATCACAATACATACCTGAGCATCTCTATACTTTAACGTACCATATATACAAAAGGTATTTTGGATCATACTGCAACCCAACTATGGACCATTGTGGGCTCCATCTTTCCATGATCATCGGTGCCAGCTTTGATTTGTCCTTCAGCATACCTTCCATTCATTTGTTCTTTGTACCTTTTCATATCTCTAGATTCCCTCTCCCCAGACTCTCAGTCTGAAGACACGAAACATTACCTATTACTTTTCTCCAGCCTGACCCGCTGAGTTACTACAGCTTTTTGAATCTCTCTTTAGTGTAAACCAGCATCTGCAGTTCCTTCCTAAACACTCCTTAACAGTTGGAAAACTGTTTTCCAATGTACTTATACTGCGTAACACACAAAAACCTTTCACCAAACTATAGAATTTCCACAGTTTTTTTTCTCATTCTATAAAGTTCAGCATCCTAAAGTCTAATATAATCTGCTCGACTGGCAGAACAGAAATTCCTGCTAAATTACCTGACTGATAATTTTGAAGACAATTAATTGCACTAAAAAAAATTTACAGCCTGTGTTCTACACCGTAATTTTTTTTAGGATGGTCATAACAAGAAAACCTGTAATTAACAAAGCAAAATATCAGCTCTCTTCAAATGTACATCAGTGCAGCTAATTAATATTTTTATTTCCAATGGCGATCATTTCCAACTTCTGATATTAATAGCAGACTAACCTCAAAATTAAGGCTGTGCATTTTAAGACAGTGGTTTGCAGGTATACATTTACACTTTTTTTTCACTAATTGAACAGAACAAGAGAAAAAATGTCATAGCTTCATTTCAAGAACCCTTTATCGGTTGTAAGGATATGCTTATTTATAGCAAGATATGACATGCATTCGTGATGATTTTTAGCTAATTAAATATTTCACCAATTATGCTCAGATCTGGCCAGCCTGTTCATATACTTGTTCTCAAGCAGTTATAACTCATTACGTGTATGTCTCAGAAAATGTTCTCATCAGAAAAAAGAGAGAGGTTACCAGTTATCTTACATTCATCTCATTCAGATCATACCACATAAAATCTTCAAATTAAGCTGAAAATGGTTGACATTTTAGCACGTAGAAGAGCAGGTCGTTTGGCCATGCTGAACATGATGCCTAGTTAAACTAATCTCCACCATTATTAACATTTCCCAGGGCAGACAACATCTTGTAAGTATTCTCCACAACCTGACGTTATCTTGCTGATTGGATGTACCCATGTATTTAAGCTGTGGTCCATTTTATGATCTATATAATTTTAGCTCAATAACACATTCTTACATTTTGTGCCTGAGCCAGTCCACATAGAACATAGAACAGGCCATCACAGGAGCGGGCACTGGCCTGTGCTGAAGATAATGTGGTTAAACTAATCTATTCTGCTCATGATCCTCATCCCTCTATTCCCTGCATATCCATGTGCCTAACAAAACCATCCTATCACCAACTAGAAAGCAGTTCTGACCCACCATCTACCTCATTGGAGACCCTCAGACTATCTCTAATCAGACTTTACTGGACTTGATCTTGTACTAAGCATTACTTCCTTTCTCCTGCATCTGTACAATGTGAATGGCTTGTTTGTAATCAAGTGTAGTCTTTCCGCTGGCTGGATAGCGTGCAACAAAAAAGCTTGTCACTGTACCTCAGCACACATGATCATAAACTAAACTAAGCTAAACTAAAATAAAATAAACTAAACTAAACGCTTCTTATATGCCATTGTTGTATCTCCCTCCCCATTACATCTGGCAGGGTGTTCAGTATTAGCCACCCTGCGATAAGAAGTATTGTGTTAAGCTGGAAAGAGTGCAGAAATGTTTTACAAATATGTTGCCAGCAGGACTTGAGAGGGAAGTTGGGCAGGCTAGGACTTCATTCCTTGGAGTGCAGGAAGCTGAGGGATTATCTTATAGTGGTGTGTAATTATAGTGGAATCAAAAACACGATGGCATATGTTTAAGGAGAGAGGAACAAGATTTATGATGAACCTGAGACTTAACTTTTTTCACTCAAAGGGTGGTGGGTATTTGGAACGAGCCACCAGAGGAGATAGTTGAGGCAAGTACTACAAAAGCATTTAAAAGACACTTGGATGAGTACAGGGATAGGAAAGGTTTGGAGGGTAATGAACTAAAGGCCGTCAAATGGGATTAGTTTAGCTGGGGCATCTTGGTCGGCATGGATGAGTTGGGGTGGAGGGCATGGTTCGTGCTGTTTGGCTCCATGTCTCTATTATTCAATAATTTCTTTACCATTTTCCAATTCCCCAATGAAAGTATTCCCCCAAAGTAAAATCGGACAAATACGGACAGGTGAGACCAACGCAGAAGGTCAGCATCTTGGTCGTCACGGACAAGTTGGGCCAAAGGGCCCGTTTCCATGTTGTATTATCCACTGATTATTTTAGACCAAAGAACATAGCCCTTTCAAATATATTCATAATAGATTCTGAAACCTGATATTCCATCATTTTAACTGCATGCAGACACTTACAATATTTCCTGCGAGTTGCACTTTCTAATGTGACCTTTTTCCTATCAAGAACCCAATAAATGGTTGGGCCTTGCACCTGTAAAGGTAGTTGTAGACTAATTTGTCATTCAGTATGTGGGAATATAATTATTGGAGTTGTTAGTAACATGAATAGAGCCAAAGTAAACATGGTAAATGGAGTTGGTAAACTACCGGTTTCACAGCTAAAAATGATGTTGGGCCTTAAATGAGAAGATTCACTGGCACAGGGTTAGTGTAATTTTCATCATTCTAAATGCACAACCACTAATTCAGTTATATTTTAAAAGAGAAATATTAAGACCATCCTCAAATAAAACAAACTCATAGTAACAGATCACAGAAGAACCCCATGAAGAATATCATATCCATGCCAGTGGTTTGCACGAGTTATCTGCTCTTTTATTCCAACATAGCTATTCTTCATTTAAGTTGTTATCCAATTCCTTCTAAAAGCTCTGACTGAAACTATTTCCACCTTTTTACTTCATCAACCATTGCATTCCAGATCAGAGCAATTCGCTGCTTAAAATGTCTCCTACTTAACGCTATCAACCCCCCCACCA
The DNA here is from genome assembly GCA_963514005.1 of Raja brachyura. The sequence continues at coordinate 24,350,233 of OY740783.1, read as the reverse complement.
GCCCACCCGTGAATAATCTACAGAAGAACGCTGACCATCTCACCTTGATATGCAATGGCATTAACACCTTTAAACCATTACCATCAACTGCCTGGAAATCATAATACTCCATAAACATAATTGAATCAGTTGTAACAAAAGCAGGGCACTGTAGTCTCCTCTGCCTGCCTCCCCTCTGCCTGCACATGATCATATCCCTCCATTCACTGCATATCTATGCACCTCTCTAAACAACTCTTTAATTGTGATTATCGTATCAGCCGCCATTAGCACCATCCCAGGCAGTATGTTCCAGGCACCCACAAATCTCTTAATAAAAAATGCCCCACTCATCTCTCTCTACCCCCCTCCCCCTCCCTCTCTATCCCCTCCCCCTCTCTGCCCCCACCCTCTCTGCCCCCACTCTCTCTGCCCCCTCTCTCTTTGCCCCTCCCTCTCTTTGCCCCCCCCTCCTTCTATGACCCCCCCTCTCTGCCCCCCCCCCTCTGCCCCCCCCCCACCCTCTGCCCCCCCCCTCTTGGGACTGGCGAGTATTGGGACCTATGAGTGGTGGATTATTGCATTCAGGGACCAGCCCCTTGTGACAACGTGCACCTCCCCCCTTACCCCTCCCCCTCTACCCCTCCCCCTCCCTCACTACCACCTCCCCCTCCCTCTCTACCCCTACCCCCTCCCTCTCTACCCTCTCCATCCCCTTCCCCTCTCTCTCTACCCACCTCCCTCTCTAGCCATGCCTGCGCAGTTGAGGCTATGCTTGAGTGGATAGGGCAGGGGATGGGGGAAAAGGAGCAAATGAATAACATTAATATAATATCAAGGTGGGGGGTTAGTGTGTGTGTGTGTGTGTGTGTGTGTGTGTGTGTGTGTGTGTGTGTGTGTGTGTGTGTGTGTGTGTGTGTGTGTGTGTGTGTGTGTGTGTGTGTGTGTGTGTGTGTGTGTGTGTGTGTGTGTGCGCGTGTGTGTGTGTGTGTGTGTGTGTGTGATATTGCAAGCCGCCCCCCCCCCCCCCACAACTGCACATTGAGGGGTTATGCCCTATAGTCATCAATATTTCCACCCTAGGTAAAAGGGTGAAAAAGTCAGAAACTGGTGAATTGATCATGGGGAACAAGGACATGGCAGACCAATTGAATAACTACTTTGGTTCTGTCTTCACAAAGGAAGACATAAATAATCTGCCGGAAATAGCAGGGGACCGGGAGTCAAATGAAATGGAGGAACTGAGTGAAATCCAGGTTAACCGGGAAGTGGTGTTAGGTAAATTGAATGGATTAAAGGCCGATAAATCCCCAGGGACAGATAGGCTGCATACCAGAGTAGGAAGTAGCCCCTGAAATAGTGGATGCATTAGTGATAATTTCTCAAAACTCTTTAGATTCTGGAGTGGTTCCTGACGATTGGAGGGTAGCTAATGTAACCCCACTTTTTAAAAAGGGAGGGAGAGAGAAAACGGGGAATTACAGACCAGTTAGTCTAACATCGGTAGTGGGGAAAATGCTAGAGTCAGTTATTAAAGATGGGACAGCAGCATATTTGGAAAGTGGTGACATCATTGGACAAAGTCAGCATGGATTTATGAAAGGTAAATCATGTCTGACGAATCTTATAGATTTTTTCAAGGATGTAACTAGTAGAGTGGATAAGAGAGAACCTGTGGATGTATTATATCTGGACTTTCAGAAGGCTTTCGTCAAGGTCCCACATAAGAGATTAGTATACAAATATAAAGCACACGGTATTGGGGGATCAGTATTGATGTGGATAGAGAACTGGCTGGCAGACAGGAAGCACAGGGTAGGAGTAAACGGGTCCTTTTCAGAATGGCAGGCAGTGATGAGTAGGGTACCACAAGGCTCAGTGCTGGGACCCCAGCTATTTACAATATATATTAATGATTTGGACGAGGGAATTCAATGCAACATCTCCAAGTTTGCGGATTACACGATACTGGGGGGGCAGTGTTAGCTGTGAGGAAGATCCTAGGAGACTTGGATAGGTTGGGTGAGTGGGCAAATGCATGGCCGATGCAGTATAATGTGGATAAATGTGAGGTTATCCACTTTGCTGGCAAAAACAGGAGGGTAGGCTATTATCTGAATGGTGGCCGATTAGGAAAAGAGGAGATGCAATGAGACCTGGGTGTCATGGTACACCAATCATTGAAAGTAGGCATGCAGGTGCAGCAGGCTGTGAAGAAAGTCAATGGTATGTTGGCATTCATAGCAAAAGGATTTGAGTACAAGAGCAGGAATATTCTACTGCAGTTGTACAGGGTCTTGGTGAGGCCACACCTGGAGTATTGCGTACAGTTTTGGTCTCCTAATCGGAGGAAAGACATTCTTGCCATAGAGGGAGTACGGAGAAGGTTCACCAGAGTGATTCCTGGGATGGCAAGACTTCCATGTGAAGAAAGATTGGATAGACTCGCTTGCACTCGCTGGAATTTAGAAGATTGAAGGAGGATCTTATAGAGACTGACTAAATTCTTAAGGGGTTGGACAGGCTTGATGCAGCAAGATTGTTCCAGATGTTGGGGAACTCCAGAACAAGGGGTCACAGTTTAAGGATTATGGGGAAGTCTTTTAGGACCGAGATGAGAAGATCATTTTTCATACAGAGAGTGGTGAGTCTGTGGAATTCTCTGCCACAGATGTGTGGAGAAAGCAGAAACAGGGTCCTGATTCCGGATGATCAGCCATGATCATGTTGAATGGTATTGCTGGCTCGAAGGGCCAAATGGCCTACTTCTGCACCTATTTTTCCCATGATTTCTATGTTTTCTGTTTTCTCAGCGTCCATAATCCTTTCTTTAATAGACGATCAGAATTGCACAAAGTACTCAGATTACAACATAACCAAACCCTTATAAAGCTACAACATAACTTTGTGATTTGTGAACACAATGTCTGAACAATGAAACGAGCATACAATATGCTTTCTTTACTGTTCTTGAATATTTAAAACCTGTAAATAAGTAGCACAGCCACTACAGTCAAGAATGTTGCCTGTCCATAGTCTGGAGGACATGTTATTGGGTATTTTTAAAGCTGACATTGATTTTAATAAGTGTATCAAAGGTTATGGGGAGAAGGCAGGAGAATGGGGTTGATAATGAAATATAGATCAGCCATCATTGAACGTTGAAAAATACTTGATGGGCCAAATGATCGCATTCTGCTCCAATGCCTTATGATGCTATAAGTTAATTCACACCACTAGTGACACATTATGGTTACTATGTACATCACTTGCAAGATATATGCTTGGTGCTTGTCAAATGTTCTTCCAAGAGCATCTCTCAAAGTTACGCCATAAAGTTAAGGGCACCAAGTACATGGAAATACCACTGCTTCCAAATCACACAGCAATGTGACCTGGATATATATTGCAATTCTTTCATCATTGCTAGATGAAAGAAAAAATGTCTCTTAACAACACTTCAATGCTTCAAGGAGACAGCCCTTCAAAAGTGATGTGAGAACGTCACAATTAAGGATGAGTTGCACCCTGGCCATTCCCTCTTCTCCTCTCACCCATCAGGCAAGAGGTATAGAAGTGTGAAAACATACACATCCTAATTCAGGGGCAGTTTCTTCCCGGCTATATCAGGCAAATGAACCATCCTACCAACAACTAGAGAGCAGTTTTAAGCTACTATCTAACTAATTGGAGCCCCTCAGACTATCTTTGAGCAGACTTTACTGGACTTTATCTTGCACTAACCATTATTCACGTTATTCCATTTAGCGTGTTTCTATGCACTGTGGGTGGCTTGATTGTAATCATGAATTGTCTTTCCACTGATTGATTAGCATGCAACAAAAGCTTTCCACTGCACCTACACGTGACAGCAAACTAAACTAAATTAAACTAAACTACACTAAACTACACTAAACCAAGAAGGCACACCAATGTCTCTACCACCTGAGGCGACTGAGGAAATTCATCATGTCTCCAGCGACTCTGACAAACGTCTACAGATGCACCATGGAAAGCATACTGTCGGATTGCATCACAGCTTGGTTTGAGAACAGCTCTGCCCAAGACTGCAATATTTTGCAGAGATTTGTAGATGTAGCCACGTCCATCACACAGACCGGACTTCCCACCATTGATTCGATCTACACTTCACACTGCCTCGAAAAAGCAGTCAGCATAATCCAAGACTTGGCTCGCAGGTCATTCCTTCTTCTCCCTGCTTCCATTCAGCAGACGGTATAGAGGCTTGAAAGCGCACAAGCCAGGAAGAACTTCTGGAACCCTCTGTTATCAGGCTTCTGAATGGCCCTTCCATAAGCTAGGGCACTGTCTAATTCACCTCTACCCCATGGTGGACATTGGACCTTGTCTCTGGATCTGATGCGCTTGAATACACTATAATGCTGAGAACGATATTCTACACTCCATATCTTCCCCTTTGCTCTATTTATTATACTTGAGTTAGATTTAATTATATTTAGGTACTAGACTAAGTGGGACCCGTTGGGTCCCATGTTCACATGCGAGGGCTGGTCCCCCAACACAATATTCCATCTCTACACCAATTCCAATATTGATGGCCAGTGGGGGGGGGGAGGGCTTTCTGGAGCGCTGGTATGGGTTCTTGGGGTGGCAGCTCAATCCCTCAAGCCTGATATTCTGGCAGCTCACTCACGGCTGGTGGGCTGGCAGTTGACTCAGGGTTATTCCTTGAAATTCCATTTCAAGCAGGGTGCAAGGCCACCAAATTCAAATCCATTTTCCTACCATTTCAAGCAGGGTGCAAGGCCACCAAATTCAAGTGCTGTTTCTTACCACTTCGAGCAGGGTGCAAGGCCAAAGATTTCAAGTGCAGTTTCATACCACTTCAAGCAGGGTGCAAGGCCACCAAATTCAAGTGCAGTTTCTTACCACTTCGAGCAGGGTGCAGGGCCAAAGATTTCAAGTGCAGTTTCATTCCACTTCAAGCAGGGTGCAAGGCCACCAAATTCAAATGCAGTTTCATAACACTTCAAGCTGGACCCAAGGCCAGCAAATTCAAGTCAAGATTCATACCACTTCAAGCAGGGTGCAAGGCCACCAAATTCAAATGCAGCTTCATACCATTTCATGCAGGGTGCAACGCCACCATACTCAAATGCAGTTTCATAACATTTCATGCAGAGTGCAAGGCCACCACATTCAAATGCAGTTTCATACCATTTCAAGCAGGGTGAAACCACCATAAAACCACCATAAAACCACACAAAACACCAAACTCAGTAGACATTCAGTGTGTTCAGTTTATTCACAGCTCATACAGAGTCATGACCTCTCCCTCCCCCATCATGCAGAGACTGAGCCACACCCACACTTCCAGGTTTTATAACCCCTCCCCCTCCCACCAGAAAAGGTGTGGCCTTCATGACAGGAGAGAGATTCTCAACATTTTTTAAACACTAATAACACTTTTATTTTTAATTGATGGGAAGAATCCTCTGCACCTGCTGAGCGGAGGGGGACTGAGTAAGATGGCCAAAAATCACAGCCATAAGTGGTAGCATTTTTTCTAAAATCAATATACAGTGTAAACAGGAAGTTACCCAAAGCACCCAAGCCACCATTTGCAGTAGTGTCTTTTCACTTCAAGCCAAAGCACCCAAGCCACCATTTGCAGTAGTGCCTTTTCACTTCAAGCCAAAGCACCCAAGCCACCATTTGCAGTAGTGCCTTTTTACTTCAACGCAAATTCCCCCATTTGCAGGCAGTGTCTTTTTACTTCAAACCAACCATGTTTTTATTTTCAAACCACATTAAGGGCACTCACAGTTGAGTAGACATGTGTTCAGTAGTTCCTTTTCACTTTAGACATGTGTTCAGTAGTGCTATTCAGAGCTCAGATAGACGTGACCCTCTGGTTCCTCCATCTTGCAGAGACTGAGTGAGGCACACCACTTCCTGGTTTTATAGTCCCTCCGCCTCCCTCCTGCAGGGACAGCAGAGAGAATGGCGAATTTGTGAAAAACATTAATATCTCTCTGATGTTTCATTGATGGGAAAAATCCTCTGGTCCAGGAAGGCGGAGGTGGGCTCTGTGTGAGCTGGCCAAAAATGATGGCCGTAGGTGGCGGCGTTTTCTTGGAAATCACAGCACAGTGAGCCAAAAGCGGTCAAGACTTTTAGTAATATAGAAAGTATTTACAACCTCTCCTTGTAGCTAATGCTTATAATCCAGGCAATAAATCTGATAAACCTTTTCTCCACCCTCTCCTAAGTCTTCAGTCCACTTTGGTGTGGATAAATGTGAGGTTATCCACTTTGGTGGCAAAAATAGGAAAACAGACTATTATCTAAATGGTGGCCGATTAGGAAAAGGGGAGATGCAGCGCGACCTGGGTGTCATGGTACACCAATCATTGAAAGTAGGCATGCAAGTGCAGCAGGCAGTGAAGAAAGCGAATGGTATGTTAACTTTCATAGCAAAAGGATTTGAGTATAGGAGCAGGGAGGTTCTACTTCAGTTGTATAGGGTCTTGGTGAGACCACACCTGGAGTATTGCGTACAGTTCTGGTCTCCAAATCTGGGGAAGGACATTATTGCCATAGAGGGAGTGCAGAGAAAGTTCACCAGACTGATTCCTGGGATGTCAGGACTGTCTTATGAACAAAGACTGCATAGACACAGTATATACTCTCTAGAATTTAGGAGATTGAGAGGGGATCTTATAGAAACTTACAAAATTCTTAGGGGGTTGGACAGGCTAGATGCAGGAAGATTGTTCCCGATGTTGGGGAGGTCCAGGACAAGGGGTCACAGCTTAAGGATAAGGGGGAAATCCTTTAGGACCGAGATGACTTTTTTCACACAGAGAGTGGTGGGTCTCTGGAACTCTCTGCCACAAAGGGCAGTTGAGGCCAGTTCATTGGCTATATTTAAGAAGGAGTTAGATGTGGCCCTTGTGGCTAAGGGGATCAGAAGGTATGGAGAGAAGGCAGGTACGGGATACTGAGTTGGATGATCAGCCATGATCATATTGAATGGTGGTGCAGGCTCGAAGGGCCGAATGGCCTACTCCTGCACCTAATTTCTATGTATGTTTCTATGTTTCATGCTATAATGAGGCGAACAGTTGTCGACAAGTTTGGGACTTTCTTGTCCGCTCGCAACAATGCATAGACCCTGATATTATGCTGGAAACTGCTGGGTTTCTGAGTTCTGGTGATATGTCACTGATGGTGGCACTGTGGTGCAGCAGTAGAGTTGCTGCCTAACAGCGCTTGCAGCGCCGGAGACCCAGGTTCGATCCTGATCACGCGTGCTGCATGTACGGAGTTGGTTTGTTCTCCCGGTTCGTTCTCCCCATGGGTTTTCTCCGAGATCTTCGGTTTCCTCCCACACTCCAAAGACATACAGGTCCGTAGATTAATTGGCTTGGTGTAAATGGAAATTGTCCCTAGTGTCAGTGTGCGGATAGTGTCAGTGTGCTGGGATCGACCATTCGGCGTGGACAAGGTGGCCAAAGGGCCTGTTTCCATGCTGTATCTCTAATCTAAACTAATCTGAAATTATGTCTTTTTCTCGCCCCACAGTTATTCTATGATCTGCTGAGTACTTCCAGATTTTTCTATTTTTATTTCACATCTCTAGAATCTGCACAATTCTAACGTTATATTCCCAAATATTTCAAATAGGTGTTAGTCTGGAGAGCCATTCATCATTAATGTGAAATGCATCTGCAAATGCAACAAGGATTAAAGAAATATTCAATCACATATGGTGCTCAATCTGTGTTCAGTGCATGGTTACTAATTATCCTTATTATCCAAAATGGCAAACAAGCGGAAATGGAGAATGATTATGATCTGCTCTGGATCTTCATAGGAGAAGCAATGGTGAACTCCAAGTCAATTTGTGTTGCATAAATATATCAGCTTGTGAAAATGCACTGACATTATCAAGAATGTCCCTTCACCTCCCCCATCCACTCCTTTCAGGGACCCAAGCAGTCATTCCAAGTCCGACAGAGGTTCACCTGCACCTCCTCCAACCTCATCTACTGCATCCGTTGCTCCAGATGCCAGCTGATCTACATCGGTGAGACCAAGCGGAGGCTGGGCGATCGTTTCGCCGAACACCTCCGCTCGGTCCGCAATAACCAACCCGACCTCCCGGTGGCTCAGCACTTCAACTCCCCCTCCCACTGCGTATCCGACCTCTCGGTCCTGGGCCTCCTCCACGGCCAGAGTGATCAACACCGCAAGTTGGAGGAACAGCACCTCATATTCCGCTTGGGGAGTCTGCATCCTCTGGGCTTAAACATTGAATTTTCTCAATTCTGTTAACCCAGACTGCCTCCCCCCCACCTCTCCCTCAGCCCTCTGGCCCTGCCATTCCTTCTCCATCTCCCCCCCCCCTCCCCAGTCGCACTAGCTTCTCATTTTCACACCACAAACAGCTTACAATGGCCTGCTTCCTTTGTCACCAATACTTTTTTGCATATCTTTCACTCATTGTTCCTTATCTCTCCACATCACTGTTTATATCTCTCGTTTCCCTGATCCCTGACCAGTCTGAAGAAGGGTCTCGACCCGAAACGTCGCCTATCTCCTTCGCTCCTTAGATGCTGCTGCACCCGCTGAGTTTCTCCAGCTTTTTGTGTAACCCTCGATTCTCCAGCATCTGCAGTTCCTTCTTTAACAACATCAAGAATATAAAGATGACTTCACTCTGAATAGTCAGGACTAAGCAACACATACTGTGACTAAGTAACCACACAAGATATGAAAATACAAGATATTGGCTCATATATACTTTACTAGGTTTCAGCAGTAAAAATCATTTTTTATTAACTTGACCTGTAGTGGAGAACACAAATTATTAAAACTCACATAAAAGCAAATACACGAGATAGGATAATATAAAAAACAAGTAAATGTATCGTGTAGTAAATTGAAAGCAAAGTACTGATATCACTGCAAATTAGTCATGGAGTTTCTTGATAAAGATTCAGAATTTTTCATTCCTGGCAAGAAAAGATACTTAGACAAGTGAAATTGAAATAGAATCACAAAGAGTTTGAAGGTTTCAACAATTAATGTTCAGTGAAATTTCTAATTTACAACTGTAATTGCGGGTTGTATATGCATTAACTACAATGGTAAATGATGGCAGTGCAGCTCTCTGCCCACCTTATGCGTCACACTGTCCTTCACTATCCAACTCAAAGAAAAATGGAGCCTTTCAATAAAGATTTTGAATGGTTCAAAAATTGATTGATTTAAAGATACAGCAAGGCAACGGTCCTTTCTGTCCCTTCGAGTCCACGTTGAGCATTATCTTCCTTTCACATTGGTTCTATGTTATTCCACTTTTGTATCCATTGTCTACAGTTTAGGGGCAACTTATAGAGCCCAATTAGTCTATAAACCCACATATCTTTGGATGCGAGAGGAAACCGGAGCACCCGGAGGAAACCCACACAGTCATAAGAAGAATGTGTAATCTCCAAATGGACAGCGCCCAAGATCAAGATCAAACCTGGGTCTCTGACGCTGTGAGACAGTAGTTTTATCAGCTGCTCCGATGTGTTGACATAAATTAACGTGAACGTTTTTTCAGAAAAATGCCAATCTGTACCTTGATTGGAGTATGGTTACTGTTTCAAATATGGTGGAGCTGTTGTGTACTCAACATCCATCTGTAGCCCATCTGAGTAATCCATTGTGTCATCCCAAAACCAGAGATGTCTGTAATACAAAATTAAAATAATGTCAATGCAGGAACTCTGAAATAAAATTAGGGTTATCTATAAATACTCAGCTGGTTATACAGTAACAGCGGTGAGAGAAGCAGACTTAGACTCAGACTCAGAGTTTAAGATAGAGCAAATGCCATGGGAATAGACAATACCCTCGCAGTTGTATTGAAAACATATGTTCCAGAACCAGTTGTACCTGTAGCAAAACTGCTCAAGCTATTCTGTTGGCATCTACCCAACAGTGTGGACAATTGCCTGGTTATGGCCTGCCTGTAAAAGGTCAGAAAAATTCAGACTGGTTAACTACTTCCCTGTTCGTCTATCTCAGTCATTTGGCAAGTTATGGATGCTGGTATTAAGGGCACTTTCTCATCGCTAAGCTTCTCAGTAATGGTCTGCTTGACTCTCCAGGCTTTAGACTTTAGTCTTTAGACTTTGGAGATACAACGTGCAATAGACAATAGACAATAGACAATAGACTATAGGTGCAGGAGTAGGCCATTCAGCCCTTTGAGCCAGCACCACCATTCAATGTGATTATGGCTGATCATCCACAATCAGTACCCCGTTCCTGCCTTCACCCCATATCCCCTGACACCGCTATCTGAGTCCGCACAGACCTGCATTAACTAACCGGTACACTAACACTATCCTACACACGAGGGACAATTTTACAATTTTACTGAAGCCAATTAACCTACAAACCTGCAGGTCTTTGTACTGAGGGAGGAAACCAGAACACCTGGAGAAAACCCACATGATCACAGAAAGAACGTACAAATTCCATGCAGACAGCACCCATAGTCAGGGTCGAACTGGGGTCTCTGGCGCTGCAAGGCTGTCGAATATATCGCTGCGTCACTGCGGTGCCCTGAGATCTGGTGCAAACACGGACAAACGTGCTGAATTCCAGATGTGAGGCCGAGTGAGTCTGCTGGAATCAAGGCAGCAATTTGACTAAGTGTGGTATAAAACATCCTGGCAAAACAAAATTCAATTTGTTTGAAGCAGATGGTTAGAAGAAAGAAAGAAACAAAGTGCTGGAGTAACTCAGCGGGTCAGGCAGCATCTCTGGAGATAAAGGATGGGTGACATTTCAGGTCGGCACCCTTGTTCAGACTCACTTTGTCTCTATCTTTGGTATAAACCAGCATCTGCATTTCTTTGTTTCTACAGATGGTTGGAGTCTTGTAAATGGCCAGATCGTTGCCAGAGCCAGGAATTCTGCAAAATAGTAACCTGTGCCAACCATCTTCAACCACTTCATCAATGCCTTACCTTCCATTACATGGTCATGTAATGGTTGCACAAATATAAATTTCATTCACAACGGCCATGCCTTTAGCATTTATATGCCCCCCCCCACACACACTAGTGATGATAGGGATGTTGTTGGAGCCTCCCCTTCGAGTAATGGTTTAATTGTCCACCACTGTGCGTGACTAGAAGAGACAGGCCTGAAGGGCTTCGATGCCGATGTTGTTCTTGTTGGTTAGCAGACCCATAATCTTGCATTTCAGTTAAAAGTCCTGGAGATAAATAAATAAATTTTACATTCATTTGTTTATTTGTTCTGATAATGCAGGCTTTCCTGGCATTGCTGGGATTTAGTAGCAATCCTTAATTACATTCCAGCCACCTTTTCATATCAAAGAGTCATAGTCATGGAGTGATAAAGTGTGGAAACAGGCTCTTTGGCCCAACCTGCCCACACCGCCCAACATGTCCCAGTAACACTAGTCGCACCTGCCTGCGTTTGGTCCATATACCTCAAAACCTGCCCAATCCATGTACCTGTCTAAATGTGTCTTAAACGTTGGGATAGTTCCAGCCTCAACTACCTCCTTTGGCAGTTTGTTCCATACACCCACCACCCTTTGTATGAAAAAGTTAGCCCTCAGATTCCTATTAAATCTTTTCCCCTTCACCTTGAACCTATGTCCTCTGGTCCTCAATTTCTCTACTCTGAGCAAGAGATTTTGTGCATCTCCCTCTCATGATTATTCCTCTCATGATTTTATACACCTCTATAAGATCACCCCTCATCCTCCTGCACTCCAAGGAATAGAGGCCCAGCCTATTCAACCTCTCCCTACAGCTCAGACCATCTAGTCCTGGCAACATCTTCGTAAATCTTCTTTGAACCCTTTCAAGCGTGACAATATTTTTCCTATAACACGATGCCCAGAACTGAAAACAATACTCTAACTTCTGATGCAACTACAACATGACCTCCTAACGTCTATACTCAATACTCTGTCTGATGAAGGCCAATTTGCCAAAAGCCTTTTTGACCACCATATCTACCTACGAATCGACCTTCAAGGAACAATGCACCTGCACTTCCACATCCCTCTGCTGTACATCACTCCCCAGAGGCCGACCATTTACTGTGTAGGTCCTGCCCTTGTTAGATGTCCCAAAATGCAACTCCTCACATTTCTCTGTAGTTTATTGAGTTGAGTTTGCAGCTTCATAATAAGGACCACTAACAGGCAAATGCTGCTATGTGCCATTATGTGTAACGAATACATTAATGAGAAGTACCACTATTTGGGTCAAATATCATGAATTGTATTTGAAAGTTACTTCACTGAACCATTCCATCAATAACTAAAGAGCAGTCCTAAGCTACTATTCAGTGGAAACACTTGGACTATCTTTAATCGGACTTTACTGGACTTTATCTTGCAGTAAACGTTAGTCCCTTTATCATGTATCTGTACACAGTGGATGGCTCGATTGGAATTATGTATGGCCTGTCCGCTGACTGGTTAGCACACAACTAAAGCTTTTCGCTATACCTCGGTGCACGTGACAATAAACGGAACTATAAAAAACATACATTAACAGATCCTTTGAGTACGTGTATATATACATACTGATTTTTTTTTCTCTCTTGTTTATCTTATTGTTTACAGTGTCCTATGATTACATATTCTGCTGTGCTGCAGCAAGTAAGAATTACATTGTATTATCTGGGACACATGACAATAAAACACACTGGACTCCTTGGCAATACTGAACTATAAATTAACCAGCAAGTGCCTTGTTAAATTTCTTGAAAATGATAGCATGGACAAATAGATCTGAAACATTAACTAGACATTGTTTAAATGCTTTGTTCTGTGTTTCTTTGTTTTTTTCTAGGTGGAATATTCTGGCTCATCAGTTCATTTATTTTATCAGGGCTATAAAACAACAGCTCCCAGAAAACTTTGTTCCCTCAGCACAAAATCTAACCATTTCCTTGCCCATTGTTCGAGGCTGAAACTCCTGAAACTGGCCTGTTGTAGCAGTGATTCCATATTTAAGTGCGAGATTAATTATTGTATCAAGATTAAACCATCACCAAACCTGCCTACGTCCACATTCATAACACTATTCATCCTTGTCTCAGCTTTCAATTTTACCAATGCGTACAGTGGTAACTGTAGTGTCCAGATATTTTGAACTTTGCTAAGTAAGGGTATAATTTAACTTTCAACATTTTTGTGTGATTCTGTTAAACAGTTAGATATTCTTAACCTTGTTGGTTTCATTTGCAATGATAAACAAGTCACGTTGATGGTAATTATGTAACTGGCTGTAAATGGATGAGTAAAGTCAGCTGACTTGAAACATGCTGATTTAAAACACAAAGCGTACGAAGCAGTCTGTAGGTCAGGCAGCATTTTGTGGACAGAGAAAAGGAACTAATATTTCATCTTGAAATACGTCATAAAAAATGAAAACAGTAAATAATCAGTGTTGTGAATTGGTGGGGAAGACAGCTACGACAACAGGAACATCTCTGAAAGGATTATGCCAGGGTTTCCAAGGTGGTTGCTATGTTTATGCAGCCATCTGGTTGATAGAATCAAGAGGGAAATTAGACAGAGGGAAAACAAACACAGGCATATGTTAAAACTGTGAAATGAAGGTCAGGGCAGCTCCCAGAATACCCAGCATGCAATATATCCTTCCATGGCTGCTCTAAAATCGATGTAGATCATTCAATTAGTTTAATATATCATTTTAAATATTTGCTGAACTGATGATCTTAACTTACACACTGAAGTCTTTCATCCCGACACAGAAGGCTCGGTGTTGGGGCCGCAACTGTTTAGCATATACATTAATGATTTGGTAGAGGGAATTAGGAGCAACACTAACAAGTTTGCGGATGACACAAAGCTGGGTGGCAGTGTGAACTGTGAAGAGGATGATAGGAGGTTGCAGGGTGACCTGGACAGGTTGAGTGAGTGGGCAGATGCGTGGCAGATGCAATATAATATAGATAAATGTGAGGTTATCCGCTTTGGTGGCAAAAACAAGGGGACAGATTATTATCTCAATGGGGTTAGATTAGGTAAGGGGGAGGTGCAGCAAGACCTGGGTGTCCTTGTGCACCGGTCACTGAAAGTTGGCGTGCAGGCACAGCAGGCAGTGAAGAAAGCTAATGGAATGTTGGCCTTCATAACAAGAGGATTTCAGTATAGGAGTAGAAAGGTTCTTCTGTAGTTGTATAGGGCTCTGGTAAGACCACATCTGGAGTATTGTGTACAGTTTTGGTCTCCTAATTTGAGTAGGGACATCCTTGTGATTGAGGCAGTGCAGCGTAGGTTCACGAGATTGATCCCTGGGATGGTGGGACTGTCATATGATGAAAGATTGAAAAGACTAGGCTTGTATTCACTGGAGTTTAGAAGGATGAGAGGTGATCTTATAGAAACATATAAAATTGTAAAAGGACTGGACAAGCTAGATGCAGAAAAAATGTCCCCAATGTTGGGCGAGTTCAGAACCAGGGCCCACAGTGTTAGAATAAAGGGTCCATTTAAGACTGAGGTGAGAAAAAAAGTTTTCACCCAGAGAGTTGTGAATTTGTAGAATTCCCTGCCACAGAGGGCAGTGGAGGCCAAATCACTGGATAGATTTAAGAGAGAGTTAGATAGAGCTCTCGGGGCTAGTGGAATCAAAGGATATGGGGAGAAGGCAGGCACAGGTTATTGATTGGGGACGATCAGTCATGATCACAATGAATGGCGGTGCTGGCTCGAAGGGCGGAATGGCCTCCTCCTGCACCTATTTTATATGTTACTATGTTTCTATGAAGGCTGTGGAGGCCAAGTCAGTGCATATTTTTAAGGCAGAGATAGATAAATTCTTGATTAGTATGGGTGTCAGTGGTTATGGGGAGAATGGGGTTAGGAGGGAGAGATAAATCAGCCATGATTGAATGGCAGAGTAGACTTGAAGGACCGAATGCTCTTATCACTTATGGCCTTCTGACCTTATGACATCTGTGGTTACTACTGCATACTGTGCTCTAACGCACCATGCCTTAGCGTAAACCACAAAATGTGTTGTAGCCGAAGGGTATGGTAAAAAGGTGAATCAATTTGGATCTACAGTTAAAATATTTGCAGAAAATTTCTACTGTTGGAGTGAGAAAGGTGTGTAAATCATGAAAATAGCATTGAAGATGTCTCAGGCCATGCATCTGTCCAACATCTACATTATTCTAGCTGAAGAAGTGTCCCGACCCAAATCGTTGCCTATCCATTTATAAGTTTATAAGTCTTAAAGCTCTGTCCCACGGTACAAGTTCATTTCAAGAGCTCTCCCGAGTTTAAAAAAAATCAAACTCGTGGTAAGCACGGAGAATGAATGTAGCAGGTACTTCGGGACTCGTGGACATCACTTAGTGGCTCGTAACGCTAACAGGCAGGTACTCGGGAAGACTCGCTAATGGCAGGTAAGCACAGGAAGATTCGTGAATATTTTTCAACCTGATCAAAAATATCCACAACAGCTCCTAGTACCGACTAGTGGCCATTACCGTAAATCTCTGAGTTTGAATCAGGGCAAACCCGGGAGAGCTCTTGGAATTAACTCGTACCGGGGGACAGAGCTAATAGGAGCAGAATCAGACCATTCGGTCCATCGAGTCTACTCTGCCATTCAATCATGGCTGATCTATCTTTGCCTCTCAACCCCATTCTCTTGCTTTCTCCCCATAACCATTGCATTCTCGCCACAGATCCTGTGAGACCAGCATTTTCTGTTTCCATAAAGTTCCAGCATTTGCAGTTTCGTGTGTTCCCATCAGGCTAGCATGGAGATTACAGGATGGAAGAGGCTGGAATCTCTAATTACATTTTGATCAAAGGGTAATTTGGCAGAGTATCAATATCGAATGCATGGTTTAACATTTGTTGTGGGAAAAACAAGGTAGTGGTACCAGTCCTGAAGCAAGCAAGAGCTTTTCATTTGGATTGACATTAATTGGTTCAGGCTGGTCCCATTTCAATTACGACAAAACGTACAATAGACTGGTTTTGTTTCCAGTGGACAAACAAAGGTCGAGGCTTGATATAACTCATGTATACAAAATTATAAGGTAGATTTTCGATAGATATCCTGCTTTCTCTTAATATATTTGGTAGTGGTTCAGAGGAGATCCAAGGAATAATATTTTTCACCCGAAGGATGGCAAAAATGTAAAACATCTTGCCTGAGGGCTGATGTAGGCAAGTATTTTGATGACATTATGAGGAGCATCTAGACGAACACATGAAAAACCAAGGAGAGGATTGCAGACCCAATGCTGGGATATGATATGAGTATAGATAAGTACTTGTTGGTCAGCATGGATATGATGCACTGAAGGATCTGGTTCTGGCCTATATGACTTGATGTCTCCATACTCTATAGTGTCAGAGAAATTAAAGTAGTAGCTGAGGCTTCAAATTAAATAGTTGGGGGGGGGCGGTGGAAGAAGAATTCCAGTCAGAGAAAATTTTGAAAGTTAAAAAGAAAAGTATGCTGGTGCAGGTTAATGGAATGAGTAACGATAAACAGAGCCTGTCAGAGAAAGGGATTGTGCAGATTAACATTGGAGTATGCCTCCAATTAGAGCCAGAGCAGGAAAACTGGTAAAAAATACTAAAGTGAAAGCTTTATCTGAATGCATTCAGTATTTGCAACAAGGTAGAAGAATTAATGGTAACAGTGAAAATAAGTAGCTATGATTAAATAGCCATTTCAGAGAACTGCGTGTAAAATGGCCAAGGATTGAAAAATAAACCAAGATGCCTTAATGTTCAGAAAAAGTACACTCAAAATTGAATTCCCCCTTCAAGGGCAACACAGTGGCACATTGATAGATTTGCTGCATTAGTTAAATTCTGACTACGGGTGCTGATTGTATAGATCCTGAACGTTCTATCTGTGATCGCATGGGTTTTCTCTGGGTACTCTGGTTTCCTCCGACAATCCAAAGACGTACCGGTTTGTAGGTTAAATGGCTTCTGTAAATTGTAAATTGCCCTTAGTGTGTAGGATGGTGCTCGTATACAGGTTGATCGCTGGTCAGTGTGGATTTGATGGGCTGAACGGCCTAGAGTTAGCTCTTAGGGTTAAAGGAAAAAGGGAAAAAGCAGGAACGGGCCACTGGTTTTAGATGATCTGCCATGATCATATTGAATGGCGATGCTGGCTCCTGCACCTATTTTTCTATGTTTCTATGTTTCTAGGTTTCCACATTGTATCTCTAAAGTCTAAAGTAAATTGTAAAGAACTATAAACTAGGTAAACCAAAGTAGTAGAATTTGTGTTGAAGACAAGTTTATGGAGAGTATAAAATAGTAAGGTAAAATGAGAACTTGCCAGTTTGAAGTTTGATCTTTCTTTTATGAGGAGTTACGATGAACGATTACGTGAAGAACCCCGCCAGTCCACATGCGCGTCAATCTTCAAAGCAGCGGTGTGAAATAACAGAAGAACAACAATTGAAGTAATATAGTAAGACTAGAAACGTAGAACTGCCAGATGAGCTTCATGATATGAGGGTTGAGAGCAGTGGGCACGTAATCGTTCATCGTAACTCCTCATAAAATAAAGATCAAATAAAATAAAATCAAAATTCAAACTGGTAAGTTCTCATTTAATCATACTATTTTACTTCGGAGTCACGTAAGTGATTCCGTGAAGATTTTAAAGCTGTTATTTCATGCCGATCCAAATCCAGGCATCTCACACTGCAATCAGTTGACTCAGGAGGAGTGAATAATGAGCAATACTTTGAAACATGGTACTGATTAACATGTTAGTGCTTTAATTCACAAAATAAACAAAATAACACAATAGCGACTCCTCGCTCCCAGGGAGAAGCTATGAAACAGAACTTAAAACAGAATGGGCGAACATCCCAGATTGAATAAGTGGTTTGTTATAAAACATCTGAAAATTCAATTAATTTGACCATCCTGCGGCAGCGAGAATATGGCCTAGAGGGACGTCCATTGCCCTCGCTGCTGACGTTGATGCCGCCCTGGTGGAGTGAGATGTGAAATTATCAGTATTAACTCCTGCACAACCCACCACTTGTTTCAGCCATCGTGAAATAGTCTGAACTGACACTTTCATATGTGGCTTTTTGTGGCTAATAAATAGTGCTACCTCGGAGCCTCTGAGGCTCTTCATGACCTCGATATATCGCCGCAAGTGCGCCACTACACACAGCCGTAAATCAGTGGGATAAGCTGACAGTACAATCTTGAATCTGGATACCCCTGGTCTGCTTTGTTTAATTAGGTCATAGATGTAAAAAATTAACGTCATTCCCTGATGACACCATCCTGTCCAGCCGTAGTTTGTGCAAGGTCTGAACCCTTTACATGATACGAGCGCCATGAGCAAAACCAACTTTAGGGTAATCTTTGGCAAAGACAAGGATGTGGCTATGCCCCACCGACGAAGCAGCGTCAGTACCATGCTCACATCCCAGATTTCGGAATACCTAGGTCTGGGGGGGATTAGAATTAAAAAACACCCTTCATAAATCTGGATATTAACGGATGAGATCCTACAGACTGCAGTTCTGACCCCCAGCATAGGTACGATGACAGGGCACTCCTGGCACTGTTGATGGCACTACAGCTCAGCCCTTCATCGAAATGTAATTTGGACAGTAATTCAAGTACATCTAGGATGGAGGCTGTGTGGTATGTAATGTTCCCATGTAAACAAAATTCCTCCCACTTCCTGACATGGGAGATGTACTGCTTTTTTGTACTATCCCTCCAGGAAAATGTGTTGACATCCACAGTCCAATTGGATAGTCCAAGACCGAGGCCTTCTTAAAATCTGCAAATTAACAAATTAACACGATCATACAACGGGTGTTGATCTCCAGTCACAGGGTGCAGCAATAGATTATGACGTTTTGGAACCACCATAATAGGTTGTGTAATAATGTCCAAAATCAGAGGGAACCATGGCTGTGTAGGCCAGTCAGGTACCACCAAAACTCCTGAAGCTGATGGGGTGGAAAATTGGATAAGTAAGTATGCAGATGATACTAAGATAGGTGGTGCTGTGGATAATTAAATAGATTGTCAAAGTCTACAGAGAGATTTGGGCCATTTGGAAGAGTGGGCCGAAAGATGGCAGATGGATTTTAATGCTGATAAGTGTGAGGTGCTACATCTTGGCAGGACAAATCAAAATAGGACGTACATGGTAAATGGTAGGGAATTGAGGAATGCTGTGGAACAGAGGGATCTAGGAATAACTGTGCATAGTTCCCTGAAGGTGGAATCGCATATAGATAAGGTGGTAAAGAAAGCTTTTGGTGTGCTGGCCTTTATAAATCAGAGCATTGAATATTGGAGTAGGGAAGTAATGTTAAAATTGTACAAGGCATTGGTGAGACCAATTCTGGAGTATGGTGTACTATTTTGGTCACCTAATTATAGGAAGGATGTCAACTAAATAGAGTACAGAGGAGATTTACTAGAATGTTGCCTGGGTTCCAGCAACTAAGTTACAGAGAAAGGTTGAACAAGTTAGGTCTTTATTCTTTGGAGCGCAGAAGGTTAAGGGGGACTTGATTGAGGTCTTTAAAATGATGAAAGGGATAGACAGAGTTGACGTGGATAAGCTTTTCCCATTGAGGGTAGGGAAGATTCAAATAAGAGGGCATGACATGAGAATTAAGGGACAGAAGTTTAGGGGTAACATGAGGGGGAACTTCTTTACTCAGAGAGTGGTGGCTGCGTGGAATGATCTTACTGCAGAAGTGGTGGAGGCAGGATCGATTTTAACATTTAAAAGTAAAGTGGATAGGTATATGGATGGGAAGGGATGGAGGGGTACGGTCTGAGTGCAGGTAGATGGGACTAGGGGAAAATAAATGGTCGGCACGGACTGGAGGGGCCGAGAAGGCCTGTTTCCGTGCTGTAATTGTTATATGGTTATATGGTTATATGGTTACCCTGACAGCTCCCAAGAGGGTGTGGCTGTTTTCATCAGGCATACCCACCAAGGTCTCCCGCACTCCACGTTTACTCCCCTTTCTCCCAGTCACCCACTTTCCTGTAATCCTGATGTGAAAACCTCACAGTAGGTCCTGTCCAGGAAACTCTGGCTTTTCCGGATGGCCCTGAGGTTTATCCAGCTGCTTCTCCAGTTTCCCAACATGTTCATTCAGGAGCTGCACCTGGACACAATTTCTGCAGGTGCAGTTTCCAGAAACTCCAGCGGTGTCCCTGACATCCCACACCCTGC
Source organism: Raja brachyura (assembly GCA_963514005.1). The sequence goes on along the minus strand of OY740783.1, from coordinate 24,329,963 downwards.
AGGAAACACACTGTGCCAACTTGCCTGCCATGTCTTCAGCAACAAAAAAAATCACAAATTTTGAATCAAGTGTAGCCACCTTGCCAAAGACTCTCAAGGCAAAGACTCACACTTTTCTCACCAAGGCATTTCACCTCAACAAGGCCGCTCCGCTACAGCTGCACTTCTTTATCTGTTACCTAATCAACTGCTTTAGGGCTAATTTGTAAAGTACTTGAACCTGGGACTTTGCCACTCTTTTTAAATCTTCTTTCTCTCTGACTCACCTAGTTCCAGCCAGTGCTCGCTCTTGCTGCTTCTGGCTGCTGCTTCTCTCCGGCCTTCACGGAAAACACTTGAACCAGGCCCTTGGCGCTCTGTTTAAATCTTCTTTCCCTCTGACTCACCTACTTCCAGCCAATACTCGCTCTCGCTGCCTCTGGCTGCTGCTTCTCTCTGACCTTCATGGAAAACCAGGGCAGGAACTATCCCATCATTTAAGAAACAATTAGACATGTACATGGATAGGACAGGTTTGGAGGGACATGGACCAAATGTGGGTAGGTGGGACTAGTGTAGCCGAGACCTGTTGGCTGGTGTGGGCAAGTTGGACCGAAGGGCCTGTTTCCACACTGTATCATTCTATGACTCTCTTCAGCCTAATTGAGTTAATTGAAGTTTCTATGTTTTAGGCATTTTAAAATGTATCTTACATTTTTGTGTTTATTTATATTCTTACAAATAATGTTTTTCTTTAATAATATTGTTCCAATTTTTCATCTTTGTTAACTTGGTTTACCGTTATGTTGACGTTGATTGACCCAATGTCCATTATTCTGGTTTTAACTTTTTTCTCTTATGTTTTACGGAATTACTTGTAATTGGAAAGTAATGGAACTAATTTGCTAAATAAAATGCTTAAGACATGGGCTAATTAGCCTAAAATAACACCACTTTTCTAGTCATTTATTCATGAATTAATATGAGATAAAATTGCATTAATTGCTACTCTTGAGATTGTGCATCTCACTTTGAGCATTCTGACTCACAATAGTAATTGCCTGTAAAATATATTGGGCACTTCCCCATTATTCTGGCCTTTCCTCTGAAAACAATGAGAATCCACAAATTGGTTTCTGTCAAAGAAAGTAATGAAATACAAACTTTCTTATTCAAAGCTGAGCTAAAGGTTAATAAAAACACGTTTCTAATAAATGTGTTTTATGTTTATTCAGACATCGCTTGCTGACTGAGCAATTATATAATATCTTGATTTTCAACTTCTTTTCAAAATCCAGCTGGCTTATAAAACTAAAATCAATGCACAGTTGCTGCCTTGTTCTAACAGGAAATTAATTTGCATAATCTTTCTTCCATAAGAATAGAAGAATGGAAGACAATGGCCAATTCTTTTCTCGGCACCAATATGGTGCCTATAAATTGTCGTAAAGCTTGCTTCACAGATGTTGCTCATCCTAGGCAACTATTTGTGTGCTAGCCACAGAAGCAGACCTACAATCACACATTACAATTGCTCCACACTCTTAAATATCTACTCCTACAGCAACATTTCCTCCTTTCCCTTGTCATGTATCTATGTACTATAAAAGGCTCGATTGTAATCATGTGTTGTCTTTCTGTGTGACTGGATATCACGCAACAAAAGCATTGCACTGTACCTCGGTACACATGACAATAAACTAAACTGAAATTGAACTGTAATAGACATTTTAAGTTGGAGGTACACGTGCAGGCAAAGGAAATTAGTTTAAGTTGGCATCATCTTCAGCACAGACATTGTGGCCAAAAGGACTATTCCTGTGCTGTACTGATTTATGTACCATGATAGCAGTAACAGGATCGATCCGAGTCAGCATGGATTTACAAAGGGGAAATCATGCTTGACTAATCATCTGGAATTTTTTGAGTATGTAACTAGGAAATTCAACAATAGAGAGCCAGTGGATGTAGTGTACCTGGACTTTCAGAAAGCATTGGATAAGGTCCCACATAGGGGATTAGTGGGCAAAATTAGGACTCATGGTATTGGGGGTAGAGTGCTGACATGGTTAAAAAATTGGTTGGCAGACAGGAAACAAAGAATAGGGATTAACAGTTCCCTTTCAGAATGACAGGCAGTGACTAGTAGGGTACCTCAAGGCTCGGTGCTGGAACCGCAGCTATTTACAATATACATCAATGATTTGGATGAAGGGGTTTAAAGTAACATTAGCAAACTTGCAGATGACACAAAGCTGGGTGGCAGTGTGAAACTGTGAGGAGGATGCTATGAGAATGCAGGGTGACTTGGACAGGTTGGGGGAGTGGGTAAATGCATGGCAGATGACGTTTAATGTGGATAAATGTGAGATTATCCACTTTGGTATCAAAAACAGGAAGGCAGATTTCTATCTAAATGGCGTCAAGTTGGGAAAAGGGGAAGTACAACAGGATCTGGGGGTCCTTGTTCATCAGTCTATGAAAGTAAGCATGCAGGTACAGCAGGCAGTGAAGAAAGCAAATAGCATGTTGGCCTTTATAACAAGAGGAGTCGAGTATAAGAGCAAAGAGGTCCTTCTGCAGTTGTACAGGGCCTTAGTGAGACCACACCTGAAGTATTGTGTGCAGTTTTGGTCCACCTAGTACCTGCCAGAGCGTCAGAGTGTCAGGGGTTATAGGGAGAAGGCAGGAGAATGGGTTTAGGAGGGAAAGATAGATCAGTTATGGTTGAATGGCGGAGTAGACTTGATGGGCCGAATAGTCGAATTCTACTCCTAGCACTTTGAACTTATGAATTTATTCCAGAGAAATATGTAGTCATGGTAAACACACCCCCATCCGTTCAGCTCTTGCATTTAAATTTAGTGTTGCACATTGACTAGGCTTCTAATGTTGACACATTTTGGATTCGACTGGCCACTGACAGATTTTAGACTTACTTAAATGGAAATAGTTGTTTTGTGCCCATATTTCCTAGATCAACATTTCCAAAAATTCAGATTTGACAAATCAATTTTCAGACAAGGGGAAGTGAAGTATAGTGTCACTAGAGTCAGTATTTCATTACTACTTGGAATGAGATGGAATAACTAAGCTGCCGTTGCTCCAGATGCCAGCTGATCTACATCGGTGAGATCAAGCGGAGGCTGGGCGATCGTTTCGCCGAACACCTCCGCTCGGTCCGCAATAACCAACCCGACCTCCCGGTGGCTCAGCACTTCAACTCCCCCTCCCATTCCGTATCCGACCTCTCGGTCCTGGGCCTCCTCCACGGCCAGAGTGAGCAACACCACGAGTTGGAGGAACAGCACCTCATATTCTGCTTGGGGAGTCTGCATCCTCTGGGCTTAAACATAGAATTTTCTCAATTCTGTTAACCCAGACTGCCTCCTCCCCCTCCCCACCTCTCCCTCAGCCCTCGGGCCCTGACATTCCTTCTCCATCTCCCCCCCCCCCCCCCCCCACCCAAGTCGCACTAGTTTCTCATTTTCACACGACAAACAGCTTAAAATGGCCTGTTTCCTTTATCATCAATACTTTTTTGCATATCTTTCATTCATTGTTCTTTATCTCTCCACATCACTGTCTATATCTCTCGTTTCCCTGATCCCTGACCAGTCTGAAGAAGGGTCTCGACCCGAAACGTAGCCTATCTCCTTCGCTCCTTAGAAGCTGCTGCACCCGCTGAGTTTCTCCAGCTTTTTGTGTAACCCTCGATTCTCCAGCATCTGCAGTTCCTTCTTTAACTAAGCTGCCTGTTTAGCTTGTGACACTGCCTTTTAAGTAATGCAATGGAAGTCAAGATCCTTTGCCTTTGTTAAATAAGAACCATCATTTATTGTGTAGGAACAAACTGCAGATGTTGATTTACACCGAAGATAGACACAAAATGCTGGAATAACTCAGTGGGACAGGTAAAATCTCTGGAGAGAAGGAATGGGTGATGTTTCGGGTTGAGACCCTTCTTCAGACGGGACCCAAAATGTCACCCATCCCTTCTCTCCAGAGATGCTGCCTGTTCCCTGAGTTACTCCAACATTTTGTGTCTACTTATCATCAATTGTTTGGGTGCTTTTATTTGCTTTGATCGTTTGCAACAGGCTCCAGATTCCTTCAGGAAGAGGAATAACAAGTTATTCAAATTAACAATATCAAATCGAGTTTATTGTCATATGCACAAGTACATTGAGGTGAATGTACAATGAAAATCTTGCTTGCAGCAGCATCTCATTGACTCAGATAATACTCAAACACCTTAGGGCTAACAGAATCAAGGGATATGGGAAGAATGCAGGAACGGGGTACTGATTTAGGATGATCAGCCATGACCATAATGAATGGCGGTGCTGGCTTGATGGGCCAAATAACCTACTCCTGCATCTATTTTCTATAGAAACATAGAAACATAGAAAATAGGTGCAGGAGTAGGCCATTCGGCCCTTCGAGCCTGCACCGCCATTCAATGTGATCATGGCTGATCATCCAACTCAGTATCCCGTACCTGCCTTCGCTCCATACCCCCTGATCCCTTTAGCCACAAGTGCCACATCTAACGCCCTCTTAAATATAGCCAATGAACTGGCCTCAACTACCATCTGTGGCAGAGAATTCCAGAGACTCACGACTCTCTGTGTAAAGAATGTTTTCCTCATTTCGGTCCTAAAGGAATTCCCCCTTATCCTTAGACTGTGACCCCTTGTTCTGGACTCCCCCAACATTGGGAACAATCTTCCAGCATCTAGCTTGTCCAACCCCTTAAGAATTTTGTAAGTTTCTATAAGATCCCCCCTCAATCTTCTAAATTCCAGCGAGTACAAGCCGAGTCTATCCAATCTTTCCTCATATGAAAGTCCTGACATCCCAGGAATCAGTCTGGTGAATCTTCTCTGTACCCCCTCTATGGCAAGGATGTCTTTCCTCAGATTTGGAGACCAAAACTGTACACAATACTCCAGGTGTGGCCTCACCAAAACCCTGTACAACTGCAGTAGAACCTCCCTGCTCCTATACTCAAATCCTTTCGCTATGAATGCTAACATACCATTTGCTTTCCTCACTGCCTGCTGCACCTGCATGCCTACTTTCAATGACTGGTGTACCATGACACCCAGGTCTCGTTGCATCTCCCCCTTTCCTAATCTGCCACCATTCAAATAATAGTCTACCCTCATGTTTTTGCCACCAAAGTGGATAACCTCACATTTATCCACATTATACTGCATCTGCCATGCATCTGCCCATTCACTCAGCCTATCCAAATCACCCTGCAGCCTCCAAGCATCCTCCTCACACCTAACTATACCCCCCAGCTTGGTAACATCTGCAAATTTGGAGATGTTGCATTGAATTCCCTCGTCCAAATCATTAATATATATTGTAAATAGCTGGGGTCCCAGCACGGAGCCTTGCGGCACCCCACTAGTCACTGCCTGCCATTCTGAAAAGGACCCGTTTACTCCTACCCTTTGCCTCCTGTCTGCTAGCCAGTTCTCTATCCACATCAATACTGAACCCCCAATACCGTGTGCTTTAAGTTTGTATGCTAATCTCTTATGCGGGACCTTGTCGAAAGCCTTCTGAAAGTCTAGATATAACACATCCACTGGTTCTCCCTTATCCACTCTACTAGTTACATCCTCAAAAAATTCTATCAGATTTGTCAGACATGATTTACCTTTCGTAAATCCATGCTGACTTTGTCCAATGATTTCACCACTTTCCAAATGCGCTGCTATCCCATCTTTAATAACCGACTCTAGCAGTTTCCCCACTACCGATGTTAGACTAACTGGTCTGTAATTCCCTGCTTTCTCTCTCCCTCCTTTTTAAAAAGTGGGGTTACATTAGCTACCCTCCAATCCTCAGGAACTACTCCAGAATCTAAGGAATTTTGAAAAATTATCACTAATGCATCCACTATTTCTGTGGCTACCTCCTTGAGTACTCTGGGATGCAGACTATCTGGCCCTGGGGATTTATCGGCCTTCAATCCGTTCAATTTACCCAACACCACCTCCCGGCTAACCTGGATTTCACTCAGTTCCTCCATCTTATTTGACCCCCGTTCCACTGCTATTTCCGGCAGATTATTTATGTCTTCCTTAGTGAAGACAGAACCAAGGTAGTTATTCAATTGGTCTGCCATGTCCTTGTTCCCCATGATCAATTCACCTGTTTCTGACTGCAAGGGACCAACATTTGTTTTAACTAGTCTCTTTCTCTTCACATATCTATAAAAACTTTTGCAGTCAGTTTTTATGTTCCCTGCCAGTTTCCTTTCATAATTTATTTTCCCTTTCCTAATTAAGCCCTTTGTCCTCCTCTGCTGCACTCTGAATTTCTCCCAGTCCTCCGGTAGGCTGCTTTTTCTGGCAAATTTGTATGCCTCATCTTTTGTTTTTATACTATCCCTGATTTCCCTTGTTATCCATGGATGCACCACCTTCCCCGATTTATTCTTTTGCCAAACTGGTATGAACAACTTTTGTACTTCATCCATGCAGTCTTTAAATACCTTCCATTGCACATCCACTGTCAACCCTTTAAGAATCACCTGCCAGTCTATCTTGGCCAATTCACATCTCATACCTTCAAAGTTACCTTTGTTCAAGTTCAGAACCCTTGTTTCTGACTTAATTTTGTCACTCTCCATCCTAATGAAGAACTCAACCATATTATGGTCACTCTTGCCCAAGGGGCCACGCACAACAAGACTGCTAACTAACCCTTCCTCATTACTCAATACCCAGTCTAGAATAGCCTGCTCTCTCGTTGGTTCCTCCACATGTTGGTTGAGAAAACTATCCCGCATACATTCCAGGAAATCCTCTTCCTCAGCACCCCTGCCAATTTGATTCACCCAATCTACATGCAGATTGAAGTCACCCATTATAACCGTGTTACCCTTGTTGCACGCATTTCTAATTTCCTGTTTGATGCCATCCCCAACTCCAATACTACTGTTAGGTGGCCTGTACACAGCTCCCACTAGCGTTTTCTGCCCCTTAGAGTTTCGCAGCTCTACCCATATCGATTCCACATCCTCCACGCTAATGTCCTTCCTTTCTATTGCATTAATCTCCTCTCTCACCAGCAACGCTACCCCACCTCCTTTTCCTTTTCGTCTATCCCTCCTGAATATTGAATATCCCTGGATGTTCAGCTCCCAGCCTTGGTCATCCTGGAGCCATGTCTCCGTGATCCCAACTATAGCATAGTCATGATCTATGTTTCTAAATAATGCCTAGATTATACATCAATCAACATAATTTCTACAAGTGAGTGAAAAGGAAAAGATCATGCAAAAGAAAAACATTAGTACAAACCACCATTAGGAAACAAATCTATAGTGGTACAAGAGGTGGTCCATAGTCTTTCCGTTGCTGTTTAGGGTAGTGCTGTCGGAAAATGAAAGGAAAAGGCGGAGACAGTAGGCTTGTAGGAGAGCTGGGAAAAGGGAGGGGGGTATGGAGGGAGAAAGCATGGACTATCTGAAATTAGAGAAGACAATGTTCATACAGCTGGTGTGTAAACTAGCCAAGTGAAATATGAGGTGCTGTTCCTCCAATTTGCGCTGGGCCTCACTTTGTCAATGGAGGAAGCCCAGGATAGAAAGGTCGGATTCGGAATGGGAGGGGGAGTTGAAGTGCTGAGCCACCGGGAGATCAGGTTGGTTAATGCGAACTGAGCGGAGGTGTTGGGCGAAGCAATCGCCAAGCCTGCGCTTGGTCTCGGTGTTCTAGGGAAGTTGACACCTGGAACAGTGGATGCAGTAGATGAGGTTGGAGGAGGTGCAGGAGAACCTCTGCCTCACCTGGAAAGACTGTGTGCATCCTTGGATGAAGTCGAGGGGGGAGATAAAGCGTCAAGTGTAGCATTTCCTGCAGTTGCAAGGAAAAGTACTCGGGGAGGAGGTGGTTTGAGTGGGAAGTGACGAATTGACCAGAGAGTTATGGAGGGAACGGTCTCTGCGGAAAGCAGAAGGGGGTGGAGATGGGAAGATGTGACCAGTGATAGGATCCCATTGGAGGCTGTAAAAATGTCGGAGGATTACATGTTGTATGCGACAGACGATGGGGTGGAAGGTGAGGACAAGGGTGACTCTGTTCTTGTTAAGAGTAGGGGGATGGGGAGTAAGAGCTGAGCTGCAGGATATAGAGGAGATCCTGGTCACACACATGAGGCAGTGGTTTTGATGGTAGGAAAGGCTGTGAGCATGACGGACAGAGTTGTGTCCATCACTTTCTGTAGCCTTTTGTAATCCTGAGTGTTGCCAGGCCAGGCCATGATACAACCAGTCAGGATACACCCTGCAGTGCTTCTGTGGCAGTTTATTAGAATAAACCTGGGCAGCACGGTGTCGTAGCGGCAGAGTTGCTGCCTTACAGCGCCAGAGACCCAGGTTCAATCCTGAATACGGGTGCTGTCTATAGGGAGTTTGTACGTTCTCCCATGACTTGCGTGGGATTTCTCCGAGATGTTCGGTTTCCTCCCACACTCCAAAGATGTACAGGTTTGTAGGTTAATAGGCTTGATATAAATTTAAATTGTCCCTAGTGCATGTAGGATAGTGCTAAGGTGCGTGGGTCACTGGTCGGTGCGGACTCAGTGGGCCGAAGGGCCTGTTTCCGCACTGAATCTCTAAACTAAACTTAAAATGTGATGACTTGGTCCTCAATCTGAAGTCTAAACTATATTTATATAATAGATGTTTCTGGACGTGCTGAGCGGCACCATAATTTCTTTTTTTTTTAAATTTCAGATTGCTGGTACCTGCACATTTTGTTTAAATTTGAAGCTACCTTTTCCACCTGAGCTCACTAAAAATGGTCATGGTAAGTTCTGTGGGGCTGTCAGTCACCTGTAGTATATTATCATTGTCTCTACAAACCATGAAACTCAATTATTTGGTTGTCAGGGAGATTCTTCCATCTGATTTCCCCTGAACATATGCTTGTATTGAGACTGATTGAATAAAGGCGTATATTACTGTAGTTCAGTCCCAAAGTGATTCCTCAAGCACAACAAATATATATAAAATATGGATGGAATGGAGCTCTTAAAAGACCTTGGCTGATTTGCAGTCAATTTATTTAAATGAAAGATAGTTGGATGTGGTCCCTTCAGATGAATGCCCCACTCCATCTGTATTCCCTACACTCAGGGACAACAAAAGTCTCTGATGGACCAGCTGGAAAATATTCTCATTCATTTGTTTCTATTGCTTCTAATTGAATTATCCATGCTGCTGATTCTGTACCAACCCTGGAGAGCAATTTAACATAAACTTCAGTTATATGGTGGGCAGCACAGTGAGGCGGAAATATAGTTGCTGCCTTGCAGTGCCAAAGACCCGGGTTTGATTCTGACTGCGGGTGGTTTATGCATGGAATTTGTACACTCTCTCTGTCGAATTTCCTTGGTCTCCTGAGGAAGTAGAGGCACCGGTGTGCTTTTTTGTCCGCGGCTTCAGTGTGGTTGGTTCGGGACAGATTTTTGGTAATATTTACACACAGGAACTTAAAGCTCTCAAATATTTCCATTTCAGCATCATTTCGATTGGGCAACTTACAGCCCAGTGGTATGAATATTGATTTCTCTAACTTCAGGTAGCCCTGGCATTACCTCTCTCCCTATCCCTCCCCCACCCAAGTCGCACCAGCTTCCCATTTTCACTCAACAAACAGCTAATAATGGCCTGCTTCCTCTATCATCATTACTTTTTTGCAGATCTTTCATTCATTGTTCTGGGATGTCAGGACTTTCATATGAGGAAAGATTGGATAGACTCGGTTTGTACTCGATGGAATTTAGAAGATTGAGGGGGGATCTTATAGAAACCTACAAAATTCTTAAGGGGTTGGACAAGCTAGATGCTGGAAGATTGTTCCCGATGTTGGGGGAGTCCAGAACAAGGGGTCACAGTCTAAGGATAAGGGGGAATTCCTTTAGGACCGAAATGAGGAAAACATTCTTTACACAGAGAGTGGTGAGTCTCTGGAATTCTCTGCCACAGAAGGTAGTTGAGGCCAGTTCATTGGCTATATTTAAGAGGGCGTTAGATGTGGCACTTGTGGCTAAAGGGATCAGGGGGTATGGAGAGAAGGCAGGTACGGGATACTGAGTTGGATGATCAGCCATGATCACATTGAATGGCGGTGCAGGCTCGAAGGGCCGAATGGCCTACTCCTGCACCTATTTTCTATGTTTCTATGTTTCTATGTTTATCTCTCTACATCATCTTCTCTTGTTTCCCTAATCCCTAATCAGTCTGAAGAAGGGTCTCGACCTGAAATGTCACCCATTCCTTCTCTTCAGAGATGCTGCCTGTCCCGCTGAGTCACTCCAGCTTTTTGTGTCTATCTTCAGCATCAGTGATGCTGTTTGAGGCATGTTATCCCACCATGCTTCAGATACCATTTCTATTTGAACATTATTTTCTGCTGGATATTATGTGACTAAAATTACATTTGTTGCTTCTATTGCTGTGGTGCCAATTGAAACTAATCAAGTGTTTGAAATTCTAAGAGGCTCTAAATTGTATTGTTACAAAAGTAAATGGAAATTTGGTAAAAGGCCTAAGCCTGTCCATTTTGTAGCTTCTGCAAGCAATAAATGATCCAGGGAATAAAAGTGCCCTACTCAGGTTTAGACCTGTATCGTAGAGTGATACAGTGTGGAAACAGGTCCTTCGGCCCAATTTGTCCACACCAGCCAAAATGTCCCAGCTGTAGATGATATGTGTATATCCCTTTAACAGTAGTGACGTAGCCCTTGCTAACCACTCCCCTATAATCGAGTATAACTGGGTCCTCCCCATCCTTAGCTTTCTCTCCAGTGATCGTGACAGACCACGTACAGCTAGGGCAGTGATGTGTGTTTAGTTAATAAAGTTATAATAAAGAATTCTCTGTGTACGTGCATGTTCTTTACATGGCGTCAGAAGTTTCTTATACTGCGTCTCCTGTCTACCGGGTTTTATTTCTGTAGTCCCAGTACCCCCTCCCCGCGTTGCGATGGCTTCTTCCTGTCGTAAGCCTGATATTCTGATCTTTGATGATGACATTGCTCACCGTTGGAACGTCTTCCGACGTGATTTTGAACACTACGTTACTATCGCTCACCCTGCGGTTGCCCCGGCGGTCAAAGCTTCCCTCTAGAGTGTGTCCCCCTCCCCCACCTGAGTACCTCTTTGTTCTCCCACCGTCCCGCATGGCGGTCCCCCCAACGCCGGGTCCTCGTTGTCTTCCACTCCTCTCCCCCTCAGTCTGGTGTACCCTGTTTTTATATTTACTCTTCTGAGATCAAAAAAGTCAAAGTAAAGTCAAAAGAGTTTATTGTCATGTGTCCCTGACAGGACAATGAAAATCTTTCTTTGCATAGCACAACAGAACATAGAAGGCATTGACTACAATTCTATAAAGGTAAAGGGGGAGAACAATTTAATAAGTCTGATGACCCAATGTACAGGGATATTGAAACTAGACTCTGTTTTTCACCCTTTTAGCATAATGGGCAAATAACATTTCTTGGAGCTCCTGATGAAAATTGAGGAATATAATGAGGCACCATGGAATTCCATTCCCCAAAACAGAAGTTAAAAAGTTTCTAATACAATGAAAAAAGGAATTTAATTTATTTGATCATTGAAAATCAGTGGCCTACAAGTAACATGTATATATGTTACGTAGTAACATAAAATAATACTTTGCCTGACGCATGGGAATGGAATGGGAACTGTGAAAAGCCAATACCAAGAAACTCTAAGGGAAAATTAGGTACGAAAATACTTAGTTGCTAAATGTAAAATGTCTTAAATTTGTGCAGACTTGGATAGACTTGGGAACAAAAAACAGATAGGTGAACTGTTATAATTTTATACTTGTAATTTTCTATTAATCATTTTAATATTCTTTAAACAGTTATCCTAGGGAAAGTATTATGCTGCACTAAATCTTCCTGATTGCTGCTTTAATCTCCTACAATAAAACTTTTCATGACAACTACAGCCACTACAAAGGGTGATACGTTTATCATTGTAACCTTTTATACATTCAGTGGATATTTTTAAGGCAGAGCTCGATAGATTCTTGATTAGTACTGGTGGCAGAGGTTATGGGGAAAAGGCAAGAGAATGGGGTTAGAAGGGAGAGATGGATCAGCCTTGATTGAAGGGCAGAGCAGACTTGATGGACCGAATGACCTAATTCTACTCCTATCACTTATGACTGTATAATTCAATTGATCTTGTTTGGGTGCATGTGACAATAAATGTGATCTTGAACTTGAAATTGAACTTGAACTACTTGCAACCTGAAATAATTATTGCAGCCTATCTGATCAGATGCTAATTTTACACCCACATAAGAGCTCGAATAATACTTTTCATCTTAGAGTCATAGAGTGACACAGCTTGGAAATAAGCCCTTCGGCCCAACTTGCTCACACCGAGCCAACATGTTCCATCTCAAAGTCAAAGTCAAAGTATCCTTTATTGTCATTCAGACCTTTCGGTCTGAACGTAATTTCATTACCTTGCAGTCATAACATATAATCAAAAACAAAACACACAATAAACACATATTTAACATCCACCACAGTGAGTTCACCAGGCACCTCCTTACTGTGGTGGAAGGCAAAAGTCTTAAAGTCTTTGCCTTCTTCCCTCCTTGTTCTCCCTCTGCGCTGAGGCGATCCAGGCCTCCGATGTTGTTGTCCACTAGGCCCGCGGCCGAGCATCCGAAGCCGGGCTGCCGCCACCGTCGTCGTCGGAATGCTGGAACACCGCCACAGCTCTAAAGCAGGGTCCGCCGCTGGAACGCTGGAGCACCACAGCTCTGAAGCCGGGTCGCCGCTGGAGCACCGCAGCTCTGAAGCCGGGTCGCCCCTGGAATGCTATTGCTGGAGCACCACAGCTCTGAAGCCGGGTCGCTGCTGGAGCACCACAGCTCTGAAGCCGGGTCGCCACTGGAACGCTGGAGCACCACAGCTCTGAAGCCGGGTCGCCACTGGAACGCTGGAGCACCACAGCTCTGAAGCCGGGTCGCCACTGGAACGCTGGAGCACCGCAGCTCTGAAACTGGGTCGCCGCTGGAACGCCACCGCTGGAGCACCACAGCTCTGAAGCCGGGTCGCCGCCGCCGCTGGAATGCTGGAACGCCGCCACAGCTCCGAGGCCGCCAGCTCCGCCATTAGGCCTCAGCACAGACGGAGACGGTGACAGGAGACACGACAGGAAAAGTCTCACCCCCCCCGAAGGGAGAGACTAAAACCCTGTTTCTCCCTTTCCACCCCCCCCCCTCCCCCACACATACACAGCCTAATAAACCTAAATTTTAACTAAAACAGACACAAGAAAACAAAAAGAAAAGAAAAAACGGACTGCAGGCGAGCCGCAGCTGCCAGGCAGCGCCGCCACATCTACGCTGGTCCCAACTGCCTGTGCTTGGCCCGTATGTCATTGGAGTCAATGGAAGGGAGGTTGGTTTGATGATGGTCTGGCCTGCATCTACAATTCTCTGCAGTTTCTTGAAGTCTTGGATGGAGCTGTTCCCAAAGCATGCTGCGATGCTTCCCGATAAAAATGTTTTTTGGGCAGCTGATGCTCCGCAATTATATAATCCAAGTCAGACTTCTATGATGCTAAGAAAAAATAGGAAGAGAAATGAGCAGATCTGAAAGTCTAATGCCAGAAAAATAAGAAGCACAAGCTTCTCAGTAATTGCTGACCACGAAACGGACAGCAAGGGTTTGTGGTATTTAACAGAAGGCAGGGCCCAACTCTTGGAGAACTTTATACATTTAGAAGATGTCATCCCATTAGGGAAAAGGGTAGAGTCATAGATCATAGAGTGATACAGTGTGAACAATGGCCCTTTGGCCCAACTTGCCCACACCGGCCAGCATGACCCATCTACACTAGTCGCATCTGCCAGCATTCGGTGCAGGCTCGAAGGGCCGAATGGCCTACTCCTGCACCTATTTTTCTATGTTTCTATATTCCCCCAAACCTGACCTATCCATGTGCTTGTCTAATTGTTTCTTAAATGTTGGGATAGTCCCTGCCTCAACTACCTCTTCAGGCAGCTCATTCCATACACCCAGCACCTTTATGTGAAAAAAAATGAATTATCAGATTCCTATATTTAAGAAGGAACTGCAGATGCTGGAAAAATCGAAGGTTGATAAAAATTCTGGAGAAACTCAGCGAGTGAGGCAGCATCTATGGAGCGATGGAATAGGTGATGTTTCAGATTGAGACCCTTCTTCAGACCCTTTCTTGAAGAAGGATCTCGACCCGAAACGTCACCTATTCCTTTGCTTCATAGATGCTGCCTCACCCGCTGAGTTTCTCCAGCACTTTTATCCACCTCAGATTCCTATTTAATCTTTCCCCCTTCACCTTAAACCTACAGTATATCCTCGGGTTCTCGATTCCCCTCCTCAGGGAAAGAGACTCTGTGGGTCAAGCTGACCTATTCCTCTCACGATTTTATACACTTATGTTAAATGTGATTGGATGCATGAGTACTTCAAGTACTTGGAACGTAGGAATCTGTGGGATTGGTAGAATCATCGTGATTTAGTCAAGAGTCAAGAGTGTTTTATTGTCATGTATTCCGAAACAGAACAATGAAATTCTTACGTGCAGCATCGCAACAGATATGTAAACATATTGCTCACTTTATAGGTCCATCAATACGTGATAGGAGAAGAATTGGGTCATTCGGCCCATCAAGTCTACTCCGCCATTCAATCACTCTCTCCTAACCCCATTCTCCTGCCTTCTCCCCATAACCCCTGACACCTGTACTAATCAAGAATCTATCTATCTATCTATCTTAGCCTTAAAAATATCTTTTGACTTGGCCTCCATAGTCTCTGTGGCAATGAATTCCACAGATTCACCACCCTCTGACAAAAGAAATTCCTCCTCAACTCCTCGCTAAAGGATCATCCTTTAATTCCGAAGCTATGACCTGTGGTCCTAGACTCTCCCACTAGTGGAAATATTCTCTCCACACCTACTCTATCCAGGCCTTTCACTATTCAGTAAGTTTCAATAAGGTTCCCCCTCATCCTTCCAAACTGCACCCGACTTTATCTGACTGGTTAACAAATCTATATTTCACACTGGAACATCCGTTTACTTTATATGCTTAATCTCACTGGCACTGCTGCACTGTAGCAAAACAATGCCATATTTGTTGCTTACCAAACCCCATGAGGAAGTACCTCTTGAACTGTCCAACAGCATGTTAATACACAGTTTTATTACACCAGGGGGGTCTTACCTTTCACTACCTGCAAGCTCCGGCAACCACCTTCAACTAGCATCGCAACCGGCTTCGGCTAAAAAATTACCGATTTATAACACGGCAACCTATTTTTAGCCGCGGTCGGCTTTGAATTTTTTTAAAGAATCGCCGGAACATAGAAGAAGCGGAAACCACATTCGACCATTAGGGAGACTGACAAAAACATCCGGGAACCGCATGGAAACCTTGGGTGGGGCGCAAAGTCTCCAGAGGTTTCCGTTCAGGTTTCATAAGTGGGACAGGGGCATTACTCTCCATTTGCTCCTCAGAGTATAACAGATGCCCATATGCATCATAGTATTATGAATTTATGTTGGAAGTTATATTACACAATTGATAATGATTGGAACGTGGACAATACCCTGAAGAACTTGAACAGTGATGGCCTGGAACTGGAATAATAGATAGAGTGCTAGAGATGTGCAGCACGGAAACAGGCCCTTCAGCCCAACATCCATGCTGACTAAGTTTCCTGACCGAGGTAGTCCAGCTTGCCTATGCCTGGCCCATATCCCTGCAGGAATTATTGAAGCACCAACAAACATAATGCTTTTGCAAGATATAAGTTAATTAGTTCAGAAATCCTTGGAACAGAATTAGGCCATTTGACCCATCAAGTCTACTCTGCCATTCAATAATTTCTGATCTATCTCTCCCTCTCAACCTCATTCTCCTGCCTTCTCCCCACAACCTCTGACACTAGTACCAATCAATAATTTGATTGTGGATGATAATGACATCACATGCAAAGACTCCTCCAATTACATTCTGGATTTTATTTTATTAATATGCTGAAAGAAAAGAAACAGAAATAATTGCCTGTGGAAATTATTGGTGTGATGACTGCTGCAAAATATGTACCTGTACTCCTAGATCCATCTGCTCTACCACATTCTCCACAGCCCGATCATGTTATGAATGCATTATCTACATCCAACCCTCTACTCTATGTCATGGTGGGATTCACACCATGGCTCTGTGAGTTAAGAATGTCAGCTACTATTTTGTTCGTACATGAACAAAGCAATTGTTGTGTACCTGCAGACTGGAAATTTGTCAAGGTGTGATGAAGACGGACGAGAGGAATTTTCTTTGTGGGATTGCACAAATCTCCTGCTTAGAAAACACTTTAGCCTGTGATTTCCATGACTGAGGAAGCATGGAATTGGGAGAGATTGGATTGCTCCAACCCTCTTATTTGCTCCACAGCAGAAAATATGAGTTATCATAAGTATTTTGCTGAATGAAAATGTTGTGGGTTAATGACAGCAGAATATGATAAAGATACAATTATCCAATCTTAGTCTTAGACTATGGTGGCAAGTAACGACTTTGAAGGCTTTTATTGTGCTCCATTGCATCTTTTCTAACTGGGACTGATGTATTAGTTCCTCATGGTAGGCTGCTCTGGAAAGTTATGGGATGGCATGGGATCCCAAGCGAGATAACTGAACGGATAGCAAATTGGTTTCATGGAAGGAAGCAGAGTGTGATGGTGGAAGGTTGTTCACTGGTTTCGAGGGATATGGACTAAATGCTGGCAGGAAGGTCTAGTGTAGCTGGGACATGTTGGCCGGTGTAGGCAAGTTGGGCCGAAGGGCCTGTTTCCAGACTGTATCACTCTTTGAGCTGGGAAGTGCTGGGCATTCGTAAAAAGTAAACAATTGGTGTGTCGATATAGAAAATGCTAAGTGTCCACGGTGAAATTTGATGCAAAGTGCTGAGTTTAGATAAAAATATGAGTTTAAATAAGAGCGCAATAATAAAGGGATACAAAGACCGAAAGAATGTCTTTGATGGTGCTAGATGAGTTATAAAGGTTATTGAAAAAGCATATGCAAGCTTTGGCTTTATTAATAGAGATATTGACTCTCAGAGCAATAAAGTTACAAATGAAAATCAATAAAAGCCTGAAGATGCTAGAAATCTGAAATATGAACAGAAAATGCCAGAAATAATTCATCAGATCAGGCAGCATCACCCACATTCATCAGGACAGACAGCATCAGAGAAACAGAGTTAATATTTCAGATCTAAAGTGTAAGTCCCTGTGTCAGAAGTTGTGGTAAATATTGATAACATTTCTGAAACTATTTAGGCCACTTGTCAAGTACAGTGTTAAATTCAGGGCATCGTACATAAGGAAGATGTTTCTTGAAGAAAGTGACAAGAAAGTTACCAGAGTTATAGAAATGAGGGGGTTGCTTTCATGGAAAGAGAAGAGAAAGTCTATTTGTTCTCCTTTAAATAGTGGAAGATTAAGAGGAGGTTTGAATGCGCCGATCAAAACACTGAATAGTTTTGATAGAATAAATAAAGCAAAATGGTTTTATCTGGCTGACTACCCAGTAACTGGAGAACATAGCTTTAAAGTGATAGGCAAGAGAACCAGACATGACATGAGGATTGTATTTACATCGTGACATGGAATACACAGACTGAAAGGGCAATGGGAGTAGATTGAGTAACATTCAAAACAGAGTTAAGTAAGTACGTGAAGGGTGAAATATATGAATAAAATGGATAAAATGCAATGTGATAGATTATTTTGACGTTCAGCTCTGAGAACACAAATAAAATGGAAAGAGAAGCAGAAAGGGACCACAAAAGCTAAGGAGGCCAAAACTAACCCATAGTGCTACAAATTAAGCTTCACCCAAGCTGTAGTCAAGAGTCGAGAGACCATAGTGTTTTATAGTCATATGTCCTGAAACAGAATTTGGTAGAAACAGCTTGGGAGAAACTCCCAACAGCTTGGGAGAAATTTCATTTGTAGCACTATGGTTAGTTTTCACCTACATTATTATATAACATTTTAATATATATATATAAAACAAACAAATACATAGAAACATAGAAATATAGAAAATAGGTGCAGGAGTAGGCCATTCGGCCCTTCGAGCCTGCACCGCCATTCAATATGATCATGGCTGATCATCCAACTCAGTATCCCGTACATGCCTTCTCTCCATACCCCCGATCCCTTTAGCCACAAGGGCCACATCTAACTCCCTCTTAAATATAGCCAATGAATTGGCCTCAACTACCTTCTGTGGCAGAGAATTCCAGAGATTCGCCACTCTGTGTGAAAAATGTTTTTCTCATCTCGGTCCTAAAAGATTTCCCCTTTATCCTTAAACTGTGACCCCTTGTCCTGGACTTCCCCAACATCATGAACAATCTTCCTGCATCTAGCCTGTCCAACCCCTTAAGAATTTTGTACGTTTCTATAAGATCCCCCCTCAATCTTCTAAATTCTAGCGAGTACAAGCCGAGGCTATCCAGTCTTTCTTCATATGAAAGTCCTGACATCCCAGGAATTAGTCTGGTGAACCTTCTCTGTACTCCCTCTATGGCAAGAATGTCTTTCCTCAGATTTGCAGACCAAAACTGTACGCAATACTCCAGGTGTGGTCTCACCAAGACCCTGTACAACTGCAGTAGAACCTCCCTGCTCCTATACTCAAATCCTTTTGCTATGAATGCTAAAATACCATTTGCTTTCTTCATGGCCTGCTGCACCTGCATGCCTACTTTCAATGACTGGTGTACCATGACACCCAGGCCTCGTTGCATCTCCCCTTTTCCTAATCGGCCACCATTCAGATAATAGTCTACTTTCCTGTTTTTGCCATCAATGTGGATAACCTCACATTTATCCACATTATACTGCATCTGCCATGCATTTGCCCACTCACCCAGCCTATCCAAGTCACCTTGCAGCCTCCTAGCATCCTCCTCACAGCTAACACTGCCCCCAGCTAACACTGCCCCCCAAATAAGCAAAGAATAGTAGTGAATTTGGTGTAATCAATAATCAACAATTGTATAATCTCGGCAAAATGTTCTTGAACCTGGAGTCATTCATGCTTGAAACTTCACCCAGTTCCTATGTTGTCCAATTCCATCCTTCAATCCCCAAGATCTCCATAATTTCTGCACTCCCACTCCTCAAAGTTTGCCAACCTTCCCAATTTGCTTAACTCCTTCAGACTCCTAAAATAAACTCCAATACATCCAATAAACTCTAAATCATCATAATTCCTCAACACCTTCTCCATGTCGGTTGATGCATCTCTATTAGTTTGAAACAAAAGCAGATGCATGAAAATGGAAGACACAAATTGCCTAAACCTCTTTCCAGTGTGTATTTGTGTCCAGAAATTGGATTGAATTATATTTGATTTATCTTGGACAAGTGTGCAAAAAGCCAATTTTACCCAGAACAGATTGTTTAGGTTTCGTTTATTATTGCCACATGTACCGAGGTACAGTGAAAAGCTTTGTTATCCAAACAACACAGATGTACTATACATAGATACAATCAGTTCAAACTCAAGTACAATTGAAAGAACAAAGAGGAAGATACCAAGTACAGTTGCAGGGTAGCATGGTTGCGCAGCGGTAGAGTTCCTGCCTTACAGTTCTTGCAATACCAGTGACCCATGTTCGATCCCGACTATGGTGCTGTCTGTAAATAAGCAATTTAAAAATTCTAAGAGTGTTCAACACATTTTAATGATAGCACAAGGTATTACATACATCCTCAAGTACTGGCTACATTCTTCTAGTGAACCGTACCCAGGAAGGGGAGGGCGTTATGATTGATGTTGACTAGGCGGGGTTAATGGTACTGAGGTAACTATGTTATTGGTTGCATGCAAAACCATCTACATCCTTCCCCTTCGAAAATTAAAAAAAAACAGACCGTTGTCACTACAACAGAATTAAACAGAATTAAACAGAATCGCCATAACGAACAGGTGGCTTGCTGATCCGTCCCGAGCGCGTACGGATGCCTCCCCCTTCCCCCGGAGGAGCAGAAAAAACAGGGGAACCCGAGACAGTAGGGGAACCAGGGAAGGGCGGTGGGGTTGGAGGAACAGCGAAGGGAGAACCGCGACCGGCAACAGGTGACCCGCGCAGAGGGGAACCGGGTGCTCGATATGGGGAACGAGGCATGCAGGGAACGCTGGCTGGGACAGGAGCCGGCTGCTGGTATGAGAGCGGTGGGGCATAGGGGCCCGGGGCCTGCGGCTTCGGCTCATTAACCGCAAGCAGGTGTTGTCGGCTCCTACGGTAGATGGTTCCCTCATAGTCGCCCAGATACGAACGAGGTGAGTCGGCCACCCCAACCACGGTAGCCAGACGGGAGTGACCACTGGCGGTTAGCAATCGAACAACCTGTCCAGGCAACAGAGGATCGAGTGGTCTGCACGACCGATCGTGGGAACGCCGCTGGCTGTCATGTTTCTCTTGAATGCGCCTCTGCACGGAGGCAGGCTCCAGCACCCGAGGTTTCAGTTGGCGCTGGGCAATCGGGATGGTAGATCTGGTTGTTCTGGACATTAGACGCTGAGCAGGGGACCCCATGGCCGGATCCCTGGAAACATTCCTGAGGTTCAGGAGATCCAAATACAAATCAGAGTTAGACAGTCTCACCTGTTCCATCAGAAGCTTGGCGCTGCGGACGGCCCGTTCAGCAAGGCCGTTGCTCTGTGGGTACTCCGGGCTGCTGGTGAAATGCACAAAATTCCATTTGTCGGCAAAACTCTTGAACTCTCGGCTGGTAAACTGCCTGCCATTGTCAGTCTGCAGCCTCACAGGGGACCCAAACGTGGAGAAGTGTTTCCGCAGCTTACGGATTACCATCTCCGACGTGAGGGATGTCAGCAAATCCACCTCGAACCAGTTTGAGTACGAGTCGACCAGGACAAGGTAGTGGTTACCACGCCACTCGAAGATGTCGGCAGCCAGCGAGGACCAGGCCAAGGCAGGAGCGGGCTGTTGCAGCAGGGGCTGTCGCTGCTGGTGTGGAGCAAGACTGTTGCACGTGGAGCAGGCAGAAACACGGTCTCGAATATATTTGGCCATTCCAGGCCAGTAGAATTGGCACTGAGCGTGGGCGAGTGTTGCACCGAACCCGGGGTGTCCGCTGTGGGCTGCGCAGTAGTAAGAATCGAACAGGGAGGACGGGACCACCACTTTATGTCCCTTAACGATAACGCCATTCTGGAGCACCAGTTCGTCATGGACCAGGAAGAAAGGCTGTGTTTCGGACGGCACAGCGGAGCGCTTTGTTGGCCACCCTGATTTAATCACAGACGCAAGCCGCTGCAAGACTGGATCAGCAGCGGTGTGCTCGGCCAAAAGCTGCAGCTGATTGGTGGGAATAAAATTGACGCCCAGTACGAGCAAGTCCTCTGTTTCGTAGGGGTGGCGAGCACAGGAGGCCCGCGGGGCGCGCGATAAGGTGTCCGCAATGTGCATCTCGGTGCCTTTCTTGTAGACGACGTCGAAATCAAAGCGCTGGAGCTGCAGCATCATACGCTGCAGCCTGGCAGGGGCAGCGTGAATCGGCTTGTTCAGGATTGTCACCAGTGGCTGGTGGTCGGTTTCGACTGTAAATCTGCTGCCAAACAGGAAGTCTCTGAACTTGGAGCAGGCAAACACCACCGCGAGCAGCTCCTTCTCGATTTGAGCGTACCGCTGCTCGGTGTCCGTCATGGTGCGGGAGGCATAGGAGACAGGATGTAACGATCCATCGACAGATTGGAGGCAGGCCGCGCCCAGACCGAACCTAGAAGCGTCACAGGTGACGGTGATGGGGCGACTCGCATCAAAGAATCGCAACGTCGGAGTGTCAATCAGTTTCGACTTGAGACAGTCAAACGCCTGCTGGTGCTGTGGGAGCCAGACCCAGGCGATATCCTTTTTTGTTAGCTGCCGCAGGGGAGCACTCAGCTCACTGAGATTTGGTACAAACTTCCCAAGGTAGTTCACCATGCCCAAGAATCGTTGTAGACCTGGCACGTCGGTGGGGGCTGCCATCTCGGAGATGGCAGCTGCCTTCAAAGGGTCGGGTTTTAGTCCGTTGGAGGTGAAAACGTGTCCAACATACGTGAATTCTGAGACACGAAACCGGCACTTCTTTGGATTCAGCTTCAGGTTGGCCTTTCGCGCCCGATCCAGGACGCGGCGGAGGTTCTGGTCGTGTTCGGCAATGTCCTTCCCATAGACCAGTATATCATCCACGATGATGGCACATGGCAAGTCCGAGAATATCTGCTCCATCGTTCGCTGAAACACCTCGCTAGCGGAATTGATGCCGAATGGCATTCGCAGGAATTTGAATCTGCCGAATGGTGTGGCGAAGGTTGTCAGGTCAGAAGATGCTTTGTCCAGCGGGATCTGCCAGAATGAGTTCTTAGTGTCTAGGACCGAAAAGATGGTGGCTTGCCCGACCTGAGCTGCCACATCCTCAACAGACCGCATGGGGTAGTGTGGTCGCCTGATGGCAAGGTTTAAGTCCTTGGGGTTGATACACACACGCATTTCATTCTTGTCTTTCTTTATCGTGGCAACCATGGTGGAGACCCAATCGGTGGGCTCGCTGACCGCTTCTAGCACCCCCTTGTCGACCATGTTGTTAAGCATCGCCTCGACCCTGTCTTTCATGGCGTGGGACACCCTGTGAGGTGCGCGGACCACGGGTTGTACATTTGGGTCAATGGAAATATGGTATGTCAGTGGTAACTTTCCCAGGTCATCGTTGAACAGGTCTTGGTATTCTGCAAGCGGGTTAAACGACAGTTGCACTTTGTGGACCGTGCGGTCGAAGGACACCAGGCCAAGATCTTGGCACGCACGGTTTCCCAGCAGGGTAACACAGTCAGAGTTCAAAACATAGAAAACCAGGTTTCTTGTGGCCTTTTGCAGCATGCAAGTTAAAGTGGCCCTCCCCACAGGCCTGAGAATTTCTCCACCATAGGCATGCAGAGTAGCATTGTCAGCGACCAAGGCCTCATCATTCCTTATCTTGTTGAACAGATTTATTGACAAAACGTTGACCTTTGCCCCCGTATCTAACTTAGCAAGGAAGGTTACATTGTTGACAGTCACAGACACGGAGGGATCGTGACGTTGGCTAGGTGCCTGGAGGAGGGTAAACACATTCGAATCCTCGGGAGAATTAATTGGATCTGCATCATAGGATTCAGCAACATTGGGCTGTGGGTTGTAACAGCTATCAGATTGCTTAAGCATGTTTAGACTGGGTCTGGAAATCTGTACCTGTCTCCCACGAGAACGGAGTGATCGGCAGGCGGCAGTGAAATGATTCAGTTTTTTACAAAAATTACAGGCCTTGCCATAGGCAGGGCACGTCGACAGTCTGTGATGCATGTAGTTACAGTTTGGGCACCTTTTTGGGGGCACATCATCCGGACCAGGGTTGGCACGCGGCAGAAAAGCATTGTTTCCTTTCCGAGGCTGTGGCCTCCTAAACTCAGCCAGGTTGACAGATTTATCGCCCGAGTCCCGGTGATCATCTGGCAACACAACGACCTCAGACAATCTGCAGGCATGCATGGCTTTTTCTAACGTTAGATCCGGATCCCTAAGAAGCTCACATCGCAGCTTCTGGTCACGCATGCCAGTTACTAAAATGTCTCTAGTGAGCTGGTCTGTCATGTCACCGAAACGGCACCGCTGGGCGAGATAACGCAAATCGGCAATAAAACATTCAACAGGTTCCTCCGGCAGCTGTCTCCTTGTAAAGAACCGTGCCCTCTCTAGAATGCGGTTCGAGGGCAGGTCACAAATCTCCCTGAACTTACGTAGCAGGCAAGCGGGGTCACTGGCAGATTCTGCAGGGGTAACCACCACGTTGTTGTCATCCAAGACCGCTGGAGCGTAGACGAAAGTTCTGGCTCTCTTCATGGCATCAGGTCCGACAAGGTTGAGTAGGAGGGAGGCTTTGAGGGAATCAGGATCATTGCGGTGAGCGACGTTGACAAAGTGGGTGAAGTCAATTTCAAACGTAGCCCAGCGCTCAGAAATATCAGCATCAAAGACAAGCTGCGCGGGCTTTCTGCACGAGGATGCCATGGTCAGAGAGATAAAGCACAAAGACACAAATCAAAAAAAAGAAATAAAACCCGATAGACAGGTAGGCGCAAGTATCTTCCAGCTCCGACACCATGAAAATAAGCAATTTACAAACTCTAAGAGTGTTCAACACATTTTAATGATAGCACAAGGTATTACATACATCCTCAAGTACTGGCTACATTCTTCTAGTGAACCGTACCCAGGAAGGGGAGGGCATTATGATTGATGTTGACTAGGCGGGGTTAATGGTACTGAGGTAACTATGTTATTGGTTGCATGCAAAACCATCTACACTGTCTATATGGGGTATTGTACACTCTCCCCATGACCATGTGGGTTTTCTCCAAAATCTTCAGTTTCCTCCCACACTCCAAAGACATACAGGTTTGTAGGTTAATTGTAGGTATGTGTAAATTGTCCTTAGTGTGTGTAAGGAATGTGTGGGGATCACTGGTCGGTGCAGACTCGGTGGGCCGAACTAAACTGAACTAAACTAAATATAGTTCTCAGCATTGCAGCACATCAGTTCCTTAGACGGAGCCCAATGTCCTCAACATAAATACATGCATTAAAATTAGTGATATGACTACAAAAGTAAAGATTCCTTTAATCATGTCTGAAGAATGGTCTCGACCCAAAACGTCACCCATTCCTTCTCTCCAGAGATACTGCCTATCCTGCTGAGTTACTTAATTTTTTGGGGTCTGTCTTCAGTTTCTCGTGAGTCGTTATGTATGCACCATCCTAGTGTAGATAATTATCACGTGTCTTCCATCATCAGTAGAATTCTATTTCCAATCACACTGTTTGAATCCGTCATTGGAGGACTACTTCAAAGAAATAACTCAATACACTTTCCCAAGGGCAATTAGTGAGGGGCAATATTTATTGTCCTCGCCAGTGATGCCACATCCTGAAAAATGAAATAATTGACCTAACCGAGGATTTTACTTCTTTAAATTTTCTTTTTTTTTGACATTTCTTCGCTCGTACCATTCCATCATAAATTTTCCCTTTCATTCTCTGCTCTCTTCCCTTCTTTCTTCATATCTTAAAATGTATGTCTTAATGTTCTACTGAAGGACCATTGAACTGCGATGTGAGGCTTGTTTCTCTCACCACATATGCTGCCTAACTTGCTGATTATAGCCAACATTCTCTGTTTTTATCTCAGACTTTCTCTGTTTTTATCTCAGTTTTTTTAGGTAGACACAAATGCTGGAGATAGCGGGTAAGGCAGCATCTATGGAGCGAAGGAATGGGTGACGTTTCGGGTCGAGACCCTTCTTCAGACTGATGAGGGGATAGAGGGGGGCGGGAAGAAGAAAGGAAGAGGCGGAGACAGTGGGCTGTGGGAGAGCTGGGAAGTGGAGGGGAAAGAGAGAGAAAGCAAGGAGTACCTGAAATTGGAGAATTCAATATTCATACCGCTGGGGTGTAAACTACCCAAGTGAAATATGAGGTGCTGCTCCTCCAATTAACGGTGGGTCTCACTCTGGCAATGGAGGAGGTCCAGGACAGAAAGGTCGGATTCGGAATGGGAGGGGGAGTTGAAATGCTGAGCCACCGGGAGATCAGGTTGGTTATTGTGTTGGGCGAAGCGATCGCCAAGCCTACGTTTGGTCTCACCGATGTAGAGCAGCTGACACCTAGAGCAGCGGATGCGATAGATGAGGATGGAGGAGGTGCCGGTGAACCTCTGCCGCACCTGGAAAGACTGCTTAGATCCTTGGATGGAGTCAAGAGAGGAAGTAAAGTGACAAGTATAGCATTTCCTGCGGTTGCAAGGGAAAGTACCAGGGGAGGGGGTGGTTTGGTTGGGAAGGGACAAATTGATCAGGGAGTTACGGGGAGGCCGGTCTCTGCAGAAGGTCGACAGGGGTGGAGATGGAAAGATGTGGCCAGTGGTGGGATCCCTTTGGAGGTGGTGCAGTTTTCTTTTTGGTGCTTTTGCAGGGTATATGAATTGAATAAAGTTCTAGGTATGAGGAGAGGATGGACAAACTTGGATTGTGGAAGGCTGAGGGGAGACCAGATAGTAGTTTACAAAATTATGAAAGGCGAAGTTGCCTATCTCCTTCGCTCCTTAGATGCTGCTGCACCCGCTGAGTTTCTCCAGCTTTTTGTGTACCCCTGATGGATATGGATCATGTGCAGGCAAATTAGATTAGTTTAACTTGGCAAGATATTCGGCATGGACATTGTGGGCTAACGGGCCTGTTCTTGTGCCGTACTCTTCCATCAATCAATCAAGTCCATTCCATGTCCTAAGTCCTACCATTATGTTTCACTGGATGGTTTTCACTGATTCAAAGGATAAAATAATGTTTTTGAACGTGAAGGATTAGAACGGCAAATGAATAAATGTCACTTCACTTAGCTTAAATCAAATGGCTTCACACCAACATTATTTGAAATCAGCAGAGGCCTGAGAGAGGCAGATTGGATCTTTTGAAGACTTACAGTACATAGTTTGCATGTCAAAACAATCTATTTGGCACTTTGAAACAGGCAATCTTCAATTGTGGGTAGGTAATCCTTTTATTATCTGTGCTCAAACCAATTTTAGTTTCCTCCAATAAACTCTCACTTGCACTGTAGAAATAAAATTGGTTTTGTATGTCCACCCCACAAATGATTTCAAGGATTAACTGAGCAAAGATTATGGTGACACTTCCTTCAGAGAATTAAGTCAGAGAATGTAAACATTATGTCACAATTTTATTTTAGAGACATAGAGAGAAGTGCTTACCTAGAATTGTATTTTAAGTCTTCAGCCACATAGTAACAGTATCATGTTTCACTCCACTTTCACAATTTAGTTTCACTGTTATATTATATGTTGTGTGTGGTTCAGAAACCCAAGGTGGAAGTCACAGAGCAGTATGCATTCTAAACACTTCACTTTCACCACTGTGTACAGATACAAATGGAAAAATAATATGCTTGAAACTTTGACACAAAACCTACAACTCTCTTCCTTCCATCAACCCCTCAACTGCTATTCTATTAGGAGCTTCAACTGAGGTTGAGTTTGAGTTTAATTTTAGTGTCACATGTACCGAAGTACAGTGAAAAGCTTTTTTGCTGTGTGCTAACCAGTCACAGAAAGAGAATGCATGATTACAATCGAGCCCTCCACAGTGAATGGGTGCATGATAAAGGGAATAACGTGAATAACATTTAGTGCAAGATAAAACCAGTAACATCTGATCAAAAATAGTCTGAGGGTTTCCAATTAAGCAGATAGTAGTTCATGACTGCTCTCTGGTTGGTGGTAGGTAGGATGGTTCAGTTGCCTGATTACAGCTGGGAAGGAACTGTCCCTGAATCTGGAGGTGTACGTTTTCACGCTTCCATAGCCTTTTCCCAGTGTGAGAGGGAAAAAAAGGGTGGCCAAGGTGCAACTCGTCCTTGATTATGCTGCTGGCAGAGTGAGACATAAATTGAGTCAATGGAAGGGAAGTTGGTCTGAGCTGCGTCTACAATTCTCTGCAGTTTCTTGAAGTCTTGGATGGACCTGTTCCCAAACCATGCTGCGATACATGCCGATAAAATGCTTTCTGGGCAGCTGATGCTCTGCAATTGTATAATCCAAGTCAGACTTCTATAATGCTAAGAAAAAATAGGAAGAGAAATGAGCATATCTGAAAGTCTAATGCCAGAAAAATAAGAAGCGCAAGCTTCCCAGTAATTGCTGACTACGAAACGGACAGCAAGGGTTGGCGGTATTTACCAGAAGGTAGGGCCCAACTTTTGGAGGAGAAATTCATACATTTAGAAGATGTCATCCCATTAGGGAAAAGGATAGAGTCATAGATCATAGAGTGATCGAGTGTGGACATGGGCTCTTCAGCCCAACTTCGCCACACCGGCCAGCATGCCCCATCTACACTCATCGCATCTGCCATCATTTGGTCCATATTCCTTCAAACCTGTCCTATTCATGTACCTGTCTAACTGTTTCTTAAATGTTGGGATAGTCCGTGCCTCAACTACCTCCTCTGGCAGCTTGTTCCATACACCCACTACCCTTTGTGTGAAAAAATACATCCGCCAACCTTTCCATACATCCGACACCTTTGTGTAATAGAATCTCCAGCACCACACAGAGTGAGTGGTCATGTCACGTTGAAGGTTTATTCTTGTCTGTTCACTCCCAATTCTGGTTAAAAGGATTTGAATTGTTATCTTTCACAGGTTCCCTGCGTGGCTGACTGTATTGATGAAATTGATGAATACACATCTCCTAACATTTACTTCATTTCTAGCTTAACTCTCTTTTATGTTGTCAGCACTAAAAGGAAACTTGAGAGGTAACAATTCCAAATATATTAACCAAAACAGAGAAGGAACAAAGTAAAGCAAAGAACAAACTATCAAACCCTATACTTAGCTGTCAGCTCCCATTGAAAGTCTTAAAGGTGATGCAAAATGGTGCCTAAGTATGCAGTCAAGTGCATAAGCAGTACTGAAAATGCACCCTCTATTTTATATTTTCTTTATTTTATTTTATCTCATTTTTCTTTACCACAAGGAAGAGGCAATTCAGCTCAAGGTATTTATTCCAGTGTTCAGAGCAATCCTATGCTTCAATTTATTTTTGTAGGAAGGAACTGCAAATGCTGGTTTATACCAATGGTAGACTCAAAATTATAGAGTACCTAGTGGGTCAGGGTCTATCTTCCATTTATTTTGTGATAATCTATTCTCTCTTACATACTCAACAACTCCGAGAGCCATGGAGTTATAGAGGATTCTCTCTGATCCTCCTATCACCCATCTAAACTGGGGGTGGGGGGGGCTGGGGGGTATTGTACAGGAACATTTAATCTCTGTCTAGCATGTCCTTGGGAAATGGTGGAAGAGGGGTAACTGGAACAACTTGAACAAACCCAGGGGTTGAGAAGTTGCAAACTCTGCACAGTCTTGAAGGTCAGGATCAGATTGATGCAGCTGTGAGCAGCAACACTTTGAATAATTGATTGAAAGATTTAGCAGGGGTTCTGGAGAACACGTTCTCACCTGCAGGGTGGGTGGAATCATGAATGCAACGCCTGAGGGCATGGGAGGCAAGTATTCCAACAATATGTAAGCAGAATCTAAATGACTACTTGAATTACCAAGGCAAAGAACTGTATGGACCAAGGTGAAGGGGGAAAGATGTAATAAGAATCTGAGGTGGACAGCAATGCTGGAGAAACTCAGCAGGTGAGGCAGCATCTATGGAGAGAAGGAATAGGCGACATTTGGGTCAGATCTCTCGACTCGAAAAACATTGCTTATTCCTTCTCTGCATAGATGCTGCCAAAAATACTGAGTTTCTCCAGTATTTTTGTCTACCTTCGATTTTTCCAGCATCTGCAGTTCTTTCTTAAACATATGAATCTGAGCAGTAACTTTCTCACTCAAAGGGTGTATGGAACGAGCTGCCAGAGGGGGTAGTGGAGGCAGGGACTATCGCAACTTTATGAATTAATTAGACAGGTAAATGGATAGGATAGGTTTGGGGGGATATGGGCCAAAAGCGGGCAGGTGGGACTAGTGTGGATGGGGCATGTGGGTCAATGTGGGTACGTTGGGTCAAGGGGCCTGTTTCTACACTGTATGACTCTATGACTCTAAGTGCCAATAAATGGAATTAGTGTACATAAGTATTTGTTTATCAGCATGTGCCGAAGGGCGTTTTACTACTATATAACTCAAAGGTTTGCTTTCACTCTGCTTTTGTGGGATCTCATAGAGTCATAGAGACACACAGCATGGAAACAGGCCCTTCGGCCCAACTTGCCCCAGCCGACCAATATGCTCCTCAGGTGACCAATGAGGTCAATGTGGACATTGATGGAACAGGAAGTATTAGACATGGCAAGGCAGGTGGGCTGTTTGGAAGATGAGGGACACCATGTGCCATTCAAGCTTGGTCTCTGTGTGCGTTCCATGCAGAAACTCAAGATTCTCAATGCCATCTCCAATACCACTTCTCCACTTTGGGAAGTCATGCTTCACAGATTGCAAGGTGGCTGTGGGGAAGCTGCCTTCCCTCAACAAGATTTTAGAATATTCTTGAATCTTTTCTCATGGCCATCATTGACCACGACCATGATTGTAACGTGTAGGAAGGAACTGCAGATGCTGGTTTAAAATGAAGATAGACACAGAAAACTGGAGTGACTCAGCGGGTCAGGCAGCATCTCTGGAGAGAAGGAATGGGTGACCTTCTTCAGTACGGTCTCGACCTCAAACGTCACCCATTCCTTGTCTCCAGAGAAGCTGCCTGTCATGCTGAGTTACTCCAGCTTTTTGTGTCTGCCGTGATTGTAATCAAGTAGTCTTTTCTGTGACTGGATAGCACGCAAACAAAATCTTTTCACAGCACATCGGTACAAATGTCAATAATAAACTAAGCTAAACTATTAATACATTTTTAGGAGCAATGCAAACAAGGTGTCTATCCACCAAAATAGCCATCAGCAATGAAATGCATTGGCATATGCATATGTATATATATCAAATGCATATGTTATTGAAATAAATCTCAGGTCCCAAGTGATTTGATGACACTGACAAAAAAGAATCAGACAAGTTATTTGCGTCAGAAGCAGAAGATCATGCTAAACAACTAATTAACTTGCATTGCCCTAAGAAACAGAAATGAATCCAAGCGTGATGTACTGCCACAGCTAATTTCTTGATACTTGATTGGCTTTTACTGCACATATTCCAAGGCAATTTTCAAGACCGACAGAAAACTGAGAGTAAATTTGATGTCTGTTGTCAACATCATTGATGGAGAATTGTAGTATAGTATGGTGGTACTTAGGTGCAAAAGGATTAATTGCTTAAATAAGATTGCAGGCTCTAATTGAAAGCTGCCTCTCCTTTGTATGCTTTATACTGCAGCTTCTGCCTTGCAGTTTCAAATAATGCGGTAACCAATTATGTGAGAGGTCACCTCAAAGGCAAGACAGACACGGAGCTAAAATGGTCCAGCTCTCTCGAGATGAAATCACATTTCACACAGGATGCAGGTCACACAAATAAGTTAGTTATAAAATAAAAATTTGAGTGTCCCACAGAAAATCCCACTGCTCGAGTAAACTGTTTTAATGCAAGGAGTGTCTTTAAAACAGTGTGGTATTGAGATGCCATGCTTGTTTTCATCTTTCAGTTCAAATTAAATATGTGCTGATGCAGAGGGAGGCAACACCCCTGCTGTATTTTTATATTAACACAAAACACATTTTGAAAACAAAACGTTATTTTTTTCAAGTAATCACAAAAGACCACAATGATGAATTAAAATATAAAATAATGCTCAGTACAATTACAGGGCTGGCAAAACATAGTGATGATAATTATGAAAGGGAAACAATTACGAGTTATTATTCATCAAATGTTCCATGATATCTTCTGACAGGCTCAAGATATTTTGCATCTTCCACATGTTGAAATGCAACTGTTCAGTCAGGCAACTTTGGATGTAGAGGCTGGTGGGGTGAAAGGAGAGGACCAGGGGAACTCTATCCCTGTTCTATCTGGGGGTAGGTTGAGCGAGAGCAGAACTACGGGACACAGAGGAGATGCAGGTGAGGGATCCATCTAAGACAGCAGGGGGGAAATCACAGGGCAGGAGCAGAAATGGAGGAATTGAAAGGAAGAGATAGCATCTTTGTAAGAGTCAGGGTGGGAAGAAGTGTAGTCCAGGCGAGGGGAAGCAAGATATAGAGAGCATATGCTTACAGCACGAGAGGAGAGATTTAATAGAAACCTGAGGAGAAACTTTTTCACACAGAGGGTGGTGGGTAAATCAGTTCAGTTTAGTTTATTGTCACGTGTACTGAGGTACAGTAAAAAGCTTTTGTTGCGTGCTAACCAGTCAGCGGAAAGACAATACATGATTACATTTGAGCCATTTACAGTGTATAGATACATGATAGGGGAATAACGTTTGGTGCAAGATAAAGCCAATAAAGTCCGATCCAAGATAGTCCGAGGTTCACCAATGAGGCAGATAGTAGTTCAGCACTGCTCTCTGGTTGTGGTAGGATGATACAGTTGGCTGATAGCAGCTGGGAAAAAACTGTCCCTGAATCTGGAGGTGTGCGTTTTCAGACTTTGCCCGATGGGCGAGGGGAGAAGAGGGAGTAGCCAGGGTGCGACGTCCTTACTTATGTTGTTGGCCTTGCCGAGACAAATGGAACAAGTTGCCAAAGAATGTAGTTAAGGTAAATACAATAACATTGAAAAGGCATTTGGAGAGGTATATGGATAGAAAAGGTTTAGAGGGATATGGATCAAACATGGGAAAATGGGATTGGTTTAGATAGGGCATCCTGGTTGGCATGTATGAGTCTGGCAAAGACCTTGTTTCTGTGCTGAATAACTGTGACAATGACACTTGGGTGTAAATAGCAAGCAACTAATGTGTGCTTGGATCTCACCTTTTCACAGATTTGGCTGAGGGAACAAAATGCCATCTTTCCAAATTTGCTAACGTACTTATCTCGATGAGAATGTGAGTGCAGAGGAGGATGTAAAGAATCTTCAAGAAGTAATGGAGACATTGAGTGAGTGAGCGGGTGAGATTATGGACGATGTGTTATAATGTGCGAAAACGTGATGTTATCCACTGGTGAGTGAAACAAAAATACTAAATGTATTAAAATGCTGAGAGATTGTGTAGTGTTTTTAGGAATTGAAGGCAAATAATTTGTTAACATTTACCACGTGGGTCTTTATTGACAGGAGTAAGAAAGTCTATTGCAGTTGCAAGGAGCCATGGTAGCACCTCATGTATTATCTACAGTTTTGATCTCCTTAATGAGGAAAAGATGAAACTGAAGATGATGATTCTAAGCCAAATCAAAAGGGCATGTTTTACTGTAATGGCAACACTGAAAGTAATGCTGATATTTTTCCCATTAAAGTATATGCAGTCACACTTTGAATTTAAAATAAGATTCCATCAATAAGAAGCACAACATCTTGGTTAAAACTGAAATTTTGTCCACATCTTGCCTTGAAAATAAATCCATGCTGGAGGGTTAGGTTTAGGTTTATTATTGTCATGTGTACGAAGGTACAGGGAGAAGCTTACTTTTGCATGCTGAGCAATCACATCAGATAATAAAAACAATCAAATCAAACTCAAGTTCAATAGGTAGAGCATTGCAGCGTGGTAGACTCTGGTAGATCCCGACTATGGGTGCTGTCTGTACGCAGTTTGTACTTTTTCCCTGTGACCTGCATTGGTTTCTTCCGAGATCTTCGGTTTCCTCCCACAACGACGCATAGGTCTGTAGGTAAATTGGCTTGGTAAATGTAAAAACTACCCCTAGTGTGTGTAGGATAGTGCTAATATGCAAGGATCACTGGTCAGTGTGGACAAGGGCCGAGAAGGCCTGTTTCCGTGCTGTAATTGTTATATGGTTATATGGTCATATGGTGGGCCGAAGGGCTGTTTCCACGCTGTATCTCTAAACTAAACTAAACTAAAAATGGTTCTCAGCACCATATAATGCACCAATTCCATAGACAAAGTCCAATGTCTGCAATGTGGTAGAGGTGAGTCGGACAGTAGATGTAAAGAAGTATACACGTACACAGTGTTCCTTTACCGAGTCTTTATTAATCACATATATATCGATGCCCTAGTTGTACATGGTCTGCACGTTTTACTAGAGGAGGTACCAGGGATGGAGAGACAGTAATATACTTGGTGAAAGGGGAGTGGCTACACAACCTACAATTAAAGGGACATGCACTAAACATCTACATCCTTCCTCTTGCAAAAGAAAGGAACGTGACAGCCGACCATGTCTCATACACTAGAGCAACTGGAAAAGGATAGACAGCAAAATAGCAGCAATCAAATATAACCATAACGGTCAGGCGCCCTTACAATCCGCCCCGAGCGGGTACGAACCCCGCTCACACCCTCTCCCCCCAAAGAAACGGGCACCGGGGGAGACCCCACGACAGGAGGACTACAATGTGGGGACTTGCGTGGTGACAAAGGGATTGGAGGCGAGCGACCTGGCGATGGGGAAGAGATGGCTGGAGACACGGGAACAGTCACAGGGAGAAGAACCGGGACAGGGCGAGCAGGCACAGGCTTAGCGACCGCTACAGGCGGGAGAGCGGACAGAGGGGGAGCATGGGGGTGAGCAGGAGGAGGAGGAGAGGGCTCGTTCACCAGGCGGAGGTGCCGCCTGGACCGACGGTAAACAGTACCATCGAGGTTCACCAGATAGGAGCGAGGTGAACCAGCCGTCCCAACAACAACCGCAAGGCCAGGGTGACCGGAGGTGGAATGCATGCGGACAACCTGACCAGGAGACAGAGGAGGCAGGGCACGGCAAGACCTGTCGTGGGATCGCTTTTGAATGGACCGCTTGGTAGCAATACGCTCACGGACCACGGCAGGTTTTACAACAGCTGGGGTAAGAGTCTGCTGGGCCACCGGAATGGGAGGTCGAGTAACCCGGGACATGAGGCGCTGCGCCGGGGATCCCAGAACACCGTCACGGGAAATGTTTCGCAGGTTGAGGAGGGCGAGGTAAATGTCAGACTTCGATGCGCGGCAGCGATTCAACAAGTCCTTTGCGCTGCGAACAGCACGCTCGGCCAGGCCATTGCTCTGAGGGTACTCAGGGCTACTAGTGTAATGCCGAAAGTTCCAGCGGTCAGCAAAGTCCTTGAACTCCGCACTGGTAAATTGGCTGCCGTTGTCTGACTGCAGGCTCGCTGGTGATCCAAAGGTCGCGAAGTGGCGGCGCAGCTTCGTGATAACAGCAGAAGAGGAGAGAGAAAACAGCTGGTCGACCTCATACCAGTTGGAGTAAGAGTCGACAAGCACCAAGAAGTGCTTGCCGTGCCACTCAAAAATGTCCGTTGCCAGCGCCGACCATGGCAGGTCTGGTGCGGGCTGCTGCAGAAGGGGCAAACGCTGCTGCTGCGGGGCGAGACTGTTGCAGGTAGGGCAAGATGACACCCGGTCCCGAAAATACACAGCCATATCAGGCCAATAAAACTGGCTTTGGGCGATAGAGAGAGTGGCCTCGGCGCCAGGGTGACCCCGATGCGCGGTGTCGAAATACTGTTGGCGAAGAGCCTCAGGTACCACAACCTTGTGACCCTTAACGATAACTCCATCTCGTAGCACCAGCTCGTCACGGACCAGGAAGTAGGGCACTGCCGCGGCGGGCAGGGAAGAACGTCGCTCGGGCCAACCCCTTTGAATGACCGCAGCTAGCTGTTGGAGCGAGGCGTCAGCAGCAGTGTGTTTAACTAAGCACTGTAGTTGTTTTGAAGGAACAAAGTTGACGTTCAGGACAATCATACCTGAAGCCTCGTAAGGGTGACGGGTGGTCGAAGCCAGAGGAGCCCGAGACAGCGTGTCAGCAATAAACATGTCCTTGCCTCTACGGTACACTACGGAGAAGGTAAAACGCTGCAGCTGCAGCATCATCCGCTGCAGCCTGGAGGAGGCAGCGTGAATCGGCTTGCCGAGGATGGTGACCAGAGGCTGGTGGTCGGTTTCAATAGAGAATTCAGTTCCCAGGATATAGTCCTTAAATTTTGAACATGCAAACACAACAGCCAGCAGTTCCTTTTCGATCTGGGCATAGCGCTGCTCAGCTGGAGTCATCGTGCGAGACGCGAAGGACACGGGTAACTGGACCCCATCATGAACTTGCAAACAAGCAGCACCCAGCCCGAACTTTGAAGCATCGCACGTGAGGACAATAGGACGGTTCAAATCGAAATATTGCAGCGTCGGAGTGCAGACAAGCTTCGAACGCAGCATATCGAAAGCAGCCTGGTGTTGTGGGAACCAGGACCATGCAGTGTCTTTCTTCACCAAGTCCCTTAAAGGGGCACTCAACTCGCTCAGATCGGGGATGAATTTTCCCAAGTAATTTGCCATGCCAAGGAAACGCTGAAGGCTAGGCACATCCACAGGAGCAGGCATCTTCGAGATAGCAGCGGTCTTCTGTGGGTCGGGCTTCAGCCCGGACGCTGTGAAGACGTGTCCCACATAAGTGACCTCCGGGACACGGAACCGGCATTTACTAGGGTTGAGCTTTAGATTTACCTCCCGAGCTCGATCCAAAACTAGTCGGAGGTTGTGGTCGTGCTGTTCCACATCTTTACCATACACCAAGATGTCATCTACAATGATAGCGCACGGGAGCCCCGCAAACAGCTGTTCCATCGTCCTCTGGAAAACTTCACTGGCGGAGCTGATCCCGAACGGCATGCGCAGGAATCGGAACCTCCCAAAGGGAGTGGCAAAGGTCGTCAGGTAGGACGATTGTTCATCTAGCGGTATCTGCCAGAACGAGCTCTTAGCATCCAGCACCGAAAACACAGTGGCAGGGCCAACCTGTGCAGCAACACAGTACTGTCTCTCCATCCCACTTCTGACACCATGTAAAGAAGTATACACGTACACAGTGTTCCTTTACCGAGTCTTTATTAATCACATATATATCGATGCCCTAGTTGTACATGGTCTGCACGTTTTACTAGAGGAGGTACCAGGGATGGAGAGACAGTAATATACTTGGTGAAAGGGGAGTGGCTACACAACCTACAATTAAAGGGACATGCACTAAACATCTACAGTAGAGTAGCTAATGGAATGGCTATTATGGGACAGGCATCACCCTGCAGTAGCTCTAGTATAAAACTGCAGTTCCGGTGGTGGGAACTTATACTTGTCACCACTGAGCTACTTCTTGGAGTTGGCACTCTGTAAATAGCCCATGACATTGTGGATAGGGCAAACAAGAAACCTAGCATGTTAAAGCTGATTTCTATGACTGCACACAATGACAATCCGTTATAGGAATTAAAGACATGTTAACGCCTAAAATTAAGCATTCTCCTAGAATAAGTGTAGATAGAATGGCAGTAAAGATTAGTGCTGACTTCTTACAGTTTCCATAAATTAAACAGTTCCATTCTTTAAACTCTAGCAGCGATTTTAAATTCTTCCTTAGCCGTTTATGAGATTTCAGTTTAGTTTATTGTCACGTGTATTAAGGTACAGTGGAAAGCTTTTGTTGTGTGCTAACCAGTCAGCAGAAAGACAAAACATGATTCCAATCAAGCCATTTAAAGTGCATAGAGACATGATAAGGAATAATGTTTAGTGAAAGGTGAAGCTACCAAAGTACGATCAAGAGTAGTATGAGGAGGTCTGGAAGTGGCTAATGTGTCTTTATCTAAGGTGGGGTGCAAGTAAGGGAATTAAAGGCCTATGATCATATGTTTGTGTAAATCATTTTGTGTCTTGGTTCTTTTCTTGTTTGTATGACTGCAGAAACTAAATGTTGTTTGAAACTCAATGAGATTCAAATGACAATAAACGGTATTGTATTGTATTGTATAACATCAATGATGAGTAGGTTACTGCTGAGCAATCTGAGATCAGGATGTATCTTCATCTGGAAAGACAAGGATTGATTAAAGATGGTCAGCATGGCTTTGTGCATAGGAAATCCTAGCTGATGATTTTAAATGTTTGATGCGGCGACTAAGTTTTTTGATTAGTGCAAGGTGGTAGACTTTATTTCCATTGATGAAGGGTTTCGACTCAAAATTTCACTCATTCCTTCTCTCCAGAGATGCAGCCTGATCCGTTGAGTTACTCCAGCATTTTGTGTCTCTCA
Source organism: Raja brachyura (assembly GCA_963514005.1). The sequence continues at coordinate 24,292,093 of OY740783.1, read as the reverse complement.
TCTCCATCGACTTTAGCAAGACTTTTGACAAGATCCTATGTGGTAGGATGGTCTAGAAGGTGGGACCACATGGGATCCAAGGTGAACTGGCCAATTGAATACAAACTTGGCTCGGTGGAAGTGGAGGGTGGGAGAGGAAGTTGTTTTTGTTTTTTGGTTTGTTTTTTTTGCAATTTTAAAAATTGTAAATTTTGCTAATTGCTTTTGAGATTGGAGACCTGTGACCAGTGATGTACCACAGGGACTGATGTTGCCTCATCTATTGTTTGTCATATACATTAACAATTTAGAAGAGAAAGTTAGGTTGCATGATCTCCCCTCTCCCGTCAGGGAAAAGGTACAGAAGTGTAAAAATGCACACCACCAGATTCAGGGACAGTTTATTACTAGCTATTATCAGGCAACTGAATCATCCTACCACAACCAGAGAGCAGGGCTGAACTACTAGCTACCTCTTTGATGTCCCTCGGACTATCCTTGACCGGACTTTGCTGGCTTTACCTTGCACTAAAACGTTATTCCCTTATAATGTACCTAAAAAATGGATTAATTGTAATCATGTATAGTCTTTCTGCTGACTTTTAACATGCAAAACGTTTTTCACTGTACCTCGATATACGTGACAATAAACTAAACTGAATTTCAGAATGTACTGAAATAGAGATGTGATGGACCTGACAGGCAGGTGTTTCACACAGAGGGTGATAAGTATATGGAACAAGTTGCCAAAAGAGGTGGTAAAAACGGGACAATTACATTGTTTAAAATACATTTGGACAGGTACTAGATAACAACATAGAACATAGAACAGTACAGGAATTGGCCCTTCAGTCCACAATAACTGTGCCGAACATAATGCCAAGTTAAACTAATCTTCTGCTCCAGGTAGGAAATATTTGGAGGTATATGAGCCAAATGCAGCCTTTTTAAGAAGGGGGGGAGAGAGAAAAGGGGGAATTACAGACCAGTTAGTCTAACACCAGTAGTGGGGAAACTGCTAGAGTCAGTTATTAAAGATGGGATAGCAGCACATTTGGAAAGTGGTGAAATCATTGGACAAAATCAGCATGGATTTACGAAAGGTAAATCATGTCTGATGAATCTTGTGGAATCTTTCGAGGATGTAACTAGTAGCGTGGATAGGGGAGAACCAGTGGATGTGGTGTATCTGGACTTCCAGAAGGCTTTCGACAAGGTCCCACATAAGAGATTAGTATATAAACTTAAAGCATACGGCATTGGGGGTTCAGTATTGATGTGGATAGCGAACTGGCTGGCAAACAGGAAGCAAAGAGTAGGAGTAAACGGGTCGTTTTCACAATGGCAGGCAGTGACTAGTGGGGTACCGCAAGGCTCAGTGCTGGGACCCCAGCTATTTACAACATACATTAATGATCTGGATGAGGGAATTGAAGGCATTATCTCCAAGTTTGCAGATGACACTAAGCTGGGGGGCAGTGTTAGCTGTGAGGAGGATGCTAGGAGACTGCAAGGTGACTTGGATAGGCTGGGTGAGTGGGCAAATGTTTGGCAGATGCAGTATAATGTGGATAAATGTGAGGTTATCCACTTTGGTGGCAAAAATAGGAAAACAGACTATTATCTAAATGGAGGCCGATTAGGAAAAGGGGAGATGCAGCGCGACCTGGGTGTCATGGTACACCAGTCATTGAAAGTAGGCATGCAGGTGCAGCAGGCAGTGAAGAAAGCGAATAGTGTATTAGCATTCATAGCAAAAGGATTTGAGTATAGAAGCAGGGAGGTTCTACTTCAGTTGTATAGGGTCTTGGTGAGACCACACAGTTCTGGTCTCCAAATCTGAGGAAGGACATTATTGCCATAGAGGGAGTGCAGAGAAGGTTCACCAGACTGATTCCTGGGATGTCAGGACCGTCTTATGAAGAAAGACTGCATAGGCTCGGTTTATACTCTCTAGAATTTAGGAGATTGAGAGGGGATCTTATAGAAACTTACAAAATTCTTCAGGGGTTGGACAGGCTAGATGCAGGAAGATTGTTCCCGATGTTGGGGAGGTCCAGGACAAGGGGTCACAGCTTAAGGATAAGGGGGAAATCCTTTAGGACCGAGATGAGAAAGAATTTTTTCACACAGAGAGTGGTGGGTCTCTGGAACTCTCTGCCACAGAGGGTAGTTGAGGCCAGTTCATTGGCTATATTTAACAGGGAGTTAGATGTGGCCCTTGTGGCTAAGGGAATCAGAGGGTATGGAGAGAAGGCAGGTACGGGATACTGAGTTGGATGATCAGCCATGATCATATTGAATGGCGGTGCAGGCTCGAAGGGCCGAATGGCCTGCTCCTGCACCTAATTTCTATGTTTCTATGTTTCAAATTGGACTGGTGTTATGCATGGGTTGGGCCAAAGGGTTGCTTCTCAGCTGCATAATAATAATTGTCTGACTGTATTGCAAGATTCATTATTCTGCCTCCAGGGCTGGCAGGTTTTCTATATTGGGAGAGATTGTATAGACAGGGGCTGCACCATTTCGAAGCATTAGAAAATACCACAACAAGCAATTGTTACAGTTTTAATGTGCTTAGCAGGCAAGATGCAGGGAGAATATTTTACCTAGCTAAGACCAGAGGGCAACATTTGAGAAAAGGGGGAAGGACTTTCTAATATTTAGGACTAAAATAGGGAGAAAGTTCTTCAGTCGAAGGTGGTGAATCATTGGAATTCTCTAACCTGAAGGGAAGGCAAAACTGTGCCTATATATTCATCCAAAACAGAGATCGATGCATTTCATGATATTACACATCAAGATGTATAGAAAATGATGCTGAAGTGGATGATTTGAAAATGGCAGAGCAGACTCGAAGCAAATACTCCTTTCATTATTTCTGAGGTTCATAGAGTCACTGGTAATGCTGCAATTTTTCAAGCCGGTTGGGTGAACATCATGTGTATATTTCACCTCAACTATTGAAGTTCAACGGCTTCCCGCAGGGAGGTTTGTCATCAAGAATGAACTAGTCTGATGTCTCAGCGTGCAGCTCTGGAGAATTAGTTAATGCCTCAGTCTCCTCACCTCAACATAATGCAAAACCAATGTTTAGTTCAGCTTAAAGATACAGCGATACAGTGGAACTAGGCCAATCGGCCCACCGAGTCCACACTGACCAGCGATCTCCGCACACTGACACTATCCTACACACACCGGGGACAATTTACACTTTTACTTATACCAAGCTGTGCGTCTTTGGAATGTGGGAGGAAAACGAAGATCTCGGAGAAAACCCATGCAGTCACTGGGAGATCAGATAACCTCCGTGCAGTCAGCACCTGTGGGCGGGATCGAACCCAGGTCCACTGGGGCTGTAAGGCAGCAACGCTACCAAGATTTCCAAGATTTTTGCAAAATAAAATAATAAAAGGTGCAAAATATTCCAGTATTATTAAATTATCTCACCAAGTAAAACATTCCAGCATAAACACCATGAATCCGCTATCACTTCAAAAATACCACAGAGAGTTAAATTAATGGTCAATGTAACAAAAAAACTAGAGGAAATCTTATTCTGGATTTTAGTTTGATTTATTAGTATGGAAGCTAAGTCAATTACTCATAAAACTTATTTTCAATAAAATAGATAATAAATTTGTATAAAGCAAATTGTAATTAATCTAAATAAACAATAGGCTTTGTAGTATGATTATTTTTTTATTTTTTACACCTCTAGATTTTATCTGTTAGTTCATAAGTTATCGGAGCAGAATTATTCAATTCGCCCCATTTGTATTCTGATATATAGCCTATCATATCAAAGTGGAATGTGAATTTCTGTGCATATGGTAAGTTTTATCCAGAGATTAATATCAATTAATTTACGCGCAAAAACCCCACACTAAATTCAACAACTCTGCCTCTCTTATATATCAAATCATTAAATAGTTACTCAGGAAACTTTTGATTGGTATGAATATCCAGTTTAGTTCAATCAAAAAGGCAGAACATTGATATATGATGTATTGATATATGTATTGATATATGATTATTAATAAAACATAAAAATAAAATAATTCATCAATTTGAAAAAGGGGAAGGGGGGGTAGAAACATAGAAAATAGAAATTAGGTGCAGGAATAGGCCATTCGGCCCTTCGAGCCAGCACCGCCATTCAATATGATCATTGCTGATCATCCAAAATCAGTACTCCGTTCCTAGTTTTCCCTATATCCCTTGATTCCATTAGCCCTAAGAGCTAAATCTAACTCTCTCTTGAAAACATCCAGTGAATTGGCCTCCACTGCCTTCTGTGCCAGACAATTCCACAGATTCACAACTCTAACAACTCCTAAATGGCCTGCCTCTTATTCTTAATCTGTGACCCCTGGTTCTGGACTCCCCCAACATCGGGAACATTTTTCCTGCAAAATGGTGGTGGAGATTAACAGAGCTCAGTGCAAAGGACTTGTTTCTGGTATATATCACATGGAAATTATGACCCACCCGTCAGAGCTGGTTGAGTGTGATGAAAGCATTAATACTTAGGATTTTGGCTTGTCGAAGTATATGGACATTGGTTTACATGTACTGCCAATAGATTTGGATGATTTTGTGGCGATAAAAATGATAGTACTTTTCCAGTGCTTGAAGAGACTTTTAAAGTTATTTATCCCTCCAAAGCATATGGAAACATTAGGACCTTTGCTGCTTGGCAGACCATGAGCTTAGATTCTGGTTTAAATTTTTGGTATTCAATGCTCCTTATTTCAATCAGCCAAAGGCTGTGTTGACACACTGAAGGAGGAGGTGGATTTCATTATCCTCGCATGCCTTCAATGAGAGGCCGTCATTTAAAAAAAATCCCCTTATTTATGAAGATCTGGATATCGTTGGTTGGGCCAGTATTTATTAGTCATTCATTATTATCCTTGAGACGATCGTATTAAGCTGCTCCGTTTCGGTCCTTCTGGTGATGGTAGTCTCACAATGCTGTTTAGGACTTTATTCCTTGGAGCGCAGAAGGTGTGAGTGGTGATCTGAAAGAGGTGTACAAAATCATGAGGGGAATAGATCGGGTAAATACACAAAGTCTTTTGCCCAGAGTAGAGGAATCAAGAACCTTGTAACATAGGTTTAAGGCGAGGGGGGAAAAGTTTAATAGAAACATGAGGGGTAACTATTTTATAGAAAGGGTGGTGGGTGTATGGAACGAGCTGCCAGAGAAGGTGGTTAAGGCAAGTACTATCCTCACATTGAAGAGACATTTGGACAAGCACATGGATAGGATCGGTTTAGACGGTTATGGGCCAAGCGTGGGCAGGTGGGACTAGTGTAGATGGGGCATGTTGATTGGTGTGGCAAAGTTGAGCGGAAGGTCCTGTTTCCATGCTGTATGACTATGACTCTATAGTAGGGGATTTTTCTCTTTGCACTACTTGTCTATCAGGTCTATCACTTTAAAGTACTTGATAACATGATCTGATTTAATTGGCTACACACACCAAAAGTTTTTCACCGTAACCTCCATGCATGTGATAACAATAAACTAATGCCAATACCCCACTTGAACAGAGTGGCTTCCTCACTCCCTCCATCGACAGTGTCCCAGTGCAAAAAACTAGAACACTTTTAACCTAGAAATACATTAGTGAGATTTATAGCAAAACAGGCTCCTCTCCACATCGATACTACCTTCATTTGTAAATATACATCACCACTTCTATATTTTACTTCGGAGTCACGTGAGTGATTCCGTGAAGAACCCCGCCAGTCGGCATGCGCGTCATTACGTATGACGCATGGTGCAGCGACCGGCTGGGAGGAGCAGTGCTTCTCCAGCGGTAAGTTTAAAAAGCTTCAGGTAAGTGTTAAACTTGTACGAGGTCTCTGTGTTTGGTACTTCTTGTTGCAGGAGGATGAGTACAAACATGAAAAAATCCGGAGCAGCAAGGCGAGCCGCAGCAAAGTTTTCTCAAGCCCGCGGGAGTGCGGGTAGCGGGCAGCCGTCTAGCTCCTCCACGGAGTCGTTAGTTGTCAAACCAACGACCACAGACTTGGTGTCCGAGAAAACTGTGCCTACGCCGGAGGGGCGTAAGGCTACCCAAAAGTGTGTCCAGTCGTTAGACTCAGACGAGTACGGCCGAGAGGGTTCGACCCTAGAAATGGATACCGTGGAACGCGTATCCAGGAAGGAGCTCCTGTTGGAGAAGATGCTCCATCAAGAGCGCCGGCCTCTCCAAGAGCCGGGCCAGCAGCACCTACAGGGCTGCCAAGTATCTCCCTCCAGGACGAGGAGAGTATACCGGGTCAGATTTAATCTGACGCCGATTCAGAGGGCATGAGGGACAAGGGCATGGGACGAGGTGCAAGCGTCAGAAGTCCCATTCCTGGCGGCCAGGTTTGCCGTCCCTACAGACTCTGGTGAGCTGCTTGGAGAGGAGCTGGCTGCCAGCATAAATTACCTGCCAAAAAACACAAGACCCCAGAGAACTGTATTCTGCTGAAGGTGCTGACAGTAAATCATGCCATTTGGGGCCATATGGGGACAAGCATCCGAGCGCAGGAAATTAAACTGCAGCGGGTGCTCAAGCTGCTGGCATCTGGAATAACGGCGTTTGGTCGGTCGGTGGATGGTGGGCACCTGACTGAAGTTCAGCAGGATGCCTTGGCTCTCATGTGCAATGTGCACTTTGAGATTAATTGTCTCAGAAAGAGTGCCATCCGCCCCACCATTAATCCCAGATTTGCTGCACTGTGCAAGCCTGGCACAGTCAAGCCACCGAACTTGCTATTTGGGGAAGACCTGGCTAAAAGAGTCAAGGAGCTGGACGACGAAGCCAAAAGCATCGGGCTCATCAAGGCGCCGGTGACCAGCAGAACCCTTCGACACCAGTACCCCTACAAGCAGTTTGCTGAAACCGGGGCTGGGCAAGGACCAAACCAACCGTTTAATGTGCGCAACTGGCGTTCCCCAGCAGGAGAAAGGGGAAACATACCCTTTCCGCCCAGAACCAGGCAAAGACCACCGGTAACCATTGGAGGTAGGTGGGTCTGGCTCTTGTCGAAACATATTGCCTTGCCTACCAGTTGGAGGAAGGCTACACAGGTTTCTGGGAGAATGGTATAAAATAATGTTGAATGTGTTTATACTGAGTATTCAAGGGTTTAAAATTGAATTTATTTCCAACCGGTGTCCACCCACCCAGCACAAACCAAAACAGGCACTCAACCCCTCTCAAAAAGAGAATTTGATGACCCAAGCTGAAATAGCAAAACTATGCCTCAAGGGAGTAATTGAGGAAACAGTCAATCAGACCCATCAATTCATGTCTAATGTGTTCCCAAAACCAAAGCAGGATGGTGGGTGTGGAATGATTTAACAGGACTTAATCTGTTTGTGCAGTATCAACATTTAAAAATTGAAACTTTTGCTACTGCCAAGCAACTGCTTTCCAGGGGGTGTTATAAGGCATGTATAGATCTCCGAGATGCGTATTATTCAGTGCCTGTTCATAAAGACTGTCGCAGATATTTGAAATTTAACTGCATGGGACAATTGTGGCAATTTTGAGCTCTACTATATTGTAGATTATTGTACCACTAAGCATCACCTACATGTTCAATTGCAGATTGGCAACACCACGGCAGTGGCATATGTCAATCACATGGGTGGAATAAAGTCGAAATCATGCGATGGATTGTCTAACACTTTTTGGCACTGGTGCATAAAAAATAATATTTGGATTTCAGCTGTCTACTTGCCAGGCAGACTCAATATAGTGGCAGACATCAGGTCACGCAAATTCAATTACAACACCGCGTGGATGTTGAATCAGGATGTATTTGATGAAATTGTCCTTTGGTATGGGATGCCAGATATCGATTTATTTGCATCCAGGCTTAATTACCAGGTACCGAAGTATGTTTCATGGGAACCAGATCCGTGGGCAGTGGCGGTGAATGCATTTTCACTGCACTGGGGTGGAATGTTTTTATATTTCTTTCCCCCCTTCTGCCTCATCAGCCTAGTGCCTGACTAAGATCAAGCAGGACACCATTGCGGGGGTTCTAGTGGTACCCGACTGTCCTACACAGCCATGGTTCACGCTCATTTCGGAAATAACCACACACCCTATCATGGTGGTTCCAAAGCGGAAAAATTTATTGGTGCACCCTGTGACCCTGCCAATGGTATGTTAGCTTTCATAGCAAAAGGATTTGAGTATAGGAGCAGGGAGGTTCTACTTCAGTTGTATAGGGTCTTGGTGAGGCCACACCTGGAGTATTGCGTACAGTTCTGGTCTCCAAATCTGAGGAAGGACATTATTGCTATAGAGGGAGTGCAGCGAAGGTTCACCAGACTGATTCGTGGGATGTCAGGACTGTCTTATGAACAAAGACTGCATAGACTCGGTTTATACTCTCTAGAATTTAGGAGATTGAGAGGGGATCTTATAGAAACTTACAAGATTCTTAAGGGGTTGGACAGGCTAGATGCAGGAAGATTGTTCCCGATGTTGGGGAGGTCCTGGACAAGGGGTCACAGCTTAAGGATAAGGGGGAAATCCTTTAGGACCGAGATGAGAAGGAATTTTTTCACACAGAGAGTGGTGGGTCTCTGGAACTCTCTGCCACAGAGGGTAGTTGAGGCCAGTTCATTGGCTATATTTAAGAGGGAGTTAGATGTGGCCCTTGTGGCTAAGGGCATCAGAGGGTATGGAGAGAAGGCAGGTACGGGATACTGAGTTAGATGATCAGCCATGTTCATATTGAATGGCGGTGCAGGCTCGAAGGGCCGAATGGCCTACTCCTGCACCTAATTTCTATGTTTCTATGTTTCTATGTGACTGGGGATCCACACCCATTGAATGATCATGTAAATTTGTTAATTTGCAGATTTTAAGAAGGCCATAACTGGGTCTGGGACTATCCAATCAGAGTCTGGATTCCATCACGTCATCCTGGAGGGATAGCACAAAAAAGCAATACCTCTCCCATATCAGGAAATGGGAGGAATTTTGCGTACATGGGAACATCACTTACTACACAGCTTCCATCCCAGATGTGCTAGCATTCCTATCCCACTTACACTCCAATGAAAGTTTGAGTTATAGTGCCATCAACAGTGCCAGGAGTGCCCTGTCTGCGTACCTGTGCCGGGGGTCAGAACGCCAATTGATAGGGTCCCACCCGTTAATATCCAGATTCATGAAGGGTGTGTTTAATTCCAATCCTCCTAGACCTAGGTACTCTCAAATCTGGGATGTGAGCATGGTACTCACGGTGCTCTGTCATGGTGAACAGCCATCATTGTCTTTACTAAAGATCACCCTCGAATTGGTTATGCTCATGGCGTTACATCAGCGCAAAGGGCTCAGACTCTCCACAAACTGCGTCTGGACAGGATGGTGTCATCACAAAATGACGTTACTTTTCACATCTATGACTTACTCAAACAGAGCAGACTTGGGGTGTCCAGATACAAGCTTGTATTGTCAGCTTATCCCACAGATTCACGGCTGTGTGTAATGGAGCATTTAAAGCGATATATTGATGTCACACAGAGCCTTAGAGGCTCCGAGGTAGCACTATTTATAAGCCACAAAAATCCACATAGGCAAGTGTCATCTCAGACCATCTCACGATGGCTGAAGCAAGTCCTGGGGTGTGCAGGAGTTAATAATCAAAATTTTAAATCTCACTCCACCAGGGCAGCATCAACATTCAGTGGCGAGGGCTATGGATGTCCCTCTAGACCACATCCTCACGACCGCAGGATGGTCAAATGAATCGACTTTTCGGAGGTTCTATAAGCCGGTGTTGAATCTGGGGTGTTTGCCCACTCTGTGTTAAACATTGTTTCATAGCTTCTCCCTGGGAGAGAGGAGTCGCTATTGTATATATTTTTGTTATTTGTGAATTAAAGCATTAACATGTTAATCAGTATCATGAATCAATGTTGTTACTAATTCACACCACTGCTTTGAAGATTGACACGCATGCCGACTGGCGGGGTTCTTCATGTAATCGCTCATCGCAATTCCTCATAAATCAAACTTCAAACTGGTAATTTCTCATTTAATCTTACTATCAATGTGAGATGTAAACAGCAAAACACCCTGCCAAACAATACTGCGGAAATATTGTGACAATATGAATTGTTGTTGCTCATGATTAATATTATCTTCTCAAGGACAGTTAAGGCGAATGATTTTGCCATTGCCTGTACCATCCACATCCCATAAAATGAAACAGGTAAGCACATTTTAAGAGACAATGTGAAACTTTATGTCTTTGATCTTTCTTGCCGCATGTTTAAGACCATCAAATGTTGAATTCTAGCAAGGAAGACAGCTTCCAGTAAAATTGTTGTTTCCAGGAACAAATTGACAAGTTGACAATGACGTGACATTGACTAGAAATCAACTTTATATCCTTCCCATCTTAAAGCAGGAAATGCTGGAAACACTCAGCAAATCAGGTTGAGGATCCTCTGTCAGAACCTTGCATCACTTTGAAGTGTGTGGTTTACAGACGATTAAAATAGAACTAAGTATTGAAACAGGAATATTGGACCCAATATACAGAAATTTTATTTTGACATCTGAAGTATTTTGCGCACAAATAGCAAAATCCTGGTTATATAAGTACACTAGCTAGTATAAGTAATGTGCATGTACCTACACATAGTAAAGGAATATTAGGACAGATCACAAAGGGTCTAGTCCCTTAAAGGGCATTTTTCTTAGATCCCCAAAGGGATTGAAGAAGAAATCCTTGGAGTTTGTGGATTTGGATAATGAGATCAAAGTCACAACCATGGACTACTCCACAAACAGAGCAAAATATTGATATAGGGGGCAGGCTGACAGGTAGTCTGTGACATGGTCAGGTTGTCTGTGACTTCTTCTGCCAGTTATACATGGCTTGTTTGCATCATATGCTTGAAATTTAGATTCAAATCAACCCAATTCAAGTAGATTGGCTGTCACATGCAAAAGTACAATGAGGTGCATGTACAATGAAAAATCCCACTTGCAGGAAGATTCACAGTGGCATGTTGGCACAGCGGTAAAGCTGCTGCCCGACAACACCAAAGACCTGAGCCCGATCCTGGCTATGGGTGCTTGTCTGTGGAGTTTGTATGTGTTCCCCATGACCTGCATGGATTTTCTCCGGGATCTCTGGTTTCCTCTCACACTCCAAAGACGTATAGGTTTGTAGGTTAATTGGCTTGGTATACCTGTAACTATGTCCCCACAGCAGAAGCGTCCATGTCGCGGGGCTGCAAACTGGAAGTAACCTGAGCAAATTCTGCTACCACCATCATCTATAAGTGTTGGCTCCCACTGATTGTCGCCGGATACTTGCGTCCTTTTCAGGATGGAAGATGGCAGCAAGGTCAACATTTGTAGCAAGATAGACACGAAAGAAGACCTGTAACTATAAATTGTCCGTAGTTTGTGTAGGATAGTGTGAGTGTGTGGGGATCGCTGGTCAGTGGGGACTCGGTGGGCCAACAGGCCTGTTTCTGCTCAGAATCTCTAAACTAAACTAAATTCAGACAACACGGACAAAACATACAATTTGTACATGCATAAAAACATAATCTATATTGCTAAAAGTAAGATCTTGACCACTTTTGATGCACTGCGATTTGATTTCCGAGAGAACGCTACCACTTACGGCCATCATTTTTGGCCACCTCGCTCAGAGCCCCCCTCCGCCGGACTGGACCCGAGGATATTTCCCATCGATGGAAAAGCATCGATATTAATGTTTTTTTTTAAATATTGCCATTCTCTCTGCTGCCCCTGCTGATGGGAGGGGGGAGGGACGATAAAACCCGGAAGTGGTGTGACTCACTCAGTGTCTGCAAGATGGAGGAAGCCAGAGGGTCATGTCTCTCTGAGCTCTGAATAACACTGAACACATGTCTGCTCAACTGTGAGAGCCCTTAATGTGGTTTGAAAATGAAAATATGGTTGGTTTGAAGTAAATAGGCACTGCATGCAAATGGTTGTTTTGGGGGATTTGGGTTGAAGTGAAAAGGCACTGCATGCAAATGGTTATTTGGGGGCTTTGGGTTGAAGTGAAAAGGCACTGCATGCAAAGGGTTGTTTGGGGGGTTTGGGGTTGAAGTGAAAAGGCATTGCATGCAAAGGGTTGTTTGGGGAGGTTGGGTTGAAGTGAAAAGGCACTGCAAATGGTTGTTTGTCTAAACGTGACAACTTCCTGTTTGCATTATTTTGATTTTAGATAAAATGCTACCACTTATGGCTGTGATTTTTGGCCATCTTACTCAGTCTCCCTCCGTTCATCAGGTGCAGTAGATTCTTCCCATCAATGAAAAGCAAAAGTGTTATTAGTGTTTAAAAAATGTTGAGAATCTCTCTCCTGTCAATCATGCCATGAAGGCCAGGCCTTTTCCGGTGGCAGGGGGAGGGATTATAAAACCCGGAAGTGTGGGTATGGCTCAGTCTCTGCATGATGGAGGAGGGAGAGGTCACGACTCTGTCTGAGCTGTGAATCAACTGAATACATAGAATGTCTACTGAACTGTGAGTGTGGTGTTTTGTGTGGTTTTCTGGTGGTTTTTCTGGTGGTTTCACCCTGCTTGAAATAGTATGAAACTGCATTTGAATGTGGTGGCCTTGCACCCTGCATGAAATGGTATGAAACTGCATTTGAATTTGGTGGCCTTGCACCCTCCTTAAAGTGGTATGAAACTGCACTTGAATTTGGTGGCCTTGCACCCTGCTTGAAGTGGTTGGAAACTGCACTTGAATTTGGTGGCCTTGCACCCTGCTTGAAGTGGTTGGAAACTGCACCTGAATTTGGTGGCCTTGCACCCTGCTTGAAATGGTAGGAAACTGAACCTGAATTTGGTGGCCTTGCTAGCCCTCTGTGTCCATACTAGCCCTCTGGAAACCAGTAGTCCCTGCAGCCAACAACACCCATACCAGCACTCCAGAAACCCCCCCACTGGCCACCAATATTGGAATTGGTGGAGAAGTGGAATATTGCGTTGGGGGACCAGCCCTCCCGTGTGCACATGGGACTCAACGGGTCCCACTTAGTCTAGTTATACCTAAAATTCTGCAAGCAATTAAACAAAAAAAGGAATGTGCAAAAAAGACAGTGCATAACACAATTTTTCATGATAACTCTGCAAAGGACCTGAGTTCGGCATATTTAGTGTAGGGAAGTTTAGGAAGTTCAGTTTAGGGAAGATTGCTGATATCAATTAAAATATGAATTAATTAATATTAATAGCCATTAATGGGAAATCAACCTAAATAACTGATAGGTCAGTCCGAATTTCTTTGGTTTTAAGAGTTGACATGAATAACTTATTTCTAACAATTTGCTTCTTTTACATGTTGACACAGTTGCACAGTTGCTCAGTGTGATATTCTGGACAATTCGTTCCTTTGGGTAGGTTTTGTTTACCCTCTTCTTTTGGTGGTTACTAATGCTTCTAAAATTATCAAGACAGCCAACAATTCAGAAAGCACTTGCATTGTGGTCTGCTCTTGATTTTTTGGATCTGTACTGGAAAATAATTACATCTTAATTACTGTTTTCATTGTTTGATGTTAAGCTTGGTAAACATTACCATTAGGTAAGAACATTAAAATTACACTGATGTCAAAAACAATGTAGGAAAGACACAAAATGCTGGAGGAACTCAGCAGGTTAGGCAGCATCTCTGGAGAACATGCACAGGTGACGTTTCAGGTCGGGATTCTTCTTCAGACTGATTGTAGGGGTGGAAGGAAAGAAACGATGTTCTTAATGAGAAATCTGTAGAAGATAGCATGCTGATTTGGAAATTATGTCTTGACAGGTAACTACCTCGTTGATTTCTTATTAATGGCTTCCTGGTGTAGAGCTTTATGAATCGTGAGAGCTGAATTAGGCGATGTGAGCCATAATGGTGGAATGGACTTGATGGGCCGAATGGCCTAATTTTCTTACCACTTCTTTCTTTCCTATCACTTATGACCTTATGATTATTATTTTATAGAAGCCACAAGTACTGAGTCTATGGAACACACGAGTAGACTCATAGAGTGATACAGTGTGGAAACAAGCACTTTGGCCCAACTTTGGCGACATCACGCGGGGCTCCGAAATTTTTGTAGCAAACAAAATCTTTGCGCCCCAATGGCCTGTCGAGTAACTGACAGCCAAAGTGGAACAGGCCCAAGACCATGGCGCGACGCATCGTCTCACCTGCAACAGCAGCAGAAACAGGCAAACGATCTCCGAGCTCGGTCTGGGGCTCACGGGCGTTGCAGATCCAGATCCGCCCCCACTTCTACTCCCAGAGCGGGGCCAAGAAAATTGAAGATAGACTCAAAATGCAGGAGTAACTCAGCGGGACCAGCAGCATCTCTGGAGAGAAGCAATGGGTGACGTTTCGGGTCAAGACCCTTCTTTCAGACTGAAGAAGAGTCTTGACCCGAAACATCATCCATTGCTTCTCATCAGAGATGCTGCTGGTCCCGCTGAGTTACTCCTGCATTTTGTGTCCATCTTCAAATGACATCACGCGCTCCAGAAGGCTGTGCTGGTGCATGAAATCACGAGCGACCTTCACGGGACCGTCACGGCTCAATTCGCGACCATGATGTCGCGTAATTAGCATGCCAAGGACATGTAAGTGGGACTGGGGCTTTACTTACCTCCTTCGGAAGCTCGTTCCACACACCCCGTTTGAGTTTAGTTTATTGTCTCGTGTACCGAGGTACAGAGAAAAGCTTTTGTTGCATGTTATCCAGTCAGCAGAAAGACAATACATGATAACAATTGAGACGTTTATAGTGCATAGATGTATAATGTACAGTGTATACACCACCCTTTGTGTGAAAAAATTACCTCTCAGATTCCTATTAAATTGCATGCTTACAGTATGTGCGACTAATGAGGAAAATTCTCGGTAGGTAGAGCTTGATGATGACTTTACTGAGCTTGACCCATTCCTTCTCTCCAGAGATGCTGCCTGTCCCACTGAGTTACACTAGGATTTTGTGTCTGTCTTTGGTTAAAACCAGCATCTGCAGTTCCTTCCTACATTGACCATATACAACTTGACCATAACAGGTAGTTTTGTTTTTAGTTTAGTATAGAGATACAGCGCGGAAACAGGCCCTCGGAAACGTCCGCACTGACCAGCAATCTCCGCACACTAACATTACCCTGCACACATTAGAGACAATTTAAACCTATACCAAGCCAATTAGCCTACAAACCTGTACTTCTTTGGAGTGTGGGAGGAAACCAACAATCTCGGAGAAAATCCACGTGGTCACGGGGAGAACGGATACACACCATACAGACAGCGCCTGTTGTCAAGATCGATCACAGATCTTCGGTGCTGAAAGCGATGTAAGGCAGCAACTCTACCGCAGCACCATCATGCCACCCACGGTGATCATTAAATTAAATACGGCATGATGTCCATGTCACTGGGCTTTGTTCCTGGTGTACATCAAGAGTATAATCATACTCCATTCCCACTTCAATATACATCTGAAGACCTCTCTGGGGCCGTGCAAGAAGAAAGTCTTCACCCTTCTCTCCTTTTTTGTCAACCTGTCATCCAACAGCAGAATGGAAATGCTCACAAGGAGTCAAAGCTTCAGTGGTTAGATGCTACAAACATGATAAAGAGACGGAAGTATGTATTTTATGTACACACTACACCCATTCAACTTAACACGTTATTTAAACGTTGCGTTCTTTGTATGCTTTACAGTACATCTAGTTTATAATTTATAGTGCCTTCAACCAAGTTGGTTTATACTTTAAAAAATAAAAGATATCCTGGAAAAAAATCATACGCTTTTCAAAATGTGATAGGAATTGGTGTGAAACTGTCAGTTTGTTACTTTTGTTAAAAGTTAAATGGACTCAAAAAGAACAGAGGAACCTGTGTTCTTATATAATTCTCAGTTTTTTACTGCTTGATATATTGTAAAAGCTGTAATTATTTTCATGAGACTACAACAATTTAGAATGGTTTATTCATATAATTAACAAACAGATAAAACTTAATTTTTGTAAAGGATTGCTAAATTGGGACCTCATAGGCATAACAATGTTGAAAGGTCATTTTGAAATTTGTGAGATTGCAACAAAATGTGTGGAGATATGGTTTATAATAATATGCTGTCATCTCACAACTGATTGGTTTTCTGCATAATTATAAAGTAGATGATTAGTGTTGTAAATTGATATATGCATTCCTTTAATTAGGCATAAATAACCCATCAATTACAATGCAGATTAAAGAGTACAGCTCCTTTGTTCCATGTCCTGTGAAGATAAAACATTGTCTGAAGAACTATTGTGTTAAAATTAGAAAGAACATAGACCATTTATACAATTAAAAAAATCCTTTACTTGAAACAGATTGGTCTGGAAACACCTTAGTTATCTTGTCAGTAGAGGCGACATGATTTTTTACCTCTCCATCATAGATTCATAGGGTCATACAGCATGGAAACAGGACTTTTGGCCCAACTTGTTTGTGATGTCTATTTGAGCTAGTACAATTTGCCTGTGTTTGGCCTGTACCCCTCTAAATATGACCTATCCTGGCACTGTCCAGATGTATTTTAATCATTGTAATTGCACTGCTACCTTTTGCAGATCATTCCATTCACCCACCACCTTCTGTGTGAAAAGGTTAGCCCTCATGTTCAGTTTAAAACTTTTTCCCTTTCACCTTAAATCTTGCACTATATTTTTAGACTCCCCTACCCTGGGGTCGAGATTGTAACTGTCCACTTTTTTCTGTATCCATCATGATTTTATAAAACTCCATGAGGTCAACCTTCAACCTCCTATACTCCTGTGGAAAAAAGGCATATGTGATTCTGTCCTTCATTAGTCAATGGATTATATACAGTTAATCATAATCAAAATTACAAAATATCGATCACCTCATCCAGCCATTCTTTATAATTCCAATCCTAAGAACATCCCTGTAAATCTTTTCTGCACTGTCTCCAGTTCAGTGAGATCCTACCCATAGCTAGATGACAATACTCTAACTATAGTCTCACCAACAACTTGTTGTTATATTTCATCCAAACTTCTGTACTCAGTGCCCTGACTGCCAAATGCCTCCTTTGCCTCAACCTAACCCTGTCACCTGTGTTGCCATTTTATTGGGAATTATGTACCTGCACCTGTAAGGATGTGATGATGCTGGAAAGTGTGCAGAGGAGATTCAGCAGGATGTTGCCTGGGGTGGAGTGCTGTAAATATAAGGAGAGACTGGAGATGATAGGTATTTTAAAGAGTCATAGAGACATACAAAGTGGAAAACAGAGCTAGGAGCTTCATGTTCATTTTCTAAGAGCAGAATTAGGCCATTTGGCCCATCAAGTCTACTCTGCCAATCAATCATGGCCAATCTATCTTTCCCTCTCAACCCAATTCTCCTTTCTTCTTCCCAGAACCCCTGACACTCGTACTTATCAAGAATCTGTGAATCTCCACCTCGAAAATATCCATTGACTGTGGATAAGCAGTCTGTGTTAATGAATTCCACAGTTTCACCACCCTCTGACTAAAGAAATTCCTTCTCTTCTCCTTTCTAAAGGTAAGTCCTTTTATTTTGAGGCTATGGCCTCTGGTCCTAGACTCTCCCACTAATGGAAACATCCCCTCCGCATTCATTCTATCCAAGCCTAACTTGCCCATGCCGACCAACATGCTCCATCTACACGTCCCACCTGTCTTCGTTTGGCTCATATCCTACTAAACCTATCCTATCCATGTACCTGTCCAAATGTTTCTTAAATGTCGTGATAGTACCTGCCTCAACTGCCTCCTCTGGGAGCTCATTCCTACCAAGAAATTCCTCCTCAACTTCTTTGTAAAGGTAGGTCCTTTCATTCTGAGGCAATGGCTTCTGGTCCTAGACTCGCCCACTAGTGGAAACATCCTCTCTACATTCACCCTATCCAGGCCTTCATAGATCCAGATTCTGGAGTGTTTTCTCCTCGATGCTCACAAATTCATTTTAAGCCAGATAGCTTGATGTCACACTTGGTCAAATGCCGCCATGACATCGAGGGCAATCATTTTCACATTAACTCTTGAGCTCAGCTGTTCGGCCTGTGATTTTACCAAAGCTTTGAAGAGGTAGAGAACATGACACTGGTGAGTGGGTTGCTGGTGAGTAAATGTCACTTAATAATTTTGTCCCTCGCACCTTCCACTATTTTGCAGATGACATATATTGTCTGCATTTGTCCTTGTTTTTGTGATTTTTTTTTTTTCTGAGCCACTTTCCACTTTGTTGGCTAGATGCTAGTGTTTACATTGTGAAAATAAACACATTTCGGAGCCACTTTCCACATATGAACCACAATGGGGTTGAGAGGGAAATATAGATCAGCCATGATAGAATGGCAGGGTAGACTTTGGTCGGTCAGGCAACTTGGTCGGCGTGGATGGGTTGGGCTGAAGGGCCTGTTTCCATGCTGCACATCTCTATGATTCTATCTATGACTCCAGCTCTAGGTAATCGGAGTTCAAATTCCTCAGGCTACTTACTGCCCACGTTCCAATCATTCTCAATTGCTGTAATAATAACCTGTAATAATATCCTTCTAACATAAAATCATAAATGTATATGATTTTTAATGGCACAACATTTAATTCCATTTGGAACTCTTCAGAAAATGAAATGGTCCATGCCTGCAGGTAGCATCGCCAAGATAATATTTATTTATAGGCTCATAAGGAACAAATGTGCCAATCAATGAACATCTTCAATGAGAGAATCAAATCACCTTCCCTGGACATTAAATTGCATTGCTATCGCAATTTATCTTATTCAAATTTTCTTATAAAATAAAGCAAGGTAATTGATCCCATATGTCCTCTTTCAGAACATATACATCGATCCCATTACCCTACTGTTTTTTCCTGGTTTCTCTTTAATCTATTTCCTTCCCATGCAGACCAATTACATACAAAGCTCCTGCCATCCATTAATATGAGCAATAATTTACAATCACCAATTACTCTATTAACACAAGATAGACACTAAAAGCTGGAGTAACTCAGCAGGTCAGACAGCATCTCTGGAGAAAAGGAGTAGGTGACGTTTCGGGCCGAGACCCTTCTTCAGTCTTTTAATACATCATGGCCCTGTCCCACTTAGGCAACTTTTTAGGCGACTGCAGAAGACTATGCAGTCGCCACATGTTCACAGGTGGTTGCTGGGTAGTTGCCTTCATGGCTGTGAGGAGTTCCTGCAACGCAGCCTCATTATGGTCCCCGCAAATTTTTCAACATGTTGAACATAGAACATGTTGAAAAATTAGCGGGGACTAGAATGAAGCCGCCATGGAGAGTAGCGAGAATTCTTGTGCCGAAGGTGGGTCACCAGGAGGTCCTAGTGGGTTGCCAGGAGGTCGAAGGTTCTCGTAGGTTGTTGCCGGTGCTGATCGGTGAATTTCTTTGGCTCATTGGGGAAAAAAAACGTAAGCAGTCGTTTTCAGAACCAAGGATAATGTTAAATGTCCACCGAACTTCACAGCCGTGTATCTCTGGCTTCTTAAAAGTTGTCTGGCTTTCTAAAAATTGTCTCCACTCATTCCCCCTCCCTCTCCCATTTCTCCCCCCTTCCCCCCTCCTCCCCCCCCTCCTCCCCCTCCCCCTCCCCCCCCCCCTCTCCCCCCCCCCCTCCCCCTCCCCCCCCCTCCCCCTCCCCCCCTCCCTCCTCCCCCCCCCCTCCCCCTCCCCCCCTCCCCACTTCCCCTCCCCCCCCCTCCCCTCCCCCCTCCTCCCCCCCCCTCCTCCCCCCCCCCTCCTCCCCCCCCCTCCTCCCCCCCCCTCCTCCCCCCCCTCCTCCCCCCCCCTCCTCCCCCCCCTCCTCCCCCCCCTCCTCCCTCCTCCCCCCCTCTCCTCCTCCCCCCCCTCTCCTCCTCCCCCCCCTCTCCTCCTCCCCCCCCTCTCCTCCTCCCCCCCCTCTCCTCCTCCCCCCCCTCTCCTCCTCCCCCCCCTCTCCTCCTCCCCCCCCTCTCCTCCTCCCCCCCCCTCTCCTCCTCCCCCCCCCTCTCCTCCTCCCCCCCCTCTCCTCCTCCCCCCCCTCTCCTCCTCCCCCCCCTCTCCTCCTCCCCCCCCCTCTCCTCCTCCCCCCCCCTCTCCTCCTCCCCCCCCTCCTCCTCCCCCCTCCTCCTCCCCCCCTCTCCTCCTCCCCCCCCTCCTCCTCCCCCCCACCCCTCTTTTAAAGGACTTACCGGACACCGTGCTTCAGCCGTCTTAATTACAGCGCCAAATCTGTTCATCGTGGTGTGTGTCTGCATCACCTCCGCTTTGCACCATATGAATTTCAGACAGCGTTCTCCCCACTTGCTCTGTCCCCCGCCTGCGATGTGTTTGTATGTGTGTTCCACTCTGACAGTCGCCGTTTCAGTTGCCGGTTTTTCAGGTGACTGCCGTCAACTTGACAGTCGCCAGCAGTCGCCTGAAAAATCGCCTAAGTGGGACAGGCCCATTAGGATGCGGAAGAATCGAAGACAACTTGCACAGTCACGGGGAGAATGTTCAAACTGCATACAGGCAGCACCTGAAGTGAGGATTGAACCCGTATGGCTGGTGTGATGCAGCAGAACTGCTGGACGACTCCCAGCGGTTAGTGACAGAGGTCGGACGGGCCCGCAGTGGGTGCCGGAGGTCAGTCGAAGACGCGCCACAGAGAACAAAGGGGGACCTGATGTGGGGGGGAAGGGCAGCCAAGAACAAAGAGGGACTATTGAGGACTATAGTTAATGATTTGTAACTGTCGGTGCCCTATACGTGGCGACACTTTGCATACCTTGTGACTGGTATGCAACACAAAGTATTCCACGTGATATGTCACATGTCATAATAATAAAGTATCAAACAAACCCCACCCCCCCAATATCAACATCCCAAAAGTCACCATTGACTAGAAACAGGCAGCATCTCTGGAGAAAAAAGGATGGATGATGTTTTGGGTCAAAACATTTCTTCAAATTGAAAGTAGGGGGTGGTGGAGGGGGGAGGGGGGAATGACGAGCTTGACGTGAGAAAAAGACCAGGATCACTGAGGGTCAGCCACAGATAACCTCCAGCAGGGTGGTGCCTGGTAGCCCTGTTGGCTTGGGTAGATGAACATGCATGTTTGTATCCCAAAAGACCACTTTTGAATCTGGCTGATTGCCTACCTGCAGGATCAGAATGTATGGCAGACACAAAATGCTGTAGTAACGCAGTGGGTGAGGCAACATTCCTGGAGAAAAGGAATGGGCGACGTTTCGGGTCAAGACCCGTCTTCAGAATGTGTGGTGGATCACAATACATAGAAACATACAAACATAGACAATAAGTGCAGGAGTAGGCCATTCGGCCCTTCGAGCCAGCACAGCCATTCAATATGATCATGCCTGATCATTCAAAATCAGAACTCGGTTCCTGCTTTACACCATATCCCTTGATTCCATTAGCCTTAAGAGCTATATCTAACTCTCTCTTGAATACATCCAGTGAATTGGCCTCCAGTGAATTGGCCTCCACTGCCTTCTGAGTCGGAGAATTCCATAGATTCACAACTCTCTGGTTGAAAAAGTAGTTCCTCAACTTAGTCCTAATTGGCCTTCCTCTTATTTTTAAACTGTGACCCCTCGTTCTGGACTCCCCCAACATTGAGAACATTTTTCCTGCATCTAGCTTGTCCAATCTGTTAAGAATTTAATGTTTCTTTAAGATCTCCTTTAATCCTTCTAAATTCCAATGAATATAAGCCCAGTCAATCCTTTCTTTCTTCATATGTCGGTCCCGCCATCCCGGATTTTAACCTGGTGAACCTACACTGCACTCCCTCAATAGTAAAAATGTCCTTCCACAAATCAGGAGACCAAAATTGCACACAATACTCCAGGTGTGGTCTCACCAGGGCCCTGTACGGTAACTGCACTAGCACCTCCTTGCTCCTATACTCAAATTCTCTCACTGTGAAGGCCAACATGCCATTTGCTTTCTTCACTGCCTGCTGTACCTGCATGTTTACTTTCAGTGACTGATGTACAAGGACCCCCAGGTCTCTTTGCACCTCCCCTTTTCCTAAACTTGGGCGGCATGGTGGGACAGCGGCAGAGAAGCGGGTTTGGCCCTGACTACGGGTGCTGTCTGTACGGAGTTTGTAGATTCTCCCCGTGACCTGCGTGGGTTTTCTCTGAGATCTTCGGTTTCCTCCCACACTTCAAAGACATTCAGGTTTGTTGGTTAATTGGCTTGGTATAAATTTAAATTGTCCCTAGTGTGTGTAGGATAGTGTTAATTGGAAACGGCTTTTCCTCATCTTCCTCATTCCTTCAATAAAAGTCATAATTTTAAAGTGTCAAACCTTCCAATTTCTATTAAGTCTTGGGTTTCAACTGTTCATAGGTGGATCACTGAAACACCCTACAATCCACTTTTAACATGAGTATCTCAAGTCAAGATGTGAACTCTATTGATGGCAGACTGGGTCTGAAAATGCTGAATAATGAAAGTGAATCAGAGTTGCCAAATGTCTAGTCTACAGACTGTGGATTCAATGGGCCAGGCTTCCACAGAGTGCCATTAGATCTACAAAGTACTGTCTTGATGTGTTGGGAAGTCTGCCAGACAGCTTGTGTTCAATGTCAAAGAGGTTGAAGGAGTTAAGCACTTAACAACAGAGGATTTTGCACCGAGCATGGAAAGCCCACAAACTGTGCACCACTGATTTGCAGCAATGAATGCTGAGACACGAGTCGACAGTAGCTGAGTAATTGTTTGTGCAAGTTTTGCTGAGTGAATTTTATGTTCTAGGCCCTATGTAAAGTTTTTTGTTAAGTGCTTGACTCCTCGGTTCCTGCTGACTTTGTACATAGGCTGTCCAGCCTGCTTCCCCAGGCATCATGCCTTGTGGTTTCTAGATCCAGCAGCCTTCTCAGGAGCCTGCCCATTGAAACCAGGGCTCACAGACTAGATATTTGGTTTAATAAGTGGTTGTCGAGTCGTATTCAGAGGGGGTGAGGTTAAAATAGGTAAGGAGTGAAAAAGTTGAGACGATTGATGTCTGAAGAAAGGTCTCGACCCGAAACAATAGACAATAGACAATAGGTGCAGGAGTAGGCCATTTGGCCCTGCGAGCCAGCACCGCCATTCAATGTGATCATGGCTGATCATCCCCAATCAGTACCCGTTCCTGCCCCCCCCCCCCCCCCCCCCCCCCCCAAGCCCCTGACTCCGCTATTTTTAAGAGCCCTATCTAGCTCTCTCTTAAAAGCATCATCTACTATTCTCCAGAGATGCTGTTTGACTTGCTGAGTTACTCCAGATCTACCTATGTCTATATGCGGTTTAATAACTGGTTTAAATCATTATTCAGCAAAAGGAAATTGTCATCGTTGTCTGATCTAGTCTGAATGAAATTCTAGACTAAATGCATCCACAATTCGTGGACAATTAAGGAGCAACAATATAAATTTTGGCAGTAATATCTACATTCTACGGAGAAAGAAATAAATCTAGAGTGAGATTTTGTCAAAAAGAATAAAACGATTGTGAGGACAAACTTAGTACCTGATCTGATGTTATATATTTTTGATATCACAGCCTTCTCTTAGCTCATTCCAATTTAATAAATGATATGATCATTTTTTCCTGGAAAAAATATTGATCAATGAGTGGCGTGTGAATGCATGATTATAATCCATTGTTGGTTCAGCTTACATTGTGCAATACAAGTTTAATTTTTGATTTTTCTAAACATTGAGAGAAGTTGAAAACGACTTATCTGTTAGCATTAATTTCTTGCCAATTTATCTGGTACCATGACTTACAGTATAACACATGAATATCAAATAATCTGACATCAATATCTCACAGACCAACCACTTCATTAAAAGCATTACTTTTCCACTAGATCTCACAGAATTTCAAAATAAGTCGACAGTAGTTTCACTATTTTGTCCACTCCGAATTTCACAAGGCTGTCAATAGCTTATCTTGAAATATTAATTTTCAAGCAACATATAGAAAAAGTAGTATATGTATTTTAGTTTAGTTTAGATATAACATTAAAACAGGCCCTTCGGCCCACTTAGTCTGCACTGAACTGCAATCCCCGTACATTAACACTATCCTACACAATAGGGGCAATTTACAATTTTACACGGGGAGGAACATACAAACTCCATACAGAGATCACCCGTCGTCACAATCAAGCCCGGGTCTCTGGCGCAGTAAGACAGCAACTCTACTGATGCACCACCGTGCCACCCTGCTGAGCATTTAAGATTTTTTTGATTTGACTTGTATTTTCTTTGGTAGTTTTAAAATTGACTTGGCTGATTAATTTACTATTAAATTCTACAGGCACTTGATAGAAAACTAATTTAGACCCATTCAATCCTGAAGAAAAATATTTTCTTCCATGCACATGATGTCATTTTCTTAACGACATTTTCAAGAAATCTGATCAAGAGGGCATTGCTAAGGTTCAAATGATGCAGGGAGATATGTTTATTGCCAGGTTCTTAGTTAAATCGATCATGCCCATTTTTCACCAGTACAGGATTATTTGAAATTACTTGAAATACTGCCAAAATATTTTCTACAAATGCATGATGCTCATAATGAAGAACCCCAACACAGTTTATCAAGGTTAAAATCAATTTTGAATCACTTGCATGTATATTTTGCCTGGCCTTGAAGTCAAAGCACATTTCATGCTAGGCCACTGCTGCAGGCACATAGGCTGAAATTCTGGCATTAGATAATGGCACTACATGACATTATACAAAGACATTCATCACCTTGTCCTGTTAGACGATAGCCCTGTTCCTTAATGGACCATGTGATTATAAGCAATTAATCATTTTCACAGGCTGAAGATAGGGAAACATGAACAGTTAATTATTGTAATTTTGACTGTGAAAGAAATATACAGTACCTGCATATTTTGCATTTCATTTTCAATTTGGTTTAGTTTAGAGATTCAGGGCCGAAACAGGCCCTTCAGCAATCCCCACACACTAACACTATCTTACCTACACACACGAGGGACAATTTACACTTATATCAAGCCAATTAACCTACAAACCTGTACGTCGTTGAAGTGTGGGAGGAAACCAGAGCACCTGGAGAAAACCCACACAAGCCACGGGGAGAGCGTACAAACTCCGTACGGAGAGCACCCGTAGTCGGGATCGCATCCGGGTCTCCGGCACTGTAAGTGCTGTAAGGCAGCAACTTTACTTTTTTGCAGCAGCAGTCTCTGTGTTCAACCAGTTCCTTATTGATAGATTGACAGATGGGAACTGTTATTTCTTTCATCGCATATGTCTTAATTTTCCAACATTTCTGTGAGTTTCCAAGACCCATCAATCTGCTAACAATGCAAGGCCCATCGAGAAAATAAAATAAACAAACCAGACAACGTTGCACAGAGGGCCTAGATAAAATGTAATTGTGCAGAGCTGTGAATTTTCTAATATGCCCATTGATTTTGAAACATTCAGAATTTGAAATAATAGTAAAATCATAGAAACATAGAAACATTGAAAATAGGTGCAGGAGGAGGGCATTCAGCCCTTCGAGCCAGCACCGCCATTTATTGTGATCATGGCTGATCGTCCCCTATCAATAACCCGTGCCTGTCTTCTCCCCATATCCCTTGACTCCACTAGCCCCTAGAGCTCTATCTAACTCTCTCTTAAATCCATCCAGTGACTTGGCCTCCACTGCCCTCTATGGCAGGGAATTCCATAAATTCACAACTCTCTGGGTGAAAATGTTTTTTCTCACCTCAGTCTTAAATGACCTCCCCTTTATTCTAGGACTGTGGCCCCTGGTTCTGGACTCGCCCAACATTGGGACCATTTTTCCTGCATCTAGCTTGTCCAGTCCTTTTATAATTTTATATGTTTCTATAAGATATCCCCTCATCCTTCTAAACTCCAGTGAATACAAGTTTAAATAAATAAATAAAGCAAATATCTATTTTAAAAGCAACATTTACCATTTTCAAAGCAAGAATAAAATGCAATGTGAATGCATGCAAGATTATTGTAGAACAGCCACTAAAAAGTAACAGAAAGATTAAGAAAGATTAAGATTTTGTTTTAGAGACTGTTTTTGCATGGAAACTGGTCCTCCAGCCAGCAGAGTCCATGCCGACCAGCAATCACCCAGTTACACTAGTTCCATGAATACTCCACTTTTGCATGTACGAGGGGCAATTTGAAGAGGCCAATTAACCTACAAAAACCTGTACGTCTGTTGGAGGAAACCCACATGGTCACAGGGAGAACGTGCAGACTCCATACAGACAACAGCCGAGTCCCGGATAGAACCCAAGTCTCATCAGTTCTATCAGCTGCGCCACTGTGCTGCCTTTAAATATACTTTTTTATTAAAGATGTGTCACATTTTGTTCAGTTGAAGTGTTTATGTAAAGTTATAGAGAGCATAAATCATCAAGTGTCAGAAATAAAACAAGTTTGTTTAAATTACCTGTCATTAGTATCATTCTTTGTGCTGTAAAAACCTACACCAGGTTGAACAGAGGAACAGGTGACAAATATAACTTTTCCATTAGAATATGTTATGCATCAGGAGAACTCACTGGTGACTATGATCTATGTCATCAAAGAGCGAAACAAAATGACAGAACACCAGAAATGAAGCATCAAGAAACTCTCTTTTTGACAGCATGTTGAATGGAAAAATGAAAAAAAACATACTAATGTAGCTGACTTTTGAGCTGAGTCAAGGGTTGTTGCTTATGACAATTCATTAGTTTAGTTTTGTTTAGCTAATTTTGTTTAGTGATGCAACGTGGAAACAGGCCCTTCAGCCCACTGAGTCCGCACGGACCAGCGATCCCCGTACATTAACATTACCCTACATTGTTATGAACTTGTACAGCATTTGACTAAACCCTATTTAGTCCAAATAGTGACTCACCAGTTCAGGAAATGGAGTATGGTAGTTTAGCAACAGTTTACTTATCTATGCCATACAGCCTATTTGTGCGAGTATACGAGAGAGAACAAGAGAAAGAGAAGAAAATCATAATTGGGCAAAAATCAATCTCTGTTTAGCTGCAAAATTATCTAGATAACCATAGCAATGACCACACACACTATTCCCTCACAAGTGGGCGGCCATGGTGGCGCAGGCCCACTTCAATGCTGACTACGGGTGCTGTCTGTACAGAGTGTGTATGTTCTCCCCGTGACTGCGTGGGTTTTCTCCGAGATCTTCGGTTTCCTCCCACCCTCCAAAGACATATAGTTATGTAGGCTTGCTGTATGTGTAAATTGTCCCTAGTGTGTGCAGGATATTGTTACTGTGTGGGGATCGCTGGTCGGTGTGGACTCGGTGCGCTGAAGGACCTGTTTCCGCGCTGTATCTCAAAAATAAACGAAACTAAGTGGCCCTGCACAAAATTAAGATAGACAATGACAATAACGTTTAAGAATATGGTTTCTGGGGTTTCTCCATGGCATCTTTAAAAAGGAAAAGCAAAACTATAAGCAAGCGGGAAAGAACATTGGAGTCATAGTCATAAAACATGGAAACGGCTCATCTTGTCCGTGCCCATTTGCCTGCTTTTGGCCCGTAGCCCTCTAAAGCTACATTAACATTTTAAGTCGACATAATTAGAGATTAATATATTTATACCTTCTGGTGCCAAATTCTCCAACAATTCACAATAGTCTCGATCCTTTGCAATTACAATTCCTTCAAAACACCTCAGTCTGTTGCTCAGCCACCTTCTCAACACATACACTTATCACAGCTTCAATGCCAACCATAAACTCACCTGTACACACCTTTGATTCTCCAATCTTGCCAACAATTTCTGTTCTTTGCACTTTGAATGAATGGCCAAGTATTCACATACAAGGAATTGTTTATTCCATCACTAATGTCCATTCTTTCAAAGTCTATGCACTTCTGCTCTGCAATTTTTTCCAGTATTACACAGAAACAGAGAAACGTAGAAAATAGGTGCAGGAGTAGGCCATTCGGCCCTTCGAGCCTGCACTGCCATTCAATATGACCATGGCTTATCATCCAACTCAGTATCCTGTACCTGCCTTCTCTCCATACCCCCTGATCTCTTTAGCCACAAGGGCCACATCTAACTCCCTCTTAAATATAGCCAATGAACTGGCCTCAACTACCTTCTGTTGCAGAGAATCCCAGAGACTCACCACTCTCTGTGTGAAAAATGTTTTCCTCATCTCGGTCCTAAAGGAATTCCCCTTTATCCTTAGACTGTGACCCCTTATGACCCCTGGACCTCCCCGACATTGGGAACAATCTTCCTGCATCTAGCCTGTCCAACCCCAATTACCTTTACTTTCATCATATTCTAACGTAATTTTAAAGCATCTGCCAACATCCTTCCATTATCTTTTCATATTTATTTTCTCAAACTGGTGGTTACTCTACTAAAAGTCTTTGAAGCATCTCTGGGTGTTCTTGTTCAAGCATCGATGATTGCAACCAATAATCCATTGCCCCAGCTGTGCAACATGCTCGATGACAAGATTCATCAGTGTAACCTATATGCACTCGGCAATAACATAAAGGTCTAAAAAGTTGTAAGCCTTTCCTTCCAGATTGTCTCTGAAATGGCATTTTTTTTGGACATTTTGCCTTGCATTACTGAAGTATCTTTGTTGGCATTCTCAGTTTTACCACGCGATAAGAAGGTAGGATTATAACATCAAATATTTACCATGTAGAATTGAACCATATAAATCTGACACAGTCATTATAACAGAAGTTAATGGATGGTAAAATTAGGAAGGACTTATAGAGGCATATCTGATCCTGGTCTGACTACTATCTTGTGAATCTAGAATTTAGAAATTACCTAGATTAATTTTCATTATAATTTAGTTATAGAGTTATACAGGGTGCAAACAGGCCTTTCGGCCCAATTTGCCCACCCCGGCCAACATGTCCCAGCTACACTAGTCCCACCTGCATGCGTTTGGTCCTTATCCCTCTAAACCTGTCCTATCCATATTCCTGTATAACTGTTTCATAAAAATTGGGATAGTCCTAGCCTCAACCTCCTCCTCTGGCGGCTTGTTCCATACATCCACCACCCTATGTGTGAAAAAGTTACCCCTCAAATTCCTATGCAATGTTTTCCCCTTCACCATAAACCTATGTCCTCTGGTCCTCGATTTACCAACTCTGGGCAAGAGCCTCTGTTCCTCTCATGATCTTAGCCTCCAGGATAGTAAAGTTAGGAGGGACTTATAAAGGCGTACCTGATCTTGCCCTGACTACTCTCCAGTGAGTCAAGGATTGAAAAGGATTTTCCACTATTTGGAAACACCCACTGGTGGTTCTTTTTTAACTAATTTCAATGTTTCTAGATACATTTTGTGAGGGGTAAAATTCATCTTTGGTTAATTCAACTTTAGTGTATTGGCAACTAGTTATACATGTAGCTATTCCTAAACCCGGTTTAGGAATAGCTACTTCCCCACAGCCATCAGGCTATTAAACCTGGCTTGGAACTCTGAACATTAATATCCCTCCATCTGTTATTTGCACTTTATTGATTTTATAATCCATGGGTGTATTTATGTATAGAATTGTAGTCAATGCCTTCTATGTTCTGTTGTGCTATGCAAAGAAAGATTTTCATTGTCCTGTCAGGGACACATGACAATAAACTCTTTTGACTTTTGACTTTGACTTTTGACTTTTGACATTTCTGTCTAAATTGCCTATGTATTGATTTGTCAATGTTGGTAATAATAAATTGTCTTCTTTTAGAGCGAGGGGAGATTAGGAGGAGAAGAAAAGAATGAAGGTGGCTGCACCCAGATGTAGAGAACATGGCTCAGTCTTTCTTTCAGCTTTAGTTTAGTTTAGTTTAGTTTAGTTTAGTTTTGTTTAGTTTAGAAAAACATCGCAGAAACAGGACCTTTGGCCCACCAAGTATATACCGACCAGCGATCCCCGCACATTAACACTATCCTACACACACTAGGGACATTTTTTTCACATTTTACACCAAGCCAATTAACCTACAAACCTGTACGTGTTTTGAATGTGGGAGAAAACTGAAGATCTCAGGGAAAACCCACAGAGGTCACAGGGAGAACGCACAAACTGCAAACAGACAGCACCTGTAGTCAGGATCGAACCCGACTCTTAGGCGCTGTAAGGCAGTAACTTGACCGCTGTGCCACCATGCGCCCTAGTATGATGTAGTATGATGTAGATTGCACTATAAATATACTGCACCTTGTTCCAAGGTATGAGTAACCAGCAAAGTTGTTATTGTGATTAAACGACCACAGTTTACAAAACGACCGCATACTAATAAAATTGGAAGGATCAAAAGAAATCTTTGATTTTAATTTGGAACACTTTTAGTGGTGTTTGAGGGCAAGTGACATTGCAGATGGAAAAATAAAGCTAAAATATTCTTCACTACATTTGATCCCTGTGTATCTTGGTTTACACTAAAGGAACTGGTGGATTTGCCATACAGAAAATGTAACAAATTACTGTCAAAGCATACCACAATCAAGCCAATTCTCAATGCAGAAATTGTCAGATTTCATTGTTGGCAGCAAGAAGGATAAGAAATTCTTGCTGATTTTATCATTGCATTGAAGCATCTGGCAAGCTGGTGTGATTCTGGTACATTCCCAGATGAAAACCTCCAAGATCAGTTTCCCTGCTCTCTCCATGGGGAAGCTTATCACAAACAGCTGTTGTCAAGTCAAGCCGAGTTTATTGTCATATTCACAAGTCAAATGAGGTACAAGTACACTGAAAATTGTGCTTGCAGCAACATCACTGACACATAGACTCAGACAATAACAGAAAAAAACATAAATTATACCGAATCACATGTACATTCTACAAGACAGTGTGAAGGAAAATACTCAATATACAAGACTTTAGTGCAAAAATACACAATTAGGAAACAAGCCCATGGAAATACGAGAGGTGGTCTATAGTGTTTTGTTGTTAGTTGGTTCCAGTTTTAGGAAAGTAGATATTCCTGAACCTGGTGGTGTGTGACTTCAGGCTTCTGTATCTACTGACTGACAGCAGCAATGAAGGGAGGGCCTGCCCCGTATGGGTGGGCATCCTTGATGATAGATGCTGCCTTCTTCAGGCAGAGCCTCGAGTAGATGTTCTCAGTGGTGCAGAGTGTTGTGATCATGATGGATCGGGCAGAGCTACCACTCTCTGCAGCCTCTTGTGTTCCTGAGCATTGGACTTGTCATGAAACAACCAGTCAAGATACTTTCTGCAGTGCATCAGTAGAGGTCTGTGAGACTATTCAGTGACATGCCAAATCTCTTTGCTTTCAAGAAAATAGAGGTGCTGGTGTGCCTTCTTCCTGTTTACATCTATGTGCTGGGTCCAGGAGAGAACATCAGATATGTTATGCACAGGAATTTGAAGTTGCTAACACTCTCCATTGCTGAATATCTGGCACATGGTCTCACAACTTGCCCTTTCTGAGTCATTCGTTGGTTTCTTGGTTTTGTAGATGTTGAGTACGAGGTTGTTATTGTTGCAACACTCGACCAGGTGTTCTATCTATCTACTGCATGCTAACTCATCACCACCTGTGATTTACTAAGAATTAAGATTCCCGTTGAGTTACTCCAGCATTTTGTGTCTATCTTCAGCAGAAAGACAATACATGATTACAATCAATCCATTTACAGTGTAAAGATACATGATAAGGGAATAAAGTTTAGAGCAAGATAAAGCCAGCAAAGTCCGGTCAAGGATAGAGCGAGGGACATCAAAGAAGTAGATAGTTACTGCTCTCTGGTTGTGGATGGATGATTCAGCTGCCTGATAACAGCTGGGAATGGTCGACACTTGCCACCAGATGCTTCAGGTCAGAGGAACAGGAATGGTACAAGCCAACATGCCTGCGCACCAAAATTAGTTTATCATAAAGCAGCAAACTCTTCATTTTCCTGACACTGCTGTCTGGTCCATGACATAAAACTCCAGCGCAGGAGCAATGAGTCTAGCGATTTGGAGGTGAGCCATGGCTCTGTGAAACAGAGTACATGGTAGCCCTTCATCTCCCTCTGATACGACAGTCTTGCTCTTAGTTCTTCTACCTTTATCTCCACCAAATGCACATTGGTCAGATGGACGCTAGGGAGGTGGGGTCGTATGCAGGGACAGTTCAGTGTTTTGAAGGGCTGCCGGGCAACCACATTTTACAGAATACTGAATGGCATAGAGTGGATATGGAAAGGATGTTTTCACTGGTGGGAGAGTCCAGGACCAGAGGCCATAGCCTCAGAATTAAATGGTGCTCTTTTATAAAGGAGGTGAGGAGGAACTTCTTTAGTCAGAGGATAGTTGATCTGTGGAACTCATTGCCACAGAGGGCTGTGGAGGCCAAGTCAGTGGATATTTTTAAGGCAAAGATAGTCAAGTTCTTGATTAGAATGGTTGTCAAGGGTTATGGGGAGAAGGCAGAAAAATAGGATTAGGAAACAGAGATCAGCCATGATTAAATGGTGGAGTAGACTCGATTGGTCGAATGGCCTAATTCTACTATAACTTGTGAGCGTGAACTTGTGCATTTTCTCACACGATGGAAGTCTCCCCAATACTTGCAGGTGCCACGCTTGTATTCCAGAAGATCAGAAGATAGACATAAAAAGCTGGAGTAACACAGCGGGACAGGCAGCATCTCTGGAGAGAAGAAATGGGTGATGTTTCGGGTCGAGACCCTTCTTCAGATGGTCTGTCAAGAAAATTTTGCCTTCAAGTGATTAGCCTTCAAGTGGCTTTGCAACTTGCCTGAAAGAATTTCCAAGCATTAGGCCACTATTCTGACCCAACCAGAGTTGCTGTTCACAAACCACCAGGAGGTAACTCAAGTGCCAAAGTGGATCAACATCATCCTCCATAACATGGGCATACACTGAATTCCCAGAAAACTTCCACAAACCACTATCATGCAATGCAACCAAGTATATATTGCATTTGTAGTGATCCCTCTACGTTTTGTCATGTAATATACCACAATTGTGGAAAAATAGGAAACTTAAAAAACGTATGCAAAGATGTTAAAAAAAACCCACTGCTCCAGCGCATTATGTGTTTGACCATAGAAAAGGACACTGAACCAGAAAAAAAGATAATAGACATAGATTTGGCAGCACAGTTGCACAGTTTGCAGAGTTTCTGCCTTAAAGCGCTTCCAGGGCCAGAGACCTGGATTTGATCGTGACACTCGTCATAGGTCGTTGCAGGTCGGTGAACATTTTCGACATGTTGAAAATCCAGCGGCGACCAGAACAAGGTACGACTCTTTGGGCGACTACTCGTGACCATACAGGCTTCACCCTGTGACATATTGCCACGGTGTTGCCTGTATGGTCGTGAGTAGTCTCCTCAGTCGCCTAAAGAGTCGTAGCGTCTTTCTTGTCGCCACTGGATTTTCAACATGTTGACATTTTTTGGCAACCTGCAACGACCTATGACGGGTGCCGGCAGTCGCCGAAAAAGTCGAGTAAGTGGGACAGGCCCAATAGGCATTGACTAATTCTACAGACATGCACTCTGAAACATCAGACTACTTCATTCTTAATGGCAAAGCGCCCTGCGGGAAGACGTTGAACTTCAATAATTGAGGTGACATATACGCATGATGTTTACACAACCGGCTTGAAAAATTGCAGCCTTACCAGTGACTCTTTGAACCTCAAAAATAATGAAAGATCTATTTGCCTTACAGTGCTTACAGCGTCAGAGACCCGGGTTTGATCCCGACTATGGGTAGTGTCTGTATGTAGTTTCTAGTTTCTCCCCGTGACCGTGGGGTTTTCGCCGAGATCTTCGGTTTCCTCCCACACTCCAAAGACGTACAAGTTTGTAGGTTAATTGGCTTTGTATAAATGTAAATTGTCCCTAGCGTGTGTAGGATAGTATTAAAATACCGGGATCGCTGGTCAGTGCAGACCCGGTGGGCGGAATTATATCTCTATGACAAAAAGTAAAAGATTTTGGGGTATTAAAGGACCAAGGAATATTTGGTTAATACAAGAAAATCAAATGCAAGAAAATGGCACTGAAGTAAAAAAGCAACCAGCATCCTAGAAATTGGAGGGCCTGCACAGAGCCCTGATGACATATTTCTGCTGTTATTCATTATGTTCTTGTGGTTTTGCATCATCTGGTGGGAGAATCTACTTATCCTTAATATCGATATAAATATTCAATGATAAAAGCTCTTAGGGCTAAAGGGTACTGATTTTAGATGATCAGCCATGATCAAATTGAAGACCCGAATGGACAAATCCTGCATCTATTTTTCTATATTTCTATGTTTCTAAAGCCATCATGTACACGAAGACACTATAAAAATAGTATTTACAGTTGCTGTAATGTTAGCTGATCAGTATATATCGCATTTTAAAATACATGTACCAGCCTTGCCAAAACCCGAAAGGTCACTAATTCATGTTCTGCAGAGATGCAGCCTGACCAGCTGACATACTCCAGCACATTTTAGTTTAGTTTAGGAAACAGGCCCTTAGGCCCACTGAGTCTGCTCTGACCAGCGATCCCCGCACACTAATAATACTTTTTGTCTTTTTTCTGGTAAACCAGCATCCGCAGTTGCTTGCATATGCACTCCCTGGCGTTTTACGTTTCTCAGAGGGTCAAAATATTAGTAAATTGATCAATGTCAATATTAGAAACATAGAAAATAGGTGCAGGAGTAGACCATTCGGCCCTTCGAGCCTGCACCGCCATTCAATGTGATCATGGCTGATCATCCAACTCAGTATCCCGTACATTATTATGTATATTATATATTATGTATATATTATTTATACAAATCAAAAATCTACTGACAATTTTCATCACAGCAGTATTAGTTAACAGAATATAATCCAAATGTTTGTGGCCAATGATCTGCCATATGATTTTAATTACAGAATAATTTCCACTGAAAGAGATGATTGTTTAACTTCTCCAGGGTTTTACTTTGATGATCCAATAATTGTATTATTTTCAGAACTGAATACTGAACAGTAAATTTAGAAAATATGTGTATCTGCCTGGATTTAATAAGCCTCTCCTGCCATCAAGTACAACTTAGGCTATTGGCCATATTCATACAGTTTGGTGCAAATTATCATAGAAACATAGAAAATAGGCGCAGGAGTAGGCCATTCAGCCCTTCGAGCCAGCACCACCATTCAGTATGATCATGGCTGATCATCTAAAATCAGTACCCTGTTCCTGCTTTCTCCCCACATCTGTGATTCCGTTAGCCCTAAGACCTAAATCTAACTCTCTCTGGAATACGTTCAGTGAATTGGCCTCCACTGCCTTCTGTTGCAGAGAATTCTACAGATTCACAACTCCAAGGGTCAACATTTTTTCCTCATCTCAGTCCCAAACGGCCTACTCATCATTCTTAAACTGTGACCCCTGGTTCTGGACTCCCCCAACATTGGGAACATTTTCCCTACATCTAGCCTGTCCTGTTCTTCTTATCAGGCTCTTTGTCCAGCGACTGTCGCCCTCGATTCAGTTCAGTTTAGTTTAGTTTATTGTCACGTGTACCGAGGTACAGTCAAAAGCTTTTGTTGCATGCTAACCAGTCAGCGGAAAGACAATACATGATTACAATTGAGCCATTTACAGTGTATAGACACAAGGTAAGGTAAGGGGGAATCCGTTTTTCAGTCACTTACATGGACGCAGATGTGTCTTTCTCTGTGTCGCATCTTCGCCACCCTCTCGGCCTACCAACTGGATTGGCGCCGCCTTTCTGACCAGAGACTGGCCCAGAGCTTCAGCAGCAGGCGCAGCGCTGAATTACCATCGCAGTGCCTGGGATTCTTGTCGAGGATCGCCAGTGTTGGGGCTCCGTTCAGTGGGGCCTGATGACTTTAACACTGTGGAGCTGTGGTCTGCGGAGCTTCTAATGCTGACTTTAACATCGCGGAGGCCTAGGATCTTTTGCCGAAGATCGCCAGTGTTGGAGCTCCGTCCAGCTCGGCCTGTGGACTTCGGAAGCCACGGTCTCCAGTAAGAAGCGGCCGATTCGGAAACTCCAAGTCACAGAGTGTGTTCCGAAGCGTTCCGATGCTGGAGTTTTGAGCATCCCGGCGAGAGGGCCTGTACATCGGGCCATCCATAGTGGTGACTGCGGAGGGTTCTAGACCCCGACCACGGGTGAACGAAGATGAAGATAACTGAACTTTATTGCCTTCCATCACAGCGAGAAACGTTGATTCCGCTGTGGTGGATGTTATGGTAAATTTAATTTTGTATTGTTTTCTTTTTATTTGTATGGCTGTATGGTCACTCAAATTTCACTCTACCAATTGGTGCATGTGACAATAAATGTGAACTTGAACTTGAAATTGAACTTGAATAACGTATAATGCAAGATAAAG
This sequence comes from Raja brachyura, assembly GCA_963514005.1. The sequence goes on along the minus strand of OY740783.1, from coordinate 24,255,644 downwards.
CCGTAAAGCCTGATCAAAGATAGTCTGAGGGTCACAAATTAGGTAGATAGTAGTTCAGCACTGCTCTCTAGTTGTTGGTAAGATGGTTCAGTTGCCTTATATCAGCTGGGAAGAAACTGTCCTTAAATCTGGTGGTGTGCGTTCTCGCACTTCTCTACCTTTTGCCCGATGGGTGAGGACAGAAGATGAAGTGGCCAGGGTGCAACTCATCCTTGATTATGCTGTTGGCATTGCCGAAGCAGTGTGATGTATAAATGGAGTCAATGGAAGGGAGGTTGGTTCGTGTGATGGCCTCAGCTGCGTCCACAATTCGCTGTAATTTCTTGCGGTCTTTGATGGACATGTAGAAGTTGGTGAGAGTAGTTGGGAACATCCCAAACTTCCTAAGGCTTCTAAGGAAGTAACAGCATTGCTGTGTTTCTCTCCATCATCCCCTGGCAGCGGGCAAGCCAGGCCTGTTGTTGGGATGGACCGTGGCTCACGGGGGCCCATTGTCCCGTATTTGCTGCCATCTGCATTTGGAGTATTGTGAGCAAATTTGGGCCCAATATCTGAGATAGGATGTGCTGGTTCTGGAGATGGGCCAGAGGAGTTTTACAAGAATGAACCTAGGAATGAGTGGGTTAGCATATGATTGGCGTTTGACAGCACTGGGCCTGTACTTGCTGGAGTTTAGAAGAATGAGGGACCTCATTGAAACGTACGGAATAGTGAAAGGCTTGGAATGAATAGTTGTGGAAATAATGTTTCCCCCAGTGGGAGAGTCTCGGACTCAAGGTCACAGCCTCAGAATTAAAGGACATTCTTTTAGGAAGGCGATGAGGAGAACATTTCTTTAGTCAGAGGATGGTGGAACTCATTGCCACTGAGGGCTGTGGGGGCCAAGTCAGTGGATATTTTTAAGACGGAGATAGACAAATTCTTGATTAGATCGGGTGTCAAGGATCATGGGGAGACGACAGGAGAATGGGGTTAGGAGGCAGACATCAGCCATGATTGAATGGCGGAGTAGACTCGATGGGCTGAATGGCCTAATTTCACTTGTATAACTTGTGAACTTGTGAATCTCCCTCCATCCTCCTGTCGGGGCAGGTTCTGGGTTCCCCAGTTCCACAATGGTGAGCCAGGCCTGCCGTTGGGATGGGCCGTGACCTGTCAAGCTTCCCTCCCTCAGCAGGCCTGGTTCCACTGGAGGTGACCCAAGCTCGCCGGGACTCCCTTTGTGGTAATATCACAAGAATATGTCGATGTACATTTGTAAGTTGCGAGGGCAATTGCAATGATATTCCAATATGCACTAACAATAAGTGAAGTCTCCCATCACTTGGTTCATTGCTCTCTTGTATTAATTCCAAATGAAAATAGGGTAATTCTATTTTACCAGGTCTTCTAATAGCGTGTGCTATGAGTTAGATTTCCCTTGTTTGTTTAGCTTGTAAATTAATTGGATAACGAGCTGATGTAGTTGCAGTAATAGAAATTGAGCTATCCTACCTGAGTGAACAGAAATGAGAATTAAAATAAAAAGTAATTTTTACATCTAAGCTTTTTAAGATTTCATCAAACAATTAAAGCCTTAAAAAATGGGACTCTTACACTTGTAAATGTCACTTTCAGTGTCAGGGCAGTTAACTGATAAACAGGTTACAGTCATTGAATCATTACAAATAAAGACGTTTTTGGAACAAATTCACTTGATTCACTGTGCAATGCAACAACTTTGCATTTGGTGATGCATTCCAGTGCTATCAAATACAGCAAAGTGCAATTATCGCAAAAGTAAAATGGGCAAGTGGATATCTAAAACTTTTGAATATTTTTATTTTACTGTGCATTTCAGTAGGGTGGGGTAGCGGTAGAGCTACTGCCTTAAGGGCCTGTCCCACCAGCATGCAACACCATGCGATGAGCGCGACCTAACGTGGTCGCTTGAGCCGTCCGGCGTCGCGGGGCCGGTCCCACTTCCATCGCCGGAGCCGTGCGGAATTGTGCGGAGTTCGTCCCGACATCGCGCGGGGCTCCAAAAAACTGACCGTGTTCAAAAATTCCGCACAGCAACGGCTTGTTGGCTCGCTGTCGCCTCGACGCATTACACACCGCCCCGACGTCGTGCCTCCGTGACCCTCTATGTAGGTGCCTCCGTGACCCTCTCTGTGTGTGGCTCCGTGGCCCTCTCTGTGTGTGGCTCTGTGCCCCTCTCTGTGTGTCCCTCTCTGCCCTGGCGAACTTACCTTTAAGACTTTGCTTCAAGTTCGCCTCACTTTGCGCCGCGTTGCGCCACTCACCCGACCTCCGCGCGGCCCCTGCTGCCGGTTTGGTCGCGCTTGCCACGTGCAGGCGCATGCTAGTGGGAACGGCCCTGTACAGGGATCACCCGACATCCGCGCGGCCCCCGCTGCCGGTTTGGTCGCGCTCACCGCATGGAATCACATGCTGGTGGGACAGGGCCTTTACTGCGCCTGAGACCCAGGTTCGATTATGACTACGGGTGCTTGACTGTGCGGAGTTTGGACGTTCCCCCAGTGACCGCATAGGTTTTCTCCGATATCTTCGATTTCCCCGCACACTCCAAAGACATACAGGTTTGTAGGTTAATTGGCTTGGTTTAAATGTAGAATTATCCGTAGTGTGTGTAAGGTAGTGTTAATGTCGGAGCAGACTCGATGGGCCGTAGTAGACCAATTAACACATTTACATGACTATACTTAAAAAAATGAATTCTAATTATTGAATCAACTAGCATTTGCCATCAACATTTCAGCACAAATCCAGGCCATTTGTACTTTGGCTCCTGAACCACTTTCTTCAGTTGAATCCATTTAATCTTTTTTTAAGGTAGACACAAAAAGCTGGAGTAACACAGCAGGGTCTCTGGAGGGAAGGAATGGGTAACGTTTCGGGTTGAGACACTTCTTCAGACTGTTGAAGAGAGAAGGAGAACTTCAAAGTAGACATGCCTTGAGGAGATTTTAGAGTGGAACAGACGGAATGTGCAGGAAAACTGCAGATGCTCGTTTAAACCGAAGATAGACATAAAAAGCTGGAGTAACTCAGCGGGACAGGCAGCATCTCTGGAGAGACGGAATGGGTAGAAAGAAAGGAATTGTCTTCTCGACTGCGAAATCTCCTCAAGGTAGGTTGAAAAAGTATTCCTCCTCTCTCCGACACCCATGCCTTCTCTTCAGAAATGGCTGGCTGTCCCGCTCAGTTACTCCAGCCTTTTGTGTCTATCTTCGGGTTAAACCAGCATCTGCAGTTCCTTCCTGCACATTTTGTCTGCTCAACTGCAAAATCTCCTTAAGGTATATCTACCTCTTCTGCTCTCTAATCATTTTTTTCTACCCTTCTCCAATCTGTTTTTATTCTGTTTCTATTCAAATACTTATTCAATCTCTAATTGTAATCCCTGCTATGTTAATTTTATCCAAAAATCTGATTCAGAAAACACAGAAAATATATATTTTCTATGTTTTTTTCAGAAGCTTTCACCATTTTTAAAACCACCATTAGAATCTGTTAATCTTCAAAAATCCTATGGTAAATCCTTAATTTTCAAAAGTTCTTAATAAAAATAAACATAAACATAAAGGCAGAGCATACATTAAATCTATGAACCTTCTATTCTAGAGTGTTAAAGCATCAATCTTCCAAAACTAGCACTAATGATACCTCAAGCAAATGAAGCATCAAATGCAATATTCAATGCTTTAACTCACCATTTTATCTGTATTGTATCATAAATATACCTTTGAAGATCTATAGGTGTATTTTTGTACGCCTGCAACGCAGATAATGTTTACATATTTCACAGTGTCCATTAACCTCTGTCAAGTTCTGTGACAAAAAAAACTGATATATGTGTGTATATGGCTCATATAGATATATATGTCTATATGAACCATATACACATATATATATGGTTCAGTTGCCAGATATGTATAAATATATATATATATTTGGAACCATCCAACCAGAGAGCAGTCCTGAACTACCATCTATCTCATCGGGGACCCTTGGACTATCTTTTATCGGACATTACTGGCTTTACTTGCTTCTAAGTGTTATCATGTACAGTATCTGTACACTGTGGATAGCTTGATTATAATCATGTATTGACGCTGACTGGTTAACACGCAACAAAATGTTGGGAGAATCCAGAACCAGGGGCCATAGATTAAGAATAAGTGATAAACCATTTAGATTGGAGATGAGGAAATAAATGTTCACACAGAGAGTTAAACATCGAAACATAGAAAATAGATGCAGGAGTAGGCCATTCGGCCCTTCGAGCCTGCACCGACATTCAATATGATCATGGCTGATCATCCAACTCAGTATCCCATACCTGCCTTCTCTCCATACCCCCTGATCCCCTTAGCCACAAGGGCCACATCTAACTCCCTCTTAAATACAGCCAATGAACTGGCTTCAACTACCTTCTGTGGCAGAGAATAGTAAGATTGAACGAGAACTTACCAGTTCGAAGGTTGATCTTTATTTTATGAGGAGTCAAAGTGAGGGATTTCGTGAAGGGCCCGCCGGCGCGCATGCTCGACATACTTCAAAGTAGCGGCGTGGAATCACAGAAACCAACAATAGAAATGACTTCGCATAGTAAGATTGAAGTGACTAAGATTACCAGATGAAGGTGATTGAGGGTTGGGCGAGGAGGGCACGAAATCCCTCACTTCGACTCCTCATAAAATAAAGATCAACCTTCGAACTGGTAAGTTCTCGTTCAATCTTACTATTTCATTTCGGAGTCACGTGAGTGACTTCGTGAAGACTTCAAAGCTTCTGTGATTACACGCCCTGGACCACATCCATGCTGACACACCACTACCAGGGATGGATGGGAGGACAAACTTGCTCAATAGTTCATACTGCAAAACAAGAGCATATTTATGAATAACAAATCAAAAACCCCTCATGCGGGGACATCTCCACGTTCTGCACCTGCATTCAGCACGGCTTCTGCGAACTGTAGAGGAGCAGCAACAGGCTTGTTATAAAAACGCTGGAACACAGCTTCATTAGCCCATCCTGCTGTGGCGAGAATTTAGTCCATGGGCACCACCATGACCCTCGTCGCTGACGCCGATGCAGCCCTGGTGGAATGAGACTTGAACACATTAGTGTCGATACCTGACTTACCCAAGACGACTCGAAGCCACCTGGATATCGTCTGGACTGTCACTCGATGATGAGGTCTCTTATGAGTGACAAGCAGGTATCTCTCCATTCCTCTGATGCGTGCCGTCACCTTGACATAGTGGCGGATATGTGAGGCTAAACATAGCCTACCATCTGCGGGGTATGCCGGGAACTTCAGCTGCAGCCCTGTGCACCCAGGTCTATGCTGCTTTAGTAGCTCGTCAATGAAAAAGACTACTTCTGTAGGGGTAGAAGTCATTCTGTCGACACGAAGTTTGTGTAGTGTCTGTACCCTCTGAGCTGAAGTCAGCGCTAGTAACATCACCAGCTTCACGGTGAGTTGGTCCAGTTGGAGCCCTTCCATGGGAGACCACGTCCTGAGCAGGGTTAATACGTCCCTGACATCCCAGGTGATATTATAGCATGGTGTAGGCGGATTCATATTGAATATACCCCGCATGAGTCTGGACACTAGCCTGTTGGATCCTACCCCAATATTGAGGTAGAATGATAGCGCACTTCTGGCGCTGTTGATGGCACTGTAACTTAAGTGTTCATCATGGTGCAACCCCGCGAGGAATTCCAGGACGTCGGTTATTGTCACGTCATCGTACGTGATGCGAGAGCGGCTGCAGTAGGCTTCCCACTTCGTAATATGCGAGCGGTATCTTCGCCTTGTGGACTCTCGACACGACGCCCCGATGGTATCCATGGTCCGAGCCGAGAGGCCGTATTGGACTAACGGCCTGTTCAGAACCTGCAAGCCAACAAATTTAAATAGCCATGGCAGGGATGTGGCTCCCCTGAGACAGGGTGAGTAACCAATTGTGGGCAACCCTTCAAAAGGACCCAAGGTTCGTTGAGCATGTCAAAGACCACCGGATACCAAGGCTGTGTGGGCCAGTCGGGTATAATAAGGATGCCCTTGGCAGCATCTGCCTGAATCTTTCGCAATACCCGACTGATGACGCAAAACGGGGGGAAGGCATAGAAACCAATTCCCCCAGTCCAGCGAGAATGCATCTAGCGCTATTGCCCCAGGATCTGGTTCCCATGAAACATAGGTTGGTACCTGATGGTTCAACCGTGACGCAAAAAGGTCAATGTCCGGTTTACCAAATTTGGCTGTGACTTTAGAAAAAATCTCAGGATGCAATATCCATTCAATATTGTCATGAAATTTGCGTGACCTGGTGTCCGCCACAGTATTAAGCTCACCTGGCAAATAGGTAGCTGAAATCCAAATGTCTCTTTGAACACACCAGAGCCAAATTGAGTTAGCCAATTTGTCACACTAAACTGACCTGGTACTACCCATATGGTTTAAGTATGCCACTGCTGTGGTGTTGTCTATTTGGAGACGGACATGTGCTCCAACAAGCTTGGAACAATACGCACGAAGTCCGTGGAATGCTGCCAGCAACTCCAAATAGTTAATCCCTTGAGTCAACAACATCGTTGATTCAAGGGTGTCCCATCTGCCCCCACAACTAGAGCAATTATCCGTGGCTCCCCAGCCATTGGAGCTTGCATCAGTCTGCAAATATACCACCGGATTAGCCTCCCTGATAGGCTTGAATGAGCTGCTAATGTGACACACCCACCATTGCAACTCATTTATCGCTTCGGGCGGCAGCTGCATGGACCGGTCATAATGACCAGCGTTCTGTTTTAACGCAGCAATTTTAGCTCTTTGCAAATTCTGATAATGCAAAGGTCCATATCTCGCTGCCGGAAACAAAGCTACAAGCTTCCCAATTATTGTAGCTGAATGCCGAATCGATGGTATATTGGTGCGGATTAAATCTTGACACACCTGGGTAACCTCCTCAATCTTGTTAATTGGAATGGTAACCCTCATGCTCATAGAGTTCACCGTGAACCCTAGGTAATTAATCACCTGGGCAGGGCAGAACTTTGATTTCTCTGGATGGACAATAAACCCTAATTGTTGAAATATATTGACAGCAGCTGCAACACCCTGTTCAGCCAATTCCAGGGTGTGGCCCACAATTAAGATATCATCTAAGTAGGCCATAACTATATGGTGTCGTTGTCTCAAATGAGCCATAATTGGTTTCACTAATTTAGTGAACAATCTAGGGGCTGTGGTGAGCCCATTAGGCAAAGCCTTGTACTGCCAGAGTTGCCCCATCCAGATGAATTTCAAAAACCTTCTGTCGTATTTCTGGATGGATACTGAATAATATGCGCCTTTCAAATCGATGCATGCCATAAAGCAACCATGAGAAATCAATGATTTGGCTGTTTCAAACGTATCCATTTTAAAATGAGTGTATGTTACAAAAGTATTCAAACGGGTTAGATCAATAATGACACGACAACCTCCATCCTTCTTAGGTCTGGTGAATATATTCAAAACAAATTCAACTGGCTCATGCACCGCTCTGTCAATCACTCCCTTCTGCTCAAGACTTAAAAGTTCCTTGTAGCCTGCTGCCTGTTCTGCAGCAGATAATTTAAACGTTCGAGCGGGCATGTGCTGGGATGGAGGAAGGTCGCCATTAATAAACTCAATTTTATGCCCCTGAATATTCTGCAACACATACTCATCACCAGTAAAATTACCCCATGCACCCAAAAACAACCGAAGGCGACCACCAACATGTGAAGTTAAACAAAGAGAAAAGAGAGAACCAGACCCCCTCACCTCCGTGGTTACCGGCGGTCCTTGACACGCGTGGGTGGACGTGGAGGTACTGGGTTGGCTTGAGGGCGCGGCGTCTTCGTTTTCCACCAGGGTCTCTGCCGACCCTGTCCTAAAAAAGACCCCTGGTGCTGGGTCTGATGTTGCTGTCGTTGTGGAGCTTGAGGGTGGGTCCTCGTCGAGGTACTAGCAGACCCTCGTGATCGAATGTATGGAGACTTTGAGCCTGACGGTGCGGGGGCACTCTGAGAGCGCATGATCCCCACCGTTTTGGCTTGTTCGTCAAGCTCTTTGACTCTCTTCGAGAGGTCCTCCCCAAAGAGCTGACGGGGCGGGGGCGGCGGCGGTGGTTTGCACAATCCTGCAAACTTCGGATTGAGCGCTGGGCGGATGCTGGTTTTGCGAAACCCGTTGATTTCGTGCTGGGTCGCGCACAGGAGGCCCAGAGCATCTTCCTGGTCCAAATTCAGTTCGTCCCCGTCCACCGACCGCGCAAAGGCGGTAATAGCGGCGGTGAGGAGCTTCAGGATCCGCTGCAATTTTACCTCTTGTTGACGGATAGCCGCACTGATGTTGCCCCATATCGGCGTATTGACCACAGGCACGTTGAGGGAGTTGCAATTGGATGGAGCCTTGTGACGGCTCATTGCCTGAATGAGGACTTCTTCCTGTAGTTGCTGGTTGTTAAGAAAGTCCACAGTGGCTGCCAGCTTTGCGTTTAAAGGAAGTCCAGATGAATGTGGGGCCGCAAATTTGGTCGCCACATCCAGAAGATCCTCCGCTGGCACCTCCAACGGAGATGGTATGGGATCCACCAAAACCTCCTCCTCCTGCTGCTCCAGGCTGATGGTAGAGGCTGGTGACGACGCCCTGTGCCTGTTGCTGCCCTGCTGTTGTTGACTTTGAAGCAGGAGCTCCAGCAGCCGCTCCATACGGTCAATACGCCCTTCACCCTGAACACTCAGGTGGTCGGAGTCCTCCGGCTCTGAAAAGAAAACCGGGCTCCTATGGTAAAGGCCCCGGAACTGTTGACCGGCGAACTCGTCCTGACGTCCTCCGGCCCTTGGAACTCCCATCCATGTCCTTGCTGCAAGACATAACCAACAACAAGGACCACCAACTAAAGGTAGGATACTTACCTCCGTGGCCCCTAATGAAGGGCTGGCGAGGAGCGCGCTCCACCGCCAGCCGTCGCAGCAACGCGGTACGACGATATGTCGAGCATGCGCGCCGGCTGGCTCTTCACGAAGTCACTCACGTGACTCCGAAATGAAATTCCAGAGATTCATCACACTCTGTGTGAAAAATGTTTTTGTCATCTCGGTCCTAAAAGACTTCCCCCTTATCCTTAAACTGTGACCCCTTGTTCTGGACTTCCCCAACATCGAGAACAATCTTCCTGCATCTAGCCTGTCCAACCCCTTAAGAATTTTGTAAGTTTCTATAAGATCCCCCTCAATCTTCTAAATTCTAGCGAGTACATGCCAAGTCCATCCAGTCTTTCTTCATATGAAAGTCCTGACATCCCAGGAATCAGTCTGGTGAACCTTCTCTGTACTCCCTCTATGGCAAAAATGTATTTCCTCAGATTAGCAGACCAAAACTGTACACAATACTCCAGGTGTGGTCTCACCAAGACCCTGTACAACTGCAGTAGAACTTCCCTGCTCCTATACTCAAATCCTTTTGCTATGAATGCTAACATACCATTCGCTTTCTTCACTGCCTGCTGCACCTGCATGCCTACTTTTAATGACTGGTGTACCATGACATCCAGGTCTCGTTGCATCTCCCCTTTTCCTAATCGGCCACCATTCAAATTATAGTCTACTCTCCTGTTTTTTCCACCAAAGTGGATAACCTCCCATTTATCCACATTATACTGCATCTGCCATGCATTTGTCCACTCACCCAACCTATCCAAGTCGCCTCGCAGCCTCCTAGCATCTTCCTCACAGCTAACACTGCCCCCCAGCTTCGTGTCATCTGCAAACTTCGAGATGTTGCATTCATAGAAACATAGAAACATAGAAATTAGGTGCAGGAATAGGCCATTCGGCCCTTCGAGCCTGCACCGCCATTCAATATGATCATGGCTGATCATCCAACTCAGTATCCCGTACCTGCCTTCTCTCCATACCCTCTGATCCCCTTAGCCACAAGGGCCACATCTAACTCCCTCTTAAATATATCCAATGAACTGGCCTCAACTACCCTCTGTGGCAGAGAATTCCAGAGACCCACCACTCTCTGTGTGAAAAAATTCCTTCTCATCTCGGTCCTAAAGGATTTCCCCCTTATCCTTAAGCTGTGACCCCTTGTCCTGGACGTCCCCAACATCGGGAACAATCTTCCTGCATCTAGCCTGTCCAACCCCTTAAGAATCTTGTAAGTTTCTATAAGATCCCCTCTCAATCTCCTAAATTCTAGAGAGTATAAACCGAGTCTATGCAGTCTTTGTTCATAAGACAGTCCTGACATCCCAGGAATCAGTCTGGTGAACCTTCGCTGCACTCCCTCTATGGCAATAATGTCCTTCCTCAGATTTGGAGACCAGAACTGTACGCAATACTCCAGGTGTGGCCTCACCAAGACCCTATACAACTGAAGTAGAACCTCCCTGCTCCTATACTCAAATCCTTTTGCTATGAAAGCTAACATACCATTGGCTTTCTTCACTGCCTGTTGTACCTGCATGCCTACTTTCAATGACTGGTGTACCATGACACCCAGGTCGCGCTGCATCTCCCCTTTTCCTAATCGGCCACCATTTAGATAGTAGTCAGTTTTCCTATTTTTGCCACCAAAGTGGATAACCTCACATTTATCCACATTATACTGCATCTGCCAAACATTTGCCCACTCACCCAGCCTATCCAAGTCACCTTGCATTCTCCTAGCATCCTCCTCACAGCTAACACTGCCCCCTCGTTCAATTCCCTCGTTCCCTACTCCTACTCATTGCTTCCTGTCTGCCAGCCAGTTTTCTATCCACATCAATACTGAACCGCCAATACCGTGTGCTTTAAATTTGCGTACTAATCTCTTATGCGGGTCCTTGTCGAAAGCCTTCTGAAAGTCCAGATATAACACATCCGCTGGTTCTCCCTTATGCACTCTACTAGTTACATCCTCGAAAAATTCTATAAGATTCGTCATACATGATTTACCTTTCATAAATCCTTGCTGACTTTGTGCATTGATTTCACCACTTTCCAAATGTGCTGCTATTCCATCTTTAATAACTGACTCTAGCAGTTTCCCCACTACCGATGTTAGACTAACTGGTCTGTAATTCCCCGTTTTCTCTCTCCCTCCATTTTTAAAAAGTGGGGTTACATTAGCTACCCTCCATTCCTCGTGAACTACTCCAGAATCTAAAGAGTTTTGAAAAATTAGCACTAATGTATCCACTATTTCTGGGGCTACTTCCTTAAGTACTCTGGGATACAGCATTTCTGGCCCTGGGGATTTATCTGCCTTCAATCCATTCAATTTACTTAACACCACTTCTCAGCTAACCTGGATTTCACTCAGTTCCATCTCATTTGACCCCAGGTCCCCTGATATTTCCGGCAGATTATTTATGTTTTCCTTAGTGAAGACTGAACCAAAGTAGTTATTCAATTGATCTGCCATGTCCTTGTTCCCCATGATCAATTCACCTGTTTCGGACTGCAAGGGACCGACATTTGTTTTAATTGTGAGTGTGTGGAATTCTCTGCCTCAGCAGGCGGTGGAGGCTGGTTCTCTGGAACCAGTTATTCATTCAGTTATTCATATATATACAATACATTACAATATAATTTCGAAATGACATACAACAATATAGTAACCAGATATTATATTGGGCTTCTGAAATTTGGTGCCACTAACTTCATCCAAACCACATTTTGGAAGTAGGCTACTAATAACAGCCATCACTATATTATGTATTTGATACATGTAACCAAGAATAAATAATTATTTGTTATAGTAAAAAAATTGTACATTAATTATTTAGGTTTCCATTGTTCAATAAAGGATTTTAACTTTCCCATTATAGACAGTGGTTGCCATAGTGCCAAGGGCTTAGATGGGGTGGAATTTGGTAAATGTGTTCAGCAAAGTTTCCCTCGGCAATATGTAGAGGGCCCTACATGGGAGAGAATCTCCTGTCCCCTTTATGTCCTCCTGATTTACTTCCTAAGTATGCTCCTCAGTTCCTGAAACTGATCTGCTCTTAGGAAATTGGGAAGGACAAGTCACTGTTTGTGACTGAGTGCTGGTCAGTAGAGGAACGAAGGCCATTGGAATTGCAGCGCATCCAAAGCATTACATTCTCAATGGTTTCTTTAAGCAGATTGCTCTCACGGCACAAATGCTAATCTGAATCCCACTTCTTGCGTTACTTCTGTTTATCTCATTCACCATGCATTGAATCCTGCCTTGCATAACATTGAACATATTCTGTTAGCTTTCCTATCAGTGACTTGCAAAGAGAACTGATTATTTACATTGCAGATCAAAATGCTAACAATGATGAAGCAAAATAGAAAGAAATATCCACTTAATTTATTTAGCCGTAGAGTTAACCAAGATATGACTAATAACATTTTGTCAGCAGCAAGTCCAGCTGTTTGGGCTATTGCCGGGAAATCCTAGTCTATAAATTGACAGCAATTAGTTATATCTGCTTTAGACAGTCTCGATCCAAAACGTCACCCAGTCCTTCTCTCCAGAGATGCTGCGTCCCGCTGAGTTACTCCAGCATTTTGTGTCTATCTTTGGTGTAAACTGGCATTTGCAGTTCCATCCTACACATATCTGCTTTGTGTCTTCTGTACCTTTGCAACATACGATGGGCTGGAATAGGTGAATGTATTAAACAATATTTCAGCCTCGCATATTGCATAAATCATGCACGAGAGGAAGCATTTCAATTTCAGAGCAGCCACTTTGTCCCAGATGTGCAGTCTACTTAATCACGCTGCAGGGATTTGAATCATCTGAAGAATTCAGGCCTAATCACCATTGTAAAGATCACATCTGGAAAATAGCAAGTCGTTTTCAGCTTACTGATTCACAGTTCATGAAAACTTAGGGAAAATTGTATTGGATCCAGATGACATTCCTCGATCATCAATGCATCTGAATCACCCTCCAGAGTTATTCGGTCAAAGAAGGTGTGGCCACATCCAAGCTCTACCCAATGTTTGATTGGATTCATATTAAATTTTATTATGGCAGGTGAAACTTTAGCATGGAAATATGAGAACATGTAATGCTTCTTCTTCTTCTTCCAATTTATGGAGAAATACTCACAAATTTATAAGTATTTACGTATTTATGATGAAAAATGTTATTTGATAGAAAGAGTACACACGCAGACCTCATAGATTTATAATATCTATATTTTTAATACATTTCATACACTGTCTATGATGTGCTTCAAGGTCAAGGGCAACAAGTTGTCACATTCACAAGAAAGCGTCACAGCAAAGAAATATATGTCTGCTTATTTGTGTTTTTTAATTTTGAAAATTTTGAAAATGATAAATAAAACTGCAGATGCAGCAAGTCTGAAATAAAAGCAGAGTGCTGGAAGCACTCAGCTGGTTAGGCAGCAGCTGTGGAACGTGAAACAGTGTTAAACCTTCAGGTCAAAAAACATTTGTCAGAACTGGGGAAGTGGGAAATCAACCAAGTTTTAATTTGCAGTGAGGGTGGAGAGAAATTGTTCCCAATGTTGGGCGAGTCCAGAACCAGGGGCCACAGTCTTAGAATAAAGGGGAGGTCATTTAAGACTGAGGTGAGAAAAAACTTTTTCACCCAGAGAGTTGTGAATTTATGGAATTCCCTGCCACAGAGGGCAGTGGAGGTCAAGTCACTGGATGGATTTAAGGGAGAGTTAGATAGAGCTCTAGGGGCTAGTGGAGTCAAGAGATATGAGGAGAAGGCAGGCATGGGTTATTGATAGGGACCGATCAACCATGATCACAATAAATGGCGGTGCTGGCTCAAAGGGCCGAATGGCCTCTTCCTGCACCTATTTTCTATGTTTCTATGTTTCTATGTTTCATCCCTCAGCCTTCTGCACTCCCATAAATAAAGTCCTACTCTGCCCATCCTCCCCCTATAGCTCAGGCCCTTGAGTCCTGATCACACCCTCGTAAATTTTTTTTAGCATTTAGCATCAGGTGAAACTCTGAGCTTCAGGGAGTATGACTTGGAGGAGTGATATATTGACTGCAATAACGTTTTACGTAACTAATTTCCGTATTTCAATCTCCATTATCCCAGCAAAAAGCATTAATTTAAGTGAACTTTGGGGTACTCTACTGCATGGTCATGAAAACCAACTCTTTGTGTAGTTAATTTTTAATACTAACCAGACATTGTGACAATTCCTAAATCGGGTGACTGTGCAAAAACAAAATCCACATCACTGCCCTGGCTATTAATCATGATGAATAGCACAATGTGTTCATATTATCTCTGGCAAAGGGAAACACCATAAAAATTGTTACAGATTCCTCCCTTCTTTTTCTGTTTCAGATGTTACATGGCAGGGATGGCCAAACATGGATTAGACGATCCAGGCATCCAACTTCTCAAGAGCAAAGAAGAAAAAGTGCACATGGTTGACGAGGGTAAAGCAGTGGATGTTGTCTATATGGACTTCAGTAAGGCCTTTGACAAGGTTCCTCATGGAAGGTTGGTTAAGAAGGTTCAACTGTTGGGTATAAATGCAGGAATAGCAAGATGGATTCAACAGTGGCTGAATGGGAGAAGCCAGAGGGTAATGGTGGATGGCTGTTTGTCGGGTTGGAGGCAGGTGAGTAGTGGGGTGCCTCAGGGATCTGTGTTGGGTCCTTTGTTGTTTGTCATGTACATCAATGATCTGGATGAAGGGGTGGTAAATTGGATTAGTAAGTATGCAGATGATACCAAGATAGGGGGTGTTGTGGATAATGAAGAGGATTTCCAAAGTCTACAGAGTGATTTAGGCCAGTTGGAAAAATGGGCTGAAAGATGGCAGATGGAGTTTAATGCTGATAAATGTGAGGTGCTACACCTTGGCAGGACAAATCAAAATAGGACGTACATGGTAAACGGTAGGGAATTGAAGAATACAGTTGAACAGAGGGATCTGGGAATAACCGTGCATAGTTCCTTGAAGGTAGAATCTCATATAGATAGGGTGGTAAAGAAAGCTTTTGGTATGCTAGCCTTTATAAATCAGAGCATTGAGTATAGAAGCTGGGATGTAATGTTAAAATTGTACAAGACGTTGGTGAGACCAAATCTGGAGTATGGTGTACAATTTTGGTCGCCCAATTATAGGAAGGATGTCAACAAAATAGAGAGGGTACAGAGGAGATTTACTAGAATGTTGCCTGGGTTTCAACAGCTAAGTTACAGAGATAGGTTGAATAAGTTAGGTCTTTATTCTCTGGAGCGCAGAAGGTTAAGGGGTGACTTGATAGAGGTCTTTAAAATGATGAGAGGGATAGACAGAGTTAATGTGGACAAGCTTTTCCCTTTGAGAATAGGGAAGATTCAAACAAGAGGACATGACTTTAGAATTAAGGGACAGAGGTTTAGGGGTAACATGAGGGGGAACTTCTTTACTCAGAGAGTGGTAGCGGTGTGGAATGAGCTTCCAGTGGAAGTGGTGGCGGCAGGTTCGTTGGTATCATTTAAAAATAAATTGGATAGGCATATGGATGAGAAGGGTATGGAGGGTTATGGTATGAGTGCAGGCAGGTGGGACTAAGGGAAAAAAGTTGTTCGGCACGGACTTGAAGGGCCGAGATGGCCTGTTTCCGTGCTGTAATTGTTATATGGTTATAGATGGTTCACAAACCTCCAACTTTTTAAAGGCAAATCAAGATTGAATATTGGACTCGAAGAGTGGATGACCTAACAGTGACTCAAAATTCCACATTGAAGACCAGAGGCTTTGTGGTTAATTCCCAGATGCAATCTTTGTATATCTCCAGAAAAGCACATTTATGATCCAGGTGGTTTGGTAGTTTAGTTTAGTTTAGTTTAGTTTAGTTTAGTTTAGTTTAGTTTAGTTTAGTTTAGTTTAGTTCGTTTTAAATTTATTGTCATGTGTACTGAGGGACAGTGAAAATCTTTTGTTGCATGTTAAACAGTTAGCAGAAAGACTACGCACAGTTGCAATTGAGTCATCCACAGTGTACAGTTACACGATAAAGGGAATAACGTTTAGTGCAAGGTAAAGTCCGATAAAAGATAGTCCAAGGGTCTCCAGTGAGGTAGATCATAGCTCAGGGCCACTCTTTCGTTGTTGGTAGGATGGTTCAGGTAATGTTTCCACCCCATCGTCAGATTACATAATCTTGGCTGATCCACAGATGCAGTACTGAGAGAACATAGCACTGTTGGATAGACTTCATTACAGACGAGTCATTGAACTAATTACTATCTTGAGTTGACATACATGGTTCCATGGCACTATTCCAAGAAGATAAAGCGACTTGTCCCTGATGACTCGCTGGTAGGACTAAAAATATTATTTGATTTTTTAATTAGATTACTGTTTGTGGAATCTTCCAGTAAGCTAAACGAGCAACCAGTATACTTATAATAGAGCAGTGACTACACTTCAAAAGTATGTCACCGGTTATAAATCAATTTAGAACATCCTGGGATCATAGAAGAAGGCACAAAGTAAATTGCTCTTTACATATTTGGTTGGACAGATGTCTCTATCATCTTGGAAATCCACCAAATTCAGTGGAGAACTCCCAAATGTATCTGGTATGGGTCTAAGCTTGGGTCAAAACAATGAATTATTAGACAAGATTAAATTCTCAAAAGAGGCAAATGTATGCTTATATAACAGCTGGCAGGTAAATTCCACCATGTCAGCCAAGATGACTTAAACCATCTTTTCTAAAATGAATTATATACCTAAAGGGTCAGATATAATTTCAAATATTTGAATGCAATCCAGAAAACACACCACTAGCAAATGCACTTCCTCCAGGAATTGTACCTCCAGCCTCATCACCACCCTCAAACATTTTCCTTCAGCTGCCCCTCCTCCCCACTCACTCCTCACCGACACCACGGTTAAGTTCTATAAAACAGGCTTACCTCAATATCACAGAATCTTTGGGAGACTTGAAATGAGACTCAAACTATCGGGCAAGACAAAATTAGCAGAGAATGTCAGTGGCAAAGTTTTACAACAGCCACCTTCAGCATACATTCCTTTGTCGTAAAACAAGGCAACCTATTTCACATATTGTGTAAGAAGTAATGGCAGGTGCTGGTTTACACCAAAGATAGACACAAAATGCTGGAGTAACTCAGCAGGTCGGGCAGCATCTCTGGAGAAATGTAATAGGTGACGTTTTGGGTTGGATCCTTTCTTCTATTTCACATATTGAGCAGTGATGCACAAGCACATGGCAAGTCTCGCAATACCTGCAAATTCAAGCCCATTGCTTCAAACTATCACTAGGGCAGCACGGTGGCACAGCAGTAGAGTTGCTGCCTTACAGCACATGCAGCGCCGGAGACCCGGGTTCATTCCCGACTATGGGTGCTGTCTGTACGGAGTTTATAAATTCTCCCCATGACCTGCATGGTCTTTCTCTGAGATCTTCAGTTTCCTCCCACACTATAAAGATGTACAGGTACAAAGGTTAATTAGCTTGGTGTATGTGTAAATTGTCCCCAGTGTGTGTAGGATAGTGTTAATAAATGGGGATCGCTGGTTGATACGGACTCGATGGGCTGAAGGGCCTGCTTCCGCGCTATAAACAATAGACAATAGACAATAGACAATAGGTGCAGGAGTAGATCATTTGGCCCTTCGAGCCATCACCACATTCAATGGGATCATAGCTGATCATTCCCAATCAGTACCCCGTTCCTGCCTTCTCCCCATATCCCGTGACTCTGCTATCTTTCAGAGCACTATCTAAATCTCTCTTGAAAGTATCCAGGGATCCGGCCTCCACCGCCCTCTGAGGCAGAGAATTCCTGAGGCAGACACAACTCTCTGTGAGAAAAGTGTTTCCTGGTCTCTGTTCTAAACGGCTTACCCCTTATTCTTAAACTGTAGCCCCCGGTTCTGGACTCCCCCAAATTCGAGAACATGTTTCCTGCCTCTAGCGTGTCCAAACCCTTAATAATCTTATATGTTTCAATTAGACGCCCTCTCATCCTTCTACACTCCAGAGTATACAAGCCCAGCCATTCCATTCTCACAGCATATGACATCCCGGGAATTAACCTTGTAAACCTACGCTGCACTCCCTCAATAGCAAGAATGTCCTTCCTCAAATTAGGGGTTAAAAACTACATACAGTACTCCAGGTGTTATCTCTAAACTATACGAAACTATACTAAACTAAACATATTTGTCTTCATCCTGTAATACCAGCTTATCAAAGTCTGATAGTTATTTTGCAAGATTCCTAGACACTATTTACTATTGGAAAAACAGAGCGCTCGTTTAGAGAGTAGGTAATTGAAGCGCACGGCAGAACAACCGTCCCGTAAACATTTGGAACGCGTACAGACACGGCTCTTTCTCAATTCGCCGCCAACGTCGACCATATGTTTACTACCACCCCCTTGCTTCTTGATTGTCCCTAGGTAATCCCACATGGTGGCGCGGTGACTCAGCGGTAGAGTTGCTGCCTTACAGCGAATGTAGCGCAGAAGACCCAGGTTCGATCCCAACTATGGGTGCTGTCTGTACGGAGTTTGTACGTTCTCCCCATGACCGCGTGGGTTTTCTCCGAGATCTTCGGTTTCCTCCCACACTCCAAAGACATGCAGGTTTGGAGTTTAATTGGCTTGGTAAATGTAAAATTGTCCCTAGTGTGTAGGATAGTGTTAATGTGCGGGGATCGCTGGTCGGCGCAGATGCGGAGGGCCGAAGGGCATGTTTCCACATTGTATCTCTAAACTAAACTAAACTAAACGCAGCCCCCCAGGGGGCAGTACCACCCACTTTGGGAACCACAGTCAAAACCTATTTCCCAGAAATGAAAAAAACAAAATACTAGAGGGCATAGTTTTAAGCTGAGAGGCGCAAAGTTTAAAGGAGATATGCAAGGCAGGTTTTCTTTATACAGAGGATGACGAGTGCCGGGAATGTGCTGCGGAAGGTTGGGGTTAGGACAGATACAATTTTTGGATAGGCATATAGTATGTACATGCAAGGAATGGAGGGATTTGGATTATGTGCAGTTAGATAAGATTTGGTCTCGACATTAAGTTCAGCACAGACACTGTGCTATATTGTACTAAGTTTATTATAGCTTTTTAGTTTAGAGAAAGAGCGCGGAAACAAGCCCTTTGGCCCACCGAATCCGCACAGACCAGCGAATCTCGCACATGAACACCATCCTATACTGTGCACAAACCTTACATCTATACCAAGCCAATTAACCTACAAACCTGTACGTCTTTGGAGTGTGGGAGGAAACTAAAGTTCTGGGAGAAAACCCACACAGGTCACAGGGAGAAGGTACAAACTCCGTACAGACAAGCACCCATATCGGGATCGAACTCGTTCTCTGGCGTTGTAAGGCAGCAACTCTACCGCTGCGCCACCGTGCCGCCCATATGTTCTTTGTTCACTTGGAAGGCCTAGTTCGTATTTCATGCAATTACAAAGATGTCCAAACTTTTTGTTAAGACAAGACAAACTTTCCCAGAGACACCCAAGATTAGTTTGACCTGATATGATCGATAACTCTTGTTTTCAGTATTAGGGAGGCTTTCGCTAAGGCTACTGATGCACTTGTGTAATATACATTCATGATTCATCACACAACTACAACCAGCTTGTTGATGCGATCCACACAGTAGCACGCAAGACAGTAGCATGCAAGCACAGTACTCGCTAGATTTTAGAAGATTGAGGGGGGATCTTATAGAAACTTACAAAATTCTTAAGGGGTTGGACAGGCTAGATGCAGGATGTTTGTTCCCAATGTTGGGGAAGTCCAGGACAAGGGGTCACAATTTAAGGATAAGGGGAAATTTTTTAGGAGCTAGATGAGAAAAACATTTTTCACACAGAGAATGGTGGATTTCTGGAATTCTCTGCCACAGAAGGTAGTTGAGGCCAGTTCATTGGCTATATTTACGAGGGAGTTAGATGTGGCCCTTGTGGCTAAAGGGATCAGGGGGTATGGAAAGAAGGCAGGTACGGGATACTGAATTGGATGATCAGCCATGATCATATTGAATGGTGGTGCAGGCTCGAAGGGCCGAATGGCCTACTCCTGCACCTATTTTCTATGTTTCTATGTTTCTAAGACCATTCCGCTGGGCTGCCGGCTTAACTACATTGCAGTCGTGGACGCTGAAACTGCTGACTTACTCTCTATGTACAAATAGCTTTTCGATGAAGACCCATTCACAGACAAAACAGCTGAAATTGGGAAACAGCTCACAGATGCACTCAATGAAGCAAAATGCAGACAATGTCAGGAGCTGATGGAAACAACAGGCCTACGACACAACAGCAGGAAGGCATGGGCAACACTGAGATGTGTCAGTAATGACCCCACCCACAGTAAACCACGTGGAAATGTGATTCCTAACTAGGTTGTCCACCAGTTGTTGCTAAACGGCAAGAGTAGAGGTAAGAAACCTCCGCCCCCAAAGTTTGTTGATGGCAACAACCGAAACGACGGATGGTACATCCAACCTTTCACCATGGACGAACTCAACAAAGACCTGAATGTGATGAAACCTAACAAGGTAGCTGGTTTAGACAACATCAGAACTGAGATGCTGCAACATCTGGGTCCCAGAGCACGAGAATGGCTGCTGGAGATGTTTAACATCTGCATAGCAACCAACTCCATTCCACAAGTCTGGCGGAAATCCAGGGTTGTTGCTTTACCAAAACCAGGCAAAGATGCCAATCTTCCCAGCAGCTACCGGCCTATATCCCTGCTGTGCCACCCATACAAACTGATGGAGAGATGCATACTGAACCACATCACGCTGGATGTACACGATGTTTTGATACCTGAACAAGCTTGATTCCTCCAGGGAAAGTCAACAACAGGACAACTGCTGAACCTCACTCAGCACATTGAATATGGCTTCGAGTGGAAGCTGGTCACAGGTGCAGTATTTGTAGACTTGTCCACAGTATATGACACTGTAAACCACCGTACCATGAAAGCCAAACTGCAACAAACACTACAGGACTCTCATCTTGTCCAGTTCATCATGACAATGATGGGGAACCGCCGCCTCTTCGTATGCCTGAATGATCGGAACAGCCGTTGGAGATGTCAAAAGCATGGTCTACCACAGGGCAGTGTCCTTTCCCCAACGTTGTTCATTATATACACCAATGACCAACCCATCACCTTGAAAACTAGGTTGTTTCTGTATGCTGATGACTTATGCATCGCAACGCAATCCTCAGACTTCAGTCAGATTCAGACCATAGTAGAGGCTGCTCTGCAGAATATGACAACATACTACCAGCAGAACTCCCTGCGCCCAAACCCAATAAAAACGCAAAACTGCAGGTGCGATGGAATGATATTCTGTTGGAACACTGCAAAGCCCCAAAGTACCTAGGTGTGTTCCTCAATCACACGTTATCATATCGGCAACATGTTGAGAAAACCAAGGCAAAGGTCAACACCCGGACCAATGTCATCGAAAAATTGGCAAACCACTCATTTGGAAGTGACCCAACAACAATTTGCACTGCAGCCCCGGCGCACTCAGTGGCAGTATATGCAAGCCACGTCTGGAGCTGCTCTAAACATGCACACATGGACTCTGCATTGAACACTGCCTGCAGGAAAACCACAGGATGCCTGAAGCCGACAAAGGTTGAACACCTGTAAGAGCTGACAGGCATCAACGAACCATCTTGAAGACATGATTGGGCAGCTGCGGTAGAACGCTTCAATGCGGACACAGACCCCCGCCACCCCTTGCACAATCACCAACATGTCAGAAAACGGCTGAAGAGTCGGAATATCTTCATGGAACTAGAGCCAACCGTACCAGGCACCAAAACCAAACAACAGATGGCACCAGGACACCACCTGCCTTATACTACCTGGAAAGCCCTAAACCGCCTCCGCACTGGAGTGGGACGTTGCTGACTCAACCTGAAGAAGTGGGGCCTCTCGAACTCTGACAGGTGCAACTGTGGAGAGGTACAGACAATGGCCCACCTACTGGCATGCAGCAGAGAGGCATCCACTGCGGACGATCTCCGCAGAGGCACAGATGTGGCACTGGCTGTGGCAAAGCAATGGCAGAACGCCGCGTGGCAAACGAGCGAGTGAGAGTATTAGGGAGGATAGCTGGTTTTAAAATGTAGTTGACTGTTGTTTATAGATTGTGGAAGTGTGGGCTTATTGAGGATATAAATGCCTGTTGTGCATGAGCTGTGTTGTGCATGCATCTTCACCACGGGCCAAGATTCCGGAATGGTGCCAGCACCCACAGGCTGAAGATACTTTGAAAAATCTCCAGTACAAGCTGTCATAATGAGTTCCTGATGAGCGTTTGCAGTTGAAGGATGAGTGAGACTCAGTATTTATTTGCTGTCTTGCTGCTGTTTATTGTAGCTTTATGGTGATTTTATTGTTCTGTCAATACAGGGCAGCACGGTGGCACAGCAGGGTGGCACGGTTGCGCAGCCGTACAGTTGCTGGCTGACAGCATTGCAGAGCGGTAAACTCAGGTTCGATCCTGACTACGGGTGCTGTCTGTAAAGAGTTTGTATGTTCTCCCCGTGACCGCGTGGGTTTTCTCCGAGATCTTCGGTTTCCTCCCTCACTCCAAAAATTTGTAGGTTAATTGGTTTGGTATAAGTGTAAATGTCCCTAGTTTGTGTTGGATAGTGTTAATGTGTGGGGACTGCTGGTCGGTGTGGACTCAGTGTGCTCTAGGACCTGTACACGATGTATCTCGAAAACTAAAAAAACACTGTAAATGATTTTTCTCTTAATTTTATGTTTTTGTTATTTGCCAGAGCTGCAACAACACCACGCAGTCCAGTGTTCACTCCCGTCAACGAGGTAAAGGGCAGTAGGAGCACAAGAAGATCTTGTTCCTCTCCAACTTCTAGTTTAGTTTAGGGAAACAGCGTGGAAATAGGCCCTTCGTCCTACCAAGTACATAACGACCAGCGATCACCCCGTACACTAGCACTATCCCACACAATAGGGTCAATTGACAATTTTAACGAAGCCAATTAACCTACAAAACTGTATGTCTTTGGAGTGTGGGAGGAAACCGGAGATCCCGGAGATCCCAGAGAAAGCCCACATGGTCACGGGGAGAATGTACAAACTCTGTACAGACAGCTGCCGGTGTCAGGATCGAACCCGGGCATATGGTGCTCTAAGGCAGCAACTCCCACCACTGCACCGTACTTCTACACGCAAAATAACTTGCAGAATAATTTATTTCCTGCCTGCAAAGATGTGGAGCAGCATTCAAACAGCAGTAAAAACTCCTGACCGTGGTGAGATTTAAGGAATTACTGGTAGGTTTCCATGAAGAATAAATTTTCGTTCTTCATAAGTTCATTAGTTCATCAGTGAAAAGAGTAGAATTAGGTATTTCGGCCCATCAGGTCTACTCCGCCATTCAATCATGGCTGCTCAATCTTTCCCATTCAACCCCATTTTCCTGCCCTCTCCCCACAACCCCTGCCATCCCTACCAATCAAGATCCCTGTCACTCACCAGCCCCAAAAAATCAACTTCATTATTTTAAATTGTTGACGTGATGTGGACATCATTGACAAGGCCATCCTTTTACAATCCACCCTTAACTGCCTCTTGAACCATCCAACCATCTCAGAGGCAGCCAAGAGTCAGTCAGGTATGTGGAACAGATTCTCTCCTCTGAAGGACATAAGTGAACCAGATGGGCCTAATTGGGCTATACTAGTTTTTATTGTTTTTCATTCTAAATTTATGTTTGGATCCAAGCTCACTTTTCTCAATTATCCAGGAACTGGACACAATTATAACAATTTAAGTCTTTTGTCACCATAACCCCATAAAAACCATCCTACCATGAAAATAAATCAGTATTTCTTCATTATTGCTGGATTTGTATCTTGGAGCGGAGTAATAAATCCTTCACCTAGAAGACTAGAAGGGTACAAAAGGACCACATCCTACAAAGTAAAGAGAAACACAAGAGTTAATCAGGGCATACAGCATGGAATTGGGTCATTTAGCCCAACATGTCCATGCCCCATCTAAACAAGTCCCATTTGCCCATGTCTGGCCCATATCCCTCTCAACCTATTCTGTCCATGCACCTGTTCAACTGTCCTTTAAATGCTGTTATAGTACCTGACTCAACCACCTCGTTTGGCAGCTTGTTCCATATCCCCACCAATTTCTGAGTGAAAACGTTTCTCCTCTGGTGCCTATTAAATCCTGCCCCTCTCATCTTAAACCTATCACCTCTGTATCTTAATTCCCATACAAGACTGTGTATTTGCCCAATCTATTCCTCTCATGATTGTATCCGCCTCTATAAGATCTCCCCCAACCTCTTAAGAACACCCAGAAATTTAGCTTGAGGACTCAGCTGAACAAGTCTGTGCCATCAGAACAGCAGAGTGGCACACCTTATAGAGCTGTTGCCTCAGAGCATCAGTGATCTGGCTTCAATCATGATCACCAGGACTACGTGTGACCGTTTGTGTTTCCTGAGTGCTCTGGTTTTGTGGGCTAATTGGCTGCTGTAGATTGCCCCTATTGTGTAGTGGATGAGAAAGTGGGATAGCATAGAACTAGTGTGAAAAGGACATCGATGGCCGACGCAGACGTGATGGTCCAAAGAGCCTATTTCTGTTCTGCATCTTTCAATCAATTGTGTATAAAATTATGAGAGGAACAGCTCGAGTCTCTTGCCCAGAGTAGATTAATCGAGGACCAGAGAACATACATTTAAGGTGAAGGGGGAAAAGATTTAATAGGAATCTGAGGGGTCACTTTTTCACACAAAGGATGGTGGGTGTATGGAACAAGCTGCCAGAGGAGGTAGTTGAGGCCGGGACTATCCCAACTTTTAAGAAACAGTTAGACAGTTACATGGATAGGATAGGTTTGGGGGGATATGGACCAAGCGCAGGCAGGTGGGATTAGTGTAGCTGGGACATTGTTGGCTGGTGTGGGCACATTGGGCCGAAGGACCTCTTGCGTGACACTGTAACACTCTATGACAATCAGTGACGGGAGCAACAATTTGATGTAATGGTAGAAGTATTGGATGTTGATTGTGGAGATCATTTTAGTTTCAGGCAGATTGTGAAATTCACTGTCTGGCAGGTGGCAATATCATTGCTTAATTGTGAATAAAGATGATCAATTTGTTCTGTTGCATTGCAATGTAGGAGGATGAAAATAAAGTAAAGCACAATTGCTGGAAATCTGAAATAAAACTGAAAATGCTGGAAACATGAAGACTGATTCCTGGGATGCCAGGACTTTCATATGAAGAAAGACTGGATAGACTCGGCTTTTCCTCCTAGAATTTAGAAGATTGAGGGGGGATCTTATACAAACTTACAAAATCCTTAAGGGGTTGGACAGGCTGGATGCAGGAAGATTGTTCCCAATGTTTGGGAAGTCCAGAACAAGGGGTCACAGTTTAAGGATAAGGGGGAAATCTTTTAGGACCGAGATGAGAAAAACATTTTTCACACAGAGAGTGGTGAATCTCTTGATTACTCTGCCACAGTTGAGGCCAGCTCATTGGCTATATTTAAGAGGGAGTTAGATGTGGCCCTTGTGGCTAAAGGGATCAGGGGGTATGGAGAGAAGGCAGGTAAGGGATACTGAGTTGGATGATCAGCCATGATCATATTGAATGGCTTGAAGGCTCGAAGGGCCGAATGGCCTACTCCTGCACCTATTTTCTATGTCTATGAAGCAAGGCAGGCAGCATCTATGGAGAAAGAAACAGTTAACATTTTCTGTCTTCCACTATGGTGATCCTTCATAGAATTTCTACTGTTGCTTTCGTACATCATGTTCCTCCGATGTCTCATCCCTGTTATTAGAGAGCATATCCTTACAATTCCAAGCATCAGGAACCCATTTTCTATTGGCAACTCCAAAACTGAAGAAATGCGCAATTAAGGAACTGTAGATACTGTAGATTACAAAATAAATACCAGGTGCTAGAGTAATTCAATGAGTCAGGTGGCATCCCCAGAAAACATGGATAGATGATTTGGTTTAGTTTAGAGATACAGTGCGGAAACAGGCCCTTCGGCCCACCGGGTCCGTGCCGACCAGTGGTCCCCACACATTAACAAATCAAATCAAATGTATTTATAAAGCACATTTAAAAACAACCCACATTGACCAAAGTGCTGTACAGACCAGAGCAGGTAGCTAAAATCACAAAAAGAAACAGACATACATAGGAATGCACACAGCACATAGGTACAAATAATCAGCTCAAGGACACAAAATAAAGATTATTATAATTATTAAAATTTTATCTAGGGGCCACAACGGCAAAGGCATGGTCTCTCCTGAGTTTAAGTTTAGATCCCGGGACAGCCAGGAGCCTCGAACAGCAGGAATTTTTTTTACATTTACCAAACCAATTAACCTACAAACCTGTACGTCTTTGGAGTGTGGGAGGAAACCAAAGATCTTGGAGAAATCCCATGCAGGTCACGGGAAGAACGTACAAACTCCATATAGATAGCACCCATAGTCAAAATCGAACCTGGGTTTCCTATGCTGGCTACCTCGCCAACAGTCTGTCTGCCCTTCCTACTTTAATTGTTTGTTTGTATGTGTTAATTGTATGTTTTTAGTGTTTTTTAGCTTGTTTTATATGGTGGGTGGGGGGGAGTTGGGGGAAACTTTTTCTAATCTCTTACTTCGACGGCGATGTGATTATTTTCTATATCGTATCTCCGCCGGACTGCAGCCTCAGATTGAGGAGTTGGCGGCCTTTGCTGGAGACTGATTTCGAGAGCTCCACTGCTGGTGCCTGCGGACTTTGACATCACAGAGCTCGCGGTCTCTGGTCATAGTTCAATATCACAAATCCAAGCTGCAGGAGCTTCACCCGCCCTGACGCGGGAGCTTCGATCGCCCCAATGCTGGGGCTTCAATTGCCCTGGCGCGGGAGCATCGATAGCCCCAATGCAGGAGCTTCGATCGCCCCGATGCGGAGGCTTCGACCGCCAGCTGAAGGAGAACCTAACAAGAATAATTTTCATCATCAATAATAATATATGATCTAAATTAATGTGACAAAAACACCTGCATAATTAATAAATGGTTTCTAAAAGCATTTTATAATAGACAATAGATGAAGGAGTAGTCCACTCGGCCCTTTGAGCCAGCACTGCCATTCACTGTGATCATGGCTGATCATCCACATTCAGTACCCCGTTCCTGCCTTCTCACCATATCCCTTGACTCCACTACCTTTAAGAGCTCTATCTACATCTCTCTTGAAAGCATCCAGAGAATTGGCCTCCACTGCCTTCTGATGCAGCAAATTCCACAGATTCACAACTATCTGGGTGAAAAAGTCACAATAAACTGACCTTGAATCCTTGAAACCTTGAACATGTGGGTTTTCAGCGGACGCTCCGGTTTCCTCAAAGACGTGCAGACTTTGTTTCCATGCTTTATCAGTAAATTAAACTAAACTAAACTGCTCACTCTCCCATCACAGGTTGTTCTGTGCTCCTCTCCTGCACAATGTTTTTGTACATTTTTGGACATTTTGTACATTTACATTTTTGTACATTTACAAAAAAATCAGGTCTCAAGAACAGAAAGCTTTTAAAACTCGGCACGGCCTGCATTTAGTATTCACTCGATGACTTGTATGATCATGTAAAGTTTCATTTCTTTGGGCTAAGTTATATCATTAATAATACAAGTGTTATTTATCTTTCAAGATGATTCAATGAAGCAAAAGCTAAAGAAGATGGTGACGTGTATTCTCAATGGTTTCCAGAAATCAAACAACTGATGGGAATAGGAGGTTATTACTGAGACACATTGCATAAGAAAGAATGGAACACACAAGAAGCCTAGAAGTAAAAATCAGATAATATTAATAAAATAATAGTAAAGTTTACAGTCCTAACAAGAATAATTTTCATCATCAATAATAATATATGATCTAAATTAATGTGACAAAAACACCTGCATAATTAATAAATGGTTTCTAAAAGCATTTTATAATAGACAATAGACAATAGATGAAGGAGTAGTCCACTCGGCCCTTTGAGCCAGCACTGCCATTCACTGTGATCATGGCTGATCATCCACATTCAGTACCCCGTTCCTGCCTTCTCACCATATCCCTTGACTCCACTACCTTTAAGAGCTCTATCTACATCTCTCTTGAAAGCATCCAGAGAATTGGCCTCCACTGCCTTCTGACGCAGCAAATTCCACAGATTCACAACTATCTGGGTGAAAAAGTTTTTCCTCATCTCCGTTCTAAATGGCCTACCCCTTATTCTTTAACTGTGGCTCCTGGTTCTGGACTACCTCAACATCGGGAACATGTTTCCTGTCCCGAGCATGTCCAATCCCTTAATAATCTTATATCTGTCAATAAGATCCCCCTCGTCCTTCTAAGTTCCAGAGTATACAAGCCCAGCCGCTCGATTCCATCCACATTTGACATTCCCGCCATGCCGGGAATTAACCTGGTGAACCTATGCTGCATTCCTTCAAGAGCAAGAATGTCCTTCCTCAAATTTGGAGACCAAAATTGCACACAATACTCCAGGTGTAGGAGTGCAGAAGGCCCTCTTTGCTCCTATACTGAACTCATACTCAACTCCTCGTGTTATGAAGGCCAACATGCCATTAGCTTGCAACCCTGCAACAGCCTCGCAGTTCGCACTGCCACCCAGCTTTGTGTTATCTGCAAATTTGCTAATGTTACTTTTAATGTTAATTTTTAGACACCGATGTGTTCAAATCTCATTCCACCAGGGCTGCAACTACGTCTGCAGTAAGGATCCTGGACATCCCGTTTGAACCAAATCCTAGTGGCCGCAGGATGGTCCTCAGAATGCACCTTCCAGACGCTTTACAATAAGCCTGTAACCAGGTCAAATGTTTTCGCAAATTCTATTTTAAGTTCTGTTTAGTAAACCCCTCTTGAGTGTAAGAGGGTTCTCTATTATAATTTTCCATTAAATTCTTTTTCAACATGTTCAAATTTTATGACTGAATACTTGATTTTCCACTTCTTCTTCGTCAATCATGCAGTGTGAGACGCATGGACTCGTTGCACGGCATTGAAGTCACAGAGCTTCAAAATCTTCATGTAGGTACTCACGTGACTCCGAAGTAAAATAGTAAGATTAAACGTGAACTTACCAGTTTGAAGTTTGATCTTTATTTTATGAGGAGTTATGATAAGGGATTACGTGCCCTCTGCTCCCAACCCTCCTTATAAAACATAACTGGTAGTTCTAGTTCTCGAATCTTACCATTATCAGTTCACCAACTGTTATCTGTGACTTCACACCGCTGCTTCGAAGATTGACGCGCATGCGGGCTGACGGGCTTCTTCACCTAATCCCTCATAAAATAAAGATCAAACTTCAAACTGGTAAATTCTCGTTTAATCCTTCAATTATGGGGTATTGTGTGTAGATTGATGATTTAAAAAAAATGAATTTAATCCTTCTTCTGAACCTTCTGAATTTGTAGTCGGCAGGGCAGTACTCTGCATATTGCCAACTTGGATGTGTTGTGCATACTAAAGTGCTGTTAGTGCCTCCTTAAAACTGTTTACTGAAAGTGATTTGACTATATTGGTGTCTAGATTATTCCATTCCCTTAAGGTTCTTACAAAGAATGAGTTCTTATAAATATCTGTCCTGGCAAATGGGGTTTCTATTTGCATATCATTTCTCTTTCTTGTTCTCCTTTCTGTTGAGTATGTTATGTATCTATCTGCAGTTATGCTCATGACCCCATTTTGAATCTTGTACAACATGGCTAGTCTGTTCTTTGCCCTTATTGTTTCCAGTGTTTTCCACTCCAGGTCCGAAAGCAACTGCTACCTCTAAGGTAGTTCCCGAAGCTAAAGTGTGCTGCTTTCCTTTGTTGATATGACCAGTTTTGTATGGGTCCCAAGCGCATGAAGCTTATTCCAGTAAGGGTCTAACCAATGTTGTATATGCTGTGGTTTTCACTTCCTTTGGGCAGAACCAGAGGTTTTGTCTAAAGAATCCTAAGTTTGCTATCAAGGTGAACTCCAAGGTATGGTTGAGAACTTGTACAATGAAGTATTTGTCCGCAGAAGACGTAGTCTCGAGTAGATGGTTTCTTCTTGGTTGAAATTACCATAATTGAGCATTTGGTTGGGTTGAAGCTCATCGTACATGTGTTTTGCCATAAGTACAAGGACTTAGGTCTTCTTGTAAGGAGTTCATATCCTCTACATCAGTGACAGGTGTATATACAAGACAATCATCTGCAAAGAATCTTCTTTTACAATTTATGTATTCAGGTAGATCATTAATGTACGCCAGGAACAACAGTGGCCCGAGGACTGTGCCTTGCGATATTCCTGACAGTACTTGTTCTTCGAAAGAAATGTTTCCTTCACAGGCCATTCTCCACATCCGGTTTGTGAGAAAGTCCCTAATCCAGTTATGTAGACTATTTCTGATGTCATATTAATCCAGTTTTCCTCGGAGCCTTTCATGAGAATCTTTGTCGAACGCTTTTGAAAAGTCCAGGATTGCCATATGTATAGATTTCCCCTTATCTAATGCCCTTGTGATGTCATCAATAGTGACAATGTTGTATTTCCGTTGAACGTTTTGCTCTGAAGTCATGTTGTGAGTCCACAGAATCCCATTCTTTTCGAAAGAGAGTGTATGATGTGTTCCAAGATCTCACATGTAACACTAATGCATTTTTGAATAAGGCTGTAACGTTACAAATTTTGGAAAAAGAGAAGGTGTCTGAATACTTTCTGAATACTTTCTGTACAAATTCCGTACAGATAAGCACAGAGTATACATATAAGGATCAAGCCCATGTCTCTGGAGCTGTAAGGCAGCAACTCTACTGCTGTGCCAGCGTGCAGCGTGTTACATCGTGCCATTGCTCGGACCATTTAAAGGAACCTTTGGAATAAATTTAAAAATAACATAACATTTAAAAAATCTTTTAAATGTTTTTCTTTGGAAATTCAACTGATGTGAATCTAATTTAAAATACACAGTTAAGTACGTGCCCAATATGCTCAGTTCTGCCATGTTCTCCAAACATAAACTGTTTCTGGTGATTACTGAATTAATTGGCTTTTAGACCTATCTAATATGTTATATGAATGAACATTATTTTGAATAATGCAATTACTTTGCACTAATCAGTATTGCATGTGTTTAATGCAAAATAGAATCATCCAAGGCTTGTAACCAAAATACACATGATTGGGCAATAAAGTAATTTTATAATATGCCTGGCTTCTGAATGTTTGGAAAATTTACTATAAAAAAACTATCAAAAGCAATCGCATGACTAATCAACTGCATACTTTGGTACAATACAATACCAACATGTCAATGTTTTGGCAATAAATATAACCCATCCATCTTCTCATAAAGGTCAGCTGGTAGTTCTAGTTTCTTGAATCTTCCTATAATCAGTTCAGCAACTGATTTTCTGTTATTTCACACCGCTGCTTTGACGGTTGATGCGCGTGCGGGCTGTGCACAGAAAATCAGTTGCTGAACTGATTATAGGAAGATTCAAGAAACTAGAACTACTAGCTGACCTTTATGAGAAGATGGTTGGGAGCGGAGGGCACGTAATCCCTCATCGTAACTTCTCATAAAATAAAGATCAAACTTCAAACTGGTAATTAGTCATTTAATCTTCCTATTTATCCATATTAAACTGCATCTGCCATGCATCTGCCCACGCACCCACCCTGTCCAAGTCACCCTGCATCCTCACAGCATCCTCCTCACAGTTCACACTGCCACCCTGGTATGTGTCGTCTGCAAATTTGCTAATATTACTTTTAATCCCTTCATCTAAATCATTAATGTATATTGTAAATAGCTGAGCCACATGAGGAGCAAAGTTGTGCCAATGAAAGTCAAAGAAGCCATTATGAGAAAGAGAAACAAGAATAAAACTGTTAGAGACATCAGCCAAACCTTAGGCTTACCAATATCAACTGTTTGGTACATCATTAAGAAGAAAGAGCACTGGTGAGCTTACTAATCGCAAAGGGACTGGCAGGCCAAGGACGACCTCCACAGCTGATGACAGGAGAATTCTCTCTATAATAAAGAAAAATCCCCAAATAGAACACTCTTCAGGAGTAAGGTGTGGATTTGTCAATGACCACATTCTGCAGAAGACTTCATGAACAGAAATACAGAGGTTACATTGCAAGAAGCAAACCACTGGTCAGCTGCAAAAATAGGATGGCCAGATTACAGTTTGCCAAGAAGTACTTAAAAGTGCAACTACAGTTCTGGAAAAAGGTCTTGTGGACAGATGAGACGAAGATTAACTTATATCAGTGTGATGGCAACAGCAAAGTATGGAGGAGAGAAGGAACTGTCCAAGATCCAAAGCTTACAACCTCATCTGTGAAACACAGTGGTGGGGGTGTTATGGCCTGAGCATGTACGGCTGCTGAAGGTACTGGCTCACTTACCTTCATTGATGATACAACTGCTGATGGTAGTAGTATAATGAATTCTGAAGTGTACAGACACATCCTATCTGCTCAAGTTCAAACAAATGCTTCAAAACTCTTTGGCCGGCGATTCATTCTACAGCAAGACAAAGATCCCAAAAAGACTGCAACAAAATACTGAACATTACTACCTTTATTTACATGACATTGATGTGTCCCAAACATTATGGTGCCCTGAAATGGGGGACTATGTATAAACACTGCTGTAATTTCTGCATGGCGAAACCAAAATATATTAAAATGGCCTTTATTAAAATCTGACAATGTGCACTTAAACCACATGTGATTTTTTTTCTATTAGAAATCTCTAATTGTAGAGTACAGAGGCAAATAAATAAATGATGGATCTTTGTCCCAAACATTATGGAGGGCACTGTAGTTTAAACCCACACATATAGCACTAGCAAGCCTCCTTGCAAGAATGTTGGTCCCTCTCCAGTTAAGGTGTAACCCGTCCCTTTTTTACAGGTCACCCCTACCCCAAAAGAGATCCCGGTGGTCTATAAAGCTAAATCCTTGCTCCCTGCAACAGCCCCCAGCCACACATGCAGATCCCCTATCTCCCTGTTCCTGCCCTCACTAGCACGAGGTACCGGAAGCAATCCAGAGATAACCACCCTAGACGTCCTGCTTTTCAGTGTTCTTCCTAACTCTCTAAACTCACGTTGCAGAACCTTCTTCCTCTTCTACCTGACGCCGTTTTTGCCCACGTCCACAACTACTTCGAAACATAGAAACATAGAAAATAGGTGCAGGAGGAGGCCATTCGGCCCTTCGAGCCACCACCACCATTCATTGGGATCATGGCTGATCGTCCCCTATCAATAACCTGTGCCAGCCTTCTCCCCATATCCCTTGACTCCACTAGCTCTCTCTTAAATCCATCCAGTGACTTGGCCTCCACTGCCCTCTGTGGCAGGGAATTCCATAAATTCACAACTCTCTGGGTGAAAAAGTTTTTTCTCACCTCAGTGTTAAATGACCTCCTCTTTATTCTAAGACTGTGGCCCCTGGTTCTGGACTCGCCCAACATTGGGAATATTTTTCCTGCATCTAACTTGTCCAGTCCTTTTATAATTTTATATGTTTCTATACGATCCCCCCTCATCCTAATAAGCCCTAGTGAATACAAGCCTAGTCTTTTCAATCTTTCCTCATATGACAGTCCCACCATCCCAGGGATCAATCTCGTGAACCTACGCTGCATTACTTCAGGCTGCTCACCTTCCCTCTCGAGGATGTTCTGAAGTTGGTCCGAGACATCTTGAACCCTGGCACCAGGGAGGCAACAGACCATCCTCGAGTCTTACCTGCCGCCACAGAATCTCCTGTCTGCACCTGGGACAATGGAGTCATCCACCAATATGGCTCTGCACGACGTCGGACTCGCCGGTCGAGTCTCATCGCGAGGATTGCATCCACCGACTTTTCCGCCGCTAGGACTGGAAGCGCTGTCTGCCCTGACAGCTCCCAAGAGGGTGTACCTGCTTTCATTAGATCTCTTGCATGCCACGTTTTCTCCCCTTTCTCAGTCACCCATCTTTGCTCTTCCTGTATTCTTGGTGTGACAACCTCACTGAAGGTCTTGTCCAGGAAACCCTGGTTTTCCCGGATGGCCCAAAGGCCATCCAGCTGCTTCTCCAGTCCCCCAACACATTTATTCAGGAGCTGCACCAGACACAATTTCTGCAGATGTAGTTTCCAGAAGCACCAGCAGCATCCCTGACTTCCCATATCCTGCAGGAAACATACTATACCAACTTGCCTGCCATTTTGTCAGTGGAAAAACATCATAAATCAAAAATTACGATCAAGTCTAGCCTTCTTGCCTCAGCCTACTCGCCGAAGGAGAGCCAAAGACTTACACTGTACTCACCAAGGCACTTCATGTCAACAAGGCCGCTCCCCCTGGAGAAAGCCCGACTTTTATTTGCTGCTCAAGGTTTTAACTTCTGTAGCCAATCCCCCACACGCGCTCCTTCACCTGCCGCTCCACTGCAAAACACAAGTTCATTTCTTTGGGAGAACAGGATGGTAAATCTGTGGCGAGGGCTGTGGAAAGAAAAATAGAATAAAGGGAAATGGACGGATGTAAACTGGTGTATCTGATCAAAACAGTTCAGTAAAAATGGTGTGCAAAATACAGAGAACAACACAACCCCGCAGAAGAATAAACATAAAGATTGATCGAGAATATAACATTTCCAAAAACGGAGTTTGCTAAAAGCTAATTAAGCCACAGGCCGAGGATGTGAATAATTATAGGCATTTTATTCTCACCCCAGGTAACTAAGTTCAAAGATTTGTTTCATGTGCATTTACAAGTGGAGTTTTGCATTGCTTTCTAAGCGTTCCATGAAGTTACAAATGAAACAGTGAGAGATGTAAGCATAAAACAATAGAAATTTAAAAGGAACCAACTTTAAAATTGCAATGTCTTGAGGGAAAATGGGTGCGTTCCATAGAAATTGATTCATAACCATTTAGAGGATGGTACAGGTACTGCATCTACACAACAAGGTGGACAGTGGTACTTTGGGTGGCGCAGTGGCACAGGTGATACAGATGCTGCCATCCAGTGCCAGAGACCCGGGTTTGATCTAGACCTTGGGTGCTGTCTGTGTGGAGTTTGCACGTTCTCCATGTGACTGCACGGGTTTCCCCAGAGTGCTCAAAATTCCTCCCACATCCTAAAAACGTGCAGATTTATAGGCATATTGACTTCTACAAATTGCACCTAGTGTATGGGGAGCGGATGAGATAGTGGGATAACATAGAACAGGTGATTGATAGTTAGCATGGATTTGATGGGCCAAAGGGCCTATTTCCGTGCTATTTCTCTAAAAAAGCTGAGAAATTGCTCAGCATATTCTGTTCATAAAACATAAAGCAGAAAAATGCAATCTGGCTAATTGCTAGTCTGTCAGACCATTCTGAAATATCAGCAAAGTGATGCACGGGACCATCAACAATGCTGTTAAACAACACTTACATATTCCTTTTATAACGTGCTCACCAAAGCCTAACTTGTGGTTTACTTGGGCCCCTTGATTCCAGAACCCATCACATCCTCCTTCCAAATATGAACCAAAGAGCTGAATTCTAAACGTAAGGTTAGAGTGACTACCTTTGAATGAATGAATGATTGAATAAGTTTATTGGCCAAGCATTCACATACAAGGAATTTGTTTTGGTGCTCAGCCAACAAGTGATAACTTGACATACTGTGACAGTTAGGAATGATGCATAAAACATTAAAGATTAATAATAAAACATTGTCGGTTAAACATGTGAATTACATAAAATACCAGAGCATTGACATTGAAACAACATTTGATTGAGCTTGGAGGAGATGCAGGTGAGGCCTTCATCAAACGCGATGAAGGAGAAGCCAAGTTTCATGAAAGAGTAGGACATTTCAGATGTTCTGGAGCAGGAAACATCATCTTGAAAACAAATGCAGCAGAGAAGGAGTAACTAAGCCAAACTCTCAGTTGCATCATAGAAACATAGGGGCACGAGTAGGGCATTCGGCCATTCAAAATGATCATGGCTGATCATCCAAAATCAGCTCCAGCTTTCACCCCATATCCCTTGATTCCATTGAGCCTGAGAGCTATACCTAACTATCCATTTCCCATACTTCTGCCAGATGAAAGATCCCGATCTGAAGCATTGCCTGTTCATTTCCCTCCACAAATAATGTCTGAGCCATTGAGTTCCTCCAACAATTTGTTTTTAACGACCAATTCTTGCTTACCTCCATGGCATTGGCTGTTTGAAACAGCATATTAATCTCTGATCTCTTACCTGTCTTACCTGTCTTACATCTCCATTAGCACGATCACCTTCATCTCCATCATGACACTCACCTATGAAAATTATTATGAATGTGTTCATCATCATCTATCATCTGTTGTAATTTTAGTTGTTAGTTTTAGTTTTAGAGATTCAGCATGGAAACAGCTCTTCGTCCCACTGAGTCCATGCTGAGCAATGATCACCCATTCACACCAGTTCTATGTTATCCCATTTTCTCATGCACTCCCCATATTTAGAGAGGCCGATTAATCTACAAACCCACACATCTTCGGGACATGGGAGGAAACCAGAGCAGCCAGAGAAAACACAGGGAGAATGTGCAAACTAAACACAGACAGCACGCAAAGTCACGATCGAACCCGGATCTCTGGCACTGTGAGGTAGCAGCTCCACCAGTTGTGCCACTGTGCCACCTGTTGATGAAGGAAATGCAATATCCAAGCATTTTTATTGAGGAAGTGGGCTGTGGTACTTAAATGGCACTAAGTCATTTAATGGCATCATGCAGTGTAATTGATGTCCCACTTAATAAAATGAATCGGATGTTGGAGATTCACTTTGATCAACACTATCAGAAATATCACGTGGCAGATGGAAATATTTGGAGAGTTTAAGTGGAGAGTTTAAGAATCCATAGGAAACATTGTAATTTTGCAACATGTGTGAACTGAGCATTGAAGAACTTGGTGAGGAGCGCATTTAACTGGAGATGGTACATCTGTGGAGATAGCTTACTAAACAGCATTGCTGTTGAAATGGAGATTTGGTTAAGTTTAGAGGTACAGCATGGAAATAGGCCCTACAACATGCTGACCAGCAATACTTGATTAGTACGGGTGTCAGAGGTTATGGGGAGATGGCAGGAGAATGGGGTTAGGAGGTTGGGATAGATCAGCAATGATTGCATGGCGTAGGCAGCTTGATGGGCCGAATGGCTTAATTCTGCTCCTATCACTTATGATCTTATGATCCCTGTACACTAACACTATCTGACACACTGGAGACAATTTACAATTTGTTTTCCCAATTTAACTTACAAACTTGTACGTCTTTGGAGTATGGAACGAAACCGGAGCACCCGAGGAAAACCCAAGTGGTCTGGAGGGAGAACGTACAAACTCCATACAGACGGCACCCAGAGCTAGGATCAAATCCGGGTCTCTAGTGCTGTGAGGCGGCAACTCTATCACTGAGCCACTGTGCCATCCCAAATGGTATGGTATTGAAAAACTGTGAGTGAACCAAGGGCACAGGTTCTGCTGAAACAACATGAGCATCGCCTCTTCTTTACTGGATTCTGGCTATATGAGTAAAGAGAGTGTGTTTGTCAGGAACCAGTGGAGAAAGCCTACCAGTGCTATCAGGGCAAGTGATTACAGAGGGGTATTCCAATTACAATGATGCACATGGGTTTGGAGGTGTACACCAGAGATGGCATTTATGCAACCATGGGCAGCTAAGTGGCAGACTGCAACAATATATAACTCAGAATGATCCGTTGCATCAGTTCATAGGTTTGTGAGTTCTCGGAGCAGAATTACTAATCTAGAAAGTGTCAATTTGCGCCTAAAAAATACCCCAGTGAGAGATGAGGCATTGAGAAGTAATGGAAAATTGTAGTTGTGCATTCGCACAAGCTCTGTTCACGCATGCAATAAGGCAATAACAAAAATGAAAAAAACTTTCTTACAGTGCGTCTATAAACCTGTCGGTTGC
The DNA here is from genome assembly GCA_963514005.1 of Raja brachyura. The sequence continues at coordinate 24,217,546 of OY740783.1, read as the reverse complement.
CCCACTCTTTATTAACAATGACCCAATAAGCAATTTGCACATCCTACTACTTTTGGACTCAAAATGCTGGAGTAACTCTGGAGAGAAGGAATGGGTGACGTTTTGGGTCGCGACTCTTCTTCAGACTCCCACCTTGTCCTCACCTTACACCCCATCAGCCGTTGCATACAGCATATAATTCTCCAACATTTTCCCCACCTTCAACGGGATCCCACCACTGGCCACATCTTCCCATCTCCACCCCTTTCTGCTTTCCGCAGAGACTGTTCCCTCTGCAACTCCCTGGTCAACCCCTCCCTTCCCACCCAAACCACCCCCTCCCCAGGCACTTTCCTCAGCAACCAAAGGAGATGCAACGCCTGTCCCTTTACCTCCCCCCTCGAAGCCATCCAAGGACCCAAACAGTCTTTTCAGGTGAGGCAGAGGTTCACTTGCACCTCCTCCAACCTCATCTACTGTATGGCAGCATCATCCACTGTTCCAGGTGTCAACACCTCTACATCGGCGAGACCAAGCGCAGGCTCGGCGATCGTTTCGCTGAACACCTCTGCTCAGTTTCTGTTAGCCTACCTGATCTCGCAATGGCTCAGCACTTCAACTCCCCCTCCCATTCCTAATCTGACCTTTCATTCCTGGGCCTCCTCCATTGTCAGCGTGAGGCCCAGCGCAAATTGGAGGAACAACACCTCATATTTCGCTTGGGTAGTTTACACCCCAGCAGTATGACCATTGACTTCTCTAACTTCAGAAAGCCCTTGCTTTCTCTCTCCATCCCTTCCCCCTTCCCAGTTCTCCCACTAATCTTACTGTCTCCGACTACATTCTATCTTCATCCCACCCCCTCCCCTGACATCTGTCTGAAGAAGGGTCTCGACCTGAAACGTCACCCATTCCTTCATCAGAGATGCTGCCCGACCTGCTGAGTTACTTAAGTATTTTGTGTCTACCTTTGATTTAAACCAGCATCTGCAGTTCTTTCCTACACTACTACTTTTGGTGATACATTTCTGTAAATCTTTACATTGGGTAGCAAACAGAAGCATCAAACAATTAGGCATGTTAATGAGAAAACTGGGATCTAGAAAAAGGCTTTTTAAAACAATTTTCTTCCAGTATATTCCTTTGAGAAAGATCCTTTCAGCTCCGCTTGGAATTCAGTGCAATAAGATTTTAACCCTAACTGAAATATATTGTATGAATAACTTAAATAAATAAATACTGATGTTATTCTTTTCCTGCGGATCTTGCTGTTTGTGATTTATGGGATGTGGCAATAATTCCCAGCTGGATGTATTTGCTGAAAACTGCTGGATAAACTCAAATGTATATATGCACGTAAATATTGCTACTCATTAAGTCTCTTTGATCTGAAAATTGCCAATTTGGAGAGATTTGGACTGTGGGAATTGCATCCATTACTTTCCTACTCTGTACTGTGAGGTCTGAACTTTATTGGTATTGATTATTATTCTATCCATAAAATGGGACGAGTTGGTATTTCCACCCCTCCTACACATTAAAGTCCTGATCTGGCTTCCAGTTGCTTCAGAGTCATCACAGAGGCTGTTTTAGATGATCTGTACTTCAAGGGAATTCCTATTAGGCTAGGAAAAGTGCGCAGAGGGCCGTTTTGGCATGTCCTTCTTGTGATACTTCCTGAAGAATAGAGCAGAGCCTGGATCTGCGGATACACACATGTTGATACAGGAGAGGTCAAATACACAGGCTTCTCAGCTCATCTTACTTTTTGGCTGCACACTGTAGGGAAAACTTTCTGAGAATCTCCTGTCTCAGATTAGGACAAACAATGTAAAGATAGAGCAAAAGCGAGTCCACCTTTACTCCATTTCAGGCTGACTTGGGCAGCCGGAAACCATTGTGTTATCAAAGGCCTTTGCAATTATTTTTTGGTGTTACAGATAATTGTTTAAAAAATTAAAAAATCTAGTTTAAAATGTTAAAGATATATATATAAAATAATTAAAACCCATGAATACTAATTCAAATAAAGGACAAACGTATGTAGGAAGGAACTGCAGATGGAGTCTGAAGTAGGGCCAAGACCCGAAACGTCACCCATTCTTTTTCTCCAGTGATGCTGCCTGTCCCGCTGAGTTACTCCAGCATTTTGTGACTACCTTTGAAACAAACAACTTACATTCATTTACTTCATACATTCAGTTCAAACACACAAATCAATTGCATAAACCTGGCCTAAAGCTGTGGGGACAATTGTAAAATGTAACATGCTCCTCGGTTCAGGATAGTTCCACTGGGTGCTTTGGTTTCCTTCCATGTTTATGAGACGTTTAGTCAAACACTTGTACAGGTAAGGGAATTGAAGAATATAGAACATATGTAAGTGGATTTGCAGTTTAAATTGGCATCATGGTCAGACATTATGGGATGAAAGGCATATTCCTGCACTATATTCCTGCGCAATGTGCAGGAAGGAATAGCAGATGCTAGTTTAAACTGAAGATCGACACAAAAAACTGGAGTAACTCAGGCTGCATCCCTGGAGAGAAGGTATGGGTAACGTTTTGGGTCAAGACCCTTGTGCCACCCATTCCTTCTCTATATTATTCAATGATCTATGTTCTGTGCTCTATCCCAGAAACATGCCGGTAAGGTAATTGGTAAATGTAAGTTATCCCTTAGTATGCATTGATGGCAAAAAGAATGCAAGTGGAGTTGATTGCCGAACCCTGCTGCCGAACCTGGACCTGCTCATCCACGAAGACCTGAGGAGCCACCAGCAACAGCAGACATAGGGCTACGTGGTGGTAGCTCTTGGAGGGCTGTGTGGACAGTTGCCAAACCCCGTCAGGCAGCCAGCCGCGGAACCAAGGGAGCCCGACTGGTGTGGGCCGAGGGTCCTGCTCACCCCCGAAGACCAAGAATCGGATGGAAGACTGACTCAGGAAGGAGGAATGGACTCAGTGACCTGTTACCATGCATGGGTATTTAACTGGGTATGGCCTTTATCTTCGTAAATTCATGTGATAGGAGTGTTCTCGAGCATTCAATCATGGCTGATCTATCTTTCCCATTCAACCCCATTCTCCTACCTTCAGTTTCAGGTCAGTTTTGTTTATTGTCACGTGTACTGAGGTACAGTGAAAAGCTTTTGGTGCTTGCTAACCAGTTAGCAGAAAGACAATACATGATTACAATCAATTCATCTACAGTGTATAGATGCGTAATAAGGGAATAACGTTTAGTGCAAGGCAAAGCCAGCAAAGTCCGATCAAGGAGGTCACCAAAGAGGTAGATACTACCATCTCACCATATCCACTGACACCCATACTAATCAAGAATCTATCTATCTCTGTCTTACAATATATATCAATGATTTGGATGAAGGAATTCAAAGTAACATTAGCAAATTTGCAGATGACACAAAGCTGGGTGGCAGTGTGAAATGTGAGGAGGATGCTATGAGAATGCAGGGTGACTTGGACAGGTTGGGGGAGTGGGCAGATGCATGGCAGATGATGTTTAATGCAGATAAATGTGAGGTACATGTGACAATAATAAACCTAAATCTAATCTAGGATCCAGTGGCCCAAATGGTCTCCTTCCTTCCATGTGTTATAAATATAAAGCAAGTAAAAATTTGGAATTCACTACTGGTCTCGGGCATAGAAGTCAAGAACATTCTGAACCAAAGGAACATATTTATTGCTGAAATACAGCCTAAAGCTAGCTATGCTTTCGGGCAATGATTATGAACAACAATTGTTACTTTATGGCGGCAGTCCTTAAGGATAATGCCATGTGTGTACCAGCTCCATGAAATCAAGTATTGTTTGTAGGAAGTTGCAGAAGTGGTCTGTGAAAAACCCTTGAAATAGCGCGCACACTTTGTTGAAGTCCATCATTTTCCGCGTGTCCACGTCTTTACATTCTGTAATGGATTTGGGGAGGTTAATGACCACAGAGCACACACACTGCACATGGTGTTTATTCTTGCTGAGGACAGGCATACTCATCAGCCACAGGGTGAAGGAAGAAAGAGGGTGGACTTTGTAGAATCATTACATAACAGCCTCTCCACTTTGCTTCTCGACACAAAAACTTTCAACCAGGCAAGAAAAGATGCAGCATCTCGTATATGTGTGTTGCATCTTGATTAAAATACTCAGATGTAGTGCAAGAATTATACCAGCTGAGTAGACTTCTGAAACTGGAACTCGTTTTTAGTTTTAGAGATACAGCGCGGAAACATGCCCTTCGGCCAACCGAGTCTGCACCGACCTACGATCCCCGCACACTAACACTACCCTACACACATTAAGGACAATTTACACTTGGAGTGTGGGAGGAAACCGAATATCTCAGAGAAAACTATGCGGTTTAGGGGAGAACGTACAAACTCCATGCAGACAGCACCCATAGTCGGGTTAGAACCCGGGTCTCCAGCGCTCCAAGTGCTGTTCAACTGCTGCCCTCAATTAACAAAGCTAGCATTTTCCTGCAATTATGGATCTTTATTCTGATTGGAGACACAAGGAACTGCAGGTGCTGGTTTAAAAAAACACACAAAGTGCTGGGGTAACTCAGTGGGTCTGGCGGCATCTCTGGAGTAAATTGATGAGTGACGTTTCGGGTTGGAACTGTTCTTCCGACTGAGTTATGCCGGCACTTTGTGTCTATCTTCGGTATGAACCAGCATCTGCAGTTCCTTTCTACACACAAAGTACTGGAGTAACAAGCAAATCAGATATACTACACATAAATACAATCAAGTCAACATGGCCACACTCAGCCTCTGTGCCCCAGAGTGCCTCCCTCAGCTGACCTTGGAACGAAACAGGACCTCTAAGGGTACAGGAGATGAACATCCCAGCCCGCTCACTGGCTCGGTTCTTTTCCTCCATCGGCCACCACCGCCATCTTGACCACCATAAATCCTATTGATGATTGCCTGTTGCGTGTTTATTATGAATGCAAACTATGCTAAATTGGGACAGATACAAAAGAAAAGTGGGTCTTCTGCTTGTATAGGAGATGATTGCAGCAGTGGATGTAAGTTCTGGGTTAATAAAGTTGGGTAATTTCTTGAGGTCAAGGAGTGCCATTTATTTTGGCAGTAGTGAAGGGAGGAATCATTAGGAATGATTTGTTGAGTGTTCATATGACAGCCAAATATTTAGCGAGAGGGTTGTTGGGGTGGTTGAATTCCAAACATAACAAATCACAGTGTGCAGATGATAAAAGGAACGATATATTGGCCAAGATGCATGTGAACATCAGGGTGAAGGGATGGATGATACTGGATCACTCAAGATTCATTATTACAGCTACTGCCTTTGTTTTGTATACAAATCATTCCAGTTGGCTACTTAATTAGTGAAACCACATTAAACTTTGTGTCTATTTACTTTCTTATTTTGTAAGGTTTGGTCAGGGAAGATTTACTGCACAAATTGGAAGTGTTAACAAGTACTACACACTTCAATCTTGGGATCTCTTTGGATTAATATATTATTTCAGCAAGAACTTCCATTATTAAAAACTATTGGCTGCTTGCAGTGACGAGGCCCTGTACAATTGGTGAGTCCTATTGACTGTCAACTGTAATGAATGGAAATTGCCTATTTGCTACTGCAGTTAGCAGACCATTGGAAATTAACTGCTGGAATAAACAAAAGCTTTTCATCTGGAAGTAATTAAGGTAAATCTCCTCCTTGAATAAAACTCAGAGGTTTTAAATTCAGGTCCAAACATTCAGACATAATTACGTTTTGTGATTGCAGCGAAAGGTGAAGTACTCAGTGAAGTACAACTTCATAATTTCTTAACATCACATCTGAGTATCTGAGCACGGCCATTCGGAAATAGCCAAATAGATGTTTTAATGAACACTGAGCTAAGGATTACAAATTGTGCCACGTCTGCTCTAAGAACAACATTAAAAAAAGAGAGACCTAAGTCTGTAAAGACTACAGCCCTCTTTCCTGGCCAGCATAGGGTTTACATTTTAAAAGATGAAATGAGCAGTGGAAATAAAGAGGCATACAATCATCTTATTACCCCAGGAATGAGTGGGTTACCATGTGATGACCGTTTGATGCTACTGGGCCTGTCCTCGCTGGAGTTTAGAAGAATGTGGGGGGAACCTCATTGAAACTTACCGAATAGTGAAAGGTGCGGATAGAGTGGATATGGAGAGGATGTTTCCACTAGTGGGATAGTCTAGGACCAGAGGCCAGAGCCTCAGAATAAAAATACATACCTTTAGAATGAAGATGAGGAGGAATTACTTTAGTCAGAGGGTTGTGAATCTGTGGAATTCATTGCCACAGAAAGCAATGGATATTTTTAGGGTGGAGATTGACAGATTCTTAATTAGGACGGGTTTGTGGGGAGGTAGGAGAATGGGGTTGAGAGGGAAATATAGATCAACCATGATGAAATGGCGGAGTATACCTGATGGGTCAAATGATCTAATTCAACCACTATAATTTATGAACATGAATAGTGTGATGCTATGGCTCCTTCCACTCCACAAAGAGTGGGAAATGGAAGATTACATCCCTACACACTTGCTCAAGAGGCTCTACGATGAAAAGTTGAAAAATTACAAGCTAGAGATTTGCTGTTTTACAGTGTCAATAAGGATGAAGGATCTGACGATGCTTTATCTGTCAGCTTAAACATTTTGGTGAGAGGATACGATGCAGAATGATCTTTTGCTGTTGATTTTTGTGTATTTAAATAAACATTGACATTCAATGTATTCAGTGTACCTATGTTTCAAATTTCACAGACAACAACCATGTCTAATATTTTTGAAATCTATTCCATACCCTTTCCTGTTCTACTCTGAAGATTTTAAAGTGCAATGAAAGGATGCGGAATGAGAGATGACATGAGGAACTAAACTGGCCTTTTCCACTTAGGACGTGAAACTTTATTACGTGCAACCAATATCTATATTGGAGCAAAAATGCGTTAATGCACAGTTACGAGCGAAATGTGTTCTTATGCAAGGAACAAAAGGAACCGTTTTTCACACAAAGGATGGTGGACGTATGGAACAAGCTGCCAGAGGAGGTAGTTGAGGCTGGGACTATCCCATCATTTAAGAAATAGTTAGACGGGTACATGGATCGGGCAGGTTTGGAGGGATATGGACCAAGCGCAGGCAGGTGTGACTAGTGTAGCTGGGACATATTGGCCAATGCGGGAAAATTGGGCCGAAGGGCCTGTTTCCACACTGTATCACTCTGTGACTCCAAGACATTGGTTAATATTACACATATGAAATATGAATTCTCTGATCTTGAACAAGAGCTGAAGATGAAAGTCATTGAAGGATGAATATAAAACCAGCTTTGAGGGTCAGCAGTTGAAGAGGAAGTCAAACTGCCTGAGCTGCTTAAGCTGGAGAATGCATTGTCATTTTCAAGAAACAGGCAGATGATGGATTAAAAAAACACAAGATACTGCGGCAAATCAGTGAAGAAAATAAACACCAAAGCAGAACCTTTTGCTTGAAACCTTCAACAGAGAAGGGTTGGCAGCCTTAACAAGGTGTACATAACTCTAAACTGTACTGGTATTTTATGCTAGTAATCCCCACAGAGCAGAATGTCCTGATAAGGTTAAGCAGCATAATATATGTGGAAATATAAACTAGTTTAGGTACATTTATTTTTGTGCAGGAAGGAACTGCTGATGCTGGTTTATACTGAAAATGGGCACAAAATGCTGGAGTAACTCAGCGGATCAGGCAGCATCTCTGGAGAAAAGGAAAAGGTGGCGTCATGGGTCAGAGCCTTATTCAGAGTCTGAAGAAGGGTTCCGACCCGAAACGTCAACTATTCCTTTTCTCCAGAGATGCTGCCTGACCTGCTGAGTTACTCCAGCATTTTGTTTCTGTCTTCATATATATTTATCGTTGAGCAAACTCAATGCATGAAAATTCAAAGGGTGCAGCAAGTGTTGAAGCCAATGCAGAAATCAACAGCAACCCTGACAACCCTGAACAAGGCTTTTTTTATTCACCTCACTCATCAAGTACCCAGACACAAGTAGAAGAGGGCATATGATACCCTCAAATCAATGTCCTGGATACAGCAATTGCATCTGTCAACGTGTCGAGTGAGCAGCCATTCAACTGTCTTCCCTGCCATCCTACACTACCTTGGTGTGAAATGTAGGAATATTTCCTTACAAAATTACCACACTTTTGACAGTTCTGGGAAAGATTTCATTGCAAATGATATTCAAATTCTTGAGTGTCAGCACAACATTCTTTTTAATCTCAGGTGAATGCATTATTCGGCTCAGTTTTGACACAGCAACAGCCTTACAGATTAGATTATGTGATTATGTATGCAGTGTGCAAGCAATGAAACCAGGACTCCAGCAATGCATTTTGTTGCTCTGTTACTGACAAAGATCCAGTCACAAAATTGGAAACATATCCTGCGATAATAATGATTGGAAACATATTTCGCACTCACCTGTGATATCACACATCCACTGGAAGATGAGCTCACGATGGCACCTAGCGCAGATCCTGTGCTATGAGGTAATCACACTGTCCTTCCAAAGTCAGTGAAGGGATGAATTAGGCAAATGACTCATGAAAGCCTTGAAGGAAACTTGGAAGTTAAAAATGTATTACAGAAAAGAAGGGTTTTATAGAGGTGAATACAATCATGAGAGGAATAGATTGGGTAAACGCACAGTCTCTTGCCCAGTGTATTGGGAATCAAGAACCAATTATAGGAATCTGAGAGGTAACTGTTTCACACAAAGCGTGGTGGTATATGGAACAAGCAGCCGGAGGAGGTAGTTGAGGCAAGGACTATTGCAACGTTTAAGAAGCAATTAGACAGGTACATGAATAGGACATGTTTAGAGGAATATGGATCAAATGCAGGCAGGTGGGCGAGTGTAGATGGGGCATGTTAGTCGGTGTGGGCAAGTTGGGCCGGTGGGCCTGTTTCTACGCTGTACGACTCACAGTCAACAGAAGCTGTGGAGTGGTACTGTCTCATCTTTCCGAAGTTTGCAATAATCAGCGCCTGTGAAGAGACACAGTTTGACAAGCGGAAAGTATCGAGATTGGTTTGATGAAAATGATCAATATCCAGGAGCCAATATAGTATAAGGTATTATTTGATGGCAACATGACTCTGAATCATTAAATAGGGTCTTTGAAATATTGATTCAGGAAAATTCCTCATCCACTCCTGTATCTAGAAATC